>CAWUFW010009697.1:0-600000 GCA_963921515.1 Calotriton arnoldi | reverse complement strand
TTAGTAGATTCTCACGCTTCAGAATATTAGGCTTTAAAATTTCTTTTTCTTATGTGGCGAAATCAGTATAGAAAAAAGGTCCAGAACGTTTAATCATCAAATAGACTTTATAAATAAAAAGTCACCACATTGGTGTCTGGAGCTGACAAGACCGAATGGAGTGAGTGTTTCCCTCCAGATAGGTGAGTTGCATCGCAGGCTATTGACTCCCTCTCTAGGTTTTGTGTTGGTTTTATGGCACCATTAGTCTTTCTTTCTCTAGCCGGTGTTTTAATCCAGTCACTCTCCTTTTTATTGAATTTTTTATTGAATTTATGTTTTTAGATGAGGGTGTATTACACTACCCCTTTGCACTCACTAGGTGGACAACTGGTATGAGGTTGTTGGGATGATATGATCTGCCGACTAGATCTATCTATCGAGTAATTATATACTGCTTCTTGTCATCCTCCTTTTAGGTTACAACTAGGATTGGCGGGACTTCGTGCTCGTCTCCACGTAGAGTGGTAGGTAGGAACTCCTCCACCCACCACCAAGTGTAGATAGTTTTACACCTAGGTCCTGATGAAATGCAATGGATCAGTATTGACCGCAATGCATGAAACATGTTAACCACTTTGTAAGAGTTGAGCTCTGCTCCACTGGACCATTGTGCCAGCGAGCAGCCACTCCATTTCTCTTTTAATAAGGTGGATAGCCACCCTAATAAAAAGCTTATTTGGATTATCCAACCTTTTTTATAATCACCCACTCACATCACATCTACACTGTTCTCTAGGGCCCTCACACCCACAGCACCATACGGCAAGGAACTGAAGATCTCCGCCAAAGAGCCCCTTTATGGGTGCCCGTCGGGTATTGCAGCGCCGACCCGACGAGGAGCAAGTCCATATGATGAAGCATGACACCTAGCTTGCTGGGTGTGTGAGGACTTTAGTTCCGAAAGGAGTATTTCCCTCACCCCCACCTCTGTCACATGTTGTCCATACCTTCTTTATTGGGGAACAGCTCACCTTTACGTGTTACGTAGTGTTTGGGCATGTGTGCTGGACCCCGTTAACAAGCCCCATTAGTCCCCCTTTTTGTTTAAGACGCTTAACCATTGTCATCATTTCTCCAACAGGTTTCTGACTACTGATTTCGGGATATGGAATGGTATTGGGGAGTTCCCGCAGCATTTGCAGTTTATTGGATCCACACGTTGCCCTGGTGAAGTTCCCCGTTGGGAATGGAACGCGTTGGCTGAGCTTTTCGTCTTGTTTATGTATTTGTAATAAAGTTCTGTTTTTCCACTACCGTTGACTACTGGACTTCATGACCTGGGGGGGAGGGTCCGGGGGGCGGTAGCGGTGGGTGTTGTGGCCCTCTTGGATCTCCAGGCTGCATGATCATTGTCTCCATGACATCTGTTGGTCTTCAGATGTGGCTCTAGGCTGGGCTCCCTTTCATACTACAGGTTGTCGTCCTGCTTAACACCAGTAAAAGGCAGGTGTTGAATCCCTGCTGCTAACGCGCCTTATCGCCTGTTTTCGGATCGCATCGCTGATCTGGCTGGTCGTTGAGAATATCGCGAAGTGGTGTTTTCGTGTATTTTTGCACTGGAACGCCTACTCTGCATATCATTAGCGTTAGTTGTCACTCTCATCCTTGGCGATGTGTTTTGCGGCAGCTATCGCAGGTAAACTGGCGATGTCGGCAGTTTGCACAAGCTTGAGAATAGGGCGATAAATCTATCGCCACTTTTGCGGCGCTAAAGTGCCGATAAATCGGCGATAAGTCCTTGAGAATATGCCCCATTGTGTATGTCTGGCGTGAACCCGGAAGTCACTGCGGCCATGTTCAGGTGAGTGTTAGGATTCTTCGATCAGAAGTTATATGTAAGTGCGAGTAGAATTTATATGTAAGTGCGAGTCGGTGTGAGGAAGGCATATGTGTTGTAGAACAGGGACTTCATTTTATGATGGGAGACGCAAAGAACATGGAAAATGAGTAGTGAGGTCATTAATGCCAAGCAAGTATTGAAAATTTTTTTCAACCTCAAAGACTGCACTGCCAAACCAGGAAAGCTGGCTAATTCTAAAAGGATCTCGTTCGTTTTTACCCATTGTATTCGCAAGACAGTAAGATGGCGGGTTTGTAAGTGTGTTTTTTTCGTACATCGCCAGGTTGATGGCCCACAAATGAGTGATGCTCCTTTGTTTCTGTTTTTTAAACTTCAAAAGATTCACAAAGTGGCAAAAGTAGCAAAACGGGGCCACTCAGCACTCGTGCTCTGCAGTTCCTTGACACTTAGGGGCCAAATCCGATTCGGGCCGGAAAAAATACCGACCGATTCGGTACGGGAATATAGTCCGACCAACACGTACCGGCGCTGCCCGACCTGGGAAGTACGATGAAATGCATGTGAATCACGACTGACTCGTATGGAACTCAAGGCGAACGACCGACCCGGACGGAAACAAGCTATCCGGCCGGGAAACCACGCGAATCGAACCGACCGACACGCACCAGGAATCAACCCGAACGAAACGTACCCGCGAACTCCGACCCGCGCAGTACGATGCAATGGGTGCAAAATCAGACCGATTCGCACGGAGCCCAAGCCGTACGACCGACACGCATACAAAACCCAGCCGAACAAACACAATACTCCGAGACCGACGCGTACGCCGCATATGAAACTGAGCTGAAACACAGCGGGAACAACTCGGAGAGGCGCGCACGAGATAACTGCAACGTCCTACTCGGTCAGAAGAACGACTCCTACATGCACAATAATCACAAATGAAAAAATACAAAAAAAGAGGGCCAAACAAGCAATGACAAAGCCAATAAATACAGGGGGTGAAAAAAATGGAACAAGGACACACCCCCAACTCCACCTACATAAAGGCCACAAATCCCTACCATGATCCTTTGCAAATTCCACTGACCTGCCAGCACAGAACACCATCAGACAGCAGACACACACACAGCTCATCCAACACAAAAGCCACACACCATTAGCACCTCAACAAATAGCACCCTCACACACACACAGCAAAACCTACACTCACACACCCTCACTTGCACACACACACACACATCAATCACCACCACCACCCATCACCATGCCCCTAAAGAAGAATCCAAAGTTCCTAGATAGTGAATTGGAAGTCATGGTAGACGAGATCCTGAGGGTAGAGCCACAGTTGTTTGGCACATTGGTCCAACAGACCCCCATGGCACAGAAAACCAAGATGTGGGCGAGTATCGTCGACAGGGTGAACGCACAATCACCATGTTTGCACACAAAGGAAGACATCCAGAACAGGTGGTATGATGTGCGCAGGAGGGTCAGGGACCTACTGAAGAAGGATTACCTCCTGAGCCAGCACACCGGCAGTGGCCCTCCTGCCAAACCAGTATACCTCAGGCCCTGGGAGGAGAAGGTGCGGGCCATCCTACCACCAGTGAGCGTATATGGACTAACAAACATCCCAGAGCCTGGTGAGTACACAACTAATATACACAATATTGTGTGCCAATACACACACATCACTGTCAAGGGGATAGTCAAACCATGCACCCCTAGCAAATCAACAGCAACCAAAAGATAATCATCCCAAGAAGTGTATGTTAGTCAGATAAACACAATACATGCCATGTCATAGTGATATGTAACTGTGTCATGACATGTACAAACCCAATACCAAATAGAGCTAGGCAGTGGCACAAATCTAACCAACAAACACTGTCAGATATTTAGCCACCTCTAGAACACCACCTCACAGGGAAGCTCACAGAAAGGAAGGAATCCTGTGTATGCTGGTGAAGTCAGTGTAGCCAAGAGCATGATGGGACTCGTAGTAACAGATAATGGGCAGCCTCACATTTGGACCATCAACACCACTCTGAACCATGCTCACAACACAGGGAGTGGAAAAGGACTGACAATATGGCTGACACTGGGTACTGCTGTGGGGAGCACAAGGCCCTGCTGGGAACTGGGCACCAACAAACAACAGGACCACACTGTCAGCCATCTTGCCATTGCTGTCACACTCACACACAGTGAAGTCCACTCAAAAGGAAGGAAGTATGGGCATGCTGGGAAGGGGGTGTAGGCAATAGTATGATGGGAGTTGTAGTCACAGATATTGCTCACCCTCACAATTGGCCCATCAACACCACTCTGAACCATGCTCACATCACAGGGAGTGGAAAAGGACTGACAAGATGGCTGACACTGGGTACTGCTGTGGGGAGCACAAGGCCCTGCTGGGAACTGTGCACCAACAAACAGCAGAACACCACTGCCTGACATCCTGAAAGCCAACTTGCACTCCCTGCAATGCAAGCACGTTGCATGGTGGGATATCTGGCTGGGTGGGAAGGAGGACTGACAGCACTGACCATAGTTACAAGCAGCTCTCCTCACACACCCCCTCAACACAAACTCCACATAACCCACCTGGGAGAATGCAATGCCTCACACACCAAATGAAGATCCCACAAAGAACCACCACCCTGGGTAATGCTCTGTGAAGCACAGGGACACTCTTGGGACTTATAGCCAAACAAACGCAAGGACAACACTGTCAGCCTTCCTGTCAGCACAGGCACACTACCCCACAGGGAAGCAGAGTCAAAAGGAAGGAAGTACGGGCATGCTGGGAAGGGGGGTGTAGGCAATAGCATGAGGGGAGTTGTAGTCACAGATATTGCTCACCCTCACAATTGGCCCATCAACACCACTCTGAACCATGCTCACATCACAGGGAGTGGATAAGGACTGACAAGATGGCTGACACTGGGTACTGCTGTGGGGAGCACAAGGCCCTGCTGGGAACTGTGCACCAACAAACAGCAGAACACCACTGCCTGACATCCTGAAAGCCAACTTGCACTCCCTGCAATGAAAGCACGTTGCATGGTGGGATATCTGGCTTGGTGGGAAGGAGGACTGACAGCACTGACCATAGTTACAAGCAGCTCTCCTCACACACCCCCTCAACACAAACTCCACATAACCCACCTGGGAGAATGCAATGCCTCACACACCAAATGAAGATCCCACAAAGAACCACCACCCTGGGTAATGCTGTGTGAAGCACAGGGACACTCTTGGGACTTGTAGCCAAACAAACGCAAGGACAGCACTGTCAACCTTCCTGTCAGCACAGGCACACTACCCCACAGGGAAGCAGAGTCAAAAGGAAGGAAGTACGGGCATGCTGGGAAGGGGGGTGCAGGCAATGGCATGATGGGAGTTGTAGTCACAGATATTGCTCACCCTCACAATTGGCCCATCAACACCGCTCTGAACCATGCTCACATCACAAGGAGTGGAAAAGGACTGACAAGATGGCTGACACTGGGTACTGCTGTGGGGAGCACAAGGCCCTGCTGGGAACTGTGCACCAACAAACAGCAGAACACCACTGAATGACATCCTGAGAGTCAACCTGAACCCACTGCAAGGGTGGCATGCTTCATGGTGGGATAACTGGGCTAGGTGGAGAAGGATGGCCAGATGTCCACCAAATACAACCAATGCTGGCCATGCACACACCTCAACATTCACATTGAAATGCCCCAGGTATGCAGGACAATGTGCTACACCAATATCAACCTCTTACTGTGACAACTTAGGACAATGCAATGTACATGCCCGCATCCAGCGGTACAGTCACAACTGTCAGGTGTGTGAACCATTGATGCCTGTGGAAACATAACATACAATGTGTGTCTCTTCCAAATACAGGTGATGATGATGGGGACACAGCAGCAGGCGAGGAGGAGTCCCTGTCCCAGGCTCCGGGGGACACTGAGCTCACTGGTGTGGAACAGCCTCTGCCCTCCTCGGATGGCGAAGACTTACCTGGCACCTCCGGTGTGAGTCATCATGCAGCACCAGCAGGACCAACATCTGCACCCCCTGCACCCACCCCTCCAACAACTGCCAACACACAGACCACCCCCGCCGACACGGACAGACCAAGGACCACCGATGATAACAGCACAGGGCCCGAGGCCCACCGTGGAGCAACGGACAACAACACCACTAACAACCCCCAAGGGGGCCTTGGGTCACCTGTGCGTGCCACCGCAGGTCCTGCACGTGTCGCCAGGGGTGGTGGGAGGGGTGGTAGACATAGGTCGCTGCTTGCAGAGGGGTCTGGACTTCATGATGACCCACAACTGGCACGCATCGCTGATGCGAACCAGGATAGCACCGGAGAGGTCAGACAGGTAGTGGAGATCCTCAAGGACATACAACAGCAGCAGGCTGCCCACCATGCCCGCTTGGACACCCACATGTCCCGTGTGGAGACACACATGTCTCGCATGGAGTCCAAGTGGGACACATTGCAAGAACTCACAGCGGTGCATAGGGACATATTGACATGCCTCCGCCAGATTAGCACCAACATGGCCACACCTCCCTGTTTGCCCACAACATCTGGTGCTGCAACAACTGACACCGCCACAGGGAGGAAGGAGGAATCTGGCGGAGACTCCCCTGCACCGCAGCAGCCTGCACGTGAGGGTCCCCCCCCCCAAAGAAGAGGGGTCGTCCGAGGAAGGAAAACTGAGAAGTTGATGGCCACGTACATCCCCCAGGAAGCCAACACCTGTTCCGGAAATTCTCCTTTGTGTGCAAACTTTTCACCCTGTCGAATGCAACACAACTCTCCCACATGACATGGGGAGTTCAAGTTGGACTAATGTATCATATGACTGTGGACTTCACTCAGGACATTTCTGCTACCAAGACTTCCAACTCATCTGGGAACTTTGGATCACAATCCCAATGTACAGCACCCACCATCCTGTGCACTATACACACACACATTTCTGTAAATAAAATCACTAGTACACCATACTTGCCTCTGTTGTTATTCAAATGTGGATACTGTTATGGTGATGATGATCTGCTAAATTACACTGTGTATGCTAACTGCTACAGCAAGTACAACACCGTCATGTGAGTCATGGTGACGTGACACATATGAGGGAGACACACCACTAGGGCTACACAACACAGAGACACCAGGGCCATCGGACTCATCGCCTACAGTGATGTTGCCAGGAAATACTGTGGAATGCACAGACACCACACCTATTCAGAGTCTGTGTCAACTAGCCCACAGGTGCAGTAAGCAAATGTCAGTCAGATGTGTGACCACAGACAACGCACATCCCAAAGTGAAGCACATGTTTATTACACATTTGCAACATGTTGTTTCCACTACAAATGCAAGGTAATCCCACGTGGCAGTGGCCACACAGTCAACAAGTGCAGAAGATATGAAGTCCAGGGGTGTGTGGCACATCACCTGTAGGGAAACTACTGCTGCCACCCTGAAAGCTGAATCATGGTGTCGGGGGATCCAAGTTGACCAAAGTACTCAGTAAGCACCCTGTGAAGGACAGACATGACACACAGTTAAAACCACTGAAGAACAGGACAGAACTGCAATACTCATGCCCAATACATGTCACAAGACAACTACACAAAACCAAGTTAGCATGTCAAAACTGTTGGGGAGTACATACTACCTGTAAGGACACATTGCTGCACGCATCCAGTCAAGTAGCACATGGCCACACTCAAACAGCACCAGAGCACCACCCACACATATCATGCAAACTCACATCATTCACATTACATCTCCCTGGATACTCACATTCAGCTGAAGAAGTTGGTGATGAGCTGTGTGCGGACATCACCATCATCATCATCATCATCACTGGCATCGTGGTCCAGGCCAGGATCCTCCACAGGTGGCAGACGTTGGTCATCGTCATCCAGGATGAGAGGCAACTCCTTCCGCACTGCCAGGTTGTGTAGCATGCAGCAGACGATGACAATCTTGCACACCTTTGCTGGGGCATATGGGAGTGCCCCTCCTGTCTTGTCCAGGCAGCGGAAGTGGCTCTTCAGGAGACCAAAGGTCCGCTCAATCACTCTCCTGGTCCGACCATGTGCCTCATTGTAGCGCATCTGGGCTGGTGTCACAGGGTTCCTGAGGGGTGTCAGCAACCACGGCATGTTGGGGTATCCGGAGTCACCTACGGACAGACAAGTGCACATTAGCTGATTTGGAAAAGTGGGCGGTATACTACAGAGCAGAACACACACAATGGTACAAAGTCAGTACACACCGACAAGCCAGGCACGCTGGTTCTGCATCTGTGCCATCATCCTAGGGATGCGACTACTCCTCATCACGTAGGCATCGTGTGCTGAACCAGGGAAACGGGCACACACATGTGTGATGCTCATATCTGCAAGACATACCACCAGAGCATTGATCGAATGGTAATGTTTCCGGTTCCGGTATGCCTGCTCATGTGCCTGTGGTGGTACCAAAGCCACATGTGTCCCATCAATGGAGCCAATGACATGTGGCATCCTCCCCAGGGCATAGAAGTCACTCTTGACGTCAGTGAGTTGTTGACGTGTAGAGAAATAGATGTACTGGTTCAGGCATCTCAACATTGCCTCCAAAACATCGCGTAGCACACGGCTGAACATAGTCTGTGACATCCCACCGGCAGTCGCCACAGTGTGTTGAAAGGTACCGGTGGCAAAGAAGTGTAGGGATGCCATTACCTTCACCTTGGGGGTCAGCGCCGTAGGGTACGGCCGGCCAGGTTGCAAATGTGGTGCCAAGCGCACTGCCAAATCCTCAATCAGCTGCCTGGTGAAGCGGTACCGTCGGATGCTGTCACGTTCCACCATCGTTGCCAGGTCAGGGAATGGTCTATGGACAGCTGGAGCCCTGCAGTGCATAGGTTGTTGAAAGAAAGATTGTCAGTCACCCCACATATGTGTCATTCACCATACTCAATTTCACATGATACACCATTACGAGACACAAGTACTTGATGTGTGTGTCGTTCTGTTCGGACATAACTCGCACCTACATGGCCATCATCTAACTTCTCAGTACAACATGTGTGGACAACAGGTTCCAGGTTGTGCTATGGGAAACCATTAGGCTGTGTCACAGTACCCATTTACTGCTGTCACATTCCACACACACACCACAGTGACATGTCTGGACAGATGCGCCACAGGCATCACAGCTCATTGACAGGTAGATTCCCAGTGACCCTGTCTTGCGACATGGACACTGGCATGACATGGCGTATCATGTACACGTCAGAAAAACAAACATGACTCCCACAGGTAGTGGCCCCTGTCACCTCCGCAGGACAGACATGGACGCCAGTGACGCACAACATCAAAGTCCATGCACAAACAACGTTGATGTGGAGACTGTCTTCCATCGTGCACATGGAATCAGAGACATCGGAAACACAACATGCACACAGACTGTGGAGGGACATCACTATTGTGGCAATGGGTCACCCTGTGACGTACATGCCTTCCCCATTGGACCCTGGGGGTATGTGACATGTCACACACATACACAACCTGGAAATGTGACCATGCCACATGCTCCGAAATGAACTGTTGCACATCACAGTGGTCATGTACACAACACACAAAGGACCCTGTCCCCATGAACACATGCACAGCCTGGGTGTGGCTGCCCACAAGTGCCACCACAGAAACCACATGTTAACCCCCATACACAGAAAAGGTAATGCAGCCTTTTCATGCCTTAGGAAACAGTGTGGACTGGGTGTGGTGTTGTAGGTGTGCCCCTGGGTCTCTGGCAGGTATATGTGGCTGGCATACGTTCACCAGTGACAAGCATGGTGACATATGCGACTGACCTGTACAGGTACGCGTTGTACAGCAATGGACCGATCGGTGTGCCCGGCCGGCCCATTGCATCTGTTGTGAGCGGGTACGCGTTGTATCCCGAAATACGCGTCGTACAGCAATGGACCGATCGGTGTGCCCGGCCCGCCCATTGCATCCGTTGTGAGCGGGTACGCGTTGTACAGCAATGGACCGATCGGTGTGCCCGGCCGGACCATTGCATCTGTTGTGAGCGGGTACGCGTTGTACAGCAATGGACCGATCGGTGTGCCCGGCCGGACCATTGCATCTGTTGGGAGCGGGTACGCGTTGTACAGCAATGGACCGATCGGTGTGCCCGGCCGGCCCATTGCATCTGTTGTGAGCGGGTACGCGTCGTATCCCGAAATACGCGTCATACAGCAATGGACCGATCAGTGTGCCCGGCCGGCCCATTGCATCTGTTGTGAGCGGGTACGCGTTGTATCCCGAAATACGCGTCGTACAGCAATGGACCGATCGGTGTGCCCGGCCGGCCCATTGCATCTGTTGTGAGCGGGTACGCGTTGTACAGCAATGGACCGATCAGTGTGCCCGGCCGGACCATTGCATCTGTTGTGAGCGGGTACGCGTTGTACAGCAATGGACCGATCGGTGTGCCTGGCCGGACCATTGCATCTGTTGTGAGCGGGTACGCGTCGTACAGCAATGGACCGATCGGTGTGCCGGGCCGGCCCATTGCATCTGTTGTGAGCGGGTACGCATTGTATCCCGAAATACGCGTCGTACAGCAATGGACCGATCGGTGTGCCCGGCCGGACCATTGCATCTGTTGTGAGCGGGTACGCGTTGTACAGCAATGGACCGATCGGTGTGCCCGGCCGGACCATTGCATCTGTTGGGAGCAGGTACGCGTTGTACAGCAATGGACCGATCGGTGTGCCCGGCCGGCCCATTGCATCTGTTGTGAGCGGGTACGCGTTGTATCCCGAAATACGCATCGTACAGCAATGGACCGATCGGTGTGCCCGGCCGGCCCATTGCATCTGTTGTGGCGAGTGCAGCGTTGTATCCCGAAATACGCGTCGTACAGCAATGGACTGATCGGTGTGCCCGACCGGCCCATTGCATCTGTTGTGAGCGGGTACGCGTTGTACAGCAATGGACCGATCGGTGTGCCCGGCCGGACCATTGCATCTGTTGTGAGCGGGTACGCGTTGTACAGCAATGGACCGATCGGTGTGCCCGCACGGCCCATTGAATCTGTTGTGAGCGGGTACGCGTTGTACAGCAATGGACCGATCGGTGTGCCCGGCCGGACCATTGCATCTGTTGTGAGCGGGTATGCGTTGTACAGCAATGGACCAATCAGTGTGCCCGCACGGCCCATTGCATCTGTTGGGAGCGGGTACGCTTTGTACAGCAATGGACCGATCGGTGTGCCCGGCCGGACCATTGCATCGGTTGTGAGCGGGTACGCGTTGTATCCCGAAATACGCGTTGTACAGCAATGGATCGAACGGTGCGCACGCGTTGGCTGGGGCCTGGCAAGGCAACGGACGCGTATTCGAAGCTTCAACGAGTCTGATGCAGTGAATACAGTTGGCCAGCCCCAACAATGTTGCAAAATCATGGGTGTCATGAACTTGGATTTTTGAAGGATGCTGTGGGCGTGTATTAGTGCTGCTATTCCATGGATTGGTCAGATTCAGAAGATGCAGACGACTTGGACCTATCACTTTGGACACATGGGACAGTATCTGCCTCTGCAGCACACATATAATGCTGACTGTTCCCCTGAGAGCTCACTTGCCTGCACTACATGCTCCAGGACGACATCTGCCACCAACACTGCTGCTGTCTCTGCATCCTCTGGCTACTGCAATGGCACGTACTGTGGAGAGAGCCCCAGCCTTCAGCCTTGAGGAGAACCAGGCCCTGCTGGACAGCCTCCTTCCACAGTACAGCAAGCTGTATGGGACACCAGGGGAGCAGGTGAGTGTGCTGTCCACTGCCTTACTAATTTTGCTTGTTGTCTGACTAGCAGGACTTACAGTGTGCACACCACTGGCTAGCATGCTCACTGAGTAGTTCTGACCCCCAAAGTGTGTAGTTACATGCACTGAACAGGTACAGTGCAGTAACAGTGCATTCCAACAAGGTTTACTTCCCATGCAATGATACCATGTAGTAACTGCTGGAAAACTGTTCATAGCCATCGTTGCACTGCCTGTGTACATCATGTGCCCCAGTGATTGAGACATGTATATCCAACTGTGTGATGCACGGATATGTTGCATGTGTAGTAATGGCATTTTCACTTTGTCATCCTCACAGGTTGATGCCCACCAGAAGCAGGAAATCTGGCTGACCATCGCCCGGGCAGTAAGATCCGTGGGGGACTACAAGCGCCGGATCCGCAACTGCCAGAAGAGGTGGCAGGAGCTTCGAGGCTGGACCCGGAGGATCGCAAGGGTCCAGCTGAAGCTGTCGCCTCCTCGCAGGAGGGGCAGACACCGGACCCTGACCCCCATATGCTCAGGATCCTGGCGGTGGTCTTCCCTGACCTGGATGGGCAGCTGAAGGCCAGACAGCAGCAAGGAGGGGTGAGTCCATGACAGCACTGTGCACTTTGTCTGACATGCTATGTGCCCTCCTCCGGCCTGGTTAAACTTCCACAGTACATCAGTCTTGTGGTCCAGGACCCATGTCCCTCTATTGTGACATGCCCACTCCTCATCTGATACGCATATGTGTGGCCCTTACAGTCAGGAAATTGTGTCACTTGGGGACTGTGTCATTGCATTTTGCTTTGCTCAAGGTGGGGGACAGCATTTGTTCCGGTGACTATGTTGTGGGATTCATGGGTGGGTCAATTGCTCACACAATGCCCAAGTCCTGACATGTAATCTGGGTGTAACTTTGATATGTGGTCCACTTGCTGATCTGATTCACCACATGTCCCTGGGGTATTTGGCACCCCCCATGCTGCGGGTGGGAACAATGTTTGGGCCTCAGGAGTATGTATATCAAGTGTGTCACACATGCTTAGACACCTGCCTACTGTCCAGGACTCATCCCTCTTACAGGTGGAGCTGGACATTCATGCCTACTCCAGGGCATACAATAGACTCTGTACTCCCACTCCCGTGGATCATCTGACATGTTGTGATCAGTGACATGTTCCCTCAGGTGTCTGCCTCTGTGTCATTGTGCAGTGGCTTCGTTGTCAGGACTACTGGGATGTTTGTCGGTTAGGGTTCAGCATGCCATCTGAGATGTGACCATGAGAGACGATACTTCTGTGACTTATAGATGTTTGATCACTTGACTGTGCACACAGTTGTATGCAACTGTGACTTTCAGGCAGCTGTTATTCATTCACAGCACACTGTGAGGTGCTCAGGTTCTGGGAGTTGTGTTTCATGTCCCCCATATGTCCAATTGGCATGACGTGGACAAATACTAGTTCAGATGATGTGGGTTGTGGGGGATGGACATGTGCACTTGTCAGTTACATAACTTGCATTCCCCATGTCCTAGGATTGTGACACAGTGCAGACTGTTGTTGGCAGGCTACCATGGCCATGTGACTGGAGACAGTGATGTATGACTTTGCACGCATGCCTGTGTCATGGCATTAAACTTCCTAAGAGTGATCCTGCAGGGGAGTGACATGTGCAACATGCACCCCACTGTGGCATGGACTATCCGGACATGGGTGCATCATGGTGTCTGGTGCTGGTATGCATCACATGCATTTCTATTTAGACTCTGGCCATCCCTTTCTCCGGACACCTGCACTGACTCAGTGGCAAGAGATGTGATGTGTGCATGTTCACATACTTCACCGTGTTCCCTGCAATGTCCAACAACTGTGTAGGTGGTGCATGTGTCCACACTGGGGTCTTACCATCAGACAGGCACCAGACAGATGGGTGCAAGGGCAGGAGGGGTGTGAGTCCCATGGTTGACCATCAGACTGACAATTAGCTTCTCCAAATATGTGTGAGGAGTTTTGGCAATGTTCAACTAAGGATGCCAGGGCTGGCTCTGTAAGTGCTGTACTTACTGTGGTGTGTGCGGTCAGTGCAGGTGACTGATGTTTGTCTGTTTCCCTAATTGTTTGCAGATACATCCACGACCACAGGAGAGGACAGCTCCATGGACCAGGAGGAGCAGCGGAGCCAGACTGGGTCAGCATCCGACGAGTGGTCAGAGGGACCCAGTGGCACGGAGGGCGAGAGGAGCCACACCGAGGAGTCCTCAGCACCATCCACCTCAGCTGAGGACCACAGCAGCTTGGAGGATGACTCCCTTGTGGATGCGGGTGTCAGCAGCCACCACACCCCCGCTAGTCTGTCTGGCCCCGCCACCACCACCACCAGCACCGCCCTCCCATTGGCTCCAATTCCAGATGTCCGTGGAGGCTCCTGTGTTCGGGAGCGTGTCTCCTTCGTGCCAGGCACCGCACCCCCTGCCCCTGTGTGCCCTGCTGCCCTGAGTGAAGAGTCTGTGTACCTACTTCGGCAGCTCCATGTAGGGCAGACAGCAATGCTGAGTGTCCTCCATGCACACACCACTCTGTTGACACAGCTGGTGTCATTCATGGAGGGCATCTCGACGGGTATGTCTGCCCTACAGAGGAGCAATAAGTCCATGGACTCCTCCCTGACAGCAGCAGTGTCCCTCCTCCAACAGTCCCTCCCACCTCCTACCTCTACCCCATCCACACTTCCTGGCACCCTACCTGTCCAAAGCACATGCACACCTGCACAATCACCCAAGCACACAGACACGAGCAGCACAGACACACCCAAAAGAAAGGCAAGACGTGCACACAAGCATCCTCAGGGGACAGATACCACACACACAGGGGATGTGGAACAGACACACACACAGGCATCCACAGTCACTCCGCAGTCCTCCAAATCCTCTCCCTCCAAGACCCCTTCCCTTGCCTCACCTGCAACCCCACCTACACAGCAGATCTTCCTGTGTGACCTCGGCCTCTTCCCCTCCGATCCTGCAGATCCGGCATACCGGGGGAAGAGGAAGTCCACCCACACAGAGGGGAGTGCCCCTCGCCCCCGGACACCCTCCCCCAGGCGCAGGCAGACTGAGGACCCCATTCAGAAGTCCCCCCAGACCAGGAAGGGCAAGACCCCACCACCACCACCATGCAGCTCCACCACCCAGTCTCTCTCCTCCATCCCCCAGGCCACCACTCCACAGGTTCCACCGCCACACCCTGACCCAGGTTCCCGCACACACTGATACCGCATCCCCAAACTGCTTAGGCCCTCCCCCCCTGCCACTTGCTCTTCTACCCCCAACCCAGACGCTCACCCTGTTTGTGCCACTGGTGTGGAGACCGGGTCCCCCTCTGTCCTGCCCACCTCATCTGCCCCCCTTCCACTCCCTTGGAGGCATGCACTGCAGTGGAGTCCACAACCACCCCGTCTGACTCGGGCACTGCAGTGGGGACCCAGTCCACTCCATCAGACCAGCCCACTGCAGTGGTTGCAGCACCAACACCATCTGACTTGTGCCCTACAGTGGTGCCGGCCCCCTGAGTCAGACACCTCCACTGCAGTTGCTGGTGACACTCCTGCAGCCACCACCCCTTCACTGCCTCACTCTGGCATCCCCTGATCCTGTCCCTGTGGTGCCTGGCCTGCCCCTTGTATGCCCCTCCAAGGGGAATGTCCCCTGTCCCTACCAGTGCAGACAAGCAATGGGTGACAAGTTGTCACATATCACCCTGTTGGGACTGTGTATTTGGACTGGCCATTGGCCTTACTTTAATTTGGACTTCTGATTTTTTATTGACATTTGCTGAATAAAGCCTATTTTTGTTTACTTGTGGTTTTTCTTTTGATGTACATGACGTAGATGAGTATCATCATGCATTTGCAGTTGTAATAGTGTTCAGATCAGGGAAATGAAGTGTTGCAGTGATGGACTCCATGTGGTCCATGGGATATGTGTCCTGTTGTAGTCTGGATCTATGGCATCCTCTGCTGCAGTCTGAGGGTGTGATGTTCAGCATATGATACAGGGATGTACGTTTTTCATTTGTAAATTAACATCTTTGTCTTACAGTGATGCACATCTGGTGGGCTTACCACTGTTCAATGTTTCTATTTCCCTGACTGTGTGCCCATCTCCACTGGCATGCAGTTTACACACCTATGTTGAAGGACTCATCAGTGTATACAGTGCACCTTGCTTGACACGTGTTTTGGGTGTATGCAGATGACTGACGTGACACTCCCGTACCCAGGCTGATGTGAGCAGAGCCTTCAGTGTGTTGTAGTTGTTGACTCACTGACCGAGTGTTCTGCCGACATGTTTGAGTCGTGCACAGACAAGGTTTGGCACAGCGGACCTTCCACAACAGTGGAGTGCCCTCATGGCAGTGTGTAATCCCGTGACATTGCCTTGGCCCGTGTTTTGTGTTGTGTAAGCATGTCTGTGCGTGTACCCTTCCCTTTTCCTACACAGGCTGTGTCCCTACGGATGTTCCTGTTTCTGATGCTTGCTGAGTTGTTCTGTGTTCATCCAGCATCTTGGACCTGGTTACTCCGGGATGTGGGTGCATGGCAAACTAAGGTTCATTAGGTTGTCATCCCAGGTTGTCTTTGTTGTCAGGGCTGGGGATGTGGGCAAACGCAGATGGGACACATTCAGGATTCCCCTTGGCACTTGTTGGTTACACATGTCATGTTATTTACAGTCTGTGGTAGCTTTCAGTGATTGTGACACATTGTGTGTGTGACTGCTGCCACTCCTCAGGGTCAGAGCTGCAATGTTGGAAGTTGTGTACGTGTGTTCTTTGTGTGTCACCTTGTCTTCTTCATTGGTGTGTGACTATGGCCAGGATCCCATTGATTGTGGTGGATTTCACGTCATACCTATGTACCGCGTAGTGTGCAGTGTGTCAGACATTCACGAGTCTTGTTGACTGGCCATGTGTGATGGGTTTCTGCACCTTAGTTCCCACCACCACCCCTGGGATTGT
Source organism: Calotriton arnoldi (assembly GCA_963921515.1). Lineage (NCBI taxonomy): Eukaryota > Metazoa > Chordata > Amphibia > Caudata > Salamandridae > Calotriton > Calotriton arnoldi. The sequence goes on along the minus strand of CAWUFW010009697.1, from coordinate 583,273 downwards.
CATGGGTGCATGTGCAATGTCACCAGTCCATGTGAGCTTCACTGCTGCACATTGGTGGAGATCAAGGTGTGTGGTGTTGAGTGTGTGCAAATGTGAGTTGTTGCACGGCTAGACCCCTACCTCCATATTGGCCATGGCTGGCAGGCCGTGCTGTTTGATTTGTGCTTGTGTAGGTGTGATGGTAGTTTGTTACTCAGGACACATGGCTGTGGTTCACAGTGTGAATGACATCTACCTTTGTCATCACAGTGGGATTATCATGCAGGCTAGTGTCACCACAATGTGGGGTTCCTGGGGGTAGCGCTGTGGTGGGTCTGTCTCTTGCTGTGTTAGTTGCTGTTCCTACTAGCTTGTGTGACATGTGTAATTTGGGCTCCCTCTCATCTAACAATGCCTCTTTGCCCACATAGGGGAATCCGATCCATGAGTTACTTTTGTATGGCACTGTATACACATCTGTGTACTTGGAATTCAGGCCTCCTCATGTGTTGTGTGTTTGCCTGGGGACACTGGCACACACCCCCATCACCTGTTGTGTTTGATATGCAGTGTGAGTCTGCCTGTTTGTATTTGTGCATTTGCACCACTGCATTGGCATTTCTTGAGTGTGCCATTGGCTGTATGTTGTTTGGTGGCTTTCCCCTGCTGTCCCTGGGACTCCTAGGTCATCAGTCAGCACAATAATCATGGTTTGTTTGTCCCATTGCTGCCATGGTATGGTATTAGTTCACCTGACATCTACAGTCTCCACAGGATATCTACATTTGTGTGTCCATTGGTGCCGATATGTGGGTCTGCATTATGATGGTCACTTCTGTCATTGTGTTATTTGTGAATGTTGACAATGTGAGCCCCCATGGGTGATGTTTGTATGCACATGGCCAAAGGTATGTTTTATTTGCACTGCACTGTTTGCCTCACCCAATCTATGTTGCTATGGGACACAAGCACTACTATGCCACTGATGTGTTTGTTGTTGTGTGAACAGGAATCATCCATGCAGTTTGGCTTTGGCAGCTTTTACCCTGACTACACTTCCCTTTTGATCACTGTGGTGATGGTGCTTTGGGCCCCATTGCCACACTGTTCAAAATGTGCATCAGCTATGGACCCCACACCTACCTTTTGGTCACTGTGGTGATGGGGCTTTGGGCCCCATTGCCACACTGTTCAAAAGGTGCATCAGCTATGGACCCCACACTTCCCTTTTGGTCACTGTGGTGATGGGGCTTTGGGCCCCATTGCCACACTGTTCAAAAGGTGCATCAGCTATGGACCCCACACCTACCTTTTGGTCACTGTGGTGATGGGGCTTTGGGCCCCATTGCCACACTGTTCAAAAGGTGCATCAGCTATGGACCCCACACTTCCCTTTTGGTCACTGTGGTGATGGGGCTTTGGGCCCCATTGCCACACTGTTCAAAAGGTGCATCAGCTATGGACCCCACACCTACCTTTTGGTCACTGTGGTGATGGGGCTTTGGGCCCCATTGCCACACTGTTCAAAAGGTGCATTAGCTGTGGACCCCCCACTTTCCTTTTGGTCACTGTGGTGATGGGGCTTTGGGCCCCATTGCCACACTGTTCAAAAGGTGCATCAGCTATGGACCCCCCACTTCCCTTTTGGTCACTGTGGTGATGGGGCTTTGGGCCCCATTGCCACACTGTTCAAAAGGTGCATCAGCTATGGACCCCACACTTCCCTTTTGGTCACTGTGGTGATCGGGCTTTGGGCCCCATTGCCACACTGTTCAAAAGGTGCATCAGCTATGGACCCCATACCTACCTTTTGGTCACTGTGGTGATGGGGCTTTGGGCCCCATTGCCACACTGTTCAAAAGGTGCATCAGCTATGGACCCCACACTTCCCTTTTGGTCACTGTGGTGATGGGGCTTTGGGCCCCATTGCCACACTGTTCAAAGGTGCATCAGCTATGGACCCCACACTTCCCTTTTGGTCACTGTGTTGATGGGGCTTTGGGCCCCATTGCCACACTGTTCAAAGGTGCATCAGCTATGGACCCCACACTTCCCTTTTGGTCACTGTGTTGATGGGGCTTTGGGCCCCATTGCCACACTGTTCAAAAGGTGCATCCGCTATGGACCCCACACCTACCTTTTGGTCGCTGTGGTGATGGGGTGTTCAACCCCATTGCCACAGTGGCCATGGTCGGCTTGCATTGTGGAGGCCACACACATTTATGTGTGACACATGTGCTAGGGGGTCACATTGTATGTTCAATGTCATGTTCAGTGTTGTAGGCATTTGTCACAGACTACACACGCTTGTCATGGTGTTGTGGGGGGGATGTAATTTTCAGACATTCCTTATGTGGGAGTATGCTGGTTGTGTCATGCATTACCCATCCTATGAGTAGGGGTGAAGGTAGTGGCAGGCATCCAGCCCCCCCTGAGTAGGGGTGGTGGTAGTGGTAGGCATCCATCCCCCTAAGGGTGGGGATGGTAGTAGTGAAAGGCATCCAGCCCCCCCTGAGTGGGGTGGTGGTAGTGGCAGGTATCCATCCCCCTAAGGGTGGGGATGGTAGTAGTGACAGGCATCCAGCCCCCCCTGAGTGGGGTGGTGGTAGTGGCAGGCATCCAGCCCCCCCTGAGTAGGGGTGGTGGTAGTGGTAGGCATCCATCCCCCTAAGGGTGGGGATGGTAGTAGTGAAAGGCATCCAGCCCCCCCTGAGTGGGGTGGTGGTAGTGGCAGGCATCCATCCCCCTAAGGGTGGGGATGGTAGTAGTGACAGGCATCCAGCCCCCCCTGAGTGGGGTGGTGGTAGTGACAGGCATCCAGGTCCCCCTGAGTAGGGGTGGTGGTAGTGGTAGGCATCCAGCCCCCCCTGAGTAGGGGTGGTGTTAGTGGTGGCCATCCATCCCCCTAAGGGTGTGGATGGTAGTAGTGACAGGCATCCAGCCCCCCTGAGTGGGGTGGTGGTAGTGGCAGGCATCCAGCCCCCTAAGGGTGGGGATGGTAGTAGTGACAGGCATCCAGCCCCCTGAGTGGGGTGGTGGTAGTGGCAGGCATCCATCCCCCTAAGGGTGGGGATGGTAGTAGTGACAGGCATCCAGCCCCCCTGAGTGGGGTGGTGGTAGTGGCAGGCATCCATCCCCCTAAGGGTGGGGATGGTAGTAGTGACAGGCATCCAGCCCCCTGAGTGGGGTGGTGGTAGTGGCAGGCATCCAGCCCCCTGAGTAGGGGTGGTGGCAGTGGTAGGCATCCAGCCCCCTGAGGGTGGGGATGGTAGTAGTGACAGGCATCCAGGCCCCCTGAGTAGGGGTGGTGGTAGTGGTAGGCATCCAGTCCCCCTGAGTAGGGGTGGTGGTAGTGGTGGCCATCCATCCCCCTAAGGGTGGGGATGGTAGTAGTGACAGGCATCCAGCCCCCCTGAGTGGGGTGGTGGTAGTGGCAGGCATCCAGCCCCCTAAGGGTGGGGATGGTAGTAGTGACAGGCATCCAGCCCCCTGAGTGGGGTGGTGGTAGTGGCAGGCATCCAGCCCCTAAGGGTGGGGATGGTAGTAGTGACAGGCATCCAGCCCCCCTGAGTGGGGTGGTGGTAGTGGCAGGCATCCATCCCCCTAAGGGTGGGGATGGTAGTAGTGACAGGCATCCAGCCCCCCTGAGTGGGGTGGTGGTAGTGGCAGGCATCCAGCCCCCTAAGGGTGGGGATGGTAGTAGTGATGGGCATCCAGCCCCCTATGAGTGGGGATGGTAGTAGTGATGGGCATCCAGCCCCCTATGAGTGGGGATGGTAGTAGTGAAGGGCATCCAGCCCCCTATGAGTAGGGATGGTGGTAGTGGTAGGCATCCAGGCCCCCTGAGTAGGGGTGGTGGTAGTGGCAGGCATCCAGCCCCCCTGAGTAGGGGTGGTGGTAGTGGTAGGCATCCAGGCCCCCCTGAGAAGGGGTGGTGGTAGTGGTAGGCATCCATCCCCTAAGGGTGGGGATGGTAGTAGTGACAGGCATCCAGCCCCCCCTGAGTGGGGTGGTGGTAGTGGCAGGCATCCATCCCCCTAAGGGTGGGGATGGTAGTAGTGACAGGCATCCAGCCCCCCTGAGTGGGGTGGTGGTAGTGGTAGGCATCCATCCCCCTAAGGGTGGGGATGGTAGTAGTGACAGGCATCCAGCCCCCCTGAGTGGGGTGGTGGTAGTGGCAGGCATCCATCCCCTAAGGGTGGGGATGGTAGTAGTGACAGGCATCCAGCCCCCTGAGTGGGGTGGTGGTAGTGGCAGGCATCCATTCCCCTAAGGGTGGGGATGGTAGTAGTGACAGGCATCCAGCCCCCCTGAGTGGGGTGGTGGTAGTGGCAGGCATCCATCCCCCTAAGGGTGGGGATGGTAGTAGTGACAGGCATCCAGCCCCCCCTGAGTAGGGGTGGTGGTAGTGGTGGCCATCCATCCCCGAAAGGGTGGGGATGGTAATAGTGACAGGCATCCAGCCCCCCCTGAGTGGGGTGGTGGTAGTGGCAGGCATCCAGCCCCCCCTGAGTAGGGGTGGTGGTAGTGGTAGGCATCCATCCCCCTAAGGGTGGGGATGGTAGTAGTGACAGGCATCCAGCCACTCCTGAGTGGGGTGGTGATAGTGGCAGGCATCCATCCCCCTAAGGGTGGGGATGGTAGTAGTGACAGGCATCCAGCCCCCCTGAGTAGGGGGGGTGGTAGTGGTGGCCATCCATCCCCCTAAGGGTGGGGATGATAGTAGTGACAGGCATCCAGCCCCCCCTGAGTGGGGTGGTGGTATTGGTGGCCATCCATCCCCCTAAGGGTGGGGAGGGTAGTAGTGACAGGCATCCAGCCCCCCCTGAGTAGGGGTGGTGGTAGTGGTGGCCATCCATCCCCCTAAGGGTGGGGATGGTAGTAGTGACAGGCATCCAGCCCCCTAAGGGTGGGGATGGTAGTAGTGACAGGCATCCAGCCCCCCTGAGTGGGGTGGTGGTAGTGGCAGGCATCCATCCCCTAAGGGTGGGGATGGTAGTAGTGACAGGCATCCAGCCCCCTGAGTGGGGTGGTGGTAGTGGCAGGCATCCATCCCCTAAGGGTGGGGATGGTAGTAGTGACAGGCATCCAGCCCCCCCTGAGTGGGGTGGTGGTAGTGGCAGGCATCCAGCCCCCTAAGGGTGGGGATGGTAGTAGTGATGGGCATCCAGCCCCCTATGAGTGGGGATGGTAGTAGTGATGGGCATCCAGCCTCCTATAAGTGGGGATGGTAGTAGTGAAGGGCATCCAGCCCCCTATGAATAGGGGTGGTGGTAGTGGTAGGCATCCAGGCCCCCCTGAGTAGGGGTGGTGGTAGTGGCAGGCATCCAGCCCCCCCTGAGTAGGAGTGGTGGTAGTGGTAGGCATCCATCCCCCTAAGGGTGGGGATGGTAGTAGTGACAGGCATCCAGCCCCCCCTGAGTGGGGTGGTGGTAGTGGCAGGCATCCATCCCCCTAAGGGTGGGGATGGTAGTAGTGACAGGCATCCAGCCCCCCCTGAGTGGGGTGGTGGTAGTGGTAGGCATCCAGCCCCCCCTAAGTAGGGGTGGTGGTAGGGTGGTGTTGGTGGTAGGCATCCATCCCCCTATGGGTGTGTATGGCATTGTGATGGCCATCCCACCCCTATGGTTCTGCTGTTGCTAGTGTACGTCATTTGTGCATCCCTATGTGTGTGTGACATATTTCGGGTACGTGTCGTTTGTTTGTATTGTTGTGTTTGACTTACCGTCTGCGCCGTACGCGTCCGTGCCGGTCCCAGTAATAGATGTAGAGTATAGGTAGGACCTGCGCAATGGGATTCATGCTTGGATCGTCTCGTTCGGGTTTCTCGTGTCTTCGAGTCGTACTCGTAGCAGGCTTGTTCGTCTCGTAGCCGTGGATCATCTTGTGGCGCGAAACGGAGCTTATGTACGGCTCGCCCGGATGCTCAAACGTCCCGGACGTAGCGACGGGTTCGGCGCGTACGGAGTGCGCATCGTACTCGTCCGGCCGGAAGGTGCTGTGTATTTGCTTCCGTACGACTCGATTCGGCGTTTACGGATCCGGCTCGGGCGGGGAACAGGAGCTGAATTGGGTAAGTACGGCTCGCTCGGAAACTGGGTTGTTATACGCATCGTACTTGTTCGTCCGGACGAATGTTCGAATCGGTCGGGAAACACGCAATCGGCTGGTTTTTTTTCCGGACGAATACTGTTAGGTGCGCTTCCGGCCGAGATCGGAATCGACCCCTTAGAGTCCCACCCGATAGGGGCGTGGGGACTTCCAGAAATGGGGAATGGCTTAGAGCGTGGCATTTGGACTGCAGTTGTTTACACACTGCTGCTCATGGCTGAAGGCAGTCAAGAGGTACACAGATATAATGATAAACTGAATGATTTCCTGCAAATGCTCGTTTGCATCAATTTAATGAATGCAGAATTTTCCATTGGTGTAAATGTCCAGATGCATAATTACATAAGTGACTAATGGAAATCTACCAATCAGGCACATTTACAGGAGTGAGCACTGCTGGCTTTCTTTGTGAATTGCATTAAAGTCAGAAATGTTGCCACAAACCTGGGTGTAATCTTACTAAAATGACTCAAACGAACAGCTTTGTGAAGCAGGCTCAAAATATTTTGAGATCGAATAGACTGCATTCATTTGTCAGGGAGAAATGAGGCTGAAACACTGGTATCAAAACTGAACATCATAAAACAACACATCTTGCGACCCAGGAAGGAGCCAGGTTGGAACAGATCATATCTGTCACATGCACAAGTAAAACAAACATTTCAGTTGAGCTCAGTGCCTCCAGTACAACATTCTAGTGACCAAAAACCACCAATCCTGCTGCAGCTGCTATGTCACTACCCAAGAATGCACTCCAATATCATCTCTAGAGTAGCGGTTCTTAACCTTTTGACTTCTGTGGACCCCCAAGGAATCACTGGTGTTACCTGTAGGGACCGCGGCTGCTGCTGGAAGTTGGGACCCCCACCTAAGCAACTTCAATGATTTGAACCTCAAAACAACACAAAAATACAGAAACAAGTCTAACTCAAGCAAATAAATTATGAAATATTTTATTTAATTCACAAACAACAACAAAATGCAAAAATGTTAATTTTAATTTTAATGGGAAGTTTGGAGCTTTGCAAAATGTAGGTTAATTTCTAAAAGCATTATGCTAGATTCTAGCACATCACTTTGTCTTTTATTTGCTCCTAAAGCATGTTCTTTCTTTCTTCTAGCCAGGACCTGACTGGCCGTAGCAGGCACCGGGCATTTTCCCGGAGGGCCGGAAGGGCAGGGGCCGGTTTTCGAGTGGTGGGGGCCGGTTTTGCAGCAGTGCTGCAATATCGGCCCCCTGTAACAAAAGCGGCAGCAGTACTAACTAAAGCGGCAACAGTGCTGCTTCTTGTTAACACCCACCCCACCCCCCCTCCCTGGGCAGTTCCAGCAGAATTGCCAGGGCTGGTTTGTGTTCCCAGTCTGGCCCTGCTTCTAGCACAGTGATTCTTAACCTGCGGTCCGTGGACCCCTGGGGGTCTGTGACTCCTACTCTGGAGGTCCGTGACTGTCCAGAAAATTACATAATATTATTGGTGGCTTTAGGGTTGTGCAGCCGCACTGCGTCCCAAGGTCAGGGGCACTTCCCTTTAAAATATCATACTGGGTTGAAGGCACATTTTGCAGAGTTCTTCCTGTGACCTGTTATTATCAGGCGATAATAAAAATGTCAAGTTAATTGTGGTGATTAATGTACTTGCTGGAGAAGTCTGATGTTTGTCTAATGGAAATTGTGATTCATGACAAAAAAAGGGTAAATGTGCCTGCTGCAAAACACAAGTACAGTATGGATGATATGCAACTCACGTAGCCCACACACTTGTATGAATCATTGTCTTTGTATTATAAGTGTGTGTGTGTGTGTGTGTGTGACATATGAAGCGCTCTGACTCCCTATATTATGAGGAGCAACACTGTAAAAAAAAAATCTGAAAATATGAGAGAGGGGCTATGAAGAGATGAGGGGCACTGTTTGTGGGTGGTATGGAGGAAACCCATGGAAAAGAAGGTCATTGTGGGGGTATGACAAAGATTGCCTCATTGGGCGCCATCAGTGCTAAGCCGGCCTTGGATTAATAAAGTATATACACATAGCAAAGCTAAATTGAAAATTTTTAAATGCTCTGTAAATGTGAAGGAATTTGAAACCAGAGGATAAAAATAGGTTGATATCTTCAGCGAGACCGCATAAGTACATCAAACAAGTGTATGAATGATTACTGGCCTCAATTAAAGCACTTACATGCTAGTACAAAAAGAGGATGCATTAAAGGCAAACAATACAAGTGATACGGTGGAGCATAGCATTTAGAAAAAAAACCTAATTCTGAAAATCTTCAACCTTCCCATTAAAATTATAAATTAAAGTTTTGTTTGTGAATTAAAGAAACTTTTTCATCATTTGGATACTTGTTTGACATATACTTGTTTCTTTAGTTTTGTGTATTTTTTTGAGGTTCACAACCCAGAAATTATTTAGGCTGAGATCCCCGGCTTCCACTAGTGATTCAATGGGAGTCAACAGAAATCAAAAGGTTAAGAACCGCTGTTCTAGTATAACAGCGCCTCAATTGGGGACACCAACCGTCCATACTAGATTCTGTTTGTCATACTTAGGCTGTTCCAACAAATCAAGATAAGGATACCAAACTAACTTTGAGCCTCCAGTTTCAAATTCCTTCACATTTACAAAGTGTATTACATTTTCAATTTTGTCTTTTATGCGTATATACTTTACTAATCTGTTTATATGATTCATTTTTCTGAAACAAAAGTGGACCCGCTATGTGGGTCCCATGTAGCAACTGAGGTCCATGGACCCCTGTTTAAGAACTGATGCACTAGATGGACCAGAGAAGTTGAGAATGATGAATCGCTCTCTGCCAAGAAGTGGTGAGGAGAGGATTCCCGTATAAAAGACTTAAGCTCCTTATCAAGGGTGACTCGGAAGTCGACAAATGGACATTACCACTTAGCAGGCCAGAAAAAACCTCCAAGAGCTTTACTTGGAAAAAAGCTTAAATTCATCTTGCTCGTCTTGTGAATCAGTCCTTTGTGAAAGGAAGCCAACAAAAGATTATTTCAAATTTTATTTTTTCAATCACATACCAAGACGATACTTTATGCATATTTACATCTTTCATGGCTTAGCACTTGCACTGTAAGTTTATGTGTGGGCAGTCAGATTAGCAACTGTTACATCTGTAAAAAAAAAGTGCAGGGAAATCTTTTTTTCCGAATGCTAGGGAAGCCGAATGCAAGGTCTTAATTCTATCTTATTCCTCTTTCTTCCACCACCCTAGACTCTCTTTCTCTTTATCTCACTCTTGCAGGCTCTTTTTCATCCCTGTATTCTACCTTTGTCACTGTTTTCTTATTTTCTCTCTCCGTTTTTCTTTTTTTACCTTGCTCTTTCTTGCTCTGGGTCAATACCTGATAATAAGTCCTCTTTTTCAGTCAAGAATCCCAGTATCTGCCCTGCCTTGTCACCCTTCATCAGTTTCTCTTGTCTGTTTGATCTTAGAGATATTCACGTAAGGTTGATTAGTAAGTCTGCATTTAGGGCATTACCACTGCCTGGCCTATTTGGGGTTCATGTTTGCTAGGTTAAAGGGCAAATAAAACTCCATACCTCTGGTCCATGTTATCTAACACAACAGAAAATCTGTGGGGCTTTTTCTGGCAAATGATCGCCCTGGAGACTGCAAATTCAATTGAAACAACTCCAACCTGTGATCCAACAACCCACCCTTTCTGGCTTTGCCCCTGAAAGGGGAATGGGACATGTTTTTCCAGACGACACTGTCTCCCTTTGGAGTATTTTCTGATATCCTAGATACAGGCAGTGTCATACTGTTTATTCTGTGGAATAAATACCAGGTGAGTGTAATCTGCCCTTCACTCCCACATGCTCTTTTCGCCTGTTGTGGTTTGTTAGCCAACTTTTTAAGAAGCAGTCCACCAATTAGGGCTGACTTATTTACTCAAGCAGATTTAACATGAATTTCCCTTCTCACACACTGAGATCTTCCACCTCCTTACACGTCTGCCTTCCCTCTTTCAGGAAAGCCAGACAAGGATCTTGCTCTTTCTCCTTTCTTACTGCCAAACTATGGAATTGTCTCCCTCTTAATAGGCGTGCATGAGATATTGGAAAATCCAGGAGGACCTGACTCTATATCTTGTGCGCAGGCCATGCAGATGGTCTCATCATTGGAAGGCGCAAATCTGCTTCAACTTGTTAAATTCCCTACCCACAAAGCAGGGCATACTCTTGACCTGATATTCTCTAATATCTCGTCTATGAAAACTGAAGTGCCAATCCAGGTGGTTTGGTCGGATCATTTTCTTATTTCTTTTATTTTCAATCTGGCAAAACCTGATATGCCTGAGAGTGCCAGATACTATCTAAAAGAAATTGGAAGAAACTGACAGCTGAATGCTTAAGTCCAAATCTGTTAGTCAGCCGCCCACCTTTTTCTTTAGACCTTAATGTTAATACGATGGCTCTTCATAACTGGATTGCTGACGCAGTAGAAGCTACGGCACCAGCCAGAATGACCAAATCCATGAGGAAATCGCCCTCTGCTCCATGGTTTTCTGAGGATCTTAGGGCTATGAAAAGCAAGTGTAAGCGCTTGGAACGGCAGTGGAGGGTGGATTATGATGCCTCTGTCAAAATGACATATAAAAAATCTTTGAAGGTATTGCACAAATCCATGAAAGAGGCCAGGAGAGATTATATCGCCAAGAGTATTGATAACTCTGATAGACCGGACAAGGCTGTCTTTAAGGTGGTTAACTCTTTTCTCAAACCCCGTGAACTACTAATTGACGTCCGACCCTCCCTGGCACTCTGTGAGACAATCTCTACCTTTTTCGATGGAAAAATAAGCAAGGTCTACAACTCTTTTTCTGCCACAATGGCTATGGTTAAATCTGATGTGGTAGCCAGGACAGTACCCCTGCCTCTCCTTTCTGAATGTAATCCTATTTCTCAGAAGGAAGTATTGTCTGCAATACAGAGTTGTAAGTCAGGCTCGCCGGACGATCCATGCCCTCCTAAACTATGGAAAGAGTTGGCAGACTCCACCTGCGAAGTAATGTCCATAATATGGAACAATTCACTCTCTTTGGGCATCTTCCCTGATTTATGGAAGCACGCCACTTTACTTCCACTTAAGAAAAAATCCAGTGTGGATTCTGGGGACTTGAACAACTACAGACCTATCTCTCTGCTGGCAGCCCCTGCAAAAATGCTGGAAAAGGTAGTACAGCGGCAATTGGCCAATTTTATCGAGAGCCACAATATCCTGCACAACACCCAATCCGGTTTTCGAGCTGGGTTTAGCACAGAGACAGCTCTACTAGAGGTAGCAGACTCAATTAGAATGGCATTGGACTCAGGGGCATCAGCTATGCTGGTGCTCCTGGATCTTTCAGCTGCATTCGACACCGTTGACCATTCTATACTGATTCAACGGCTTTTTGACAGCGGGGTGAATGGCACAGCCCTAGCTTGGTTGAAGTCCTTCCTCCACTTACGGACGCAAAGGGTGGCTCTACAACCATATCAGTCCACCCGAAAGCATTTATGGTGTGGGGTCCCACAGGGATCGGCCCTAAGCCCACTGCTGTTCAATATATATCTGGCCCCTTTGTTTACTCTGATAGCCAACTGGGGAGTTAAGGCAATTTCTTATGCCGATGACACCCAGTTGGTTTTCCCCTTAAAGATCAATCTGAAGATTCTTTTAAGAACTTTAAAGGCTGCTTAAAAGATATTGCAAGCTGGATGAATAATAATAAACTTAAATTGAATGCAGATAAAACTGAAGTTCTGTTCTTCGGCAAAATCCAGCCTCCGGCGGCTGACCTGTGGTGGCCTGTGGAAATGGGCTTGCCACCTGCGCCAGTGGAATGCGTTAAAAATTTGGGTGTAAAATGGCAGGCTGACCTATCTTTCTCTGCCCAAATTCAGCAGGTTACTTCTGCTTGCTTTAGCAGTTTGAGAAATTTGCGTAAGTTTATACACCTGCTGCCTGAGAGCTGCCGTCGGACCGTAGTCCACGCCACAGTAACTGCCCGCCTGGACTACGCGAATGGCCTCTATATTGGCTTACCGGCTTACCTTGTCAGGAAACTCCAAATGGTCCAAAATGCGGCTGCGAGATTAATCAAACGTGTTCCTTTTCGGCAAACACATCTCTCCGCATATTCGAGAATTACATTGGCTTCCGGTAGCCAACAGAATTAAATTCAAGACCTTGACCCTTGCCTTTCGGGCCTTCCATGGTACGTGTCCTTCGTATCTAAAACAGAGACTGGGTGTTTACACGCAGACACGTGCTCTGAGATCTAACACCCAGAAATTACTTTGCACTCCACGTGTGAAGAAATCCCGACTGGGTGGCAGATCTTTCATGTTGGGGGCGTCCAAATTATGGAATTCTCTTCCAAATTCCTTGCGTCAGATCTCGTCTGAGTCACTATTCAAGAAGGCAGTTAAAACATGGCTTTTTAACCTGGCTTAATCTTTTGTTGTCTTGATCGCTGCTTGCCGCGCGCGTGTTACTTGTCACTTTAGCGCCGGGACACCTCCTTGGAGGTAGCTGTTCGCGCTCAACAAATGTCGGTATTATTATTATTATTATACCACACCTTGGCCCCTATCATATAAAGTGAGCACTATAAATGCTAATTTAAGACTAGTCTCTGCCACAGTTTTGGGCTGAGTGATGTCTTACATAGTTGATGAGCTTGAGATCCTGACAAATGGTGGTTTATCACTTGAACTTTAAAGGAATGTGCTGCTTTTGGCTGGAAATATATCAGCATTTATTGACATCACTAAAGTAATTACAGAGTACAACAGAACACAACATAATACAAAGCAAAAAAATCACAACAGCATAAAAAGTAACACAAAACGACAACACAACAACAAATTACAATACAACAAATATGCACAAACATCCAAGTCACATATTACCACCTCCACAACAATGCTGACATAATTTGGTAGTGTGCACCAAATACTACTTCACAGTGCCAAAAAGCATGTATAGTAGCACCATTCAAAATTGTTTTCTGACCCAGCTCTATTTTGTCACCTAGCAACGTATAGCTGGCATTGCATTTTGAACTAGCTCCAGGATAAGGTACTAGCATGCTTTTGTAAATTTATTTCATTTAGTCAATCAATCAATCAACACCGATACACTCTTCACAAGAGAGTGAGAACTTTTCTAAAACATATCAATTATGTATCGAATCATTGACAGACATTGAAGGAATTAGTGAACAAAAACTAATAAGGGATTCTCCAACACAAGAAGGCACGTACTACACAGTAGTGGAAGGATTGGGACATGGGACATGGTGCAACAATTTTCTTACTTCCTCTGTGCATATGGGGTATGAAAGGGAGGTGGTGGGTGAAATGCAGTGTGCCAACATGCATAAGTGCAAATCTGGCCATTGTTGCAGACGTTGGCGGGGCATGTGCAATGGGGATTTTCCAATACCAAGAAAAAATCTATTTGGTTCCTAATGCAACATGTAAATTTGTTTAGAAGTACTTCAACAAATAAATGCTCCTCTTCGTGGTATCCCAAACCTCACCTACGTTTGGCCCAAAACACTTATTTGAATTTACACAAACTGCTATCTTAGATCTATTTTACAGTCAATTTCAATTCAATTATTTTATCCAAATACATATAGTATCCATAAAAGTACAATTAAAATTCATACAATCCATTACACTAAAAGTAATCATAAAACATACAGTCTTACATGCTTTTTGTTTGGCATACATTTTGGTTATATTTCAATGAGACACTGATGATATATGCTCAAATTGTTCCTGATAACTGGCAAAGATGCCTTCAAGTTTGATCAAATTTCCTCTCGTTTTAGTCGCACATGTATTTTAAACATGACTAAAATGCCCCCAAAATATTAAATAACGCACATTGAAATATTTGCATTAAATTGGCAGAGTGCATAGAGCTTCATTGTCTTCTGCGATGTGCAAGAGCCTCTCAACAGCATTAACTGACGGCTGTTTCCATTGGTGACAAGAGAGTCAAAACAATCTCAACAAACTCAATTAAAAGGTTTGACTTCAACCTTGCATGAAACTATTACTAGTGTCTATAGAAATGGTTGTGTTTGTTGATTTTCCAAGTGTTTATTACATTTTTTATTAAGTATAGCTGGTTACCTTTTCATCAGGTTTGGCCAGCTCAGGTCCAGAAGGGTCCGACAAATACCAGATTTACAGAACAACCCTTTATTAATTAAGTGATATCAATTTAGATGAATTGCCTGTCAATTTATCAACTGTTCATATCCTACACATCTGCCATTGATCAAGCCTTTATAGGGCACTTCTGCTTTACAGTGATTCAATTTTGCTGTTTTACTCGATGCCATACAAGAAGCCCTCTACCATGTATGCTGAAGGTGTGTTTACCTTGAATACACATTGCTCTTCAGCCCAGATCCTTATTTACATATGTTATCAGGTTTTTAGCCAGTTACCTTGCTCTCTGACCACAGCTGGGCTGCCCACGATGTGACTGCTGAACAGGTTATTGTCCTTATTTGTCCGTCTGACCTTGTTTCTTGCACTGTACTTCTCTGTCAGTTGCATGCGTGCAATACCAATAAAATACCCCGAGCAAGGTCTCATTTGAGGTCCTGAAGATCAGTGGATCACCTATATAAAATTGCACTATAACAAATAAATTATTAAATGTTCCACAGATTTAGTAGCAGCATGTGAGTGATGTGAAAAATGAATGCTTGTATTTGGAATATCTGGAACAATTACTTTTTCAGAAGAGGGCCTCTTAAGTGCGTGATGCGTCATGAGGATGTAGAGCCACCAGCATGATAGCATAATTTTAAGGTAATAAGATCGATAGAGTGGACTGAAGCAACAGAAGATAATGTTTAGAAAAAGTATTTATTACTTGTTGTTTAGTGTCACCCCTTCATCATCAAATTATATTTGATCGCTTGTACTTCATAACAAACACATTACAATTTACTCCTAAAAATGAGATGGCAATGAATGTTATTTCCAGAGCAGAAGCGGGCCACTGTCATTTATCCTTACCCTCACCTTTAGATGGCATTTTTCTAGTGGTGGCAAAGGGCCTGGACACACTAAGACCTGCCCAGAAGTGCTGTGGCTGTGTTTGGCATGGCGTGCAAAATAACAATGGACTAGGATGCGCCCGAGTAATTAACAGTGGCTGAGATTAATTCAAGCATTCCATCCATCACTTTTTGTATACTTTAGTACGTCATCCTAAGTGGGACCGGTATGCCCAGACGTGGGTCCCATGCACACTGTGGGGCCGATTCACAGAACTAATGTGAGACAAAATCCTAAACTTACTACTTTTGGTATTCACAGAAGGCACTTACGATTTATGGTATTCACAGAAATCACTTACGACTACTAACTTTACGTCCGCACTCGGACCGGAATTTCCGTACCCGGAGCGGAATTTCCGCACCTGGAGCGGAATCTCCGCCACCGGGCCGGAATCTCCGTCTCCGGGCCAGAATACCCGCATTTGGGTCTGATGATCATTTCAAGTGCCTACCATCCCCCACCATGCTCAAGCTGAATGTGTGATCACTCATGATAATTAGTGCTACACACTTCTGCAACGGTAGGGCCCACACTTCTTGTGCTCATCCTTTGTGCCTGAAATTGAGTGCATCACATGTGGCAGCAGAAATGTAAAGTTGCAAACACACTTATCATTGTAGGTCAAATGATGTCCTCCCAGATTCCAAGACCCACAGTGACTTCTGCTACAAGGTTGGCTGTGACATCTGGTCAGGGACCACACACTGGGCAGATGCGGGCCATGGTAAGTAAACCCAAGAATAATGTACCTGAATGCTCATGCCCATGAAATGTGCCTTTAATCTCCGCGGTATGTTGTATGTGTTTTACATCACTGTTGTCCTGCATCACAATATGCCTAGATATGGCATTTAACCACATACCATATCACACCATGGTGGCTAGTGAAAGGATGACACAAAATGTATGAAAAGTGAGTGCTGAATGGACATAAAAATAGTATCTAGTGTCATATTGAGTGTACTAGACACAACTGGATTGTAATTCAATGATATGAAAACTCCCTAGCAAAATTCCAATGGACAAATCATATTGAAATTGGTGTGGATGAGGGTCACACTGATGCCAGTTGTGTACTTTTATGATGGATGTATGGGCTGCTACGGTGAATCTTCAGGAAGTTACATTATAAAATCTCTTGGCTGAAAGGCACAACACAAATCCATTGTAGGCGGCAACCATCAAATCTTCGCAACTTACCCACAATGTGGGATCTGAGTCAAATGTTGCCTTCTGCTTGCCTCCTCTTCTACTGTATCCACCTACATAAGTGAGTGTATAATATATGAGGTTAGGATGTCTGCTGTACAAGACATCATCCGTTGTCAGCTTAGTTCTACCATGATGTAGGAAATGGATTATGGGAACAGAGGACACTCAAAGGATGGACATTACAAATGTGTGATCTCTCAATCCAAAATGAGCTTTGTGACTTCATGGGTAGGGAAGCACAAATGACACACAAAATGTACCTGACTATTGCACATCTCACATATGAACTCTGCAATGCACTGTTTGAAATGATGTGCAAATGTGAAACTGGTCAGCCGCTGGATGTACACTCCTTTCAACTTGTCAACAGACAACATCATACTCATGAGACATGTTAGTCTTAACGGTGAAGGTGTGATCAATGTCATGCGAGGGCGGCCTGATTATTTCTCCCATTCCTTCAAATATCAGTAACCTTCTCATACACGTTTGTCTGTTGATGTGTCATCTCATTGATGTCCGTGCTGTGTGGAGGTGACAGCTGGCAATTGCTGCATGTGAGCAGGGGCCCACATGTAAAGTCCATGACGTAAACATGCAGCACATTGTCCAGGAATATCCTATCAATGGTCATTGGGAATGACATATACATGTTAGCTCATAGCTACCATCTGGTGTACTGAAATATGGACATGTATGTCTCATCACAGCTGCTGACAGGATGACACCAGTGCAGTATGCAACACCATCCCGGGGAATGCAAGACATCCTGGCTGCAGCAGTGAAACCCTCTCGCACATGTCCATCAGGTAAATGTGTCTTGAAGTGTTTCCCTATCAAAACCATGACTAAGATCAAAATCCCCTTCTGCATAGAACCTGCAGTTGGTGTTTACAAAGTTACATACATATCATAAGTGTCACATGTGCCTGTTTGTAAATTAGTAATGCAGATGATTGAGAATGGTGTCACTTCCCCCTACAGCTGCTGGATCGGGGACTGCTTCGTCAACAAAACCTATGAGGAGCATGGTTCAGCAGTTGACATCAGGGGGGATCGCGAAGGGACACAAAGCTGTGGCTGGAGCTGGTGAGTTTGCTTGTGCAATGTACATCTCCGTTTCACCCGTCAGTGCTATGGTATGAGCTGTCACATGTAGGGGTACCCAAACCAGGTCACATGTGCGTCATCTATTGATGCAAAGTACAGTAGAGCCAACCCTTGTGTTGCACTAGACCTTATACTAGGTCAATTACTTATCCTGTTGCAACCTCTGTGTTCCAGGTGATGATGACGATGAGGAGGATGGACCTTCCACCAGTGTTGGGCGACGGGCACTCAAAGGGGAAAATCCACTGCTCCTTCAGGCAGTAATGTCGGCTGCAAGTACTGCGCAAGAGGAGGAAGTACCTGAGGAGGATGAAGGATTGGACGATGATGGTGACTATCTGTTCATCCTCTCAGAGGATGAAGAGTCTGATGCCATGGACAGAAATATTCCCACATCGCCCACATTTTGCAAGGCCTCACACCCTCCGCCCAGCAAAGTGCCTTAGCCTCCTCCAAAACAAGATTGCCTGTCCCCAGCATAGCGCTAACCAGCCGCAGCTCACACACACCCCAACACAGACATCACTCCCTCACAGCCCTCACATCCGGGACAGACGTGGTGGTTCCCCTACACACTCCTCCATATACAGTGTATCCCAGGCATTCTCTTCACCATCTGAGGGAAGTACCAACCCTGTTGTGTTGCGGGTATCCCCTGGGCACCAATCTCATGTCCACAGGCTTTCACATGCCACTCCCCCCCCTGCTGTTGGACCTGGCGGTCTCATCCATGGCCGGCCCCTGCTGAGAGGGCCTGCACATGGCCATGGTGCCCAGTGGGAGCATGACTTCTTCCAACAGCAGGCAGATGTGAACCAGGACATTCGTGCCATAGGGGCCACCCTGTCAGACATGTCTGAGGCCCTGCGCCAATTCCCTCAGGTGGTGGACAGACAGACCCATGTTTTGGATAGGATGGATAGATCTTGGCAAGACATGTGCAAGAATATCAGAGAATATCATATCTATCCAAAGGGAAGAGAGTTTAAGACATCATGCCTCGGCCATGAAGATGATGGAGGGCATGATGAAAGTGATCCATAGTCTCCCTTCACGGTCACAGCAGGGAGCGGAGCCATCACATCTGCCTGCAGCACATCACACCCATACACCTGTACCACAAACTGCACAGAGCCACAGCAAGGGTACACACCCACCACCGCCCCCTATCCGGGCACTTTACCCACCTGCACATCCACCACCACCCCCTGAACAGGCACTCCCCCCACCTGCACAACCACCACCACCCCCTGAACAGGCACTACCACCACCGGCACAACAACCCCCTGTCCATGCGCAAACACCAACTGTACAGACACCATCCACCCCTGCACATGAACTTCACCCTGTACAGGCAGATGCACCACACCAACCTGCACCTCAGCGACAACCCAGACATGGTCCCTCACAGCGATCCTCACCTCCGAAATTGCGAAGCCGCAAGCACGATCCCCATTGATCACATCCCAGGAACTTTTTGACAAGTGTGAAAATGTGTAAATAAAAATAAATTCTCTTCACAAATCAAAACTCTGTTGCGTATCATGTCATGATAGGCTAATGATCACCAATTTTGGTGGCCTAGAGATGTGAGGATGTATGTGTGTGTGTGACACATGTACAAGTGTAACCCCATCATTGCAGCAAGCCCTCATGTGCAGAGCAGATGACTTCCAAAATACATGTCCATATTTTGTACAAGACATTCACAATGAACTTAAACAAGATAGAGAAAGTATGATTCAAAATAAGATTTTATGTAAAAAAGTGTGGGATTAGAAAAACAACAACAGTCCATTTGGAAGGGAGAAAGGAAAACAAATGATATTCTTACTGCAGAAGGAGAAGGGAACTTGGATTGGGGTGGGGCAACATAAATATAACACGTCAGGGAGCGTCAGGGAAGCCAGTCTATTTACAAGGGGAAAAGTAAATAATTGTCCACAAAGAAAAATCTGTCCAACAGGTCAAGTGTCCTTCTGGTCATCCTCTAGTACCACAATGTCCAGATCCTCTGAGTCTGATGCGGGCTCCTGGCTGGCCGGTGCAGGAACAGGCACCACACAGGGTCAGGACACACGAGGAGTATGGGGGGAAACAGTGTGGGGCAACGGACAGGGGGAGACATTGACGGTGGTGTGGGAAGGAGGTTGGGATACGAAAGACGACATGGCTACAGTCAGGGAATTGACACTGGCAGTAAGGGTGGCCAGAGCTTGGGCAATTTCCTCTCGCTTCATGCGCACCTCTAGACACATCTGCAGCATGATGCGAGAGGACATGTCTGGCTGACCCTCACATGCTCACATCAAGTCCTTTGGTACAGCCACAGAAGGAACAACACAGGGAGGGGTTTGGGTTGAACATGAGGGGTGTGGTGCCTCAGGTTCAGAGCCAATGTTGGTGTCGACCTGGCAGCTACGATGAGGGGGACTGGTTGCAGGGGATGCAGTTGGAGGCCCCGATGGAATGGGGGCCTCTAGAGTTAGGGAGGGGCTGATGACAGGCCCTGGTTGCATAGTGGCCTGCCCCGGGGACACCTCGGCAAAACTAACAGGTAAATGGTCCGGGGGAGAGTAGCTCTCCACCCCCCCTGGCCAGAGGTATCCAGTTCTCCCCCACTTCAATGTCCTCAGCCTCCACCCGGTCCGTAGCACCAGAGTTGTCTTCCTGGTCAGTCCGGGTGGGCGCAATCCCCCTGCCTCCTGATGTTGAGGGTCCCGCCTCATCCTCTTCTTCCTCTCTGGTGGAAAGAGGTCGTAGCCGCCGGCGCACCAAAGATGTCCTGCTCTGAACCAGGTCCTGCATTTGTTCCTTTTGCACAGCTGAGCCCACTGAAATATAAGACAAATCATTATGTAGTGGTTGTACACGTCAGGGCAAGACACATATCAAGATGAGCCAAGGTCAGACTTTGTTCTCCTCTGATCACACTGTACAGTTATCAGTGTTTATGAGCTTAAATTACGTGTTTGTTCACTGTCATCTCCTGATTTGAGTCTGACATGGACATCTCACAAGATTTTTGGTGGCTTGCACATCTGTACTGGCCAACCCTCAACTTTGGCATTCTTGTGACCTGTGTGCCCTGTCACTGCTACATGGGCAGGTTCCAAACCCAGTCTACAAAAGGAGATCAGAGGGAATCCAGATGGTATTGAAAAGGGCCTGTAATATGGAGTCTCTGCACTTTTACGTCTGGAAAAATGTTATCTGCTGTGTAGCATTGTATGGGACAACACAAATGCCGATTGGGGGTCACACATCCATATAGGGTCTGGGTAATTAGGTTTGCTAAGTTGTGAGTCTAACCTTTTTATATTCCCTCACAAAAGCTGACAATCCAGTGCCACATATTGGCTTCGGAGACTGATTGGGTAGTGCTGTGCACTGGTGAACAGTAGTGTCTCGTTGTTACAGCAAACTCACCGAAAGCAATGCAAGTCACAGCATCCAATACCCATTGGCCTCTCATACACACACTGGACAGTGTCTGTACCATTCCTCATCCAATGCACACATTAGTTATGATTCCCTCGTTTCACTGTTAGTGGTGCTGGCAGTGCAAATTTCTGTACAAATGCAACTGTGTGGCTCAATTCCCCAGTTGTCATGATGAAACTACAACTCCCAGAATGCACTCTGCCCTGTACAGTCAATGCGCTACTGTGAGCCTTTTGCTTCATGATGACTGCTGCATAGACACAGAATAGGTGAATGGAGGCATGGGGCACACGATAGTACAGCTCTGTCTTCACTCACATCATACTTCCAGACACATATTGCATATAATGCACTTACCAGGTCTCTGCTGCTCATGCTACTCCAGCTGAGCATGGAGGGTCGGATGAGCTGCACGCAGGACCCTCCTGTACAGTGGCGAGAGGCAAGGATGATGCACATAATGCTGGGAAGACTGGCCCAGTAGCTCCTCGGCCTTGTGCCGGGCCCAGCGTTTTAGGTCCTCCCAGCGCTTGCTGCATGCCTTCGCGTTCCTGTTGTGAAAGCCCACTGTACTGCAGCGCTAACCAATGACGGCCCATAGTCTGGCCCGCGCTGCATTACTCAGCTGGTCCTCTGGCCCCCCATATAGCTGAGGATATTTGAGTATCACCCCCTCAGCTAAGATGTCTAATTCCCTTTCACTGAAAGGGGGTGCTTTCTCTTCATAACCCTCAGCCATTTTGGGGGAAATAAGGTCGAAAAGAGCAGCAGGATGGCAGAGGATTTGATCTGTGAGAGGATGACTCAGAATGAACACAAAATGGCTGCCAACAACTTCCTGTGATCTATTTCCTGTCTCCCACTTCCTGTATGTCATTTCCTGTATGAAATAATGGGTTCCGGTTCAATTCTGGAGATCCCGGCCCGGAGGCGGAGATTCCGACCTGGACGTGGAAATTCCACTCCGGGTGCCGAACTTCCGCTCCGGATGTGGAAATTCCGGCCCAAATGCGGAAATTCCGGCCCTAGTGCGGACGTAAAGTTAGTAGTCGTAAGTGATTTCTGTGAATACCATAAATCGTAAGTGCCTTCTGTGAATACCAAAAGTAGTAAGTTTAGGATTTTGTCTCAGATTAGTTCTGGAATCGGCCCCTGTGTCACAGGAACCAAGCTATATCCAGCTCATGAGCCCACAGCATGGGCGAAACCAGTCTTGGGTTGCTTGTGTTCCAGTTCAGGGAGGACCTGGGTTGGCAGCTCAGGCTGGACTGTTCCCATTGGAGCATGGTCAAAACTGATTTGCATGTAGCTGGGTCCAAACTGAGGTGGCAGGGTGTGCAAAATAACCATGGACTGGGATGCGGCCCTGGGTAATTACCAGTGCCCTAGATCAATTCAAGCATTCTTTCCATCACTTTTTGTATACTATACTTTAGTATATTGTAGGATGGGCCCAGAGCCAAAAGTTGATCGATAAATGTTTTCCCTGTGGACAAACGAAAACAAGATTACAAAGTGCAGTTGAGTACGCAGAAATGTACACATTTTATTATTGTAACTCCCTGGGTAAATGATTTCACAGTTAAGAATTGCTGGGAATATGTAATAGTGACAGATTTCCATGTATTCTGGAATTGTTTGTGAGTTTCACAAAAGTCAGAATTTCTACGAGACTGAAGTGTACTCAGGTATGAGTAGTTTTCTCTGTTTGAGAGGGAGTTGCCTTGACCTGTCTGTGACTGTCTTCTTTGGAGCTCAATGCCATGATTCGGTCTGAATCAACCATAAGGCAATACACTTGTTAGTATATAAAATACTCAAAACATATAACCACATTAATTCTTCGTCTGATACAAGAAAGCTGGTTAAGAATGCATTGGAATTAAACAGGTTTTTTTAATCCTATGATATACCCTGCCACAGTGACTGCTACTTCTAAAGTAACCACGCATTTTTATCCACCAATAGAACTCTGATTTTTCTTGATATATGTTGATTTGGGAGAAATCATAAGTGTTTCTGAACCTTTTCAAGTGCTAGAACGTCAAAATGTATTGACAATTGTATTATACCGAAAGTGGATTCTTGTGTACCTGATTGGTAAAATCACTAATAGAGCCAACAGGGAAAATAAGAAACAAAATAAAAGGTGCCTGAAATGGTTCAATAAATTCCATCTGCTGGTAATTACTTTCAAAAACATTATTTTGCTCACTGTGTCACTACAACCAAGGACAAGCCAAGCAAAATTTAGCTGCGTTCCCTCTCCAGCACGAATAGTCCAGCCAAAACTGGTGGTTCATGTCTACATGCAGCTAAAGTGGGGGTTGCCACTGGACCTGACATCCTGATAAACTGAGGGAATATGAAAGGAAGGGTGAAAAGGAAGGAAGAAAACATGAAGGACGGAACTGTGAAAGGAAGGGTGAAATGAAGGTAGGAATGCTGAAAGAACAAAGTAAGGAAAAGAGCAAGCATGGTTGTATGGAGGTGTCAAAGGATGAGTGGAAGGGTAAAAGGTTCAATTGGTGAAAGGTAGGGTGGAAGAAAGGGTGAAAGGATGGATGGACAGATGGATGAATGGATGAATGACTGAAGAGTGAAAGGATGGCTAGATCGATATGTGAATTGGATGATAAATCAATGGTTCGAATGGTAAAAGAATGGATGGATGGAAGGATAGCGGGTGGACAGTTGAAAGGGTGGATGGATGGATGAAAGGAGAGATGGATACACAGAATGTTCAACTGATGAATGAAAAGGATGGAAAGAAGGGTGGTAAGATGGATGGATGGAAGGGTGGAAGGTTGATTGGATGGGAGGTTGGGCGGATAAATGTCTAAAGTCTTGGCTATAAGGGTGAATGGAACCTTTCCCCGGAAGGGTCAAGCTTATTTGCATCACTCATTCAATGTCATTTTATGTTTGGTGACAAGTGGGGGTATTTTAATTTCCCTGCTACTCTCTTGATGTCCACACTATAAAAACGCAAGCAATACCAGGCAAGTGTTAGTCTGCTCAAGCACAGCTGCCAAGATTTCAGTTTGGTTATGTGTGACATTTCCATGAATTGAGGGTTCTTATGTGTGACATTTCACAGCTTTATGTGTGACACTTTGAGTGACACTTATGGCAAGCTGGAAGGAGATAAATCTTGGAAACAGAAATTATCCCTTCCAATGACTGTGATGGTCTTGAAACTGCTTTACAACAGCTACAATACTCCTGAAGTGCATATGATAGGTTACCAACCTCTCCCTTTCTAAACATGACACAGAGCACCTCACAGCTGTTCAATGTTCTACTCTCTGTGCACCTCTGGGACCTTTGTTGATATCTTTTGGACCAGGACCGTGGGTGTCATATCCTATCCAAAAAACATGCACACCCACAAACATTTGCAGCTGTGGACCATTTCCAATAGACTTTCAATGTATCGGTGTCTTTGTATTGTGAGCCCTACACATCTCCAAAGGACAGGCAGTGAAGGGAAGGAGCCTTGGTTTACCTCTGGTGGTGGGCAGGCCTAGGATCAGATTTAGAGCTGAGTGTAACAGAAAACCTCTGGAGGAAGTGCCAAGGCCAAGAGAGAAACCACATGTGGCCCCTCCTCAGCATACTATCTCTACAGTGAAATAACGTTTAGACCAGTAGACTCATCTTCCCATAAATCAGCACCTCCACCAGGAGCCAGAAGAATGACTACCACCCACCTGTAAACCAGGTCCAGGTTGTTGGAGCCCAAGGAAACTCGGAGAGTGCTCAGAGGTGACCAAGATGACAGGAAAGGCTCGCTTAAAAACTCTGTAAAAAAGGTATACATAAAACTCTGTAAAATACGTTGACAAAATTGTGCTTGCGAAGACCTAGCCATCCTTCCCTTGTGAGCACGGACCAGGAAACCTCAGACACCCTCCCCCACCCACTCCTTTGCCCTCTCTATCCTGCACTTTGCCATAGACTCCGTCTTCCCTTCCTTCGTCATTTATCTCATCCCCACTTTTCCTTTCCACCATACTTTCTTCTCACACAATTTCTCTCTCTCTCGTCATTGTTCGTTCTCTCCTTCTCCCCACTGACTTAATATATCCTCTTACAACCGTCTTCTCTTTCTATTTTATCCTTTCTCCCTAGTTCCATCTTTTTCTCTAGCTCAGTTTTCCTCCCTCTCTCTTCACTCTCTCCTATTATCTATTTCTATCGCTCCTCTCCTTTATTGTCTCTCTTCTCCTCTACTGCCCCTCCCCTTTCCTTATCTGTCAACACATTGCACTCTCATCACTCACTTCTAGCTTTTTATATTTCTTTTTCCTCCCCTGATCCACATTCCTCCACACTTTGACTTTTCCTCTCCCTTCTCTATTTTTCTCTTAAAACTTTAGTCACCCTGTTCTTGTTCCTTTGTTTCTCCCTGTCTCTTGTTTGTTCCTCTCTCATTGAACCTGTCTTTTTGCCTCTGTCATCTCCTCTCTACTCCTCTAAGAACCCTCGAAGCCTCTTATCTTTTCACTCTTCTCTCGTCTATTGTCTCTTCCTACTCCCTCTCTTCTATCTCATCTCCCTCATTGTCTCTTCCTCCCCGTCATTCTCTTCTCCTCCCTTTTACTCTTCCCTCTCTCACCACTCTACCTTTTCCCTTTGCATGGGCCTCTTCTCTTATCTCTCGCCTTCCTCCTTCCCCACTGTTGGCATTACATCCCAAAAATACATTTGTTTTGGCCACTATCCCACTTGATTTGACTATACAAATATTGTTTAATTAAGCTCAAAAAAAAAAAACATAACTCGTTTGGCCCCATAATTAATCTGAGAAAAGAACGTTTTTAGATACAAACTTCCCACTAGTAACCGAACCTTGAAAAGCACTGCAATGACAATGAATGTTCCTTGTTAAGTATATGAATGAATACATTTGGCGAAATTTGGGGCTTATTTATGAGCCCCTTGCGTCGTCGGTGCGTCACGTTGCGTGGCTTTACGCAACGTGGCTTTACGTGTGCTTGTAAATTTCGCCCCATTTCACGCAACATGTTGCGTGTTAGGGGCATGACATGGGTGTTGCTGTGGGTGTTCCCATGCAGCACCCATGTCCACTGATGCATTTCCAGATTTACGAGCAATCGTAAATCTGGAAATGCGTCAGGATGCTATGCCACCCCCAGGGGTGGCGTAGGGAGGCGCAGCGATGAGAAATGTTTTCATTTCTCCTTGTTTTTTCCTCTTTCAATGCGTGCTGCTTTCTACAGCACACATTGGAAGAGGAATTCACCTCAATTGATTGTTTTTGCGCAGAAGGTGCCCCTTCCTGCACAAAAACAATCTCCCCACGACTCAGGCACCCTTGCACCATGGTGCAAGGGTTCCTGCGCCGGCGCATGGCAGCATTCTGTGCGCCAGCGCAGGGAAAGGCACAGAGAAGTGACATGTTACTATAAATATGTTGCATCCCTGTGCCTGGAAACTAACGTGGCGCAGTATAATAACTTGCAGCACCGCGCTGCGTTAGTTTCCCATAAATAAGCCCCTTTTTCTTTTCATTTGGGCGCTGGATGTTGATGCCAGTCACTGATGCTGTAGTTTCAGAAAATGAAGCTCTGTGTTGTGACACAGAATACCCCACCGAGCCTTACTTACTTTTACCTCAAGGAGGGTGATCAGCAGAGAGGTGGTGGCAAGCAGTCTCGGCATCCAGGAAATATCTCCACTTGTCTCCACACACTAACCTGCACAGCGGGGCACCACTTGCCCTCTTGATACTTTAAATAGTTTCTGACCAGGATAAGGCCCGGACAATATTTCAAGATACTGGTGTATTTGCAACAATCTCGCCTCTGATTGGCCCCAGTCTCTCCCTGGGCCCGTGGTAGCAGTAGGATGACAATTTGCGCAGTCAATAAATACACAGGGGCTTATTTACAACACCCTTGCGCTACTTTTGCGTCATTTTTAACATGGAAAAAGTGACGTACGGGTGGCGCAAGGGGCTTGTAAATAAGCCCCACAATGCTGTGCTGAACGCCTCCTGCAATACTGATCCAAATGCAGACGGGCGCTCTAATTGCGTGACTAACGCATTTCAGGGCGGTAATGCGAATATACGCACTGCAATGCATTGGTTTAACCCGTGATGCGTAGTACTTGGCAGGGCTGCCCCAGCCCCCTCATGACTGAGGTGTACTGCAAGCCTTAAGCATGGAACAATGGAACTCATGTCTAGATATTATATTCACAATTGAAGCATCTCATTGAAAATATCAAAAATTATATGTGGAATTTCTAGGCTCAGCCACTACTTTGGGTCATTTTCTAGATCATTGTTTTATTGTTTATTGTACAGAAATCATAAACATAGCAGTCTTGGTCCTGCTTCATTAATAACAGTCGAGGCTGAAACGCTAGGGTACATTCTCCTTGAATGGATATCTGAGCTATCCTAAACTAGTTTGAGTCTTTTCAGGACTCATTAGCAAAGTTAAGTTTGATCCCTATGCACAGTAAGCTATGGGACCCACATTAGGACATACATGCCGTACTTAGGACATTTCACTGAAAAACAAAAAAGCAATGCACAATAAGGTTGAATCAATCTTAGCCTCTATTCATCACTTGGACCATTTCCAGACCATAATGCTTTTGCTCACTATGTCATGCCAGACTGGAGCTAACCATATACAATAAGACTTAGTCCTGCTAAGCCAGAACTGTTAGTCTACATCTTCTTCCCACAAGAACACAATGCAACACTAAACATGTTTGACCTTATCTTTGAGGCACAGCCTGAGACCTGTGGTATAGTGAGCTACAGAATATCTATACATAGCAATCACATTTAGGGTGCTTCACTGACAATAGGTGTAGGAACGTGGATTATTAGTAGGTGGGGCCTTCACCTTCAGCTAGTAATAATACCACAATCACTAATAGGTCCAGTTAAGTCTCAATAAATTGATCCTTGCTCAACCCTTGGGCGCTTGGCAAATGAGCATTCAGGCTTAATTTAGCAGACAGGAGTCTGTAAAGTATTTAATATCACCAAAAAAGTAAATGAGTAAAAGACACAACACAGTAAAAATCCAACAGCAATGTATAAAAATAGAGAATATTTTTATATTTAGAATGACACCAAAATGATAAAAATCCAATGTAGGTATATACATCTCTAAAGATTAAATAAAAAAATGTGCATTTCTGTGCCAAAAAGCTTAAAGCGTCAATCGCAGCCATCTAGTCGCGCTTGACGGGGACAATGTCAACGTTTTAGGCCGACCGCGATGGAGTGCGGTTTGGATAGGCTGAGTGCAAGGTCTCGGTCAAAAGTTTACCTTCGGACTTAGGGCCATCTTTATTAAAAAGTAGCACAGCGCAGCAAGTCACTTACTGTGCTGCACTGCATTACAGAGAAAGGACAGGAACGCACCATATTTAACACAATAAAGCACATTCCTGCCTTTTTCCTAGTTCTGGTGCACAATGGGCCGCATAGCGCCAAAGCAGGCACCCTTGCACCATGGTGCAATGGTGCCTGCATTGCATGCAGGATTGTTTTTGTGCAGGAAGGGGTACCTTCCTGCACAAAACAATACCCTGAGGCATATTTCTCTTTCTATGTGTGCTGCAGAACATATAGATATAGAAAGAGGAAGTGACAAGGAGAAATAAAGATATTTCTCCTCGTTACACCTTCGCTGGGATGGCATAGCATTTGGGCACAGTCCCAGGTCTACCAGTAATGGTAAATCTGGGAATGTGTCAAAATCCATGGGAGTTGCATGTGAACACCCATGCAATACTCATTTGAATGCCTCCCTTTCGGCAGAGTATTGCAAAGCAGTGATTTGCTGTGCGTTACTCCTGATTTATCAAGCCACAAAGGGCCACCAAAGTGGCCTTGCGTGGCTTGATAAATCACAATTTGCGTTTGCGTCGCACATGCACCACGTTGCGTGATGCAAAGGTGTAGCGAACCCTTGATAAATATGCCCCTCAGTCTTTTTTTTGGAGCTTTTCTCTCGTCGACAGCCTCATTGGTGGGTCCTCAGGCTTCTCGGATCAGAAGTTCGAGTCGACGACAGTAGCCTGCTGCAGTGTGATGCCTCAGCTAGTCTCTGGAAGTCTTTGTCATCAACGGCGGGGAGCCCTGGAGCTTTCAACAAGACAAACCAGCAGGATCAGGCCAATTTGCAATGCGACAATGGAGGCTTGACTCTCGACCTCAAGCCAGTCTCCTCCTGGAGCTTTTCTGCAAAACTTTGCAGAAAGTTTCCAAACTTTTAAATCTTGAAGTTTCTTCATTCTATTGGAGAAAATAAGTGACCACTAGCACAGTCCAAGGGTTCAGGGACTCTGAATTGTCTCTTGGGGGGTGGAGGGCTAGGACTCAATTTCCCACAATGTACCTGCACAGTCCAGGAAAAATGCAGTTGCAACTGGTCAGTTGGGGATGATCCTATCTTTGGGCTTGCAGGTGACTTCTTCCAGGTCTGTTGTGCCTGTTGCCGATCAGGGAGTCCACTCCTTTTCCTTTGAGTAAGGCACAGTCCTTTCTTTGTGGAGCTCTGAGGGTGCAGCAGGTGCAGTCCTTTTAAGTGCAAGCCTTCTGTGGTGTAGTCCAAGGCTCCAATAGGGCAGCCCTTCCTCTTCTTTTGTTCCAGACAGTGTTCTGAGGAGCTCATGTAGCTCTCCCATATTTATCCTCCATTTTGAGCTGGCACGAGGGGGGACATCCCAACCAATGGGGTAAAGTTACCTCTCTCTGCTATGACCACTTCATGAGCAGTGTGGCATATCTTTGAACAAAAATGCACGCTGTTCACAAGGAAGTGGGGGATGGCCTAGGTCCTGCTACACCTCTTCTCCTGGACCCCAACCCCTTATCTCCCCAACCCCTTTCCTCACCCTGGCTTCTCCAGGAAGCAAATCTCCTCCCACCAATTGCTTGTATTGTTTGAGCTGCAGGCCTTTTCACACCAACTCTGGTAGCAGCTTAGCTCAGGATGTCAAATGCAGAAAAGGTTGTTACCGAGCTGCTTTAGTAACCTGAGGACAATTTGCTCTAAAACGACTTTCCTGTAACAGTTATAATAAATCCGACCTCGGCAAGTTGTTGGATTTATTGTAACCATTATTTTGATACTTTGAATGGCATGCTTTTAGCTTGCAAACAAAGATAGACTTTATTAAGTTTAATAAAACCTTCCTATGTTAGCATACGGGGCTAGCATCACTACAATAGAGAAAAACGACTTTGGTTGTTTTTCTCTACTAGTCCATATAAAACATATTTTAAATTGTTCCTGCTGTTTATAACAATTCACCCTACTCTTGGGGCACCTAGGGCAGACCTTAGGGGTGACGTATAAGTTATAAAAAGGTAGTTTTGGACTTTGGAAGAACTTTCCATTCCAAGTCGAATTTGGACATAGTTTTATTTTTAAACCAGCCTACAAGGCAGGCCTGGCTTTAAAATGAAACCAGACACCGCAGCAGTGCACACTTAAGTGCATTAAGTCCACTGAGGTCTCTAAACCTACATGCACTACCATACACTAGTGACTTACAGGTAGGTTGTCTTGGCCTATTAGAATTATACCAATTACCATATATCAAAGGACAGAACACTGGCACTGGGCCTGGTTAGAAGAGCCCAGGGCACTTTCAGAGTCAGTAATCACCAGCATCAGTCGAAAAATGGGGATGATCAGAGCAAAAAAGATGACATTTATAGAATAGGTCAAAAGTGATGGGCTGAATGTCTGACAAAAATCTCAGTCAATGGTAATTACTTTGGCTTCATTCCAGTCCATTGAGCATTTGCTCTTTGTGCTGCAATGTGAACAAGCGCTTTGGTCACATATGCCTCAAAGCAACCTTCAGAGCAAGTGAAATTCCTGACATAGGGTGTGAATTAGAGTTTGGTGGATAGGTAGGATATAATGCACTTGTAATACGGTGGATGGGATATCCATCATGATGTGATGGGCCTACTCGTCTGCCAAACTCTGAGTCTGGCCCAGAGTTGAGCTTTTTTTGGGGGCCAGCACTTATTTTTCCTGAACAGACTTTGATCCAGAGCAGGAGAGAGAGAAACACAGAGGGTGGGAAAGAGAAACATGAAAGAAACCGTCACAAGGGGTGAAATTGTGGATGAAAAAGAACCTGCAACTTTGCTATGAGTCAGGGAGTGGATTAAAGACACATGTAGGAGGAATCAAGACTGCAACGCTTTTGGAATTTGTCTCCCCAAAATTAATAACACCAGCCATGGCTTCTGAATAACATTTTTAGCCCGGCACTTATTCCTCTACAAATTAGGGACTGATTCCATGCCTGATGAGACAGCAAAACTATTGTTTTTTCCCCACAGCATTATCCAGAGGGCCACAACCTCTTGCGACTGCTTGCATTGCCTGTTCCCTAGGATTCCCGTTTAATGTTGGAAACCCCACTGCAGCCCTTTCTTCCCCCTTTGAGGATACCAGCAGTGCCATTCTGTCAGTCCTGGCTCCCTTATCCCAGTCTGCAGTCTCTCACTGACCTGGGCATGGGCTATTTAGCCATGACCTGCAAACACCGCCTAAGTGAATCTTGCAGCTCTTGGGGCCACAAGCCTTACTGCTCCTCAGACATCATCTCTTTCAGCAAGAGACATAACTGTGCCTAAACCACCTTAGTCACTAGAGAGGTTTTGCACTCCAAAGTCATGACCTGACAGTGTATATAGAAACTGTGTGTATGCCTGTTCTAATGTTTGTTTCCTTGGACACTGTGGAAAATGTGTATTTGTTCATATTTTTTGTTTGAAATCTTTCTCTGGTGCAAAGTGTTTAGTGTATTTGGTATTATTAAAGATGATTGAGTTGACGGCTGGTACTCCATTATATTGCCCTATAGAGTTTCTGAGCCCTGGGATGAGGCACACTTGAAAAAGATTGAAGTGCTTGTTCATGACGCCTACTGCAAACTCCAGGTGGATCCTTTTACTGTGTAGGGAGTATGCATCAGTACTGAGATGATAAATTACAGTGAGTAGGCGCGTTTCCATCTTCTGAGTCTTGCCTGCTGTGGAGAGGAGTCTATTAAGGTGGAGTGGGTCTCAGAATATAGGGTGGTCTCAGGCTAACATGAACACATTCTGACTCAGCCTAATGATTAAAGAGGGCATGAGGAGTCTAAACTTGATAAGGGGGCTCACAAGGGTTGATGGGGGTGTGTATAAGACTCTGGGTTATGGAAAGATGTAACTAGATTGCACCATAGGTTTGCTGGTATCATGGAGGCTGTGGTGAATTTCACAACACTGATCTGAGGAGCAGAAGAACCGAATGCTTTAAAACTTTGTGAATATAGTCCTTCAGTTCATCTTCTCAGACACCACACAGGCCACTCCTTGTTTCACTTGAGCTGTGTGGTGTGTCTATAATTCGTATATGTAAGCTGTGCATAGTATGGAGAAGAAGAACTCATAATCAGTATAGCTCATTTTAAATGAATTAGCATGAAGTGCTTCATTGGAGGAGTCATTTTCAACACACTGGTACTCATTTTATCAGCCTCACATGGTGACAGGAAGAGCCTGCTCATTCATGATCCATGTCTGTTGGTTTTAAGACAGCTCCAGCGGTTCCACAACAAGGAGGGACAGGTTTCAAATTCCCATTGAAATTAATTTAGCTAAATATACTATTCAGAGTGCTGGAAGTGTCGCTGTTTTGAGCTGCCAGGAGCATTACAAGTCACTAGAGAGTCCCTGTGAGAGCTCTATAGATGTCACAGGCCTTCATTATTTGCTGGGTGCAACCCCTTCTGTAAATTGCGCACTCGCTAAGTATTGATTCAATAAGGCATAGCATTTAGTGAGTATGAATTTTTCTCACCAATTCACACTTTTGGAAATTAGAATTGGGGATAAGGTGCTAGTGGCACCTGTGCTCCCAATTCTGAGGAGCACAAACCCAGAATCTGAACTATGTGCCTGCACTGTTTCCAACAGCTTGTACTTGCCAAAAATATCTAATGATACAAGGTCCACGCACAGACTTCTAACGCATTGTCAATTCAAGTTTAGCCAGAATCAATGCCAAATCGGTAAATCTAGTAGTGATTTTCTTCTTTTTAGGATAAGGATATCCCCCAAGGAGGCAGGCTAAGGGACTACAAAGGATCACCCGAAAAGTTACTGCATTTATACAATTAATAACTGCTTCCCACAATCCAGCTAAAACCAGGCAGGACCAAATCATATGGAACAATTCTGCCCCCAATTCCCCACATCTCGGACACTTCGCAGCAGCAGTCAGATAAAACTGATTAATCTTGCCAGGTGTAAGGTATGCTCTATGTAAGATCTAAAAATGTATTAATTTAGACCTGCCATTTCACGAGACATCAGGTATATGTAGTAGAATCCTCTCCCAGTCCATATCTGCAATCTGGAGTTCTAGGTCTGTTTCCCAATTCATTTTCAATTCAGTGAGGGGAGCGAGGAAGCCCAGACGTATTGCACGATATAAGAACAAAACCGCTTTTTTGCGGCCTGTCGTAGTACAGAGTAGTTGACACGCTTGGTGCGTTATAGGCTCATTCCCTTCACTCCCCCAATGATTCTCAATCGTGGCAACCACAGCTCTATGTAACAAAAATTGACCAGCAGGAACATCAAATTCTTCTGCAAAATCCTCAAATAAAAGTAATACTCCATCCCGGTATAAATCACCTACACAATTAATCCCATAATCAGCCCACCTCTCAATTACTCCTAACGCCGCACCTACATGAGCCACCGACTTCACTAAGTGGGAAATCAGGTAAATAGGGCACAGGGATACTGGCCCATTTTAAACAGTGACACCAACATTGTTGTATTACCAAGAGTTCCAGAGAAGCCACAGGTAGCCGACACCAGGGAAAAAAGAGGACTTGCAATAAGTATCGCAAAACAGGCGGCGAACCAACTATACCCTCATCAGTGTTCATTCTATTATAAACGCACTGATTTAACAACTGCAGTTGGGCCGCAATATAGTAAGACTCAAGATCAGGTGCAGCTAGACCACTCTTCAATTTAGGGCGCTGCAATTTAGCTAGGGCTACCCTACACGCCTACCCGTCCCCCAGATTAGATCCAGCAATAGAGTTTCCATATCTCTGAACAGCAAGTGAGGCATTAGCAGCGATAGTGTAGAAAAAAATAGAGCAATCTCGGCAACATCACCATTTTAGCCGAATTCAGTGAATCATGTTATGGTGCTTTATGGGAGCTGTGTACACTTCTCAATATTGTGGGTCAGAGGAGAGGCGCTTTGCGAGAGACTGGTTGATATTTCAGTACTTGGAGGTCACTGCATGATCACTGGTGCAAGTCTGGCTAGAGATGCATTCAGAGAGTTGTGTCCATGTTTCAATGCTGGGATACTAGTGCATTTAGACTCAAAATAGAGGTGTGCCGTGGGAGCTCAGCAGGTGGCTTAGTATTGGGATAGTAGTGCATGCCAGACCAAGATCGAGATACACATTGAAAATGTTGCCATGTTTTCAGCAGTGTGAAAGTGGGGAATAAAAGGTGGGGTGAAATCATTCAAGAGTGGGCTGGAAGACTATGGTCAGTATTGGCGATGGAACGTTCGACCTGGGATTTACAGGGGGAAGGTGTCAAATTCAAGAAACAACTGGAACCCCTTCCGACTCACTTGACAGAAGGATCAACCATTCTCTCTTGCTGAAATTCACTAAGGTCACTACATTTATAGGACAATTAGAAGGAAAGTGAACTGTGAATAACCTAGACATACAGACACGACCTGTCCCTTAGGTCTGGTGTTATTTGTGGTTAAAAAATATTGAGTTTATGTTTCCCTAGAAAAGTTGGGTGAGGGGCTAGCAAGAGTAAGTTGCAGAACCATGTAATGCCGAATGGAAGTTATGCAATACTCTAGTGGCTTATGTTCAGGATTATAATAGAATTCAGTTAAATGTATATTAAAAAGGTGAGGAGAAAGGAGCATGGTGTGAGATAAGGGGGCATCTTAGTAGCGGCACAGCGATGCACGAACAAGTCAGGAATTGGGTCTGGCTCCTGGTTTAAAAGCCAACCATGCTCAAGCGGGTATCAAGGAACATACACTGGTACTGAAAGCCCAAAACAGACAGCCACAACCCCCGCAGTTAAACAGTAGACGGATCATCGCCATTAGGGTTTCCTAGATGCGGGCTGGGAATACCTCTTGTTTTTCCAGTAGCCATCATGGCACTAGCCATCTCGACTGAATGAACAGCCTTTGCCGGATCAGCTGGCCCTTGAAGCCTTGCACACAAGTCATGTCCATGTGCATTTCTATCAAGAGGGCTTAAGATATTTAAAGGGCTTGCAATTGTACCTCGCCCTCTTTTTCCTGAAACAGCGACCAGGTTTCATGGGTGCAGCTACTCTGTAGAGAATCATGAGGGGTTACAGCCCCACTTCAAAAATTATTACTGCCAGATGCTAATGTATTTGCAAAAAGTAATGTTATTCCTAGTAGCTCTAGCTTGTTAATCAGGGTGATTGTCATCCATTGCAGTTTAACACAACGTTGAACACCCAGATCACCTGTAAAATACCCCTATACTCTTGTCATCAAGACCAAAAAAGCCTGTAACAGATTTCCCATGATAAAACTCTGTGCTCTCCATTGTGTTATATATGGCCTTAAAACTGATAACTATAGGGGCAATAATGAAGGGGGTGCATGGTGGAAACGTAAAGACCATACCATTGGGCAACTCTGCCTTTGACTTGCCTCAAACTTCTCCATCTGGAGAATACATTCCAGCAAATTAAAGCTCCTAGGCGGGAGATTTCATGGACGTCATCCGGGGTCGTAGCTGTGACCCTAGTGTGCCCCTTGCATACCCAGGCACCGCCTTTGCAAACCCTGACTTAGAGTTTGCTAAATCAGTGTCAAGAACACAGGGGTGGCTGCATTCCTTATTTTCAGCACGTTTTTCTTTACACTAATGCTGAATAATATTCTATTATTCGCTATTGATTTAATAAAAAATGGAGCACACTTAGGGGCCGAATACAATGTCATTCGGAAAGGCTCTGAAAGGCATTCGGTTTGTCTGAATCCGATTCGGAACCCGCCTTTCCAACCGACTCGGACACTTTTCCGAACGACCGATTACGATGGTTGGAAACCGTTCGGACTTTCCAACTCGGTTCCGAACGGCATTCGGAGTAACCGAGTCGGTCGGAGCCAAATCGTAGCGGTCTACGGACCGCGTTTCCGACCGAGTGATTAGGATGTCGGATTCGGACAGCCTTTCCGAATCGGTTGTTCCGACATGGATCGGCTGTCGGAATCTGACTTTGGGGGCCCGTAGCAGGCCCCCATTCACCCAGGGGTCTCCGAATGGGGCCCGTGGGGGTACCTATGGGCCCCCCCTTTCCATGCATGCACAGTGTGGCAGGCACCATGGGGTGCCCGCCACATGGTGCACGATTTTCCGCAAGCACCCATTTCTTCAATGGGAGCCTGTGTAGTCAGTCGGAACACAGGCTCCCATTGAAGTCAATGGGAGTCCGACCGAACGGTGTTCGGAACCATCATAATCGGTCGGTCCCACTCCACGAACCAGAGTCGGTCAGAAAGCATTTCAAAACCGATTCGGTCGGAATGCTTTCCGAACGACATCGTAATCGGCCCCTTAGTTGGAATGGGACCTTTGGTGACAGCCGTGGTAAGTAAAAAAAAATGTAAATGTATGTTGTGTGCGTGCTTGCAGGTAAGAGTGTATTTATGTGAGAGTGTGTGTATGTGTGAGCATGTGTTTGAGTAAGCATGTTTGTGTGAGTGAAAGTGAGTTAGAGTCAGTGACAGGTAATGAGTGAGACTGTGTGAGATTGAGGCCTAAATTTACTATTCTTTGATGCAAGGCAACGCTGCACCAAAGATGTTGCTTCAAAGGGAGAGGAAAAAACTGCACCATATCTACTAAGATATGGCACATTACTTCCCCCCCTGTGCGCAGGTGCACTTTTGGCAGTCACACGTCAATGCACATAAGCTTGAGCCATAGTGGAAGGGAGTGTGCATTCTCTAAAGCATAGGCTCTGTTCTGGAAGGAGTACCTCCCAGAACATGCAAAGTTGGAAAAACAAAAAGTGGAAGCATTTCTCCTCGTTATGCCTGCCTTGAGGAGTCATTAGATTTTGGTGCGAATTCCTCTCTACTAATGTTTGTAGATACGGATTTGCATCAAAGCCAGTGGGTGGTTGCATGGAAATGCCCATGCGCCCCCCCAGCACGTCCACTTGACACAAAATAACACAAAGCAGTGCTTAGAGCAATTTTGATTTACTTTGGGATATTATACAATGCAAATAAATTAGGATTTGTGCTGGAAAGCAAATCCCACCCTAACACTTTGCCCTGGCTTTGGTTCACAAAGGTGACGCAAACACAGTGTAAAGCATCAGTACCTGGGTGTGTGTGTTAGTAAGTATGAGTGAGCATGAGTGAGATTAAGAGCAAACAAAAGTGATTGAGTGACAATGAATATGAATGAGTGTAAGAGGGCGTAAAAGAGTGTGATTTTGGTGTTAGCATCATGTGACATGCCCTCCTGAAAAAAATCTGGGTCAAGGGTCACATGATGTCACGTCCTATGACGTCATTAAGTCAAAGGGTATGTGATGTGACTTCCGCTACCCCTGGTATTTTGGGGAATCGATGCCCATGGGAGATTTTTTTTTAAACGTGTGGCAATTTAATTTCCCATTAGGTTGCATTGGAGTGAATAAAACTTCAAACAGGAAAGAGATAAAATAGCATATTTTTTGCTTGAAAAATTGCAAAAGTCAGATGCCTCAATCAGAAGTGTTGTCATGTCTTTTGGACCTATGTTTGTCTCTTCAACATATCATTGCTCGTTTCCTCACTAAGTAGCAGAAAGATTTCCCTGTCAAAGGAGCCCAAAGAGTTCACATTTTCAGAGGTGTGATGGTGTATTCCTAACCAACATGTTACAAGGACGGGGGCTGCCCATTCTGTCACTCTGGCATTGCCCGGCAGGGTGCAGGCTCAGGGGTTGCATTCAGAGTACAGTCGGCTATGTGACTCAAACATGCCCACTGGCACCTATTCTAGTCGCAGTCTCTGCAGTGTAGAACTGGTTTGAACATTTTTGCCAGGGCTTATTTTGGTTTCCAGTCTGGCCCTGGTTTTATCCAGTGCTTAATTTGAGAAAGAATAAATATCGAGCCCAAGGTTTCTCTCTGAAGTCTGTGTCCAGCTCTATCGAAGGTTGGTATTGCTGAATACCAATGCTGTCATGTCTTGACTACACATGGTGCCTCTTTAATCCAGCACTAAACCTCCTGCCCCTTTATTTCACTTTTGCAGGCTCTCTCCTTTCAACCTTTGCCATTATTTACTGTCTTTCTATTCCTCCTTTCCCCTTGAGTATTTTTCTTCTCTCTTGCTCTGGGTCAAACTCTGGAAAAAAATAAGGGCGGGTGCAGAGAAATGAGTGCCAGTGTGCCCCAGCCAGGGCACAAGTCGGGGGTACACGCAGGTACACGGCGTCCACCCACTATTTTCACAGGGTGGATGCTCTCCCCCCTGCCAAGAAGTTGGGCCCCACAGAAATATGCTGAACGTGTCCTGGTGTAATTTTCAGGCACCGGGATACGTTCAGCAGGGCCTGCACATTGTCTGCTTTCGATTCCCAGCAGGAACGTGCAGGCAGCGAGGGGGCTTTTTTTCACCTCCAGCTGGGCCGAAGTTAACGGGCCATAAGGCCTCCTTTTGTTTGAATATCCTGACTAGAGGCAGCCTGGAACCTCACACTTAAAAGTAAATGTCACGCTGGGGAAACAAAGGCACACAGCTTGTTATCTCTTCACAGGTACTTAAGAGAGGCATGCTTTTGCCTTTGTTCAGTTCCTATATATAAGAGATGCATGCACTGTAAAAATGTCAGGTGTGTTGGTCTGTCCCAGTATTTACACAAATAACAATTTCAATAGCACGTTTTTATTTCTTTTATGGCGTTACGCAACCTAATGCAGGGTGTCACAGCTCTTTATGCAACATACACATTATACATTAACAATAAATCATGTACATGTGTAAATCAATGTATAAGATGAGTTACATGAGACAGGGTTAGAAGGTGTAGGAGTCACATGCCCTTCATCACTAACTGTGCTATATTAGAAGGATTACAATTTATGAACTGCAAGTAACAGAAGGATCTCTGTGTTAAAAGCAGTGACCCACTCGCCTTGCCACATAAAATAAAAATCTGTCATCTGCATGTTACGTGATGTGCTTTCCAAGAGACACATTAACCTTATAATACTTTGATTCAAATCTGGAACTTCACAAAACACAGATCTCTCCCACAAATGCATTAACATGCAGAGTTATCTCACCATTGTTACTATTTCCTGAGATTTACTGGGCACCTTTATATAACAGATGCCTTAATCCAATCACATATTTTAAAATGTAGACTTTGCAACAAATTAAGCAGAACAGATCTTCTGCCATGCTTCTCCTTGTTGCCAATTTCTTTGTGGCAGGGTTTAAAAAAATAAATGTATTAATTGAGGCTCAGATTTTTGTGTTGGGATTACGCCACTTTTTTGGCACAACTCGACGCCAAATCTCATTTGTTAAATCTCATAATGCGCTTAAATGTACTCATGATATACCTGAAAAACATATGTGTGAGGTCTTAATATCTGATGTCTTCTTGTGATGTCACTTCCAGTGAGGTCAATTCCTGTGATGTCACATGCAATGTCACGCGTCGTGACATCATGCACTGTGATGGCACGCGCCATGATTTCACTTGCATACTGCCTAGCCTGGTTAGTCCCCTCACTTCTGTTTTTTAGGACTTGTACCCTGGCCCCAGCTAAAACCACCGGCTCCAATCAAGCACTAGTTTTCGGCAGGCACAATTTTGACTCCTGCACCACTAGTGCAAGGCGTTTTTTGTACCAGGCTGTTAGACAGAAGTAACATTGTCGTTCCATTCGTCAGCCAGCCAATATCGAAGGAAAATTACTTGCCATCACTGTTACAGATTCTAACCGGCACAGCACCCCTCCGCTGTCCTTTTTGTGCTTTTCCAAGGCGTATGCGCTGAGCAGTGCAAGTCGAGCGCTCCGCGCGCACTCCCCAGAGGCGTGCATGGCAGGGAGCCTTGGAAACGCGTCCATTCACCGCTCCCGTGAAGCACATTCCTGGGACTGGCGCCAAATGCCACTTGACGTCAGGGCTCACCCAGGAACACCGTGTTCTGGCAGCAGGACAGGGCCCGGCGGTGGAAAAACACAAAGAGCCGGAGCGCCATATCCACGCACTCTGCAGCGGTGCACTGGCAGCGGATAAGATACCCCTGTTTAGACTTCTTTTTTTTCCTGTTACCTCTTGTGCAGAGTTTGCACCCTTTCAAACATGAGTGCTTTGCGGCTTGTGTTTTTAGAACTAAACGTTCTGTGTCACACGTGACAACAAGAAAGCGCATAAAACAATCCACCTAGGTTTCTTCACCTTCATTTTCAATGTTTGGTATTCACCACTCATATCTGTTCTGAGGTCACGTGGGTCAATTGTTTTTCTAACACGGGATCTTTTTTGTTCTATAATATATCGTTTGTTTCTGCCAATATTAACCTCAGAAATAATTTACCTGTGTTCCTCTTTGCACCAAAGACTTACACTTTTGCTCCATGAAAAATTAATGTAGACTCGTTTTGTCAGTTTGTGCTCTTTATGGCGAATACGAGACATTGAATAAATTGCGTGAATTCTAAGTCGAGAAATGCAAAGAAGTTGAATCGGATTGGTAGGAAAATGAGCCGTTACTTACCAGTAATCTTCAGTACCCAGATTTAGGTCCTCCTCGTCCCAGACATTACAATATGAGGCACCAACCCCGACAGGCACCCTAAAAGGTTAGTATTTTTTTTTATTTTCAGTGAATAAAGGCCCCTCCCTCCCGCCTCCATGACTGCTAGTAACAAGACCAGACCCAACAATAGAGGGGGGGAGGGGACATGACTGGGACGAGGAGTACCTTAATAGGGGTAATAAAGATTACCGGTAAGTAACGGCTTATTGCCCCCTCATAGGTCCTCCTCGTCCCAGTCATTACAGTATGAGGACTTCACAAGCCCAAACAAGAAATAAGCTTGATGCGAAGACAGCAGGAAAACCCAACTGTAATAGTCAAGCTTATGACAATACTGCATCACAACACCAACAGCAAAATTATCCATTGAAGCATGCAGCACATCCAGATGAAAGTGCTCAATAAAAGTGTGAAGCAACTGCCAGGTGGCAGCACTACAGATTTCCTGGCAGAAACCCTTGCAGCCTCAGCCCAAGAAGTGGAAAACAGATCTGGCAGAGCGCCCCTGAACCTGAATAGGAGGAACCAGACCTAAAGATTTACAAGATTGGCAAACTGCCAGCTTCACCCATCTACTAAGAGTAGAGGTAGCAACCTTGTACCCCTTAGTAATCCCTCCAAAAAAGACAAATAGGGCAGGAGAAAGGGCAAAAACCCTTAGTGCGCTGCAATAGATCCGAAGAGCCCTACGAACATCGTCACCATTACCAGGAAAAACAGGAAGAAAAACCACCTGTTGCAAATGGAACTGCGAAGAAATTTCGGGAGCAAAGGCTGTATCCAGCCACAGAACCATTCCATCAGGCACAATCTGTAGAAACGGATAGTGCACCAGTGAAGTCCCCAACTCTCCCATGTTTTGAGCCGTAGTAATGACCAACATATAAGCTAATTCAGCAGACAACCATATCAAGGCAGCCTCAGCTTAAGGTTCGAAAAGGGACATTTGGAGACTCTGAAGAACAGTAGGCAAGTCCCAGGTTGGAACAATTACTGGAGAAACTGGGAGATGAAGCAGAAATCTCCATAACAAATGCCCCACCAAAGGAGCCATCCCATCCAGAGCAGCACCAGACCCCGACAAGCTTACATAGCAGCCCACTGAGCAGCCAAAGCAGATGGGGCCAAATGCTACAAAAACCCATCTCAAAAAAGAAAACCTTTAGAATCTGTACCAGATCCCCTG
Organism: Calotriton arnoldi; assembly: GCA_963921515.1. Taxonomy (NCBI): domain Eukaryota; kingdom Metazoa; phylum Chordata; class Amphibia; order Caudata; family Salamandridae; genus Calotriton; species Calotriton arnoldi. The sequence continues at coordinate 541,214 of CAWUFW010009697.1, read as the reverse complement.
CAACCAGATCCATCCTATGAACCGCACACCACTGCACAGAGGAACCCCAGTTTTTATTGCAAGATGAAAGAGTAGAATCCTTATGGGACTTCTGAACAACTGCTACCAACAGAGAAGAGCACCCTATCATCACCAACACTAAGCACTCAGGAGGCATGCCGTCAATTACTGGTAACAGAGATGGGGCAAGGACAGCAATAGAAGCCGAAGTGGGGACGGGAAAACTGGCAACCTGACAAAGTTCCCCTTGGACAACTGGAGCACCAGAGGAAACCAAATGCGACAAGGCCATAAAGGGTTTACAAGAGCACTTAAATCTTCTCCACCCGAATCCTCTGCAGCACCCTCAGGAGGAGGGAATGGAAGAGAACGCATACTGAAGACATGAGGGCCAAGGAATCGAAAGAGTATCCACCACCAAGCCAGGGGACAAGCCATCCCCAAGCAGAACTATGGAAGGAGGGGTTTTTGGGGAGAGGCAAAGAGAGTGAGACATGAATCCCCGACAGATGACAAAGGACCCCGAAGAGGGGCCTTGACAGAGCGCAAAGGACAGAGGAGGGTAGATTGCGGCTCAAACTCTCGGCCTGAGAAATCAGCTGACCCTGGATGTAAAGAGCTCACATTGCTAGGAGATGAGGCTCCCTCCAGGAACAAAACAGGGATGCCAGATGATACAGAGGGGCACTCTGAAGGCCACCCTGCTGATTCACAGAGCAACGAGCCGCCTGATTGTCGATACGCATCATCAGATTCACCCCCTGCAACGGGGACAGAAACACCAGAACTGCACCCAAATTGCAGCCAACTCCCACCAATTGGAGGAACAAAGTAACCCAGGCCCTCTGGGACCATTGCCCTTTGCTTCCAAAGACCCCTAACCCCACAGACTGGCATCAGTGGGCAAGAACAATGGTGGAGGGAGCTGAAAACTGATCCCCCTCCAAGGGAGTGAGCAGCCACCAACTCAAGTCCTGAATCAGAGCAGGAGAAAGGGAACAGGGGAGATGAGTTCTGCAAGGGCGGGATCTCGATGTTGTGCACCTATGGAAAATGTAATGGACTATTGGTCATCAGAGACCCCATTAGAGGAAGTGGCACACCGTTGATGTTACCACTATAAAATCATCAAATTTTACCACATAGACATGGCCGCCAGAGTATTGTGAATAGCAAAGCTGGATAATCCCAGTCCACTTTCGAATATTATTGTTTATTCTCCAATGGGAGTGCATAAGCTACATTTAAAGATCACCATCAGCTGTACCATGTTATTGGAAGCGAGCACTTAGAAAGGCTAAGCGCCGAAACGTGTCTGCTCGGATTAAAATCATTGTAAGTGAACCCGTGAGTGCTCCGTTGTTTTCCTTTGGGACTTTTTGCACACATACATATATTTATAAATATATACACAAATATGTGTGTGTGCATATATATATTCACTGAAAAAACCATAGGTTTTAGGGACAGTTATAGTTAGTTGGACATTTCACTCGTACAAAACCATAGAAATTCCCCGTTATAGTTAGTTCAGCTAACTATAACTCGCGCCCGCAATGCACTGCTGATGACGTCACATATTACATAACTCATGACATGGTCAGTGACATCACTGATGACATCACTGATGACATCTCAAATGACATCACTGATGACATCACTGATGACATCATCCAGTGACTGTGTGTTTCTGTAAAGTTTAAATATGTTTAATATATATAGGGAAAGGCGTATTGAAGAATGAGTGGGTGTATAAGTGTCTGAATGGATGATTTAGTACGTGCGTGACTGACTCTACAAGTGAGTGATTAAACGTATCTTACTGAATGCATGGGTTAGTGACTAAAGTGTGAATGTCTGTATCCGTCTGTTTGTTGGTGTGTAAGTGGATGCATGGATTTGCGAATAGCTACATGAGTGTCTATATGGGTTATTGATTGGTTCTCTGAGTATCTGTATGGCTGCCTGAGTGTTTGTGTGGGTGGGGTGTGTGTGACTCTGTACATAGATGTGTGAGTGGGTGATTCACTGGGTGCATGATTTCAAGAGTGCATCTGTGATGGACTGCTTGGGTGGGTGAGTGTGTGTATGGGTGTGTTAGTAAGTGAATGTATATCTCAGTGGTACATGTGCGAGTAACTACATATGTAAAAGGCAGTATATATGTGTGTTAGAGTATTTAAATGGCTATAAGTGAGAGTGTGTGATTGTGGCTGTAATGGATGTGTGTGTGCTGGTATCAGTTATTGTATAAGAGCGTAAGAATGTGCTAGTATTTGTATGAGTAAGTGAGCTGGTGTGTGTATAACTGTATAGGTGAGTAAATGGGTGTGTGATTAATTTTTTGCATGACTGACGAGGTGTGTGAGTACCTCTATGGATGAGTGGCGGTGTGTGAGTGCATATGATAGTCCTGTACTGAGTGACTGTAAGTATGAGTGACTGTACGGGTGAGTGAGTTGATGTGTGTGTGTGTAGACCTAAGAATCAGTGAGTGGGTATGTAGTTATTGGTATTGGAGTGTGTATGGTTTAGAGAATGGCAGTCTGTAATTTAGAGTGGGTGTATCAAAAGTTATATTAGGGTGTGAGAAGATGCATGAAATTATCACATGGATGATGTCATCAGTGATGTCATTTGAGATGTCATCAGTGATGTCATCAGTGATGTCACTGACCATGTCAAGAGTGATGTAATATGTGACGTCATCAGCAGTGCATTATGAGGCGCGAGTTATAGTTAGTTGAACTAACTATAACGGGGAAATTTCTATGGTTTTGTACGAGTGAAATGTCCAACTAACTATAACTGTCCCTAAAACCTATGGTTTTTTCAGTGAATTTCAAAGGTTTTTTAAATGCTAATTTCTAACTATAACGTGTCTGAAACCTATGGTTTTATCAGTGAATTGCAAAGGTTTTTTAAATGCTAATTTCTAACTATAACGTACCTGAAACCTATGATTTTTAAGTGAATTTCAAAGGTTTTTTAAATGCTAATTTCTAACTATAACGTGTCTGAAACCTATGGTTTTATCAGTGAATTTCAAAGGTTTTTTAAATACTAATTTCTAACTATAACGTGCCTGAAACCTATGATTTTTTAAGTGAATTTCAAAGGTTTTTTAAATGCTAGTTTCTAACTATGCCTACAGAGGTAGGGCATGTGAAGAAAGAAGAAAAAACGCACAGAAAGAAGCAAAAGAAATGCAGAAAGAAGCAACAGAAGTCCACAAAGACGAAGAAAAGTGCAGGAAGAAGCAAAAGATGTGCAGAAAGAACCAACAGAGGAGCAGAAAGAGGCCTTGTTGCAAAATCATCCTGTGCCCACAACTTTTTCAGACGGGTACTGGTGGTAACTGACTCTGACTAACCAGAGCCAGTGCTATGCTAAAAGACACTTAGAATACAGTGAAAACACCTACATACACTAGGGAACACTATGCGTTGGGGTACCCCTGTGATTAGCATGACCTCCTCTGTAAGTCCCTAGTACATAATAGGGCAGGGGATTAAAACTACCTCTTAAAACGCGCTGCAGGGCGCGTTTGCACAGTGGTGAAAGGAGGGGGGGCCTGAGGTGACGTGTGCAAATGCGCCCCGTGGCGCGTTTTAAGTTGCGGGATTAAGTCCCCTTGAATCCTGAGGGTCCCTGGGGCCCAACTAGCCCCCCAGGTACCTACAGTTAGGACCACAGAGCTGAGTTGCAGAGAGGCGTTCCGAGGCCACGCACCTTTTTCACCTCTCTGCAACGCAACTCTGTTGTGCTTACTGAAGGTACCTGGTGGACTAGTTGGCCCCCAGGGTCCCTCAGGATTCAAAGGGAATTAATTCCCCAACTTAAAACGCACCACAGGGCGTGTTTGCGCACATGTCACCTGAGGCCCCGCCCCCTCCATTCACCACTGTGCAAACGCGCCCCGTGGCGCGTTTTAAGTTGGGGGATTAGGTCACCTTGAATCCTGAGGGTCCCTGGGGCCCAACTAGCCCACCAGGTACTTCCAGTAAGCACCGCAGGCCTGTGTTGCAACGCCTGTAACAAATTGTGCAGTTGTGTTTAGGTAGTGAAGAGGGTCGTGCTGGGGGTAGTGTTTTAGGGTTTAGGGTAGTGCAGTGGTGTTTGTGTAGTGTAGGGGGTCATGCTGAGGGTAGATTTATGGTTTAGGGTAGTGCAGTGGTGTTTGGGTAGTGTAGGGAGTCGTGCTGGGGGAGTGTTTTAGGGTTTAGGGTAGTGCAGTGGTGTTTGGGTAGTGTAGGGGGTCGTGCTGGGGGTAGTGTTTTAGGGTTTAGGGTAGTGCAGTGGTGTTTGGGTAGTGTAGGGGGTCGTGCTGGGGGTAGTGGTTTAGGGTTTAGGGTAGTGCAGTGGTGTTTGGGTAGTGTAGGGGGTACTGCTGGGGGTAGTGTTTTAGGGTTTAGGGTAGTGCAATGGTGTTTGGGTAGTGTAGGGGTACTGCTGGGGGTAGTGTTTTAGGGTTTAGGGTAGTGCAGTGGTGTTTGGGTAGTGTAGGGGTACTGCTGGGGGTAGTGTTTTAGGGTTTAGGGTAGTGCAGTGGTGTTTGGGTAGTGTAGGGGTTCGTGCTGGGGGTAGTTTTTAGGGTTTAGGGTAGTGCAGTGGTGTTTGTGTAGTGTAGGGGGTAGTGTTTTAGGGTTTAGGGTAGTGCAGTGGTGTTTGTGTAGTGTAGGGGTCGTGCTGGGGGTAGTGTTTTAGGGTTTAGGGTAGTGCAGTGGTGTTTGTGTAGTGTAGGAGGTCGTGTTTTAGGGGTTAGGGTAGTGCAGTGGTCTTTGGGTAGTGTAGGGAGTCGTGCGGGGTAGTGTTTTAGGGTTTAGGGTAGTGCAGTGGTGTTTGGGTAGTGTAGGGGGTCGTGCTGGGGGGAGTGTTTTAGGGTTTAGGGCAGTGCAGTGGTGTTTGGGTAGTGTAGGGGGTCGTGCTGGGGTGAGTGTTTTAGGGTTTAGGGCAGTGCAGTGGTGTTCGGGTAGTGTAGGGGGTCGTGCTGAGGGGAGTGTTTGAGGGTTTAGAGCAGTGCAGTCGTGTTCGGGTAGTGTAGGGGGTCGTGCTGGGGGAGTATTTTAGGGTTTAGGGTAGTGCAGTGGTGTTCGGGTAGTGTAGGGGGTCATGCTGGGGGTAGTGTTTTAGGGTTTAGGGCAGTGCAGTGGTGTTCGGGCAGTGTAGGGGGTCATGCTGAAGGGTGGTGTTTTAGGGTTTAGGGCAGTGCAGTGGTGTTCGGGCAGTGTAGGGGGTTGTGCTGGGGGTGGTGTTTCAGGGTTTAGGGCAGTGCAGTGGTGTTCGGGCAGTGAAGGGGGTCGTGCAGGGGGTGGTGTTTCAGGGTTTAGGGCAGTGCAGTGGTGTTCGGGCAGTGTAGGGGGTCGTGCAGGGGCTGGTGTTTCAGGGTTTAAGGCAGTGGTGTTCGGGCAGTGTAGGGGGTCGTGCTGGGGGTGGTGTTTCAGGGTTTGGGGCAGTGCAGTGGTGTTCGGGCAGTAAAGCGGGTCATGCTGGGGGTGGTGTTTCAGGGTTTTGGGCAGTGCAGTGGTGTTCGGGCAGTGTAGGGGGTCGTGCGGGGGTGGTGTTTCAGGGTTTAGGGCAGTGCAGTGGTGTTCGGGTAGTTTAGGGGGTGTGCAGGGTTGTGGTGTTTCAGGGTTTAGGGCAGTGCAGTGGTGTTCGGGCAGTGTAGGGGGTCGTGCTGGGGCTGGTGTTTCAGGGTTTAGGGCAGTGAAGTGGTGTTTGGGCAGTGTAGGGGGTCGTGCTGGGGGTGGTGTTTCAGGGTTTAGGGCAGTGCAGAGGTGTTCGGGCAGTGTAGGGGGTCATGCTGGGGCTGGTGTTTCAGGGTTTAGGGCAGTGCAGTGGTGTTTGGGCAGTGTAGGGGGTCTTGCTGGGGCTGGTGTTTCAGACTCTAGGGCAGTGCAGTGGTGTTCGGGCAGTGTAGGGGTCCTGCTGGGGCTGGTGTTTCAGGGTTTTGGGCAGAGCAGTGGTGTTCGGGCAGTGTAGGGGGTCGTGCTGGGGGTGGTGTTTCAGGGTTTAGGGCAGTGCAGTTGTGTTCGGGCAGTGTAGGGGGTCGTGCTGGGGTGGTGTTTCAGGGTTTAGGGCAGTGGTGTTTGGGCAGTGTAGGGGGTCTTGCTGGGGGTGATGTTTCAGGGTTTTGGGCAGTGCAGTGGTGTTCAGGCAGTGTAGGGGGTCTTGCTGGGGGTAGTGTTTCAGGGTTTAGGGCAGTGCAGTGGTATTCGGGCAGTGTAGGGGTCGTGCTGGGGGTGGTGTTTCAGGGTTTAGGGCAGTGCAGTGGTGTTCGGGCAGTGTAGGGGGTCGTGAAGGGGTTGTGTTTCAGGGTTTAGGGCAGTGCAGTGGTGTTCGGGCAGTGTAGGGGGTCATGCTGGGGGTGGTGTTTCAGGGTTTAGGGCAGTGCAGTGGTGTTTGGGCAGTGTAGGGGGTCATGCAGGGGCTGGTGTTTCAGGGTTTAGGGCAGTGCAGTGGTGTTCAGGCAGTGTAGGGGGTCGTGCTGGGGGTGGTGTTTTAGGGTTTAGGGTAGTGCAGTGGGGCTTGTGTAGTGTAGGGGGTCGTGCTGGGGGTAGTGTTTAGGGTTTAGGGTAGTGCAGTGGTGTTTGTGGAGTGTAGGGGGTCATGTTTTAGGGTAGTGCAGTGGTGTTTGGGTAGTGTATGGGGTCGTGCTGGGGGTAGTGTTTTAGGGTTTAGGTTAGTGCAGTGGTGTTTGTGTAGTGTAGGGGGTCATGCTGGGGGTAGTGTTTTAGGGTTTAGGGTAGTGCAGTGGTGCTTGTGTAGTGAAGGGGTCGTGCTGGGGGTAGTGTTTTAGGGTTTAGGGTAGTGCAGTGGTGTTTGTGTAGTGTAGGGGGTCATGTTTTAGGGTAGTGCAGTGGTGTTTGGGTAGTGTAGGGGTCGTGCTGGGGGTAGTGTTTTAGGATTTAGGTTAGTGCAGTGGTGTTTTGGTAGTGTAGGGGTCGTGCTGGGGGTAGTGTTTTAGGGTTTAGGGTAGTGCAGTGGTGTTTGTGTAGTGTAGGGGGTCATGCTGGGGGAAGTGTTTTAGGGTTTAGGATAGTGCAGTGGTGCTTGTGTAGTGTAGGGGGTCGTGCTGGGGGTAGTGTTTTAGGGTTTAGGGTAGTGCAGTAGTGTTTTTGTAGTGTAGGGGTCATGTTTTAAGATGCAATGCTCCAATACCTGACCAGTCTGCACTACATAAAACTGCAAAAACTAAAAATAAAAAGTGTTTTGCACACTTTTGTCATTGGGCTATATGTGGGCTACATCTGGGTAATATTTGTGCTACATTTGGGCTCTTTTTTCTCTGATGGCGATCTTGGAAGACTTCTTTGTAATGAAGTTTCCTAATTTCCTCATTTACTGCAGTCTCCTCAGTAGGAAATGCTTTCAGTTTTTTACTTTGATTCCATCAAGAAGGCATTCAGATGTGTCTCACATTTGCCATAAATTCAGAATGTTAGCACTCTAGTTGCTCATTAGATCACTGTAGTAAAGCTACTGCTCACCAGGGAGTTAACTGGAAGTCTGCTGCTGGTATTGAAAGTGATTGTTTCAGTCTGCATGTCAGAATTTTCTAATGAAATCGAAGAGGATTTGAGATCTCACTTAAAACATGCCCTAATTTTTCTTTCTGCAGCACTAACCATAATTTCTATTTCAAAAAGAACCCCCTCATTTTGTTCCTTTTTAAATTAAATGTTTTAAGTGTTACCGGTTTATTCCAATCAAGATGGCTTCAGGTGTGCCATACTTTTGTCATAAGTAAGGCTGTTAGCGCTCTAGTTGTTCTTTAGAACACTCTGGGAAGCTGCAGTAGAACACAAAGGCATCAACTGGCAGGCTGATCCTGTTGAAATATAACAGGAAGATATTTGAGATCACACTTGAAACATGTCCTAATTTTTCTTTCTACAGCACTAACCATAATTTCTATGACAAAATGAACCCCATCATTTTGTTCCTTTTTAAATTAAATGTTTTAAGTGTTACCAGTTTATTCCAATCAAGATGGCTTCAGGTGTGCCATACTTTTGTCATAAGTAAGCTTGTTAGCACTCTAGTTGTTCTTTAGAACACTCTGGGAAGCTGCAGTAGAACACAAAGGAATCAACTTACAGTCTCTGCCCTTGTTGGATGCACATGTTTTACTGAGAATGTCAGACTTCATTCTCACATGACTGAGAAAGATAATGTGAATTTACAGAAAATATGCTCTCATTTTAGCTTCTGGAGCACCTTCCAAAACTCTATGGGACAAGCATGTGAAAATAGTTTTCTCTCAAACATGATTCATGATATCCCAGCAGAAGGTTTTTCACAGGGTAAAATCACCTTAGAACACACCACAATTCCTGAAATTAGTATGGTACCATCAACAAATGAATTCTAATGTAACTAAAGTCTGTAATCACCCTTTATAGTTCTCCTTTTGGTAACCCTCAAAATCTTTAATTCACTACAATGCATTTCAATGGTGTACTATCATGTATATTGGTCCCAAGATGGCTGCCAGCAATTCCAGGATGAAGTGCTGACAGCCAATCAGATCTCACAATGACATGTGTGGTTAGGCTCCGCCCAGATATATATGTGATTTTACTTTGATTTTCTCAGCAACTACTGAACGGATTTACACCATTTAACAAAAAGGGTTCTTTCTGAACCAAGAACTACCTCTTTGCCAAATTTGGTGTAATTCCGTTCAGCAGTTCGGGCTGTAGCGGTGTCTAAAGTTTCCTATGGAAAATTGCATGGGGAAAACACGTTTTGGGACCCCCCTTTTTTCTCGGCCCCCACTTGCCAAATCACCCTGAAACTTTCAGGATAGGAGCGGACCGGAGCGGGCCATAAGTTTTGAAAATTTCGCAAAGATTCGTCAACCGGCGCCAAAGTTATTGGAAATAGAATGTTGTGAATTTCCTATGGAAAATAGGTCCTAACTATAACTATCTACTGGCGACTGCCAGTAGATAATATATGTATACATATACATATATTATTTTATATGTTTTTTTATTTACCAGTTCATGTGCAATCTGTTATCTTGGAGCAATAATTACAAAAGGAAAGTAGTGCCCAAGTCATTCTGTAGGTCACAAATGCACACGCCTACCAAATTATGATACTGCCAACAGCTGTTGCTTCATCGCACCTTGGGCCATATCATCAAGAACGGCGATAACATTATTGCCGCTTTAGCGGCAGGAAACTGCCGCTAAAGCGGTGATAAGGGGATTGATAATATGCCCTATAGAATTCCAATAGAAGCCCAGGTTTGATGTCCTTCACACTAGAACCTGGGCTTCTATTGGAGTTCTATAGGGCATATTATCAAGCCCCTTATCACCGCTTTAGCGGCAGTTTCCTGCCGCTAAAGCGGCGATAATGTTATCGCCGTTCTTGATAATATGGCCCTTTCTTTCTTTAGTGCCAGTGCTTTGCAGTTTCTGATACTGCACTCAATAAGTTGTGGGACGAGATCACTTGTAACTTTTAGCCAAAGGATAAGTTAAATGTGAAACTTTTGTGTAGCTTGAATTTTCTTAAGCCGAAACAGGCAAAGAGTGTGATTGATGGTGCAACGCTACAGCAGAGCACCAAGCTTTGGGTGCTTTTCTTTCTTCTATCTATTTCTCTGTCTTTATATGGAACGATTGGAAGCTCTGTTCCTGTATTTTAAAAAGCTCAGAAAAAGCGACTTCAATCTCCTCTTTCAAACAAAATGCGACATCTCCAGTTTTACACCAAAAAGCCACCTCCTCACCACCAAAACAACCATAACCAAACATTTTTGGAGCTGTGGAAGGGATAGAGGGGCACCATGCAGCGGAATGTGTGTTGGAGAATAGGAAGATTTAGTGGGTTTCACCCCTGACAAACAAGAAGCAATGGTGACATAAATAAAAAAACAATTGTGAAAATTATATCTTGTTAAGAAGTAGTGGCAATTGTTTTCTTGGCTCCTAGTAAATTTTTCTGGGCGACCTCCATAAAATGAATTGCAATAGATCAGTCTAGCTATATGTGAGATCCAAACTAATGTGGTTCAGTGGTGTCAAGTGGATACAAGATACACCAAAATAATCAGAAAAACAAATTATAACTGTACTGTTTTACTGAAGATTCACTTGCAACATGAGGGTAATTTTAAGGTCGAAACTGGCAAACACGATTACTGACCTTCTGAAGTGGGCCGTGCAGAAGGGACCTTAGGGATGTTACTTGGTTTACTGGCTATAACCTCAGCCCTGCCTGCAGGAATAAATACCAAACGATGGGGCATATTTACAAGCCCCTATCACCATCACAATGTCACTTTTCACTAAGTTATGGTGGCGATAGGGGCTTCGTCTTATTTACAAGGCACTCTTTCATGCTATATTTAGCGTGGAAGGGGAGGGCAATGGGTGTTGCGCTGGGCGTTCCACCACAACACCCATTGATTTTGAAGCTGCCCCATATTTACAAGGGTGGCGTAAATATGGGCCAGTGCCTAGATTAAGACCAGTGAAAACCTGGTCTTACCCTGGCACAACGGGGAGAAATGTTTAATTTCTCCTGGTTTTTGCTGTTTCCATGTGTGCTGTGGTGTGCAGCACACATGGAAACAGCAAAGCGCCATTGATTGTTTATGTGCAGTAAGGTGTTCCTTCCTGTACATAAACAATCATTTAAAAAATGACGTTTTGCAACTTCTAAGTGTGCTGCATTAAGCAGCACACATAGAAAAGAGCACCATTTAAAGATTGCAGATAAACAATATTCCCCTGCAACGCAGACACCCTTGCACTATAGTGCAAGGGTGCCTGCATTGGCGCTAGGCAAATAAATGTAGCGCCAGTACAGGGGAACCGCAGGGCTGCACCATAATGTCTATTGTAAATATGCCCCGTTCTTTCATCCAGCAACAGCCACCAGCCACACTTGATGGAATTACCTCACTCCTGGTATTAATAGCTGTTGCAGTAATTTTGCCTCTCTTTCATTAAGGCATCATCTGCGTGTCATTTTCATGTACTTAGAAATCAAGAACTACATGTGGACGAAATTCCTAATAGACAAGTACAAATATTGATAAGTAATCTATGTAGAGCCAATACTTAGTGTACTCCAATTGTTTAGGGAAGTGTGTAACTAAAGGTCTGCCAACTTGTCCTGTTGGCTTTATCTGCCTAAAAGTGTTTTAGCCTTTGATACCAAACGTGGATCTTCATCTTACCGCTAGTGAGTTGTATTGAACAGTATCGGAGGGTGTGGATAGGCACAATAAAATAAGCATCAGTGAAAACAAAAACCTTGAGCAAATAACACTGATTGATGTTTCTGTTTTCGATACATTTTGGTGCAAAATTTGTTTGATTTTGCCAAAAGGTGTATTAGTACAATTCACAGATGTAGAAATGCACTTGGTTGAATAAGGGAGCAGATACCATTGTAGTTTTTTTTAGAAAAAGAACAAATGCATAACAAATAATCAGGTGCAAACCTAAATGTAAATTTAGTACCCTTAGGTTTTGGTTAGCAGGGAAAATCTGTTTGCAATATAGAAGGGAGCAATGAGTAATAACCAAGGAAATCAGCAATGAATTCCACCACTAAGTCCTTGTTACTAAGGGGATACTCAGGGTTTTACTTCTAATCACCATTACCTCAGGCCTCACAACAGAGACCAGTATTCCTGGTATTGGTAACTCGAAAGTGGACTTAACAGGGCCAGCACCAGGGTACTTGGAATGAGGCCTTTAATGGGAAGATGACTTTCAGGAATTAGATTGAATAGAATAAGGGCACAGAGACTGACAGCCAAAGATAACAAAACATAAGAGGTGATGGTTAATAACAGATATGGTTCATGCATAAAATGTAGATGAGGACAGAGCTATGACTAGGTTGAACAGCCAATAATTAATTCAACATAAGGAAAGAAAATATATATTTTGTTCTTTATTTTACTTTGCAAAGAAAAAATGCAAAATGTGAACACAACAAATAATCAAACTATAACCATAGAGAGTTACAATGACATTTTTTAAATTCTTGCTGATGAAGGCATTGCTGTCGGGTTGAGCAGTGTTTTATTAAAAAAAAGTGCTTCCAGCAGATAAGTTCTACATTCTACCAAGATGTGAATGCAATTACAGGCAGGAAAATGTATAGAGAAATTAATAGTAGAGGTGATCGGGATGAATCTGATGATATAATGACAGTACATTTAATAAACAAAAAAGAAAGGTAATTATATCTTGATCTGTGTATGATTATATGAACTAGAACCAGGGTCGTTAATATGACTCTTGACATGATCAGTAGCCATTGCACTCATTTTAAGCTGGGGGTTGTCAGGTCCATTATTTTGTTTCAGTAATACCTGGCTCTCTAACTTAAAAAATCTAATCAGATTCTTTGGCAGCCCTAGCAATTGTCTGTAACGAAGCCCAGATTGTCACCTAAGGTTGTTCTTGTGACACTTGCAATCTGTTGACTTTGTAATGGTGGCTCCAATCTATTCAATAAACAAACACAACAGTTGCCAATTTTTGCAACATAGATCTCCAAAAGCTTCCACAGTGAGAGTCCAAACGTGAATCCTCGTGTTTTCCCATTCTTGGGTGATAAATGAACCTCAACTAAGTGAAGTCTTGGTCAAACAAAATTATGCATAATAAGTGCATATGTTATGTTTGTCTAAGTATATGACTGTAACAAGTGGATGCAATAGTAATTTTTGAGATGCCTAGCACTCTAGCTATATAGTGCTTGTAGGGATACGGTTACATAACGTAAGTGACCATTACTTCAGGGTAGCTTCTACAGTGTGTATACAGTAGGTTTGGAGGCCAGCTCACCCTGAAGACCCCGTAGCCTCTAGTTCCCTCCCTTGGATAGTTCTAAGGGTCCTGTGTTAGTGACAAGATATTTGTGGCCAATTATAATATAATAAAGAAAAAATTAACAGAGATATCAAAACATAAAATAAATTACAATTCTTGATATTAGGCCATCTTGCAGTGATTAAAATGAAGATTTTACGTTTGTTTAACTTTTTTCCCAAGATTCATCGTGAGAGCTTTCATACTTGTTTTTTGCAGAAGGGAGGAAGAGGTGTGGTGCAGCAGCCAGGGCGGCTGACTCCGGAGCACAGGGCTTTCAGTTCGATCGCCGGCGGCAGCTCAGCACAGCACTTGTGACTCTGGGCAATAGCTCACTTAATTTCCCCAATGGCCCACAGCGCCTTGAGACCCCTAGGAGTGATTAGTTCACGCTTTACAAATACCGGATACAAGCTACAAAATGTAATTAGTTTATTAGGGCAGATACAATACTAAAGATGGGTGGAGCTAGCCTGTGCTACGTTAAGGGGAGGATGGGCATTATCCTATCTAAAGTTATATTACTGGGGGGGGTGATGAAGTTTATATATGTGGCAGGAGCTGGTTTAGAGATAACCCTGTACATGAAATGATCCTATATTCAAGTTTTAAAGAACTATCGAAACTGTAGTATATCAATACTCCCACCAATGAGTTTTCAAGAAAAGCATGGCGAGGACACTGTGGGGGCCTCTAAAAGCATGGCATGATGTAAATGAGCATTTGGGAATACCACATCCGAACTCATACACTCAGTTAGGGTGAAATAATCTATTTCCATATAGGCTGTATGACATTTTGGCAGCAACGTCTAAGGCTAATACACAGAGGCTTGCAGATACAGTTAAAAATCATAACATAATACCAACGCCATGTGAAAGACTTAAGGTAGTCACATGCCAATAAAAATTTCCAATACAAATTACATTTTTTGAACTACTATATAAAGGTTGGATGTAAACAATGAATGTTTTTAGTTGAGGCTGGGTTTGTCTGCATGAAGTCATTTAAGAAAAAACATAACTGAGCATTTTATGACTCAACTGTATCAAATTTTAGCAAGGTAAAATGCATCTAAAGATAATAGAGTTACACAGCAATGAAAAAGAGTATGGGGTCCATTCACAAAGGTATTTTGGAATACGTGAAGTTGCACTCCTGCTAAGTCGTTTATGATCTTTTACATGCCATCAAAAATATGAATAAAATTGGAATAATTTGAATACAATCAGTACAAATAGAAAGGGCTATGCCGTCTTTGCACTTTTAGTAATAGGGATTTGAACATTTAAGGCTGATGTCTACAGGTATTAATTGGTCCCTGTATTGTCATGAATTCTATGATGAATTTTGATGTACCGTGATAAGAATGTTTCCCGCAAAGGGTATACTGTCTATCTATAATCCTAGGATTGTATGATATACAACAATTACATTTTACCCTATATTGAACGCATTGATTCTCTAGCAACACGTAAATAATATGTTTGAGATGTCAAAACTTAAGATACTCTTTTCCTATTATCGTGAAATGTAAGGCCTTAGAGGTCCATTGGGTAAAAGTATTTGAAGCAATGCACTGGACCTTAGTGGTGACCCATGGGTAATGATGATTGATGTTTAGGCTGAAGCTTTGGGGGGCAACCCCTTGGTACAACGATCACATGATTCTACAATGCTTGAAAATTTGAGATTATTCCTAAGGCAAGGGCTTAGTGGAAGAAACTGTATTAAAAACATATCATTAAAAAGCAATGTGGAAAGTACAAGGACGATATTGCAGATAGGAAGCTATGAGGCAATCTATGTATCAACTGGTGAATAGCAGAGAGTTTAGGTTTCAATATAAATTCACTTTACTATGTTAGTTTGCTCTAGTTTTGGCTTACTTTTGTTGTCTCTTTATCTCGAATGTGGGTTTAGGGTCTTGACTGGTTATCTTGTTTGTTCAGCTTTGTGAACATTATATGGCTGAATAATAAAGTATTTAAAATGCAGTAGAAGAAACAGTGTGTGATATTGTCTTTTTTCCAGCTGTGATAATGCTGTATCCCTGATCTGTTGACGGTTCATTTCCCAAGACATTAAAATAACTAATTACTCTCCCAACCTCAAGTCAGGGGAATGCAGGGATCTGAACCATCAGCAGCGGTATAAAATCTGTCCTGTGATGCTTTAGGGGCTCATGAAGAGAATGAAAGGTACTGATGTCAGAGCATTCTTCAGTTTCTTTCCACCAGGCCTGAAATCACTTCACCTGCCTACCTGTCTAAAAGGAAGTGCTTGATTAAGGAATGTCGGAATTGGCACTTTCTGGTTGGCATAGGCGGGTTCCAAGCCAGGCAGAACCTATCACTCCTGTCAGGGTTAGGTGATTACACACATTGAAAATGACATCGGTAATATGCACACTTGGGAAAAATCCAATTTTACCCCCCAGCAGCCTTATGAGGTGCGATACGTTGTCAGAACTGGTCCCAACCTGGCAAATAATACAATTCAAATCCACACATGTCTAGGGTGCACCCCAGGTCACAAGAATTTTGGGAACGTGTACACAAAGGAATTTATAACACTTTTCAGCAGCACAGTGGGCCAAGGCCGCATGGGTAAAACCAATGTCAAAACAAAGTATTCGTTAGATAATGAAACACACAAGTAAACCAACACCGCTGCATGGTGCAACTATTAGCAGGCTGTTCTCATGCAGCACTCTCCCACATTCACACAGCACCATAACACAGTGCAAAGGATATTGGCAAATCTGTATAAAGCACACACGCACTCGGAACCGTAACGCGGTGCAAAGGATATCCTGCAGTTGATAATATGGGTGCAGACCTCGTGGCCCAGTCCCTCCCGCTCCTCTCGGTCACCCTCCCACTACTTTGCCCACAGGTTAGGGTCACAAACCCACACCCCGTACTATACTGTTTTAAGGCCAGAATCACACTTAGTCAGGGGCCCAAGGGAGAAGGCTAGAGTACTATCAGGGTAACCAGGCAACAGTCGACAAATGGGGGATTGGCCACCACTCGGGAAGTTCATCTACTTTATGGGTAGCAGAAATGGGCTAGAGGCTGTCCCAGTTCAATCAAGATGTCCCTCAATCTGCCCTTCCGGCAGAAGCCCCATTCTGCGAAGTACGGGGGGGTCACGCAGTCTCTTGACCGCTTCCAATCGCTCTAGGAAGTGTTCCTCAGCCCAGTCACTTACTCTCACCACACTGGCCTGATCCAGGCGATACTACCTGGCAATACGAAATTGTCAGGCTGGGTGAGGAAAGGGCAGTAGATTTGCCGCACCGAGGCAAGACAAAACACTCTGTTAAAGGTGGGGTGCAGCTGTCCCCGCTCCCCACTGAAAGTCTGGTAAATGTTGATCCGAGTTGCACGAGACAATCTGGTCTTCATGAACCACGAGTTGGATTCTCTGTTCCTCCCTGTAAATGAGGCACAACGTCTGGTGCGTAATGATATGAAGTGCACCAGACAATCCGGTCACAATGACAGAAAAGTTGGGTTTGCCGTACCTCCCTTATGAGGCACAACATCTGGTGCACGATGATCAGAGTCACACCAGACAATCCAGTTACAGTCAACCCATAGTGAGGTTCATCGTACCTCCTTGGAATGAGGCACAACATTTGGTGCGCGATGATATGAGTCACACCAGACAATCCGGTTACAATCAACCCACAGTCGGGTTCGCCGTACCTCCCTGGAATGAGGCACAATGTCTGGTGTGCGATTATACGAGTTGCACCAGATAATCTGGTCCCACACCACACAGTTGCAAGTTCAGTAGTACTGCACGAGGTAGAATGAGGCCCTACTACAGATGCGCCCTCCCTCCAAGGTTTGCAACCTGTGAATCGGACACCGCACGGGATGAGCATACAGTCAGCGTGTCGCACAAGAGAAACGTGTCACGGACGACGAAGCGGGCCACGCTGAGTCCCACAGCCGGTGAATGCGCTTACCACCAACAAGATGCTTGTGCGTGCTGAGGCCCCACGATGCAGGGGCCACACTCCTAAAATGTGGGCATGGTTTGGGGGCTCCGAACAAGGCAATCCGGTCTCCAGGCACAACACTTAGTTCTACGCTCACCCCTTGCTGCAGTCAGGATCCAGCAGATGAAGTACTGCTTGCAGGGGCACCGCTCTCCAGGTGAAAAATATAGACAGTGTAGGTCCCTCATGGGAGGTCTTTGATGCCCCTGAGACCTCCACAATAAACAGGGGATGAGCCAACAAGCCCTTAGAGACCCAACTTCAGGGTGCCACACATCAGGTGGTTGGGCCAGGCCAGCCACTATTCAGGCATGGTGCGTGGTCCTTTCCAATGGCAGTCTCCTCCTTGTGCACAACAGATTCCTCTGGCAGTGTGCACCACGCCGATCAGGATGTCAGGTCCCACGTCCCCACAAGCGTATCTCTGCCCTGCTTAAGTATGTCACCATTAGTTATGCTGTAGCATGCCTTGAAGTCGAGGGGTGGTTCAGTGGGTTCCCCTTTGAACCACAGATGTCTCCCCTAAATTTCAGTCCTGTCTGCCATGAGGTCTTGGAATGCAGATCTTAATCTTTAGTGGGGCCCTGATCTGACTTCCCAGATCTCCCCCAATCTATCCAGCCAAGCCCTCAAATGGCAAAGGTCTGTCTTTCCAGTTGCATACCCAATGTTTATACCTGTCTCTGGGGAATGCACAGATGTGCTCCCCCAATCTCCATATTGTACTGGAGTCAAACTAAAAGGCAAACAAAAGAGTTTAGCGCAGAGAAATGCCACTTTCTAGAAGTGACATTTCTCAGCTAGTAATGACGAATCTACCCTTACCACAAAGGAGGATTTGTCATTGTGAATCCAATGATAGTAAACACCATGAGGCTGCTCCACCGTAAGCCACCACTGCAGCTTAAAGTAATCTCAGCCATTCTCCCATTTTAACTATGGGGAGAGCAAACCTCATAGGTAGTGAAAACACACATGGGGGTTCTTCACTACCAGGGCAGGGAACACACATGTGTACCTGCTCTGTCTTTCACCTATCATTTGCTCCACACCCTCCTAGGGCTCACCCTAGGTGTGCTCTAGTGTTAATGAAAGACACCCTCAGCACTGGCCAATGATTTAGAAAGGCCAACCTGAGCATAAGCATAAATGCAGTCACACAGGCCTGCAATGGCAGGCCAGAGACATGTTTGAAAACACCATGAGGCTACCCCTTGCTGTAAGCTAGAACTGTAGTATAAAAGTAATTCAGCAATTCCCCCATGTTGACCCATGGAAAGAGCAGACCTCCTAGGTAGGGAAAACCCACATGGGGATTATTCACTATGTGGGCAGGGAACACACATGTATTTCCCCTACCACTTTTACCATCCATCAGAGCTTACCCTAGGGGTGTCCTAGTGGTAGTGAACGGCCCACTCAGCATTGGCAAATGGATTTAGCAATGCCAACCTGGGCATAAGTGCAACAGCGCACACACAGACCTGCAATGGCAGGCTTGAGCCATGTTTGAAACGCTGTTCCAGTGGGTGGCACAATCAGTGCTGTGGCCCACTAGTAGTCAGTGCAGTACTCTGCCCTGGGTATGTGGTATACCTCTTTACAGTGTACTCACAGGTACAGCACCTCAACCAATCAGGTAAGCGACACCTCCTAGCATGTGTATGAAGGGCGCACACACTTTACTACTGCATTACAGTGGGAAAGGCCCCAGGGTCCTAAGGCCAAGAAAAGAGAATCAGCAACAACCGGAGGAAAAAAGCAAAACGTTTTAGGGAAATCCCCTAAGAAGGGCCATGTCCAACAGTGCACTATGTCTGGAAGACCCCAGCTTCCTCGCCCTTGATAGTAAAGCACGGTGGTCAAAGGTTTGCACTTAAAATGCTGAACCTGAACATTAGATGAAAAATTATAAAAGATTCTACATTCATGGTAATTGATTGTGACTGGTAAATTAAGTACCACCGAAGGAACCCCTCACATGACCGGTACAAGTATGCCTTATAATTCAATGGCGATTCGAGAATACATTCAGCCCCCCAAAAAATCTAAGTTTTAAAAAGCTTCAAAAATATGTCAAGCAGTGCAAGGATACGCCATAAATATTATTTATCAAAAATAGTTACTTTTCAAAAGAATGACCACTGGATGCCCAGCCATACGTAATCTTTTTGGTGCTTGGTACAACATTTCCAACTCTGCAGTTATGCTTGAGGTTCTTGGGGTTTCAGAATGCAGCAAAAGTGTAGGTAGGTTTATTTGTTGTGTTTATGCCTATTTGTTTTAGTGATCACGAACCTTGGGGACCATAAACCTACATACCTTTCCAAGTGCCTGGATAGCCTCTCGGGTGATTAGTGCGCTATACAAATCAATATAATATAACATAACATAACATAACTCAGTGAGATGAATATTGACTCCATTGGGACAACTTGTCAACAGTGAGGGACACAGTTTAATGTTAACAGGAAGACACGTGCACAGATTAAGGTATCTTAGGTAGTTAGATGCCAAGAGTGAGGGGAATCCTTAGTACTGGTACGGGTACCAGAAAAGAGGAGTGGATCCTTCCCATTTAAAAATAAATCAATACTATTAGAGAACAATTACTATTTCAAAATGGATGCGTTTGGCAAATGTTCAAGGTTTTAGAATTTTGTTAATTTTTAAATGGCTCCCTCAATGCATTGCTCTGCATGTAAATTTATTGTTAAGGCATCTATATTATATTTACAATTGGATTTCATATCAACATTATAGTTTGAAAATAAACAAAGATTTCAGCCTTTGAAGAAGGAATCAATCTCATCTCTGACAGACAAACTGTCTCAGAACATGGAAGAGATACCAAATTGTGGCGGGGTTGTAATGATAGGTCGGAGGCCAGGTCGATTCAAGTATGGTTTTATTTTGCCAAGTGTCCGTTTATGTCTGCTTGTCAGTCTTTCTGTGGCGAACGCTGTCGGATCCGTTGTGCCTGGGGTCCTTCTGCTTCCTTCTCCGTTCTTTGATCCCAGTTCCCAGGTTCCGGTGCGAAGACTCGGTCGGCCCTCCGTGGTGATGGTGCGTGAAAGAGACGGAAAACACTCGTGTAAGTTTATTATCCCGGGGAACGGCAAACCAGGGACCAGGGAATGAATGGACACCACACACTCTCGTGCTCTTATAACTGCTGAGGGGGGAGGCGTGTTTTGTGAGCGGTAGTGCAGGAAAACTAATGGGGGATCTCGTGAGGGTTCTAGAGCTCCCGGTTAATTCTTCGGGGCGTCTCTCCTCCCAACCCACCCTGAGAACCTTTCCCGTACCTGGGTAAGCCACGCTCCTCCTGGAACGTGACTCAGCGAAACGTGGGGACGTTGGCCTCCTGGCTCAGCCCGGGGTCCAGATGGTCTCGGTCCTCGTCCTGTGGCATTGTCCTCACTCTCCCTTCGACACTCCGCATACTCTCCTTCGCCCGACTCTTCCTCCTCCGCTCCGGTGGCAATGCACACTCGCTTCCTGGAGTCCTCCGTTCATATCGTCAAGAACGTGTTGACGTCAGCAGGGGGAAGCCCGTCGTCCTGGAATCCCCAGTTAAAGGAGCCGACGATGTTTTCCTCTATCGGGTTCACTATAGCCTCTGTTTGTGTCTTCCAGTCGTCCTGTTGGGTGGAAACAAGAGGGGGGGAGAGAGGCACTGCAGTCCACCAGTCTGTATTGGATACATGTCTCTCCCCCACCGGCCCCGCCCCGTCACACACCTTCCCCCTCGGATTCTCCCGATTGGGGAGAGGGAATACCCGGGAGAGATAGTCCGCATTCCCGTTCTCATTACCTTTCCGATGGCGCACCTCAAAGGAAAAGGGCTGCAATGCCAAAAACCAGCGGAGTACCCTGGGGTTTTGGGCCTTATTCCGGCACATCCACTGCAAGGGGGCATGGTCCGTGTACAGAATGAAGGGACTCCCTTCCAGGTAGTACCGTAGCTTATCTATAGCCCACTTAACCGCTAGGCATTCCCTTTCGATTGTTGGGTACTTGCACTCTCTGGGGAACAGCTTCCTACTGATGTATAAGACAGGGTGTTCTAGTCCATCCCCCCCAATCTGGGACAGCACTGCACCCACCCCGTAATTAGAAGCGTCAGTGGACAGTATGAAGGTTTTGTCAAAGTCTGGGGAGACCAGCACGGGGCCCGTGGTAATGGTCTTTTTCAGGCGCTGAAATGCAGTGAGCATCTCTGCAGTGGGACGCAGCAGTTGTTGTTGTCGGGCTTCTTTTCGAAGGACGTCCGTCAAAGGGGCTGCTACATCCGCGAACTGTGGGATAAATCGTCGGTAATAGCCGATCAGCCCAAAAAAGCCCGCAGCTCTCTTTTGCTGGAAGGAAAAGGAGCTTCCGCTATTGCTCTTACTTTTTCGGCTTGTGGGGCGATCGCCCCGTGTCCCAGAACGTAACCCAGGTACTTCACCCTCTGATAGGCCGCTCGCGATTTTTTTGCGTTGATATGAAGCCCGGCCTGTTCTAAGGTCTGTAGGATGATTCGTAGGTGTTGTAAGTGCTCTTCCCAGGTTGTGCTGAACACGACGATGTCGTCTAGGTACGCTGAACAAAACGAAGGGTACTCCTGTAGGATGGAATTCATCAGTCTTTGGAAGGTAGCAGGTGCCCCATGGAGGCCGAACGGAAGAACGGTAAACTCGAATAGACCTTCTTCGGTTGAGAAAGCGGTTTTCTTCCGGTCTTTTTCTCGGAGGGGTACCTGCCAGTACCCTTTGTTAAATCAAATGTTGTAATGTACTTGGAGTCGCCTAACTTCTCGATGAGCTCGTCGACTCTCGGGATTGGGTATGCATCAAAGGTCGATATCGCATTCAGGGCGCGGAAGTCCATGCAGAACCGTATGGAACCGTCCGGCTTGGGAACCATCACGATAGGTGAAGACCAGTCACTTTTGGAGGGGCGTATCACCCCGAGGCGTAGCATCTCTTGCACTTCCTTTCTTACTGCTATTCTCCTAGCCGCAGGCACTCGGTAGGGTCTCTGTTTTACTGTTTTCCCTTCCTGTGTTTCGATCCGGTGTTCGGTCAGTGAGGTTTTCCCTGGTGTGTCAGAAAAGATGGCTGAAAAAGGTTTCAGAGTTTGATGGAGGTCTTTCTTCTGATCTTCAGTAAGTCTGTCGTTGATTATGAGCTGATCGAGGGTGGTGGTACCCGAGGAAGAAGTAGGCAGTGTTAGGTGGGCGGTTTCGGGTAGTGGCCCCAACCATTTCTTTAAAAGGTTGATATGATAACATTGCTTCCGGTTGGTGGTGATCTGGATCCGGTACGTGGTGTTTCCTATGGTTTCTATCACTTTATACGGACCCAGCCATTCACTTTGGAATTTCCGGGTTGAGGAAGGGAGTAGGACCAGTACCCAATCGCCGACCGACAGTTTCCTCCATCGTTTTCCTTTATCGTAACATTTCTTCTGTTTCTCCCTGCTCTTCTCCAAGCTGGAGTAGGCCAGGTCCCTCAGTTTCCCCAGTTTGGACCTTAACTGGTGCGTGTATTCCAGAAGGGACCTCCTGTCGTTTTCCCCTTCCGACTCCCAAGCATCCTTGGTTATCTCAAGGAGGGATCGGGGTTGCCGTCCGTAAAACATCTCGAACGCCGAGCAACCCAGGCTGCTCTGTACTTGGGCCCGTAGGACGTAAAAGGCCAAAGGTAAGAGTCAGTCCCAGTCTCTACCTTCGACGGTCAACATCTTCTTCAGGGTTGTTTTGAGGGACCTATTGTACCTCTCCACGAGGCCGTCGGTCTGGGGATGGTACACAGATGTGCGCAGGTGCTGGAGATCCAGGGAACGACACACCTCCTTCATCAACCTGGACACGAAGGGCGTACCCTGGTCAGTTAGAATTTCCTTAGGGAATCCTACCCTTGAGAATAGTTCGAGAAGTTTTTCGGCAATGTTTTTAGTAGTGGGTGCTCGTAGTGGAAACGCCTCAGGGAATCTCGTGGCATAGTCCACGATCACCAGGGCATATAGGTTACCTTTAGGGGTCTTAGGCAGAGGTCCTATCAGGTCCATACCGACTCTCTCAAAAGGCTGTCCTATGATCGGCATGGGCTGAAGTGGCACTGCCGGCGGACGTTGCATGTTCTTCTTCTGGCATATGTCACATGTCTGACAATACGTTTTAACATCTTTGTAAATCCCTGGCCAAAAGAAATGACGTAACATATTCTGTGTGGTTTTCTCCGACCCTGAGTGGCCCGCTGTGAGGTGGGCGTGAGAGAAGAATAGTATTTGTTCTCGGAAGGGTAATGGGACGAGGAGCTGGGTTGGCTCCTCCGGACCTCCTTGACGATATAGGAGGTCGTCCTTGATCAGAAAACGGGGATAAGGAGGTGATGAGATGCTCTGGTTGACATGAGCGGATTCCCAGGCATTGAACAAAGTGGTGTCGTCAGTTTGTGCAAAGCAAAAATTCCGGTCTAATACCCATGGCTCTGTAGTAGTGAGGGCATGGACGGGTCTTGCCTGATTTCCTACCTGTCTTTCTATTTGGCTTTGGAACAGGGATAGGAAGTTGGGGTTATCAATGCCTATGATAAGGTCTTCGGGTAGGGTATCAACCACCCCCACCCGCACCGTACAGGAGGGTCTGGCTATCGAAACCATGGTAACCACTGCAAGGGGGTAGGGTTTCACATCTCCGTGTACACAGCGGATATGTACTAACGTGTTAGGGACATATTGTGAGGGGAGGACTAGGTTCTTCTGTGCTACAGACTGCCTACACCCAGAATCTAGCAATGCCTTCACTCGCCACCCTTTCACCTGTACACGTACATAAAATGAGGTCCCCATTTCGGAAGAGTACAGCACCGCCTTCGGGAGGTACCCAACCTCCATAGGTTCCTCCGCTGGTTTCTTTCTAGGACAAAGGCGGGCGATGTGGCCCCAGTCGCCACATTCGAAGCACTGTGGACCCCGGAACGTCGGTATCTCTGACCTGGTGTTTCTGAGTTTGGGCATGTCCATCCACTGCTTAGGTCTCCTTTCAGTCTTTGGGAGCGCTGTGCCTTTATTCGGTTTCTCGTTGTCCCAGTGTGGTGTCCGAGGTTGTGCTCGTGAGAAATTGGTGGCCATTTCGATGGCCTGTTCAGCGGTGAGGTTAGAGTGCTGTTTAAGCCATCTCTGTGTGCCATAGGGGAGAGCCTCCATGAACTGTTCAAGGTACACGTGGTTCATGATGTCGTCTTTCGTGCTAGTGGCAGGTTTTAGCCATTTATCTGCTGCCATTTTCAGCCTGAAAAACAAAGTCTTTGGGTTTTCACCCGGCACCCCCCTCTCCTTACGGAAACGCACTCTATAGGCCTCCGCATCAAGACCCAGGTGATCCAGGATCACGTCCTTGACCTCCTGGTAAGGTGTTGTCCCGTTGGCATTGGCTACTTTGTAGGCCGATTGAGCCTCTCCGGTTAGGAGTGGCGCTAGAAAGAAGGGCCACTTCTCCACGGGCCATCCACATGCCCTGGCTGCCCGCTCAAAATTCAGCAAGAACGCATCCGGATCCTCACCTGATACGTACTTCTGGAGGGACACCCCTGATGGTCCCGGAATGGGGGCGCACCTCTCCCCGGGTACAGGGGTGCCGGGATCTTGTGTCACCATCTGTAGGCTTCCCATCTGTGCTGTGATGGTGTTCTGGAACACTTCCCGGTCGGCCTGGGCGGACGTCATCTGCCTCTCTATGGCCCATTCTAGTTTCTCCTGGCCTTTGATGAGCTGCTGTATCACCGCGTCCACACGGGATTACTGACGGACTGGGATGGTAATCCCACTTCTGACACCAGTTGTGGCGGGGTTGTAATGATAGGTCGGAGGCCAGGTCGATTCAAGTATGGTTTTATTTTGCCAAGTGTCCGTTTATATCTGCTTGTCAGTCTTTCTGTGGCGAACGCTGTCGGATCCGTTGTCCCTGGGGTCCTTCTGCTTCCTTCTCCGTTCTTTGATCCCAGTTCCCAGGTTCCGGTGCGAAGACTCGGTCGGCCCTCCGTGGTGATGGTGCGTGAAAGAGACGGAAAACACTCGTGTAAGTATATTATCCCGGGGAACGGCAAACCAGGGACCAGGGAGTGAATGGACACCACACACTCTCGGGCTCTTATAACTGCTGAGGGGGGAGGCGTGTTTCGTGAGCGGTAGTGCAGGAAAACAAATGGGGGATCTCGTGAGGGTTCTAGAGCTCCCGGTTAATTCTTCGGGGCGTCTCTCCTCCCAACCCACCCTGAGAACCTTTCCCGTACCTGGGTAAGCCACGCTCCTCCTGGAACGTGACTCGGCGAAACGTGGGGACGTTGGCCTCCTGGCTCAGCCCGGGGTCCAGATGGTCTCGGTCCTCGTCCTGTGGCGTTGTCCTCACTCTCCCTTCGACTCTCCGCATACGCTCCTTCGCCCGACTCCTCCTCCTCCGCTCCGGTGGCAACGCACACTCGCTTCCTGGAGTCCTCCGTTCTTATCGTCAAGAACATGTTGACGTCAGCAGGGGGAAGCCCGTCGTCCTGGAATCCCCAGTTAAAGGAGCCGACAATGTTTTCCTCTATCGGGTTCACTATAGCCTCTGTTCGTGTCTTCCAGTCGTCCTGTTGGGTGGAAACAAGAGGGGGGGAGAGAGGCACTGCAGTCCACCAGTCTGTATTGGATACATGTCTCTCCCCCACCGGCCCCGCCCCGTCACACAAATATACACTGATTGATATCAGGAACAACCTCAAAAATGCTGTTGATTCTAATGGACTCGCAACCCTCCCTCACGGGTGATAGTGCGCTTTACAAATACACATAACAACAACAGCAACTTGTCTTCTCACCAGTGTCCAACACTACTGGCCATTCACTACTGCTTGAAAGACGAAGGGACATTGAAAGTCATGGACTGGATCAAGAGTTACCTCTCTGATTGCAGCCAATCTCTGTTCTGCTGAGCACCTTTCCCCCCTCAGATATGTGTACCCCAAGGCTTGACCATGGCCTCTTCACTCTTGCGTACCTGTTCCCATCCCTGGATCTCATCAACCTTGTCAACGTTGCCTGTTACAGCTATGCTGATGAAACGCAGATACCTGGAAAAGCCACTGGGCTTGGGCCCTTGAGCCCTGGAACAACGCCTCATGACAGTAGACCATTGGATGACACCGCGCCATCCCAAACTAGACTATAGACTAATAGAGATCCTCATGTACAGATCATAGCAAGCAAATGACCCACCGGCCTAATCAACTGAGGAGACTGGAATACCGCCACCCACCCCGACAGAAGTGACCAACATGGGTGTAATCATGCAATTAAAACTATCACTCTGAATTCAGAGTAATCAAATGACCAAAGGTGCTTGCTTGGCCAGGAGAACTGTAAGTCAACTGCATTCCCGCCAATGAACCCTGGTTCAACGTATCTACGTCTGTCAAGTCTTGGGAACGAGGACCAGGCTGGCCGTAGCGGGCCCTGGGCATTTCCCCGGTGGGCCGCCAGGGTGGGGGCCGGTTTTGGGCCCCTGGGGGGCCATTTTTGTTACCGGGGCTGGCAATATCGGCCCCCTGTAACAAAATCGGCCGAAACCGGCACTAGCAAACAGCTCGGCCGCACCCCCTATTTGCAAGCACCTTGCGCCGCCGGTGCGTCACTTTTAATATGGAAAAAAGTGATACACTGGTGGCGCAAGGGTCTTGTAAATAAGCCCCAGAGCTTCTAGGCCGTCCACTTAAAGATGCTTGTGGGCATGCTACCTGTGATTCTACATGAAATAGCCTTACGCATGACATCATCACGCACACATTTCATCATAACACGTTCTAAAATAATTAAAAGTGGAGTTATAATACCATAGCATTCTCCAAATACAGGTGTCCATTGTTACAAGTATTTAGGCCCTGGTTGTGTAATGGGCAGTATGGTTACCCTGGGCAGAAATCCCAGATATCTCCATCGGTATGTTACTGCAGTTTATATAAGGCTGGTGGTAGCTAGCAGAGTGTTTTCGCATGGAACTCAATTCACCAAAATGCCTAGGGTAGTGGAAGAGACATCATCCAAACGTGCAGATGCTGTAGCCATCGTAGTAAGTGACATCACCTGACTTTTTGGCCCTGATGATGTTAGAGAAAATGTTGTCACGTGGCCTTTGATATAATGGCAGTAAGGTAGAGACGCCACTGAACTAAAAAAAACAATAATAAATGAAAGACTAAACATTCGGTTCAAGATTAATAAAATGACACGCTAGGTTTCTAAAACAGGTAGAAATCTATTTTTGTAACACAAATATATATTAATCAAGGCTGTGTCATGATATGCTATGAGTGCAGCCATTATATTGTAAATCCGCATTTGTAAAGCGCAAATTACTCACCCTTATGGGTCTCAAGGCACTGGGGGCCGTTGTGGAAATTAAGTGAGCTATTGCCCAGAGTCACATGGTGCTAAGCTGTGCTGCTGCCGGAGTCAGGAATCGAACCGTGAGCCCTGTGCTCCAAAGTCAGCTGCCCTGACCGCTGCACCACCCCTTCCCTTTTGTGAGTATGTGAGAAAATATTTTTAAGAGCAGGCAGTGGTCCCAGGGACTACTGCCTGCCCTTAAAAAAATGAAACTGAAAAGTTTCATTTTTCTTTTTTAAATGCATTCCGTTTTCCTTTAAGGAAAACGGAATGCATTTAAAAAAAAAAAAGTCTGCTTCATTTAAAAGCAGTGCCAAACATGGTGGTCTGCTGACCCCAGCAGCCCACCATCCCTGGGAGTGCTAGCCATTCCTAATGGGGTCGCAAATTGCGCCTGCCTCATTAATATTCATGAGGCATGCAATTTGCGACCCCATTAGGAATCGCAAACAGTGTCTGAGACACTGTTATACATCCCAATTTGCGAGTCGCAAATCGCGAGTCGCAAATGCGACGCGATTTGCGAGTCGCAAATTGGTGGGTCGTACATCTGGCCCTTAGTCTTTAAAAATTCATATCTTGACTTCTACTTATTGGATTTTTGTAAACTGGTGTGGAGTCTTTTTGTGGTGTTTTCACTGTGTTACTGTTTGAAGTGCTGGACAAATACTTTACACATTGCTTCTTAAGTAAAGCCTGACTGCTCTGTGCCAAGCTACCAGAGGGTGAGCATAGGCTAATTTAAGGTGTGTTACTGACTTACCCTAACTTGATTGTCATTCCTGTTTGGACAGGGTGCATACCTTTGCCAACTAGTGTCCCAATTTCTAACAGTAGCCACATGCTTTATAAATTAAAATCGAATAGAATAAAATAGATTAGGTTTTTAGAAAGAGATTAATAGAGAAATAAATGCGTGCCCAAAGAAAATCCCTCTACTGCATCAAATATTTTGAAAAGGGCAGGTAACACAGGAAAAAGTCCAAAAACATAATCTAGATAGGCAAAGTGAGAGAAACAGAAAAGGGATGGCTTGAGTTATTCGATCTCTGTAAAAGGAAGAAATCAGAGTGTTTCGGCATATGTGAATAAAGTAGAAGACAATAGCTTGCCCAAGATGAACTGATTATCAGGACCAACAAATAGAATGGTGGCAAGGGACTAAAACAATTACCAACTGCTTTTTTCAAAGAACTTAAGTACTGATTACGAGTTTGGCAGTGTGGGAGTGGGACCGCCCCGCTCCTGCACCGCCAAACCCGTGGTTGACCCACCCGCCAGATTAGGAGGTTTCTCCTGGTCTGGCAGGCGGTTCTTTGTCGTTCCCATGGCGGTGCCTACGAAATAGGCACCGCCATGGGTACATCAAAATCAGTACCTGCATGGCATGTACTGCTGCAATCCATGCCATGCAGGTACTGGGGTGCAAGCACACAGGGGGGCACAACATGTGCCCCTCTGCATGCATCCTCATGCCCAAAGGCACAAGGGGGCCCTGAATGGCCCCCTTTGTTTCCTCTCTGCCACGGTTTTTATGGAGGTGGAACCGCCATGAAAACCGCAGCAGAGAGGAAACTCGTAATATGCTTCGCGGGACCACGGTAGTCCCACCAAGTATATTGGAACATCAGGACCACCACGCCACTGCTAGGGATCTCTGATCCCTGGTGGTTGCGGCGGTCCCAGGACGGCCCGATCGCTCTTGTTGTAATAGGGCCGTCGGAAGACCGCCGCCACTGTGCCCCCGCAAGTCTGGCTGTCCATGGTCTGCCAGACTCGGAATTAGCCCCATAGTAAGTACTTGGTCAAAGCCGCCATCCACTGTTTGATTAGGACTAAGATGAGGAAGTACACGTAGTAATGGGATTACCAGTAATTGAAGCACTCGCATTTCATTAAAAAAATCCTGTTGAAATCTGAATGGTGAAAAACGATTGGAGTGAGAGAAAAATGTGGCTAATCGTGAGCTGTGACTCTTAAAGGGAGGTAATGCTGCACATTGTAAAATACCGTGTAGCATTGTTATTTGCCAGTGCATTATTACCTCCCACAACAACAGCAGACTTGTACTTCACCAGCAACCAGGACTCATATCAGCCTGCAGATTACAAAGTGTAAAAACAAAACCACAGCAGCAGCCGTTTCCATTTATGCACCCAGGATCTGCAACATCACCCTTGTATCCACCAGGATCTCCCCAACAATGCTCCAAATTAGGAAAAAGTTCAAGATACACCTCTTTAAGGAATACAACATTTCAAAGCATTAACAGTAAACAGCCAGCTACCTCTCCTATGACTTTTTGGCTTTATGTTTGTATTTGACCATGTACAGTGCTCTGTTGTCTTTTGACTATGCTTGCGCTTTGGGGATACCACATACATACACACAAACATACATACATACAGTGAGGCCCATGGTTGCATCAGACCTTCATTTTATGTTGAGAAAAAATAAACTATTGATTTGGTCATAACAAAACCTAATATTCTAGTGTTTGGTGTTATTCAAGTTTGTTGTGTGGGTTTTATAAATGTTCATTATGATTACTATTTTCAGAACTGTGTAACAGTTCATTCATTCAAATAAATAACGAGGCACACTAAACACAATTGGGCCACTAGTATTAGTTTTGAGGAAGTGTAGGGCCACCCTGTATTGGGATACACCTAAGATTCTACAAACTATTACTAGCCTCTGTCTCTTTGCTTTACATAACATGAGGAAGTGAGCCTCCATTTCACTTCCTAATAGGCACATGGGGCATATGTCTACTGTGGGTAGGGAGCTGTTAGTTGAGCATTTACACGTGAAGCTCCTCTAAAGTAAGACTCTGTGCCTGCATTTTAGGTACAATTGTCTTGCTGCGGGGTGGGGGGGGGGTGGTAATGTCATCTAAAAAGAGCTCGAATTCCAGTTCACTCTTATGTTCCAGGAAGAGGTCAGTAATGATTCCTGACCTAATACCAGTAACGTTTTTTAACAAGTTCTCTCTGGGTACAGAACTAGGGCTAATCCACAATTCATTTATCCCCAGGGTAACCAACAAGCTTGTCACAGTTTTGAGCCAAGGAATAGTACAAGCACTATCCAGTTTCAGTATGTCCTACAAACACAACCTGTATGGTTCCAGCACTTTGTTAAGCCAACTTCTACACCAGTATGAGATAGGTCTAAATGTGGTGATATCTTTTACACTATTCATACTGTGTCAAGATGTAGTGGCAATATGGGAGAGCTCTACAGCAAATTTACCTACAATCTTAAAAGTATGTTCTCTAATCTAACCGAGCTTTGAGTGGTGTTGCAACCCCACAATTCAGCACCATCTAATATAGCACCCAAGGCCTTTGCCTTATGTACCTCCAGTGCTCGTGACACATATCTAGAGCTTGTTGAATTGAAATGTTTTAGAATTGCTGACAAGCTATGTTGTAAGGTTAGTTGGCTCTTGTTAATTTGTGCTGACCATGACATAATACTAGTCAGTTTTACCCCAAGGTATTCAAAGTGAGTAACTCTTTCTATAGTTGAATTGCTTAGGGTCAGCTTTCACCTTTGTGATTTTTACAATTTGTGAGGGCTAAAGATCATGTACTTAGTCTTCTGTGGATTTAACTCCAGCCTTCGCTCCTTACAAAAAGCCACAAACTTATCCATCAGGGGCTGTAGCCCCATAGGTGTTTTCGAAATAAGCAGCGTATTGTTGGCAAAGAGCAATGCTGCAAATTTGCTCCCTCCCACTCTTGGGGCATTGTTCGTGCTGAAGGTGAGATAGCTAACAACACCATTGACATACAAGGAAAAAAGGGTGGGTGCGAGCATACAACCCTTTCTTACTCCTCTGTCAATTGCAATGCGGTCTGTTACGTCCTCCTCCTTTCCCCATCTCACCTTGGCATTGTCATCAGTGTGAAGGCAGATGAGAATAGAGTATAGACAAAATGTTATTGATCACCACCATTCTTCCAGAACTGCCCATAATTTAGATCTGGGAATCATGTCAAAAGCAACCACAGTTCAACAAATGCCAGCCATATGCAGCTGCCCTGTTCCAGAGTCACTGTCTCCAAGATATAAGTAGAACTCGGAAGATCTGATCAGTTGTACTCACCCAAACCCATCTTGAAAATGCATGAGCATGTTACTCTCATTCATCCATCCTTGAAGTTTGTCTAAGACCTGCCTACAAAAACCTTTCGGCAGCATGGCAATCAGGCTAGTTGGGTGGTAGTTGCCCGAATCCTCTTTATTACCTTATTATAAATAAGGGCAATTACCGCTCCCACCACCTATCAGTAATCTCTGGCTTAGTCACTGTGGCATTTGATACCTCATTAATGTATGGGGCCCTCACCTTAAGCTCTGACAGGTACAGGTCCCTGGGAGTTTTATCAGGGCCAGGTGCCTTTCCCTGCTTTATAAAGTCAATTGCCAAAATAGTGTCTTCAGTGTAAAAACTGGCCCCTTGGCAAAATTGTCATGCCTTCTGTGAGCTGTGGGATTCAATATAAATCACAAAAGTGTTTCATCCAGTGATGTGACTGTATATAACATTGAGCCTCCTGACTACCATGAGATGTAATGTGCCAGACACTTTGTGGTCCTTACTTTTTAATGTTTCAATGAGATTAGACCAATTCATTTCCTCCCAAGACCTTTTGTTATGAGCCAATTAATTCTTATAGTGAGCCTTGCAACTTTTATTTTGCCCTGGTCCCTCTTTTTAATTGCCTCAACTAAGACACTTTTAGCCTTTTTGCAATCTTTTGAAAACTAGGGTGTGGAAAATAAGGGTTGACCACACAGGAAGTAGATCCAAACAGGTTCTTTAATTCAGGGATACAAGAAACGTCCCAGCCACCTCAACACAGGAGGCAAACTGAATCTTTACATTCCACACTCAAACAAGGTTCTACATTCTAGGTTTCCCCGCTACATTCCACGCACTAAGTCTTGGCATCCCCACAATATGTGATGTGATTGTAGGATACTACACAGGGATTGTTGCGTCCTTGTTAGATTAGACTAAAAGCTCTAGAAAAGTGCACCCTTAATGAGGTGAACAACTTAGCATTGGCAGAGATGGTGAAGGACCATCAAATTGGCATGGGAGGCTCCTGTACCAATGTCTCCATGGTGTCTGCGATGTACTTACAGATACTTGATAGCATTTGAGGGTGCAGAGTTATGCACGTTCAAATTATGGATCTCCTGTTATTAGTGACAGCCGTGGAGAGATTCGTCAAATGATAATTCAGGTCCTTTAATTGTATAAACGCGTCTTTAAATAATGCATGAAGTGCATTGTGGTCACTCACTATTCATTCTTTCCATTACTGCCATGTCCACCAAGGTGGGCCATAAGATCTCACTGATCATAATATAATGAATCAGACTTATGCAACCAATTCTGTTATAAGTGTGAGACTCCAATCTATCAGATCTCGTCAGCTCATTACATGCCCTAAGACCATAGGATGAGGTGAGTGCAGCCAGCTGTGGAGCGGAAGCACTTGAATCTTTAATTGTTCAAAGTTGTAGCACCGGTATGCTAAGCTTCTCATCCTCTTGTTCTGTTAGAGACGATAAATCGTCTAATGGTTCATACGTGATATTGAAATCCCCCACTATCATTATTGGGTGAATATCAGAATCAATATTCAAATAGGTTTCCAACTTATGCAAAATTTCTGATTCAATATGTTTACTAGTGCTGCGATTGTAGATATTAAACAGTCTTAACGACTCATCTGCAGCAGTAGTTATAGTTATTATAGTGAGAGCAAGTATATCCTAAATCCTAATGCTAAATTAGAAGCACTTCCAAGATTCAATCAAGTACGATGGGGTGGCAAGAGCATTGTGCTGGAAGCATCCAAAGCATGGAACACACTGCCTCTCTGCATAAAAACAGCCCCCAGTCTCCTTGCCTTCAGAAAAGCTGTAAAGGCCTGGTTGTTCAGGTCTTGGTAACTTTGCGGTCCCGCGACACTCTTAGCTGGAACTGAATAGCACTTAGATGCCTCCTGGCAGTATTGCGCTCTACAAATCCCGCTAACATGACATCACATAACATAACATATATCCCGAAAGATTAATGGTCACTTTTGAACTTTACAAGCCAGTGCACTTCTCACCCAGATTTACAATCCCCTGATGGACAGCCCACCCTTTTAGGAGATGCCTCGGTGGTAAATGATGGAAAGCCTAATCTTTGACGTTGTCAACAGTCATGTCTCTTTGAACAGGCGTATGTCAATCTGGTCCATAATCTCGCCCCTCTACTGATCACTGAGTATGGCATTTAAACCAGCAACATTCCATGACAGAATGTGCACATTTGGCCCAGCATGTGACTCAACCTGTCCCATTTTATGTACTGTACCAATTCAACCTAATAGCAAATAACAGAGTGATGTTTACTGTATTTGTAACTAGTGCTGGGAGAAAGTATTTCATGAGACAGAATTCTGCTTCTTTTTTTAATTCGCCTACAGAGTGTAGTGTGGTTTGTGGCCTCATTGTCTATATTGCTAAGTTAGCTTAGGCCTGGCTGCCATGATGCCTTTTTTGCACACGTTACTCTGTGATTTTGTTTTTCCAGACTTTGCTTGTGCCCGGCTATATTAGGACTGTCTGCCTTTTTGCCTTTCACCTTTTCTCATGTTCCCTGTGGGTTTCGTCTACACACCATGTACAAGGTCGAAAAACAACGTCCCTTATTATTGCTGATCTGGTCAGCCCCTCGCACTTAGACATAACACGACATACAGCTGCACTGGAGAAATTTGTGTGCTTTTAATATTGTGATCTCCCTGTTGGTGGCACTTGGAGAAAAACCTTTCCAGGGAGAAGAGCTGTGTTTGTCTGATGATGTAAACCTTGCATCTAGTTATTGAGGTATGGGGGTCCGCCTGACAAAGCCCAGA
This sequence comes from Calotriton arnoldi, assembly GCA_963921515.1. Taxonomy (NCBI): domain Eukaryota; kingdom Metazoa; phylum Chordata; class Amphibia; order Caudata; family Salamandridae; genus Calotriton; species Calotriton arnoldi. The sequence goes on along the minus strand of CAWUFW010009697.1, from coordinate 507,003 downwards.
GGTCTTCTATTTTTATAATAAACTAGTTACTAGCACGGGGAGGGTGGTAAGGCAATTCAGCCCTATTTCCACTGTCTTTATAAAATGCTGTCCCCGTTTGTATTCTATGGAATTGTAATCATGCTTATTATTTTATCGTTATGCATTATGCTGATAGTACTGGCACGTGTACTTTATCTTAGAGCACGATAGTTGAAATAAACATTTTAAACTATACTGTGTCTCTTATTACGCACGTTGTGGACAAGTATGAGTGAGTAATGAAAGAGGGTTCTTGCTCCCGCGATTACTGAGAGAGTCCGTGTTCTGGGATGTCTAATCATTGGTAGCTTCGCTGTAGTACGGAGAACGAATGAGACGCTAAAGCTAGTCGGATTGGGATTGTGGGTACTAAGGTGCATGGTTGGTACACCACTATACACCGAGGTCCTATTTTCCTGTGCATAGCTCTGTATATGTGCAGAATCCCCGCAACAAGAGCAACAGCAGGAACTACAAACAGTATGAACTTACAAAGCAGGAGAACCAGCGAAATAGGTGGATTTGGTGTGTGTTTCACAGTTCGTGCATTTGTGTGCTTGTTTCGGTCCAGGAAAGACCTGGCTTGGCAGTACGGTCTGGACTGTTCCCATGAGGAACAGGGTCAAGACTGATTTGCATATGGTTGAGTCTGAACTGGGGTGGCGAAGTGAGCTAAAGAACATGATGGATTCAATCCAGATCTTATAGTGACTGGGGGTGTGTCTGAAAAGTTTCAGCGCTCCGCCCATCATCTCCTTGTGTTTTCTTTGTTTGCCCTAAGTTGGCAGGGGATACCCAGACGTGGGTCCCTTGCTCACTTTGCCACTGGATTCAAGCTAGCCTGGCTGATGAGGGGTGTTACCTCGAAACCAGTTTCCAGGATGCTTGTTTCCGGTCCAGGGAAGACCTGGCTTGGCAGTTCGGGCTGGACTGTTCCCATGAGGAACTGGGTCAAGGCTGATTTGCATATGACAGGTTCTGAACTGGGGTGGCGAAGTGAGCTAGCGAACATGATGGATTCAAACCAGATCCAATAGTGACTGGGGGTGAGTGTCTGAAAAGTTTCAGCGCTCCGTCCATCATCTCAAACTGCCTAAACTAATAACGAATCGGGCATTTTGAGTGCTTCTTCCAGGAACTCTAAGGAGTCCCTCATGAGAACCTCAGAACTGCCCAAATAGGATATTTCACAGCTTGTGGTCTGACTGCTCAGCAGGCACTCGTCTCATTGTTCATCTGTGGTAGATGGAAGTGATTTTTGCAGAATTTCATTAAAATTTATTTATGCACACCACAGAACAAAACAAATTCACTTTTGCCTTGCGAAAACGCCTATAAATAAAGTCCACGTTTTTTCTATTTTTCACTCAGATAAAATATCCAGCAGGGTACAGAAGTAGTTGAGAAATAGGAGCAAAATGAAACAGAAACCCACTCTGTGTCCACGACAACCACATTTGCCCATTTTTGTCTGGCATAGAAATAAGAACACTGCCTTTTGGTCCATCGGTTATCCATGCGAAATAAAGCATCTGTAAAGCACTTTACAAATAACACTGGCACTTGCAGTTCTATTGTAAAATTGTCAGCTTAATAGAAGTGATGCAGTGATACACCTACTGTAATGTTGCCCCACTGAAGAGGGCAGGGCAGTGCTTTACATAATTTTCTACTACTCCCAGAAGCAACACCCCCAATAAAACCTGCATCTAGACTTGAATAATGTTATTATGTTTTTAAAAAGCATGTTATTAGGTAGAAGAGGGGTGTAATTATTGTAACTGGAGCTGAGCCATGTTTGAGCACTGATTACATTAATGTAGTCAACAGAGACTACCTGTGATCTTGTATGGCTCTGTGCAACCTTCATAAGAAACAACAGCTATTCCTCTTTTGGGTGGAGACAGCAATGTATCCTGATCTTGTAGTAAACTACAAGAGAACTTGGTGCATGTCTTACTTAAGTGTGAGCATTACAATACCATAATGAGTAACGTTACAATCTTGTGATCATCTGTACCATCTAATGTTTCACTGTTGCATTAGTGAATTTTTCGGAGCATATTATGATTTGATTATCTGCCTTCCAAGGTGTTCCAGGGTGCTCATCCCCAGAAACAGGTGGGAGAGCAGAATGAAGATCATAATTATCTCAATGATAAAGCCCTCCAGAATACTCAGTAATGATGTACAATGTCCCCCTTGGTGCAGGATTTGTTTAAAAAATGAATTGCGTGAGTTTTGCTTCAACACGCTAATAAGAATGGTTGACCTTTGCCTAATGTACCCTACATAGCAATATGAGTTGATGAGTATTGTTCTGTTCTTTCCTATTGTGTGCCAGAGAAGAACTAAGGGCCCCATTACGATGTCGGGTCGGAAAGCCTCATCCCAACAGTTGGAATCTCCTCGACTGTGTCGGAACCCTTCCGACCCACTCAGTCGGTTTACAATCCGCCCCACCAATTACGATGTTCGGGGTTGGATTGTAAACCGCGCGGTCATTCCGAATCAGTTCCGACTGGCTCTTGGAGAATTTGTGTCAGTCGGAACCGCATCATACTTCCCTACGGACAGCGTTTCTAACCATCTGATTAAAATGCCGATTTCCAACAGCCTTTCCAAGTCGGCCTGTCTGACACAGAAAGGCTGTTGGAGGGTGACTTTGGGGGCCCCTAGCAGGACTTCCTTCATCCTGAGGCCTCATGTTGGGGGCCAAGGGGGTACCTAAGGGACCCCCCTGTAAAACCCTGTACTGTGTAGCAGGCACCATGGGTTACCTGCGACAGGGTGCAGGGTTTTACACCCACACCCCATTTCACCATAGGAGCCTGTGTTATCGGGCGGAACACAAGCTCCCATTGAACACAATGGGACTCCGACTGAACAGTGTTCGGTCACATCATAATCGGTTGGGCAGAACCGCCAAGCACAAGTCGGTTGGTCCCGATTCCGAGACCGTGTCGACATTGTAATGAGGCCCTGAGTGTCAAGCAGAGAAGATCGGAACATCGCAGGGCACCCCAAAGGAAGGCAAATGCCCTCCTTCTGGTTTCTATGTCAAGAGGGAAGGGTTCTCTATTTACTAGGTTAGTGATGCAAGACACTGTCATAGGTGGAAGCTAGATTAAAAGCACAGGTGGCACTTTTAGCCTCTCTTACTTACAGTGGAGACAACCCTAATCCCTTAGGTTCTCAAGGAATATTTTCACACCACAAACCTTTAAATACTACATTTCTGGCTGGTGCTGTGCTGCTGGGTTAAACAGAGACAATTCGGAGTAGGTAGATGAGCAGAAACTTGTAAGTCTTTATTTGAGATCAAACTAACAGAAGCAATGTCCAACAACAGAGTCTGCAAAGCTTTACTCCAACTGATATCCCACACACTACCAACTGTATTGCTCCTTTGATAACTCTATTGAAGATCTCAGCTTCCCCACTGTGTCAGGGTGATAGGGTGCTATCTCCTTGTTGGAATCGGCACGTCTAACTAGGTATTTACAAATATTGTACTGCTATATTTGGAACCCTTATTAAATTACAAGAACTCTGGCAGACCTTAAATACAGAAGATATCCTACAAAAAATATAACAAAGACTCAGAAATGTCTCTCTCCACAACTTTTTGCCCAGGTCATTTGGAATAATAGTCCAAGAAAACTGTGGCACAGATATCCTTGCTAGTAGATGCATTAACCCTTTAAGTGCGGCTGTTGGCAAATCGCCGTCCCTCCCCAGTGTGCCTGTTGCCCATTGGCTGACAGTGGGGAGGGCTAGGAAGAACCCTCTGGAGGATTTTTTTTATTTTTATTTTTGCTCGGGCTGTTTAGGAAGAGCTTACTGAGCAGCCTGGGTTTTTTTTTGTTTGCAATGACAATCAGCGCGCAGGGCGTGCTGAAGTCATTACATTCAAGTAAAACGAGCCGAAGGGCTCGTTTTACTTTACCTGCATCAGTGCTCGGGGGCATATCTCAGTCCCCCGAGCACTGATTGTCTTGGGAGAGGTATCATTTGAAAGGGTATGGTATTTCTGCCCAGTGAATCCCTGCTTGGGGATCGCCACAGGAGAGCGATCCCCAAGCAGGGATCCACACACTAGACACCACGGAATTGGGGGAGCAGCACCTTAGGCAAGAGCTTGTGCTCCCCCCGGCCCCACCTAATATTTAAGTCGTTCTGCCCCGGGATAGTGGTTGGGGGTGATTACCCCCAATCTGACCCCCTGGGGGGGGCAGAAAGCTCACTAGAAACAAGGGCAAATAAAATAAATAAATATAGGGGTGGGGGCTGCCCACAATGGACCTGGCCATGCCTCCACCCCCGAACAGGCCTCCACAGTCTTTCTGCTCCACCCCCGCAGGGCGGCTGGGGGTGATCAACCCCAGTCTGCCCCGCCCGGGGGTGGGGGGCAGAAAGCCCACTAAACACTAGGGAGCAATTATATATATATATATTAAAAACATAGGGTGGGAGCTGTCCCCCACCCCAAATAGGACTCAGTCTTTCTTCTCTCCTGGAGGTTGGTTGGGGGGCAGAAAGCCCACTAGACGCTAGGGAAATTAAAATCAAAAATAAATATAGGGGTGGGGATAGCCCACAATGGGCATGGCTATGCCCCACCCAATCAGGGCACAACAGTCTTTCAGCCCCCCCAGGTAGGACAGTTGGGGGTAATCACCCTCAATATGCTCCCGAGGGGGGTAGAAAGGCCACTAAACACCAAGGAATAGCTATATACAAAAACAAACATATGGGTGGGGGCTGCCATGGACATAGCCATGCCCCTATCCCAAAAAAGGCTCAACAGTCTTTCTGTGCCCCTGGGGGGGCGGCTTGGTATGATTGCACCTAATCTGCCTCCCTGGGGGGGGGCAGAAAGCCCACTAGACACCAGGGAATGTTTTTTCCCAAAACAAAATAGGGTTGGGGACTGCCCACCATAGACATAGCCATGCCTCACCTCAACAAGCATTTACAATGCAATAGGTGACATTGTTTTGAGTAAATGGCCTTGTAAATGACATTGTTTTTTTATATTGTTTATGTTTTGTTAAAATTTATTAAAATGATTGTAATGTAAAATGCAAATAGTGTTAAACTTTGTAAATGGAAAAGTTATTAATTGCATTGATATGAGTGCGAGCTATTGGCTTTGTAAATGTTAATGGCTTGTGTTAATGTGAGTTTTGTTAAGCAAAATAAATATAATGTATTTGTAATGCTAATAGGATAAAGTTACTGCTGGTGCTCAGCACCGGAGAGACCAGGCCCACTTAAAGCCCTGCCCCCACGTATACAACTCCCCCACTGCATTGTCATTTCCTATGCTGCTCCTAGATTTCGACAGCTGTGTACCTCCGTCACACAATTAACACTAGCAGATATACGAGCATCGCTCTGCAGAGAGGCTAAGGATTGAATGTGCATGTAGTCTTCACACCTTATGGCCCACTGTGAGAAACCACGGTGCCTTGAGCCTCAGCTTCAGATATTTCAATTGTGCCCGGTGGTGAATACTCGCCCACAGACTGAATTTGTTAAGACACCTGGAGGCGAACCCCTACCATCCCAAGTTAATGAGACTTTAACATGACTAGGTCACCAGTCCAGCTTACGACACAGGTACCAACCCTGACCCCAGGCCAACTGGCCTTCTCATGGGGCACAAATGCCCTCTGTTCAGAAATGTCAGGGCGCTAGGCTAGGGCTTCTCAAGTAGCCCTCTGGCTGCCAATGCAGCAAAAGCAAGGGCGGAATTGCGCTGGGGTGTGGGGTGCTTCTCACCCCTCCATCATCAAAAGAAAATGCCCCCGTGATGCAGCTGCCCGCTCTCTCTCGCGGTGCAGCTGGAATTGGGCCTGGCACCACTGTGCCTCGCAAAGGAGTGCCCCCAAGTCCCAATCCGGGACTTCTAAAAGATGCTCTGGCCCAAACGTTGCAGCTGCCCACTGTCACGCGGGGCAGCTGGGAACACAGCAAGGCACTCACGGTGCCCTCCGGGCGACTACAGAGGGGGGGGCGGGCACCAACAATGTGCCCCGACGCACCCCCAACCACCAATTCACCACTGAGCCCCACTCACCGGGCTCTCTCTCTCCTGGTGTCGCTGCTTTCCTCCTCAGCAAGTGCGGCGGGGGCAGGCACCAACAATGTGCCTCGGGCCCCCTCCGCAGCAGACACCACGTTAGCTTCACGCGGGGCTCTCCTCAGCACATGGTAGCCCCACTGCCTCAGCAGCCTCGCTACCCTCACGTTGGGTTGCCGCCGCCGCCTCCTCCTCTTCTCGGGTCACCGCGGGGCTCTCTCCACGCACGGGAGCCCTGCTCACCACGCCGCACTTCACGTGCCGCTTCTGGCACTGGATAGACTTCGGGGAGCACCCTCCTCACCGGGGCTCCTCTCAATCAGCACCGCGGGGCTCTCCCAAACTCACGGGGAACCCCGCTCCGGACTCCATGCACTTTCGGTTGGCCGCGCTGTGGTTGGAGGCCTCGCCAGCCTCCTACAACGGCCCCACCTCAAGTCAGGCAACTTGGCCTGACTTCCTCTTTTCGCGGGATCGTCTCGGCGGTCTTTAAACTGTGGGGAGGGCTCCCGATTGAAAGAGCACCAGTTGCGCTCCGAACACAGCGCCAATGCGGGGTGGGCACCCGCTCTTCTGCTGAACACTGGGGGACCCCTACGCCGGGGGTTCCTTCTTCCTGACGTCGCAGCCCAGCGCTGCAAGATACATCCACTGCTCATCTCCAGTAATGGCTTTTTTTTTCGACACGCCCTTGGGACAGCGAGTCTACAGTGTGTCTTGCTCACGCTGCCTGCACGCGCCAGTAGGCTCTCTGATTGGTTGACAAGATCCACCAATCACAGTGCTTATTTGCTAGTTGCCAACTAATCAGAGAGCCGACTGGCGCGTGCAGGCAGCGTGAGCAAGACACACCGTAGACTCGCTGTCCCAAGAGCGTGTGAAAAAAAATATAGGGCGGTAACAAAAACCCGCTGAACACCAATCAGAACAGAAAGTTTAACATAAATATAAACATTGCCCAATTGAAAGCATGGGCGGTAACAGAAGTCCCTCTACACAAAATACTTTTACCCCAATAAATCTCGCTACGCGGCAGCGCATGTGCGCTGCAACGCTAGGTGAGACCTAAAAAGAGTAGAACACGTGGTACTTTGAAGATGTATGTAGATGTTCTGTTGATGTCTAGCTGTATGTAAATAATGTGTGACAGTTTCCTTCTAAGGATCAAAGAGATGTCTAGGCGTGAGTTTAAGCAGTTGTTAGAGGGTATGTGGCACTTGTATTTACAACTGTATGGGAAAATGAGTGTTAGATAGATGGCGATGTGAAACGCACTGAAAAGCTTCTGCAGTGAGGCTGTGTTGTTGCTGTTTATCCTGCCCTTGTTTGGTGTTTGTATTGGGGTGGTACTAGGGCGACAAGATTGTGAAAACCAAGAACTAGGACGTTCCGCAAATATAGGAGTAAGACTCCAGTTTCCCATTGCCCAAGCGGCACAGAATGAGGTGTGAGCGCACACCAACTTGAGAAAAAAACAGAACATGAAGTATTTTGGGGCAATTTAAAGTAACTTTAGATGTAGTGATAAAGCGCAGACCAACACCAGAAAAACAGAACACGAAGCATTAAGGGGCAATTTAAAGTAACTGAACGCACACTGTTATGTTCGCTGCAGTACGCAGTATGGCCTGGTAGTAAAGTTGTGCTGTGTGTTATATTTTAAATAAAATAGCGCACAGGAGTACTTTTACAAAATAGTCTCTCTTGTTTCTAAACGTAGTGATAAAGCTCAGGGAAAAGAGCTTTGCACAAAAGACACAGAATATCCGTGCGAAAAGTACTACTGCTGTTTAGACAGGAAAGGTAGACTGGAGGACGTTGTCTACAATGCACTAAAGAGATGTAAAAAGGCACAGCATGTGGTTCAAAGAACAAAACACTTTGCTCTTAGCTGCTAATCAATAGTTAACAAAAGATGGTGACATAGATTATAATGAAAGACTTGCCTACCAGAGAGCAAACAAATTGCTAGAGGGCCTGTTTTAGTTCGGGGGGGGGGGGTGTATGTGTTCTTCAAGCAAATGGTTAACAGATGGTGACATGGATACTAATAAAACTTCCTAAAGGTGCCCGAAGGGTGTATCTACATAAACAAAAGCAGCCGTAAAAAAAAACCTCATTTGTTTTGCTGCGCTCAGCTTTAAAGTATAAAAAAAAACTAAACAAAAAGCACGGTCTCTGAAGCAGGCGCTGCGTTATCCTTAACAAAGACTACTTTTCTGTCCCTCCACTATCCTTTTTTCAATCCAAATGTCCACCGCTGAAACTAGTTTTATTTCTCCCTATACTATTCACCACTAATCCTCTTTGTGTTCCGGAGTAGCGCGCTACTCGCCAAAAAGCGCATGGACACCTCGTTAGGGGTAGCAAGCGCTATATAAATGTAATTCACAAGTACCCTTCCCCAGTCATGCTTTTGTTTTCATTGCTCCTCAACTAGAGCCAGAATAATGAATTTTGGAGCACCAGGCAAAATGATATTTCGCTTTTTGGTGGTTTCTGTCTCCCTAACGAAATGGCCACTGTGATGTGATTATTTTACCATGGCACCTTCATGCAACATTTTGTGGTGACACAATAAAGCAGCTGAATGCATTGGGCCTCATGTAGCGCACTGTTTGCCGTGTGTGTGGCATCGCAGCGCTGATAGTAGTCCAGTGGTGGCTTTCCAGATGGTTCTGTATTTTCCATCGCAGACCCGCGTTGGGTTCACTTGTGAAGGCACGTTACCAGTAGTGTGAGTGCGTATGTTCCTGTGGGTACGGTAAGTGTGACAGCTTCAAAAAGATGTGGGCGAGTCACCGTGTAAAAAGCGCATCGACGCCTCGTCATAGGTAGCAAGCGCGGTATAAATGTAATTTACAAGTACCCTTCCCCAGTCATCCTTTGTTTGCATTGTTCCTGAACTAAAGCCAGAAGAATGAATTTTGGAGCACCAGGCAAAATGATATTTTGCTCTTTGGTCGTTTCCGTCTCCCTAACGAAATGGCCACTGTGATGTGATTATTTTAACATGGCGCCTTCATGCGGCCTTTTGTGATGACACAATAAAGCAGTTGAGTGCATTGGGCCTCATTTAGGACTAGCCCTGTCAATAACCCCCCCTCTGTTCACCTGGAAGTCGCCCCACACCTTACTAGTGTATACAGCACTTGGTATCGCCCTGGCAGTGTTCACAGTTTGTATACCCCAGTCCTGGTAGAACACAGAGGTCACGTAAACCACTGTACTCAACACCACGTCTGACCACCTAAATTGTTCATTATTGTGTATATTGTAGCTGTAGTCCAGTGGTGGCTTTCCAGATGGTTCTCTATTTTCCATCGCAGACCCACGTTGGGTTCACTTGTGAAGGCAGGTTACCAGTAGTGAGAGCGCGTATGTTCCTGTGGGTACGGTGAGTGTGACAGCTTCAGAAAGATGTGGGCGAGTCACCGTGTAAAAAGCGCATCGACGCCTCGTCATAGGTAGCAAGCGCTATATAAATGCAGTTTACATGTACCCTTCCCCAGTCATCCTTTGTTTGCATTGCTCCTCAACTAGAGCCAGAAGAATGAATTTTGGAGCACCAGGCAAAATGATATTTTGCTCTTTGGTCGTTTCCGTCTCCCTAACGAAATGGCCACTGTGATGTGATTATTTTAACATGGCACCTTCTTGCGGCCTTTTGTGGTGACACAATAAAGCAGCTGAATGCATTGGGCCTCATGTAGCGCACTGTTTGCTGTGTGTGTGGCATCGCAGCGCTGTTAGTAGTCCAGTGGTGGCTTTCCAGATGGTTCTGTATTTTCCATCGCAGACCCGTGTTCGGTACCCTTCCCCACTCATCCTTTGTTTGCATTGCTCCTGAACTAAAGCCAGAAGAATGAATTTTGGAGCACCAGGCAAAATGATATTTTGCTCTTTGGTCGTTTCCGTCTCCCTAACGAAATGGCCACTGTGATGTGATTATTTTAACATGGCGCCTTCATGCGGCCTTTTGTGGACCACGTCTGACCACCTAAATTGTTCATTATTGTGTATATTGTAGCCTGCTGGTGGGGGCTATATCAATCGTTAAAGACCTCTGGCCACTGTGATGTGATTATTTTAATATGGCGCCTACATGCGGCCTTTTGTGGACCACGTCTGACCACCTAAATTGTTCATTACTGTGTATATTGTAGCCTGCTGGTGGGGGCTATATCAATCGTTAAAGACCTCTACCATAGTTATGCTGTTTCGGGTTTGTAATATAGGAGGGCGTTATTGCGAACTCTGTAGCACACAGTTTGCCGTGTGTGGCATCGCAGCACTGATAGTAGTCCAGTGGTGGCTTTCCAGATGGTTACCAGTCATCCTTTGTTTGCATTGCTCCTCAACTAGAGCCAGAAGAATGAGTTTTGGAGCACCAGGCAAAATGATATTTTGCTCTTTGGTGGTTTCCGTCTCCCTAACGAAATAGCCACTGTGATGTGATTATTTTACCATGGCACCTTTATGCGGCCTTTTGTGGTGACACAATAAAGCAGCTGAATGCATTGGGCCTCATGTAGCGCACTGTTTGCCGTGTGTGTGGCATCGCAGCGCAGATAGTAGTCCAGTGGTGGCTTTCCAAATGGTTCTGTATTTTCCATCGCAGACCCGCGTTGGGTTCACTTGTGAAGGCACGTTACCAGTAGTGTGAGTGCGTATGTTCCTGTGGGTTCAGTAAGTGTGACAGCTTCAAAAAGATGTGGGCGAGTCACCGTGTAAAAAGCGCATCGACGCCTCGTCATAGGTAGCAAGCGCGGTATAAATGTAATTTACAAGTACCCTTCCCCAGTCATCCTTTGTTTGCATTGCTCCTGAACTAAAGCCAGAAGAATGAATTTTGGAGCACCAGGCAAAATGATATTTTGCTCTTTCATCGTTTCCGTCTCCCTAACGAAATGGCCACTGTGATGTGATTATTTTAACATGGCGCCTTCATGCGGCCTTTTGTGGTGACACAATAAAGCAGCTGAGTGCATTGGGCCTCATTTAGGACTAGCCCTGTCAATAACCCCCCCCCTCTGTTCACCTGGAAGTCACCCCACCCCCCACACCTTACTAGTGTATACAGCACTTGGTATCGCCCTGGCTGTGTTCACAGTTTGTATACCCCAGTCCTGGTAGAACACAGAGGTCACGTAAACCACTGTACTCAACACCACGTCTGACCACCTAAATTGTTCATTATTGTGTATATTGTAGCCTGCTGGTGGGGGCTATATCAATCGTTAAAGACCTCTACCCTAGTTATGCTGTTTCGGGTTTGTAATATAGGAGGGGCGTTATTGCGAACTCTGTAGCGCACAGTTTGCCGTGTGTGTGGCATCGCAGCGCTGATAGTAGTCCACTGGTGGCTTTCCAGATGGTTCTGTATTTTCCATCGCAGACCCGCGTTGGGTTCACTTGTGAAGGCAGGTTACCAGTAGTGAGAGCGCGTATGTTCCTGTGGGTATGGTGAGTGCGACAGCTTCAGAAAGATGTGGGCGAGTCACCGTGTAAAAAGCGCATCGACGCCTCGTCATAGGTAGCAAGCGCTATATAAATGCAATTTACAAGTACCCTTCCCCAGTCATCCTTTGTTTGCATTGCTCCTCAACTAGAGCCAGAACAATGAATTTTGGAGCACCAGGCAAAATGATATTTTGCTCTTTGGTGGTTTCCGTCTCCCTAACGAAATGGCCACTGTGATGTGATTATTTTAACATGGCAAGGTCTGGTGGGGGTCAAATGTGTAAAGTGGAAACTGACACTGTGGCCATCCCTTTGCCTTTGAAAACCATGGTTTACGACTCCTCCCCCTGGCCTGGCATTCCTATGGAACAGCACACTGCCCTCCCAGCAGAGGGGCTCTTTATCACCTCTTGAAGGCAGCCTAGCTAATCCACTTAACTCTGACCAATCAGGGCAGACCACTGGAAGGCTGAATTTGGACTTACAATCAAGAACGTCTTATAACTTCTTGTATGTACACTTTAGGAGAAATTCAACAATATGATGATGTTGGATTTACTACTACCATTCTGGGAAGTCTTTGAATGGCCAGTCTAGTCCTCTCGTATCAATAGTTATTAATCAATAACTTCCTACCATGTTCACCTATGTAACAGGGGATTTGCAATGGGAAAAATGACTCGGCCCATTTTTCCAGCACCAGGACTTACAAAAACATATTTTATAAGTACTTGCCTTATATCTACAGGAACCCCACGTGCAACTAGGGGAGACTTTAGGGGCTCTGAATCTGCAGAAATATTGCAGATCCTCCTTCCACAGTGCTCCTAGCACCAAAGTCGAATTTGAGCAGCACTTTACCACAATGTGGGGAGGGAAATGTGAAATTTCACTTTACCCAGGCATATAAAAACATATTTTATAAGGGTGTACCTTATAGATAACTGACCCCCCACCCCTGGGCTACCTAGGGGAGACCCTGGGGGTCCCTAATATGCCAAAACATTGTAGGTTATCCATTTTTAAGTGCCCCTACCACCAAAGTCGAGTTTGGGCACAATTTACTTTTTAAAAGCAGTCCTGGCACCCAGGGCTGTCTTTAAACTGACCTTAGGCTTCAGCAGTGCACACATGCAAGTGCAGAAAAAGCTGCTGGCCTCTAAACTGCCATGCCCCAGGGTACTGGGGACTTCTGGGTAGTTTCAATCCCCTGCCCTATTATATACTAGGGGCTTATATGGTAGGTCATGCCAATTACAGGGGTACCCCACCATACCATAGTGTACCCGAGTGTATGTTAAGTGTTTTAACTGTATTCTAATGTGTCTCTTTCAGCATTGCACTGGCCCTGGGCCTGGTTAGGCAGAGCCCCGGGTCAGTCATCCCAGCGCTGATAGTAGTCCAGTGGTGGCTTTCCAGATGGTTACCAGTCATCCTTTGTTTGCATTGCTCCTCAACTAGAGCCAGAAGAATGAGTTTTGGAGCACCAGGCAAAATGATATGTTGCTCTTTGGTGGTTTCCGTCTCCCTAACGAAATAGCCACTGTGATGTGATTATTTTACCATGGCACCTTTATGCGGCCTTTTGTGGTGACACAATAAAGCAGCTGAATGCATTGGGCCTCATGTAGCGCACTGTTTGCCGTGTGTGTGGCATCGCAGCGCTGATAGTAGTCCAGTGGTGGCTTTCCAGATGGTTCTGTATTTTCCATCGCAGACCCGCGTTGGGTTCACTTGTGAAGGCACGTTACCAGTAGTGTGAGTGCGTATGTTCCTGTGGGTACAGTAAGTGTGACAGCTTCAAAAAGATGTGGGCGAGTCACCGTGTAAAAAGCGCATCGACTCCTCGTCATAGGTAGCAAGCGCGGTATAAATGTAATTTACAAGTACCCTTCCCCAGTCATCCTTTGTTTGCATTGCTCCTGAACTAAAGCAAGAAGAATGAGTTTTGGAGCACCAGGCTAAATGATATTTTGCTCTTTGGTCGTTTCCGTCTCCCTAACGAAATGGCCACTGTGATGTGATTATTTTAACATGGCGCCTTCATGCGGCCTTTTGTGATGACACAATAAAGCAGCTGAGTGCATTGGGCCTCATTTAGGACTAGCCCTGTCAATAACCCCCCCTCTGTTCACCTGGAAGTTTCCCCACCCCCCACACCTTACTAGTGTATACAGCACTTGGTATCGCCCTGGCAGTGTTCACAGTTTGTATACCCCAGTCCTGGTAGAACACAGAGGTCACGTAAACCACTGTACTCAACACCACGTCTGACCACCTAAATTGTTCATTATTGTGTATATAGTAGCTGTAGTCCAGTGGTGGCTTTCCAGATGGTTCTGTATTTTCCATCGCAGACCCGCGTTGGGTTCACTTGTGAAGGCAGGTTACCAGTAGTGAGAGCGCTTATGTTCCTGTGGGTACGGTGAGTGTGACAGCTTCAGAAAGATGTGGGCGAGTCACCGTGTAAAAAGCGCATCGACGCCTCGTCATAGGTAGCAAGCGCTATATATATGCAATTTACAAGTACCCTTCCCCAGTCATCCTTTGTTTGCATTGCTCCTCAACTAGAGCCAGAAGAATGAATTTTGGAGCACCAGGCAAAATGATATTTTGCTCTTTGGTGGTTTCCGTCTCCCTAACGAAATGGCCACAGTGATGTGATTATTTTAACATGGCACCTTCATGCGGCCTTTTGTGGTGACACAATAAAGCAGCTGAATGCATTGGGCCTCATGTAGCGCACTGTTTGCCGTGTGTGTGGCATCGCAGCGCTGATAGTAGTCCAGTGGTGCCTTTCCAGATTGTTCTGTATTTTCCATCGCAGACCCGCGTTGGGTTCACTTGTGAAGGCACATTACCAGTAGTACTGCTCAGAGCCGCTGCGAGATTCTTAGTGCCAATATCGGCAACACTCCCAAACCACATACAGCAATTACATGGAAATAAACCACACGACACCTTGTTTGTGGAGAAAATTGCTGCAGGTTTATTTGCATAACAAAAATGCCAACATGGTGGGTTATCTTACGGGCGATCCAAGGGCAGGCAAGCCCCTCCGCCGCCTGCCCGCCTGATGAGCCAAATTACACCCTGGCCGTCGCCAATCGGTGCTTACCAATGTTGGGAGGGGCTACCCTTCCCAACGGTGGACCGCCAGTCCACGCCCTTACTCACGCCCCCGAACATTTATAAAGCAAACACACTACTCAATACTATGCACCAATTTACAAATATACATAAGCTGTTGGAATTACTTTGTGACATTGCAGAACATCTCCACCCCTCCCGCAGGGGGGGTGAGGTCTAGTACCACCACTCCCATGTATGCACATCATCTTGCCCCCAATGCAGGTAGTTGAACATAACCTGGAGCGAGGGCCCTGAGCACTGGCACCATCCCAGTGGCGACCCACCCCATTATCTCAACGAGCATTAAAAATAGGTACACCTGCCCTGGTGACACATAACCCTGACTGAGCATCTCATATTGTCCATACAGTATGCACCCTTACATCTTCAGGGCTAACAGTCTGGGTTGTTCTTCACTTAAGCGCAGCAGCAAGAATATAGACTCTCCCCCTACCATCTGCATATACCTTCCCTAATCCTAGGTCTGGAGGAGGTCAAAAGTGGAAAGTGGAAACTGACACTGTGGCCATCCCTCTGCCTTTGAAAACCATGGTTTACGACTCCTCCCCCTGGCCTGGCATTCCTATGGAACAGCACACTGCCCTCCCAGCAGAGGGGCTCTTTATCACCTCTTCAAGGCAGCCTTGCTAATCCACTTAACTCTGACCAATCAGGGTAGACCACTGGAAGGCTGAATTTGGACTTACAATCAAGAACGTCTTATAACTTCTTGTATGTACACTTTAGGAGAAATTCAACAATATGATGATGTTGGATTTACTACTACCATTCTGGGAAGTCTTTGAATGGCCAGTCAAGTCCTCTCGTATCAATAGTTATTAATCAATAACTTCCTACCATGTTCACCTATGTAACAGGGGATTTGCAATGGGAAAAATGACTTGGGCCATTTTTCCAGCACCCGGACTTATAAAAACATATTTTATAAGTACTTGCCTTATATCTACAGGAACCCCACCCCATGTGCAACTAGGGGAGACTTTAGGGGCTCTGAATCTGCAGAAATATTGCAGATCCTCCTTCCACAGTGCTCCTAGCACCAAAGTCGAATTTGAGCAGCACTTTACCACAATGTGGGGAGGGAAATGTGAAATTTCACTTTACCCAGGCATATAAAAACTCATTTTATAAGGGTGTACCTTATAGATAACTGACCCCCCACCCCTGGGATACCTAGGGGAGACCCTGGGGGTCCCTAATATGCCAAAACATTGTAGGTTATCCATTTTTAAGTGCCCCTACCACCAAAGTCGAGTTTGGGCACAATTAACTTTTTAAAAGCAGTCCCGGCACCCAGGGCTGTCTTTAAACTGACCTTAGGCTTCAGCAGTGCACACATGCAAGTGCAGAAAAAGCTGCTGGCCTCTAAACTGCCATGCCCCAGGGTACTGGGAACTTCTGGGTAGTTTCAATCCCCTGCCCTATTATATACTAGGGGCTTATGGGGTAGGTCATGCCAATTACAGGGGTACCCACCATACCATATTGTACCCTAGAGTATGTTAAGTGTTTTAACTGTATTCTAATGTGTCTCTTTCAGCTTAGCACTGGCCCTCGGCCTGGTTAGGCAGAGCCCCGGGTCAGTCAAAATTAGTTACCACCAGTATCAGTCAGCAAAAAGTTGGGGGGTGCCCAGGGCACAGGATGACTTTGCAACATAGCCCCCCCCCCAAACGAAAGGTGATGGGCCGCGTTCGGTACCCTTCCCCAGTCATCCTTTGTTTGCATTGCTCCTCAACTAGAGCCAGAAGAATGAATTTTGGAGCACCAGGCAAAATGATATTTTGCTCTTTGGTGGTTTCCGTCTCCCTAACGAAATGGCCACTGTGATGTGATTATTTTACCATGGCACCTTCATGCGGCCTTTTGTGGTGACACAATAAAGCAGCCGAATACATTGGGCCTCATGTAGCGCACTGTTTGCCGTGTGTGTGGCATCGCAGCGCTGATAGTAGTCCAGTGGTGGCTTTCCAGATGGTTCTGTATTTTCCATCGCAGACCCGCATTGGGTTCACTTGTGAAGGCACGTTACCAGAAGTGTGAGTGCGTATGTTCCTGTGGGTACAGTAAGTGTGACAGCTTCAAAAAGATGTGGGCGAGTCACCGTGTAAAAAGCGCATCAACGCCTTGTCACAGGTAGCAAGCGCTATATAAATGCAATTTACAAGTACCCTTCCCCAGTCATCCTTTGTTTGCATTGCTCCTGAACTGAAACCAGAAGAATTAATTTTGGAGCACCTGGCAAAATGATATTTTGCTCTTTGGTCGTTTCCGTCTCCCTAACGAAATGGACACTGTGATGTGATTATTTTAACATGGCACCTTCATGCGGCCTTTTGTGGTGACACAATAAAGCAGCTGAGTGCATTGGGCCTCATTTAGGACTAGCCCTGTCAATAACCCCCCCTCTGTTCACCTGGAAGTCGCCCCACCCCCCACACCTTACTAGTGTATACAGTACTTGGTATCGCCCTGGCAGTGTTCACAATTTGTATACCCCAGTCCTGGTAGGACACAGAGGTCACGTAAACCACTGTACTCAACACCACGTCTGACCACCTAAATTGTTCATTATTGTGTATATTGTAGCTGTAGTCCAGTGGTGGCTTTCCAGATGGTTCTGTATTTTCCATCGCAGACCCGTGTTCGGTACCCTTCCCCAGTCATCCTTTGTTTGCATTGTTCCTGAACTAAAGCCAGAAGAATTAATTTTGGAGCACCAGGCAAAATCATATTTTGCTCTTTGGTTGTTTCCGTCTCCCTAACGAAATGGCCACTCTCTGCGGACTCCGGGGGCCTCTACGGAACGGAAGGCCCGCTTTCCCCACGACCCCTAGGTGCTAGGCCCCCCATCACACACTTCCTGCGTGTGGTTAAATCAGACCATTTACTTTACTTTCATCAATGAAACACTTCTCACTCAGACAGGAACAACAGAGGGAGCATCTCACACAGACAGGAACAACAGAGGGTGCATCTCACACAGACAGGAACAACAGAGGGCGCTTCTCACACAGACAGGAACAACAGAGGGCGCTTCTCACACAGACAGGAACAACAGAGGGTGCATCTCACACAGACAGGAACAACAGAGGGCGCTTCTCACACAGACAGGAACAACAGAGGGCGCTTCTCACACAGACAGGAATAACAGAGGGCGCTTCTCACACAGACAGGAACAACAGAGGGTGCATCTCACACAGACAGGAACAACAGAGGGCGCTTCTCACACAGACAGGAACAACAGAGGGCGCTTCTCACACAGACAGACAGGAACAACAGAGGGTGCATCTCACACAGACAGGAACAACAGAGGGCGCTTCTCACACAGACAGGAACAACAGAGGGCGCTTCTCACTCAGACAGACAGGAACAACAGAGGGTGCATCTCACACAGACAGACAGGAACAACAGAGGGTGCATCTCACACAGACAGGAACAACAGAGGGTGCATCTCACACAGACAGACAGGAACAACAGAGGGTGCATCTCACACAGACAGGAACTCTCTGTGGCGCCCATTCACCCCCTCTGAGAGCTATTCCAGGCGCGTGATCCGTCACTACAGGCCCAATCAGAGAGCCAATCAGAGAGCCGGAGTGGCGCGTGCTGCAGGCATGAAGGCAGCATGACGGAGCTTCAGCTTGCTGAACTCTCCCTGAACCTTCCCTTAACACGCCCCATCAGATAAGAGAAAAGCCATAAAACTGAAGGAAGCCTTAGACTCGGTGTCCCAAGGGCGTGCACAGAAAAGCCACAGGGCGGTAACCAAAAAGCCTACAGAGCAATCGAAATGCAGGGTTTTAAATAAATATGGACATTGACCAATTGAAAGCATGGGCGGGATCAGAAGACCTTCTCCAAAAATACTTTTACTCCAATAAATCTCGCTACGCGTGCAGCGCATGTGCGCTGCAACGCTAGGCGAGACCTAAAAAGGACTCAACAGTCTTTCTGTCCCTCCCCCCACCGGAGTGTGGTTGGGGGTGATTACCCACAATCTGCTGCCCAGGAGGGCAGAAAGCCCACTAGACCCCAGGACATATTATAAAAATAAACATAGGGGTAAGGGCTGCCCACCATGGGCATGGCCATGCCCCCGCCTCCCAAATATGTGGTGACAGTCTTTCTACACCTCCAGATTTTCCATCACAGAAATGTGAGGAAAATTATTTTTTTACACAAAGTTTGAGGTTTGCAAAGGATTCTGGGTAAGGAAAAACCTGCTGAGAGCCACACAAGTCACCCCACCCTGGATTCCCCCAATTGTCTAGTTTTCCAAAATGTGCAAGTTTGCTAGTTTCCCTAGGTGCCCCCTGAGCTAGGGCCCAAAATCCACAGCTAGTCACTTTGCAAAAAAAGGGTCAGTTATGAGCTGAAAAATGTGATGTATCCATGTTGCGTTTTGGGTCATTTCTTGTTGCAGACACTAGGCCTACCCACACAAGTGAGGTACCATTTTTATCGGGAGACTTGGGAGGAATGCTAGGTGGATGAAATTTTATGGCTCCCCACAGATTGCAGTGCTTTGCATCATAGAAATTTGAGGACATTTTTTTTTTGTCAGAGTTGAGGTTTACAAGGGAGTCTGGGTATAAAAACCTGATGAGAGCCATGCAAGTCATCCCAACTTGGAATTTACCGGGTGTTTAGTTTTCAAAAATGTGCAGGTTTTCATAGGTTTCCCTAGGTGCCCGCTGAGCTAGGGCCCAAAATCCACAGCTACTCACTTTGCAAAAAAAAGGGTCAGATATGAGCGGAAAAATGTGATCTATCCATGTTGCGTTTTGGGCTATTTCTTGTTGCGGACACTAGGCCTACCCACACAAGTGAGGTACCATTTTTATCGGGAGACTTGGGGGGATGCTAGGTGGAAGGAATTTTATGGCTTCCCACAGATTGCAGAACTTTGTATCATAGAAATTTGAGGAAAAATATTTTTTTTTTGTCAAAGTTGAGGTTTGCCAGGGATTCTGGATATAAAAACCTGATGAGAGCCATGCAAGTCACCTCAACCTGGATTTCACCAGGTGTTTAGTTTTTAAAAATGTGCAGCTTTGCTAGCCTTCCCTAGGTGCCCGCTAAGCTAGGGCCCAAAATCCACAGCTAGTCACTTTGCAAAAAAAGGGTCAGATATGAGCGGAAAAATGTGATGTATCCATGTTGCGTTTTGGGCCATTTCTTGTTGCAGACACTAGGCCTACCCAAACAAGTGAGGTACCATTTTTATCAGGACACTTGGGGGGAATGCTAGGTGGAAGGAATTGTATGGCTCCCCACAGATTGCAGAACTTTGCATCATAGAAATTTGAGGAAAATAATTTAGTTTTTGTCAAAGTTGAGGTTTACAAGGGATTCTGGGTATAAAAACCTGATGAGAGCCATGCAAGTCACCCCAACCTGGATTTCACCCAGTGTTAAGTTTTCAAAAATGTGCAGGTTTACTAGGTTTCCCTAGGTGCCCGCTGAGCTAGGTCCCAAAATCCACTGCTAGTCACTGTGCAAAAAATGGGTCAGATACAAGCCGAAAAATGTGATGTATCCATGTTGCGTTTTGGGTCATTTCTTGTTGCGGACACTAGGCCTACCCTCACAAGTGAGGTACCATTTTTATCGGGAGACTTGGGAGGAATGCTAGGTGGAAGGAATTTTATGGCTCCCCACAGATTGCAGAACTTTGCATCATAGAAATTTGAGGACATTTTTTTTTTTTGTAAAAGTTGAGGTTTACAAGGGAGTCTGGGTATAAAAACCTGATGAGATCCATGCAAGTCATCCCAACTTGGAATTTACCGGGTGTTTAGTTTTCAAAAATGTGCAGGTTTGCTAGGTTTCCGTAGGTGCCCGCTGAGCTAGGGCCCAAAATCCACAGCTACTCACTTTGCAAAAAAAAGGGTCAGATATGAGCGGAAAAATGTGATCTATCCATGTTGCGTTTTGGGCCATTTCTTGTTGCGGACACTAGGCCTACCCACACAAGTGAGGTACCATTTTTATCGGGAGACTTGGGGGAATGCTAGGTGAAACGAATTTTATGGCTCCCCACAGATTGCAGAACTTTGTATCATAGAAATTTGAGGAAAAATATTTTTTTTTGTCAAAGTTGATGTTTGCAAGGGATTCTGGGTATAAAAACCTGATGGGAGCTATGCAAGTCACCCCAACCTGGAATTCACTGGGTGTTTAGTTTTCAAAAATATGCAGGTTTGCCAGGTTTCCCTAGGTGCCAGCTGAGCTAAGGCCCAAAATCCACAGCTACCCACTTTGGTAAAAAAGGTTCAGTTTTGAGTGGAAAAATGTGATGTTTGCATGTTGCGTTTTGGGCCATTTCCTCTTGTGGGCACTAGGCCTACCCAACCAAGTGAGGTGCCATTTTAATCAGAAGACATGTGGGAATATAGAATAGTAGATCATCAGTTATAGCAAATTAAATTTTGCTGCATTTGTGCCTTCCAAATGTAAGCCAGGGAGTAAGATAGAAGTCATTTGGAAAAATACACTCTAAATCATATTCTAGTAAGGATACCCACAAATCGAGAGATGTACAAATACCCACTGCTCCTAAACTCAACATCTTGTGTCCATTTCAGAAATACATACGTTTCCTTCACACCCATTTTTCAATCTACATATTTCACCATATGAATTGGCTATACTCGTTACTCAATAAAAAAACACCATTGTACAGTACAGCTTACTTGTTGTCTCTGAGTACCTTGGGTTATTGTAGAACCTACAAACCCTATATAGTCCACCAACCAGAATGGTCTAGCGGACGTAATGGTATATTGCTTTTGTAAATCAGCCATTATAACATAGAGTTGTAGATGAAAACCTTGCCACAATGTACTATATTTTCCTACTCATTTTCAATATTTCTTTATTTCAACTCTTAGGGCCTAATTACGATTTCGGTCAGAAAGCCTCGGACCGCTGGTCGGAGGCTTTCCGACCGACATGGTAGGTTTAAAGTCCGACCACCGTATTATGATGATGGTGGTCGGAGTTTAAACCGGCCGGGGAATCTGACACGGTTCCGATGGGCTCAAGGACCCTGTCGGCCAGTTGGAAAGCCCTCATAATCTCTTAAGGACGGTGTTTCCGCTGTAGGGACTATGATGTCAGTTTCTGACAGCCAATCCGTGTCGGCCTTTGCGACATGGATTGGCTTTCGGAAACTGACTTTGGGAGCCCCTAGCAGGGCCCCCTTGCCCCGTGGCCCTCCGCATTTGTCCCTGGGGGTTAACATCCCTGCCGCATGTGGCAAGCACCTCACAGTGCCTGCCACACGGGGCAGGGATGATTAAAAACTTTTTCAATGGGAGCTTGTGCTGTGGGCTGTTCCGCACAAGCTCCCATTGAAAAACGGAAGTTTGCGGCTGCACCATGTGTGGTCGCGTCCTTATTGCGCGGTCGAAATTGCCGACCTAAGGTCGGGTGGTTCCTTCCACGAAACAGTGTTGGTCGGTGGCAACTCTAACCAACATCGTAATGAGGGCCTTAGTTTCTTTGAGAAAACCTTAAGGGATCTACACATATGACCCCTTGCTGAATTCAGAATTTTGTCCACTTTTCAGAAATGTATAGCTTTCCTGGATCACCCATGTGTGTCATACTGGTTTCCACCACTAATTGGAAGTAGATTGAGAGTACAAAAAATAGTAAACATGGGCTACTTCTTTGAAAAATGCCAAAACTGTGGTAAAAAATATGTTTTTTTATTCAGCTCTGTATGTTCCTGAAAGCTGGGAAGATGGTAACTTCCATCCACAAGATGGTAACAAGCCATTCGTTGATGCCAATTTTATGAAAACAAACTGGCACTTTTATCCAGAGCACCTTTTTTCCTATTATTTCCCCAAAACTCAAAATGTAGCTTTCTTCTTTATTTTGCCTATTTTCTCAGTCTTCCTCCAGGGGAAGCACAAATCCTGGGAAACTTTAGCATCCCCAGGATGTTGGAAAAAAAGGACACAAATTTGTTGTGGATACCTTATGTGGAAAAACAAAATATGCAGCCCGAAGCGTGAACTACCTAAATAGCCAAAAAAGGTCTCAGCACGGGAGGTGGTGCTGAGGTGAGGAGGCCCAGAAATTAAGGGGTTAAAAGGGTAACTATATTAATGCCCACTTCCTCCAGGGGACCATAGGAAAATCATCAAGCATGAGACTTAGTATAAACCGCTTTGCAAACTTATCACTCATTGGAGCAAGCACAATTCTGTATCCACCTATCCATGACTTCATTCAGTCCTGGCCAACATTTGTGAAGTTTCTATTTCATACCAGACATTCCTACATGACCATCATGACCTTGAGTAACACTCCTCTCCCTCAAACTAAAGGACTTACAGTCTTTTCTCACCTCATAAGGATGTAATTTTTCCAAGTTAATTCCCCTTGGATCTTGTAGAATTACTCCATTCTCCTCGAAGTTTCTATTTTTCCCCTACCCATGCAAAATACAATCCTTAACCTTCTCAATATTACTGTTCTTCACCTTCTCAAGAGTAATGTTCTTCTGCAAGGCAAATTTCCTGTCATGTTCTGTAAAGACCCTGTCAGATCAATATCATGAACCATAAATATTACCTCACACTCATTTCCATTCTCATGTTTTGCCAGAACTGGCAGGAGGAGACAAGACAAAAAAATCAGCTTTCTGGTTGCATTTTCCAGGAGCATGTTCAATTTCAATCTGAAAAGCTTGAAGTTTTGCAGACAGCCTGACCAACCTTGCTGTATACACTCTCAATCTGCCAGGAGATGACATTTTGAGGGGCTAGAGATCCATGTGGATGGCAAATTTAGTGTCCTGTAAGGTTCTGACACAAAACGTAACCTACATTATTTTTGTTCATCAAGTTGTAGCACAACTGCGCCTAAAGCACAATTACTTGGATCTACTTCAATTACACAATGCTTCCCTATCACAAAAGGTTTAATACAGGGTGTTTTAACAATTTCTTCTTTGGGCAACATATATGCTTCCTTTTTAGGCCCTGAGCCAACCATGTTATCTGTACCACTTGGGGGGATGGGTTCTAATATGATTTATTGGCAAGGTGTGGACGTCTAGAGATGGAAAATATGTCATAGCATCTCATAACTCTTTGCCTTTTGTGCGTTACCACTCCACTCCCAAGATACCTTGATGTAAATGAAATAATTTTCATAATTTTTGTTATTGTGAATTTTATTATTAAAAGTTACAATAACAAAAGTGTGATTCTATAAATTGATGATAACTATTATAATAATTGTGATTATATTAAGTACACCAAGTAAAATGTATAATGTATTAATTTATTTTTCCAGAACTGGTGGTGAATGACTGTGCAGCATCATGAAGAAGACTGAAACAAGCACATCCTGTCCCTCTGATCCCCAGTGTATCATTAATTTATGGTCAAATGTACAACACAGAGTTACGCTGACAAACCTGCAGGACTACTCATCATGGAAAACTTTGTTAGAGGCAGCTCGAGTTAGGAATCACATTCCACTGTTAGACATTGCGAAAAATGTAGAAAGCAACATGGTTCCCTAAATATTTTACCACAGAAAGTGCAGGAGCCTGTTTACTATGAAGAGAGATTTACAGGCTGTTAAGCGAAAAGCTGAAGCAAGTGTTGATGCTTGAACGAGTGAGTGCACAAGTAAACACTTAAACAGAGGAATATCATTAAAGTCAATTGTGTATGCTGAAGAATGTATATTTTGTGGAAAGATAAAATGCTTGTAAAACTTGAGAATAAAACACTGTTTAAGAACTGTGAAGATAAATGCTACAAAATCCTATTTGAAGGGAGCCACGAAGTGCCCAATCTCAACAATACATACAAAGAAGCAGATGGTTGTTTGTTGCTGCATGCTGCACATGCTGCTAATGAGGGTTACAAGGCAGTAACCCTCATTAAGCTCAGATGACACCGATGTATTCATTATGTGTTTGGGATTCCATGACAGAATCATGGCTAAATTGTTTCTGAAATGTGGTACTAAAATACCCATTCGAGTCCTTGGCATTGGGAAAATAGCTTCAAGTCTTGGTGAAAATATTTGTCATGCTATGATAGGTCTCCATACGTTTGCCGGATGTGCCACAATAAGTACATTTGCGGGAAAAGGAAAAGTAAGTGCATTCAAAATCCTGTCTGCCAACAGACATACACAGGAAACATTTTCACAGCTTGGAGATGAATGGGATCTTTCTAAAGAACTAATGGACAAATTGGAGCAATTCTTGTACTTGCTGTATGCAACAAAATCTTCGGTTCATTACATGAATGCCTTGAGATATCACCTATTCTGTGCAATGAAGGTAAAGATAGACAGTCATCAACTTCCACCTTGCAGGAACAGGCTGAAGGAACAAGCTGAACGTGCAAATTATCAAGCTGTTATAAGCAAGAGATGTTTTCTAAATGACCCACAGACACCTAGTCCAATTGAGGGAGGGTGGAAGTGGAATAACACGAGGGAGCAGAGCAACTGGTAGTGGACTGGATGGAGAGTCAGCCAACACCTCAGGCTGTGTTAGATCTTCTAGCATGCAACTGCATTAGGAACTGCAAACTGCCAACATGTGTCTGCTGTCTAAATGACCTCAAATGTACTGACATGTGTAGACTTCCCGCTTGTGAAAATCAAACAGACTCGTATTCAGAAGAAGAAGATAATGACGAAGGTGAATGATAAATTGTGTTTATGTTCACTCATGACATACATTGCCTATGTAAGGTGTAACAACTATTAATATTTGAAATTATATGTGAAAATTATACATATAATCTATATCAATATATGAGGAATACAATGAAGTTTTATTGTTATTTTAAGGACTATATTGCTATTAATACAATTAATAATCATAATTATTTTTGAATAATATTGAATTTAACAAATCTGGTGGAATTGATTTATTTTTCCATGTATTATGATGAATTTGTATGCTATTTATCAAAACTATGAAAACCATTTTTTTTAGTATGGTTGCTAATCCAATAATATCAGACAAAAGGCAAAGAGTGATGACTTGCTATCACATATTTTCCATCTCTAGGCATCCATACCTTGCAAAAACATCATCTTAGAACCCATCCCCCCGAGTGGCCTAAATTTGGGGACCTGGCTCATGGCCTATTTGTTCTATTTCATACCCAAATTTAGAGTTTTTCTTGAGTGAAGCTATTAAAGGTTTCTTTTCAAGGAGTTATCTTCAACAATCTTCAAATAAAATTTGGTAAGGCCTAAGACGGACATGAATTGTTCTTTGGAAAGTGGATCAGGAGCCTCTAAAATGTCCTTGCTATGACAATCCTTTGGGTGGATACCATCCTCAGAAATAGTGGTCCTAAGATACTCAACACCACTGGAACTAAATTTACATTTATCACATTTCAGAGTTAATCGCTTTGTGGATAACGCCTGAATGACCCTGTCCACCTTTTTTGTCATGATGCATTTGGTCCTTTAAGAAAATAATGATGTCATCTTGGAAAGCAACAGCACCACCCACTGCCTCTAAATTCTCCTTCAAGATTTGTTAAAACTCAGATGCTGTGCTTGCAAGGCTAAAAGGCATCCATTTGAACTGGAACAAACATTCCACGGGTCACAAATGCTGTAGGATGGCAAGATTTCTCCTTTAGTACAACCTGCTAATAGGCACTCACTAGGTCTAAAGTTGGGAATACAGACCCTACAGCAATCATGGGTAGCATTTCATGCATGTTTGGAAGAGTGTCACAATCAATAAAAATTACATTATCTAGACTGTGGAAGTCAAAATGTAGCTGTAGATCTCAAGAACCCTTAAGGGAGTTACCACCAGGTGAGACTCAAGGATAAGACTCTGTAGGCTCAATATTATCCTTAGAACATAACTCTAAGTATTTCCTTGCATTTCCCTTTGAAAGTGAGCAGAGCTTTTCTCATGCCGTGTCTCACAGGCACAGCTCCCCCTTTTCATACTATGCAATGTTCAAAATGTGTGTACCAACTTAGCACATTACTAAACACTTCAGTAAATACTTTCTTTAATTTATGTACATATCTCTTTTCCTTGTCACCACTGACATTTCCTAAACTGATTCTGTACATTTCGTCAGAGCTTGTAACAGAAACAGGACAATCAGCTCTGGAATACAATCTGATTTCCAGTTCCTCCTGGTGTAGCCAACCCAAGATAAGGTCCTCTTTGTTAGCCACATAAATGTTTCCATAAGTCCTATGAACCTTGAAGCTCAATTCTCCTCCCAAAAACCCACAATGGTAATTTTGTGACCTGTCTAACTCTCAGATGTAATATATGTGGGTAATATTTTCCTTTCCTTCCACATGCTTTCTAAATGTGCAGCACCTAAAATTGTGCACCAGGCGAAGGAATCCAGCAAAACATTGATAGCTTTATCATTGATGTGAATGACACATCTGTGAAAGCCCTTACATTTCTTTCAATCCCAGCATTAAGAACAACGCTGGGATTTAACTCAAAATTTTCAACATCCACCATTTTGGTGATCAAGTTGACTTTACCTCCTGGACAAACCATCCAAAATGCCCTTTCCTTTTGCATCTGTTGAAGAAATGTCAATAGCACAGCAATATGTGTGACTCCCATGGGGTTATGGCTCCCACATCTGACACAGACATTGGTAATTTCTTCTCAGGTTTAAGATTTGTCTGTTTTTAATTTCCCTCACCGGTCCCAGAAATTCTTTCTAGTGACATCTCAAACTTCCACAATATGTAAAGTCTTAATATCAACAAATATCTCTGAATGTTCAATGCTTTTTGTATATAAATGGCTACGCTCAGAGTGAAATCAGTGGCTATCTATAGCCTTTCTTGGAGCTTCTTGCTGTTTGTCTACATTAATAGTTGGACTCTTAGAACCTGATTGTAATTGATATTTTCAAAGTCACAGTTAGCATCAAGGTTTCTTAGAACCACAGCATAGTCTTTTTTCCTAGAGTAAAATTTAAAATCTTCCAACACTCTGTTATTTTTGCCAGTACACCTGATTGATAGTTGTCTAACAGCATAGTCAAGTACATTTAAATTAAGATTGGCTGTATTTTCTAAAGCAGGTAGTAATTTAAAATTCTTCAGACCTTCCCCACCCAAACAATCCTAATGTAGTAACAATTTCCTTTGTGGATCACATTCTACACCGTCTAGTACTTCAATATATGCCAGAAACATTTTGTATAATATGGGCCATTCTGTTGGAGGTTCACCTGGTGTAGGAAGGAAGTAAGGATAGTCATTTTGCAATTGTATACAATTAATTTGAAAATGAAAAAACAATTAACTAAAATTAAAGATTTGTCACTGTTGTTCCAAGACTGGTGAAAACCAGAGCAGAGAACAGTTAAAGGGTCTTAATTGGTTTGTTTGGCAAAACTTACAACACAATTTCTCTGTAGGTTATTAGAACATCTAAAACAGTAAGTGATGTCTCCAAGAAGAATTTCTGTTGCAACAAAGTAGCACTCTGGGAAGGTAGAGACTCTCTCATGTTATCCCGAAATATAGCATTTCATCACTGCGCATCTAGGGTACGATTCAGTGAAGGAAACCAGGTACAATGGGAGCAGTGTTTCATATTTTGTGCCCCAAAACATAAATCAGAGCGAGCTAAATGTTAAAAGGCTTGTTGTGGAGCAACAGTTGTTAACAGTCATAACCATTGCCTCGCAACTTGAAGGAATCTCCTTCACTGCTTTGCCTCATTCTAATGATATGTACAATCCACTATGCGGAAAAAATTGCAGCCCGCTCCAATAAAACAATACTGAGGTACAAAGCTCAGAGTTTTCTTTACATTCTATGCTTGGCCAGTCGAAACACAGCACGGAATATTCTGAGCTCCTTTCACCGGTATCATGGTGGTTCTGCAATGTGCGACCACCCTGCATCAAAGACAGCCAAGGTAGATATGACAGCTGTGGTTCTAAACTTTACCTGAGCACAAATTTCTGAATCAGGCGCTCTACATTGATTCCAGGAGCTAATGGGGTGAAAGAGTCTGTGGAATGCTGTAAAGAATAAAAGGTTGTGGTTGCAATTTCTTCTCAACTGAACACCAACGATGGAGATCTATTCCCTATTTTTTTCCTGTGCCGTAAGATGGGAATGGCTCTGGAATGTACGTAGATCTTGATAAGCTCGTAATGCTGAACTTGCTGCTCCTTACTACCTTGATCATCAGTGATGGATTGAAAAAAGGCAACTAGAAGTCGGTGGATGATCAGCAACAAGTACATAACAATGCCCATATTTATTAAGGTTTTGTGTTTCCCTTGTGCCCCGCAAGGGGACGCAGGGTGACGCAAAACTTATAATGAGATTTGCCAAGCCATGCAAGGCCACCTTCCATGTCTCTCTTTGGCTTGGTAAATCTGGAATAATGCAAGGCAGTGCAAGTTGCTGCCTTGTGTTAGTCTGCATGGTGGGGGCGCTACATAGGTGGAGCGTGGGTGTTCCCATGCATCCACCCATATATTCTGAAGTATTCCCAGATTTACCAACACTAGTAGACCTGGGCATGCGTTCAAATTCTGCGCCTTCCCACCAGAGGTGCAATGAGGAGAAATATCATACAGAAGTCCCGTGCTCCACTCCAGGCAGAATGAGTCTCATGGAGAGAGTCTTCTTAGGAACTCCAATACGCAAAAGGGCTGCCATAGAGCATTCTCGGTGGTGGAAAAATGCAAGTGCCAGTGTTCTCCAAATATATGAAATATGTCCTGCGCCACCTCTTGGTGTAATTGCCATTCGCGGTCCTCTAAGTGTTGCTGACTGTGATTCACCTAGGTAGTTCACCATCAGAGAAATTCCCTGGTGTTAAAGCCACTTCCAGAAACATCGAGTCTCGAGGACCCAAGACCTCTCCCCACCCTGCTTGTTGCAGTATCACATGTTGGTGTTGTTGCCGGTGACCACCTGCTGCAGCTTTCCTCTGATGGTAGGCAGGAAGGCTTTCAGTGCTTAGTGAATCGCCCTCAACGGTAACAAATTAATGTGGAATAGAGCTTCCTCCAGAAACCAGAGGTCTCTGCTCTCCACCTCTCCCAGATGGCCTCCCAAATCCAGAAGTGATGCACCATCACCACTCTTAAATCTGGGAGGGGTGGGGTGTGCCACTGACTGAATCGATAGTTTAGCAGCCACCACAGCTGGTCTCCAGAAGTTTCCTCTGAAATCTGGATAAAATCTAGCAGATGGTGCTATGCCCATTGTGACTTCATGTCCCACTGGGTATGGCACCAGGATCATAGCCCAAATGTCCTGGACTCT
The DNA here is from genome assembly GCA_963921515.1 of Calotriton arnoldi. Lineage (NCBI taxonomy): Eukaryota > Metazoa > Chordata > Amphibia > Caudata > Salamandridae > Calotriton > Calotriton arnoldi. Next base: position 476,972 of record CAWUFW010009697.1, on the reverse strand, counting down.
CTGCTCTGGGGGAAAGACACGAAACATGTAGCATATCCAGAATAGCTCTGATGAATGAGACCATGTGCAAAGGAGCCAAGTGTGCCTTAAGCACATTGATAGAGAACTACAACAATGTTAGGAGGTTTGCTGTCATCTGGAGGTTGTTGATAACTGTCTGGGGTGAGCCACCTTCAACAACCAGCCATTGAGGTGGAGGATGACTGGTTACCCTTAAACTGCCAAAGGTGTGCAGCGACTGCCGCCGTCACTTTCATGAACACATGACAGGCACTGTTGAGGCCAAAAGGGAGCACTGCAAACTATAAATGCTCCTGGCCCACTGTGAACTGCACATTGCTGCTGATTGTGATTGAAGGTGTGGTGGGTTAGAAAGAAACAGGAGGGCATAGCTCTGATTGACAAATTAGAGGACCCCCTTGTATGTCATACTGGCTTGCCACCCATGGTGGAAAGGCTGGATCCTGCGCCTCAACTGGGTGACTGTGTGCCGTGAAGGACACACTAAGCAGGTTTTGCATATGCAGCAGCTGGTGGCAGAGGTTCACTGAGCTACCCATTGCCCCAGATTCCCTGGCAGTTGCCTGTGCAAGCCACAGTCTCAGCCACGAAAGGTCTGGGAGACCTGTTGGGCTGGCGCTGGGTCCAACATTGCCAAAATTGGAAACACCTACAATAGCCACAAAAGGACAGCAGGTGTTTACTGATTGCAGAGCAAGGCTCTTGGAGGAAAAGATGCATATGCCAAATGTCTCTATTCTCTTAGACTAACAATGAGGTGGGGTGGTGGAGAAGGCATTGGGATTTTACCTTACTTGTCGAAGCCTTCACCACCAAGCTCTCTGGTGTGGGATGATATGTAAGAAAGTGAGAGTCAGCTGGTGCTGGTTGATGGCATCAAGAGATTTACCTATTAACTGGTGCTTCCAAACATGGTTTTGCCCAAATACCCAAGGTGTCCATGAGCCCTCATTAAATAGTAATAATGGTTCTGTAGGCACATGACCAGGTTAGAGTACGTCTGTGGCCTTCATAGTAGGAAGTTGTAGGTCCAGTGATTCTGCTACCCTCCGCATAACAACAGTGAAGGAGGTGCTTTCTTTGGTGGCAGGGCGGGAAGGAGAAACTAGGCCAGTATCTGGAGAAGTATCCAGGCCACTGTCATCTTGTAGTTCCTCATTTCAGTTTTCCTCATCATACTAGAGGACAAAATCTCCCCCTTCTTCAAAATTGTCATTGTCCAAATCAGTGCTTAAAAGATTGTGCAAAATGTGGGCTTGGCAAGGTATCAGAAGTGTTGCCAGTTGGCTGTGCTCTGGTGGGGTAGGAGTGCGGCTTTAGTCGAGCTCTGGGTGGATTCTGCTCCTTGATGGGGTGTGAACATTGCTCTTAGAGCTGGGGCAAAGGTATTGGGTGTGGGGAGGAGTTATGTTCCACTGACAGGATGACCACCTAGGCAGTGCCCAGGTACTTAATAAGCTTCAAAGAGGCATACCCTGTCACAGGCAGATGGAACTAACACCTGGGCCTGACCCCTCTTTTGTCCTTCTAGCTAGCCAGGCACCAATACCAGTGGGAGAGGAGCGGCTACCAGAACCGGTTTTGAGTGACCACAGAGGAAGGGTTGCTCATTTCCCTGGTCACACTTCTAGGGTGGGCATAGGAGCTCTGCACAGGGAAAGAAATGTTATGCCACCTTCACTTTCGGTAGAGAGGGGTACTGTGTGATTGTTTGTAGTAAGGCACACAAGAACTGTTGCAAAAGTGGGTCCGGTTACCCCTGGGAACTTTTTCTCTATTGGTTAGTGAGGAGCCAGGGGTCATCTCCACCCACAGGTTTGTGACAGGCATAAATGTGGCACACCCGGGCACACTCTTCAGAATACTACTGGACCTATGGAAGACAGAAGAAGGACTGCAACCACTGTTGAGAGCAACGAGGGGAACCCTAAGGGCTTGGTCTTCTCCCGGTGGACCCATTGACCCCAAGGGCCAGTTGCTGGCCTCCTGACACAAAAGCTGCAAGAAGCCCACTTTCCTGAAAGAGCCCAGCTGACCAGTTTCAAGCAGACCTTCCCTGGATCCTGCTTGTGGCTTCTGTTGGAGTGAGTCCTCACACCTAAGTGCTGTTCCTGCAGTCCTGGAACCCTTGGCAGGTGTCACAGTACACTACTCCTGCATAAACCTAGAAACGTGGGACTTAGAGACGTGTTTCTAAATTTCTGACTGGAGAACCATCATGGGACAGGGAACAACCTGGGAGCACATCTGCCAAGGGTGCATCGCCGGTGGGTCTGACTGCTCCAAAGTTTCTGCTACATTTTTTTCCAAAGCAGCAAATCCGTTTCAGCGGACTTGACACTGACCGGCACCCAACAACTTCGAACCCTCTTTGGCTACAGCTTGCAGCTTTGCCCCGCTGAGAAAATTCAACTTCTGGAAAGAGTTTAAGTCCGAAGGTAAAAATCTTCACCAGGCCCGAAGCCGAGCAGGATCTGAGCAATTTGGATGAATCCCTGGACGCGAACTCTGGACTTTTCCTGCTCTGTCCTTTCCCAATCTTTGTTGACGGCTTCTATGGGACCTCATCCTTCATCAACCCATCATCGATGCGCTTGTCTTCAGATTCAGCCTGCAGCCTTGCCGAGTTGAGGACTCTACCTTCTTGTAAATCTTCTAAGTGTGAAGGTACCTTTCCAACCGGGACAAATCCGACCAGTGTATTTAACCCACACTCCATCAGAGTCAGACTTAAACCTTACCCATGTCCCAGTCTAGCATGACTAGTTGGCTGCACTTTGCACTTTTTGGCATTATTTTTATTTAAAACTTTAAAAATTCATATCTTTGGTTCCCTATATAGATTTTTTGTCGTTTTGGTGTCATTTTCTTTATCGAATTATTCTCTATTTTTAAAGATTGTAGTGGGAGTTTTATTGTGTTATGTTTCACATTTTTTACCAGTTTTGGTACTTCTAAATGCTTTTCACATTCTCTTAAGTGAAGCATGTGTGCTCTGTGCCACAGCTACCAGGGGTTGAGCTTGGGTTGGAATTACTGAAACCTTTACTGTACCTAACAAGAATAGCAACATTATTACTCGTAGTAGACTACTATCCACCTCAACTAGTAAACCACTTTCTCACACCATGGATTCGTAGTACTGCCATCTTGGGCAGCCTCCCAGATGGAAGACACCTTCTGGTAGGTGGTAATCAATGACTACTCAAGGTATTGTGAGATGGAAGTCAGTCCCTTGATCACAGCAGAAGATGCGATCCCCAAGCTGGGGAAGATTTGAGCTACTCATGGGCTGATTGACGAATTGCATATTGAAAATGGGCCTCTATTCCAGGGGCAAGTATGTGTCTATTAATTAAACTCTCTAAGAACAGATCAAAATCACACTGTACTGGTCCCAAGCGAACAGAGAAGCAGATAGATTTATCCAAGCTGTCAATAAAACAATCTTCTACGCCAGACAGTACGTTATAACATTGAAATGGCTGTGTATATGTTCTTGAGAGAATATTCTTTGACCCACTTTACCACTGGGTGCACAATGGCCCAGTTGTGTATGGAACACGTCAAAGGAGATAGAATTCCCCTTCAGCGTCCATGGGCTCTTGACACCACCACACTAGGACCTGTCGTCACGACTCTTACTAGGAGCACAACATGGACGGTTGGGTATTGATAAGACACTGCCACCCAGGCAGCAAATTCAATTTATCATTTGAATCTTCTCTCTGGAGACAAACTAAATTAAATGGCACCCTGGTAACAGCCCAGAGAGACAGAGAAGCTGATGTTCGGTGGCATGGATTTCCCAAGCATGATTGCAAAGATATAGTAGTGTCCAGTGATTCAGACCCAATCCTGGAGAGCCTAGAACTGCAGGGCTGCTGAGTAGTAGTTTCCCAAGTAGGTAGGATCCCCCTTATATTTTACAGATCCAGCAGTTTTATTATTTTCTTATAAACAATCCCACTCAACCTGAGAAAAAGTGAGACTTTATGTAGTGGCTGCGACACCAATTATACCACTCTGTTGAGGGCATGATAGATGAGTGATAGTTGATGTAGCATTTATTGTTATTTCATTTATTTTATTTGAGGGATGTAATCCACACGCACACGATATGTAATTGGTTTCCCTTTTGACATTTCCCCTCTGGTTCTCTACACATTTTGATATGACCCATGATGTGTCAGTTCCTATAAAATCAATATATCACACTTGCCTCGGCACAGTAGTGAAAGGACAACCAAACTAAGAGTGGGTCCACGTCTTTTGCAAGTGTGATAGAGGGAAGATGCAGTCCTCATGCATGTAAAACCAGTGCCAAACTCTTGGTGCATGTTGGCCCAGATTTACTGACAATTTGCACCATCGCAAAGTTACACAAACCTGCATAAATCAACACTTTGGTGTTTGAGTTCCAGAATTGAAGGTATTTTGATCACATGAAGCATTTTGCTCTGCTTTGCATCAAGGGGGTGTTACTGGGGAGTTTTAGTTCAAATACCCATTGGGGCATATTCTCAAGGACTTATCGCCGAGTTAGCGGCACTTTATCGCAGCCAAAGTGGCGATAAATTCATCGCACAATTCACCAGCAGGTGCTAACAGCCGATATCACCAGTTTTCCCGCGATAGCAGCCGCAAAAAACATTGCCACGGATGACACGGCAACTAACGCTAATGAGATGCAGAGTGGGCGTTCCCGTGCAAAAACCCGCGAAAACACCACTCTGCAACATTCCCAACGACCAGCCAGATCGGCGATAAGATTCAAAAACATGCGATAAGGCGCGTTAGCAGCATGGATTTAACACCTGCTCCTACCTGGTGCTAAGTCGGAAGACAACCTGCACCATAAAAGGGAGCCCAGCCCACAGCCACACCAGAAGAACAACAGATGCCATGGAGCTACTGATCATGCAGCTCGGAGCCCCAAGAGGGCCACAACACCCACCCACCGCCACCACCGCCAGGACCCCCACCCCCCCCCAGCACCCCCACCCCGGACTACCACAGAGGCAGCGCAGACAAAGACACCGGACCTTCTGAAAACGCACCAGCCTCGGAGACTTAACGCCAGAGGAAGTCATTGCCCACTACAGGCTCAAAAGGACAACCATCCTCTGCATCCTGACCCTCATTGCCCAGAGGCTGACGGTACCAACACAGCGGAGAACCAACATCCCTCCGCAGACAAAGCTGCTGGCCGTGCTGCACCTGTTGGCCACTGGGACCTTCCAACCAACAACTGCCATAGTCGGAGGAGTCTCACAGCCAGCCCTGTCAACGTTCCTCACACCTGTCTTGGATGCCATCATCAGCTTGGTACCCCAGCAACTTTACTTCCCACACACTGCGCAGGAACAGCTGGAGATTAAGCAAGGCTTATACGCCATAGCTGGCTTCCCGCACGTGTTGTGGGCAATCGACTGCACACATGTACTCCTCATGCCCCCTGCCGCCACTGCACACAATTACCGCAACAGGAAACACACGCATTCCATCAATGTGCAGGCAATAGTGGACCACCGGGGACTCTTCACCAATGTCGTCTCCAACTACCCAGGCAGTGTGCATGATTCCTTCATCTTCCGACAGTCCCTCATCAACCAGCACTTTCAGGATGGCACCTATGGAAATGCACTGCTCGTCGGTAAGTAACAACTGAACACACCACACACCTCAACTCCACCAACATACAACTCACAACCCTGGGAATGCACACGTCACAAAAACACATACAACATGACAACCAACATCCCCACATTGCAGACACGACAACACAACTTACTGTGGCAACCTGGGCTAGCCATGTACACAAGCCATCAACGGCATGGCACCTCAGCCACACAATAGCAGAATGTGGGGAGAGGTGGGAACCCGGCATGTGCGAAGGAGGCAAGTGACCCATGAATGTGAATGTACACAATGCCAAGTGTGGCGTGGATGTGCTGGACAGACTGCAGTATGCAGACCACAGACACTTCCATGTCAACATACACTGCTGGTGTCTGCAGTGTACTGGACAGTGGACGCAACCATGTTACCGCAGCCAGTGGGGAAGAATGCGGAAATGTAGCTTGTTACGTCCCCCCCTGTAAGCGTGAGCAGAGTGGGCTGGCCGGCGTACGCCAGGCCAGCATAGGGGTGTGAATAAAAAGCCTGTTACTCTGGGCGTGGTTCTCTTCCGGAATGGCCAACGTGTCTGCCAGGGCGGCGCCTCTCACCCCACCACGGACGGCGGTGCCTGCGATCCTCTGCGCCTGCTGCACCCCAGTTGGCTGGTCCCAAGACCCGTCTTCCCCGCCCCAGCGCACCCAGGCCTCACTGCTCACCTGCCGACACTGGCGTGTGTCAAAGAGGGCCCACCACGTGCCGGTGCAAGCTCCAAGCCCGAGGCCCGCGACCATGGCAGCCTCCTCAGACCATCACGGCCTCCGTGACACAGGCCCCCATTACTCCTTTCTCATTGACGTACTCCACCGCTGCCTCCGGCCTACACTGCGGTCCAGTAGGTCACACATTTGGAACTGAGTCTTGATTATACAATGGCAGAGTACCTACGTTTATTGCAGATTTTATATCACTGTACTCCCTACGATGTGGTGCCACCAACTCTGTGCATAGCATTCCAACGACACGTGTCTGTGGGCCCTTGCTGACTACTGCCTTCGGCCTACACTGCGGCCCAGCACCGCGGGGTCACCTGTGTACTGCCTACACTGCGGTCCAGCAGGCCTCACACCAATCCAATCCAGTCCGGACCAGGCAGGGCACGGCATTGTCGCAGGCTGCACACACGCTCAGCTCTGGTGCTTCTACCTCCGTCAACCACAAATCATCGCCACATGGCATTCCAACGTCGTGTGTGAGAGTACCAGGAGGAGCAGCCTGAACAGCGGTTGGCCCGCACTGACCGCTGCCTTCGGCCTACACTGCGGTCAAGTAGGTCACACATTTGGAACTGAGTCTTGATTGTGCAATGGCAGAGTCCATATCATTGTACGCAAGGAGAGGAGTAAGAGGAAGACGCGGTTCAGTCCGGATGAAAAAAGGATCCTCGTTACGGAGGTGACCGAACACTACCAACAACTGCTCTGGTGCCACTAACTCTGTGCATCGCAAGCCAAGGACACGTGGCTGGGGGCCCCTGCTGACCGCGGCCTCCGGCCTACACTACGGTCAAGTAGGTCACACATTTGGAACTGAGTCTTGATTTATTTATGGCAGAGTTTATACCATTGTACAGGCCTCATTGCAGACTGCATCCCCTTTCAGCTCTGGTGCCACTAACTCTGTGCCCCGAAATCCATGGACACTCTCTGGTTGAACTTTGGTGGCATCTGAGTCTATGGCCTGGGGGTTGTCTTCATCATCATGTAGCTGATACTGACTTGGTGTTAAAAATGGGTCTGTAGCATTCATCTCCTCCATATTGCCTGTATCTGCTTGGTACTGCCCTCTGTATCATGCCCTGGAAAATCACCTTCCACTGTCCCCCCAAACCCTCCGCGACATTGACCTTGGATATCGACGAGGACCCGCTCAGCTCTCGTAGCCCTAACTCAGTGCACCGGTAGTCACCGTCCCGTGGCGGTGTTCCATGTGCCGGCCGCTGTGCATCCGGGGCCACTAACTCTGTGCCGCTCAAGTCATGGACCCTTGCTGTTTGAACTGTGAACTTCTGATTGTCTGATCACTGTTGTAGTTGTTGCCAGCACCAACCACTCCTTGAGGGCTGGCTCACACTCACCCCACACCCATCCAGCACAGGCGTCACTGGACATGTGACCCTGGCAATAAAAGGGGCCGGGTGCACGTGCCCGTAGCCAGTTCCACAAACTATCTAAGTGTGTCGGTGTGGTCATTGTGTATGCATGAGGGCCCCGGCCCTGCCACATTGCATTGTGCTGTGTACAGCGGACGCAACCATGTCACCTCAGGCAGTGGGTGAGACCTGGGACATGTAGCTGTGTCGTAGCCCCCTGTAGGCGTTGCCGGAGTGGGCTGGCATACGACAGTCCAGCGTAGGGGTGTGAATGATCACCCCGGGGCTCTGGGCGTGGTTAAGTGTTGTACTTGCCAATGAAGTACCTAATGCGTGTGTGTCTGTTGTAGTGTCGGCGCCACCCGCCCCGCAATGGACAAAGTTGCAATGTAACATGCCCCCGGAGTGCGGGCTCGGCCGAAGGGATAAATGTATGAGTGCAAGCCCGCTCGGGGTCCGGGATCATACATGCCAACTGTTGTGTGTGTATCGCTATTGCCGCAGCATAAGCCAAAGGTCTTGCCTCAACCGCATCGTGAGTTCAGCCAGCCATGAACTCTACATCTGTGTCCGCCCTATCCTTACCATAGGCCTACACACACGTGGCCGCCCACCTTCAACGCACAACATCACAGTGTCGTTGTCAGGCTTGTGGACATGCGCAGACAGGCATGACAATGGTGTGCCGTAGGAGTGCAAGTGATTCAACCGCGCAGCGCACACAAGTAATTAGGCTCGGGGGGAGGGAGGAGCAGCAGTGAGGCTACGTAATACACATTGATGGCGCTCATTTGCTACAAGCAGTACATGTCACACAGGAATCACTATGACACACATATCACACGCCAATCAACTGGTGTGCCTGCCAACACATCATGCAGAACCAACTATTGACTCATGTCTCTCTGCACTGTCATAGGTGATCAAGGATATGCACTCTGCCCTTGGATGATAACACCCCTCCGAGCCCTGAACACACAGGCCCAGAGGCAGTACAATGCGGCCCACAAACGCACCAGGGGCATCGTGGAACGCACATTTGGCGTGTTGAAGTCACGTTTCAGGTGCCTGGACATCACAGGTGGGAGGCTCCTATACAGCCCAGACATCGTGTGCAAGATGATCGTTGCATGTTGTGTGTTGCACAACATATGTGTACGCACCAATGCCCTATGGTTACAAGTGCCAGATGCACCGGACGATGATGAGGAAGATGAGGCAGGTGGACCACACCCCACTGTAGCTGCAGCAGGAATAGCCCGTAGGAACACCATCATTGACAATTTCTTCACATGAGGACGTCACATTGTGGCAGTCCTTAGCAATCATGAGACAGTACAAAATGGCCACAGGCACAGCATGTGCAAATAAATTCTTTTCAACACACTTTCCCTGAGTTTCTGTATGTGTGCTGCAGTGTGGCACGGGGATCAGGGACATGGTCCAGAGTCATTGTGGGTGTGCAGTGTGCTCTACTTAATTGTGCATGTGTGCCATTGTGCCCATCTCCCCCGTCCCCCCAGTCCCTGGTCGGTACTCACCCTGTTGATGTTGTGTCAGGTCATGTTGAGCAGTGTCCCGATCCCTGACTCCTACCGTATCCCGACTGATGACTGTGGCCACCATTTTCTCAATGTCATCCAGCTCCTGGTGTGCCGCTGGTCCCCCACCTTCAATCTGCGTTGCTGCTTTCATGTTGGCATCGGGTTTCTTCTTGGTTTTGCCCTTCACATCATTCCAGCGACTCTTGACCTTTTCCATTGTCCTCCTCGACACTCCGACTGCATTCACGTTGTTCACGATGTGCTGCTATATTTCCGTTTGTGTGGCCGATGACACAGTGGAGGTGATGGACAGTTCTGGGTAGTGTTCTGTCACCTCCGTGACGGGGATCCGGTTTTCCTGCAGACTGAACCCCGTCTTCCTCTTCTCCTTGCCCTTCCCCGGGGTTCCTGACTGGTCGTCCGTGGGGCTTGTGGGGTTCGCGTTGTCCTCTGCACTCGGTCCGGGTGCGTCCATGGTGCTACGCGGTTACATTTTTTTTTATTTATTTTTTTCTCTGCTTTTATAGTGCATTTTCACGCATGTCGCGTGGGAATCGCAGGCCTGTCGCTCGTTATCGCTGATTTTTGTTTCGCGATTTGGGACATCGCAACTTTTTTTGCGTTCGTGTTTCGCATTTTTTCGGCGTCGCGTTCATTTTAACGCGGGCATTTGTCACGTTATCGTGTGACTATCGCATGGTGCCGCCGGGTTGGGAATACTGCATTAACAGGGTGTTATTTTCCCGCAATAGACTGCGATGTGAGAAGTTGTGTTAAGCAAATTTGGCGATAGTTAACACACGTTCTTGAGAATATCCCCCATTCTTTTTAAGCTCATAGCCTAATGCACTAAGAGGCACTAGACCTTGCTTTGCATCAAAAACGAATGCCTCCTTGAAACACACATTAACACTGAGAAATGTTTTTAATTCCCCAAAAAACACACAATTGCATGAGTGCTGAGGTGCACAGCAGACATCTAGTGTGTGGAATCCTTTTATATTTGTGTAGACATAGGAATTTGTACTGGAAGGGTATGCTTCTAGGACAATCCTACACTAGACAGCAACATTGGAATGGCTTTTCAGGCAGTCTGACACTGCCTGATGGGCCAGCTTGAAAGGGCCAGTGTGTTAGCTGGTTTTTTCTGGCCCATTGTGGCTAAAGGGACCAAAAACCGTCCCACGCGCTGGCCTGTTCAAACTGGCCTATCTGGAGAAGGACATATAATAAGAGGAAGAGAAGAAAACAGGGAGAAAACAAAAACCAGGAAATCAGAAAGGAGAGATGAAAGAGACAAAGGGAGTATAAGACACAGAAGGGAGAAGATGAAGTGAGAGGAAAGAATGAATGTAGAGAAGAGAGATAATCAGAGGTTGAAAGATAGAGAGAGTGAAGGGTGGAGGGTGGAAGGCAAAGCGTGGTGGATGGTAACAATGAAAGGACAGAAAGAATAGTTGAAGGAAAAGTGAAAGACGGAGACAGAAGAGGAAGTGGATATGATGGTCAAGAGGGTCCTCGTGTGTATCAAAAAAGCCTGGATTGTGCCTAACATCTTACCTCCCTTGTGGCCCAGCAGTCTAGAAACCTGATTTAGTGGCAGGTACTAATGCAGAACTTCTAATTCTTGGAATAAGTGCTGCATCTTTTGGCGAACCCACTAGTTAATTTTATCTTCACCAAAGGCATAGTACTAATAAAAACGAAATGCCAACTGTGGATTCTTCTGCTTTCAGCATTTTCTGCCGGAATCTGAGCCTTTCCTATTAACACACAACTCGAAATCATGTCCCAGGCCTGTTCACGGACAAAACAAACAAGACCCTTTGCTTCTCTGGCTCACTTCTGGCAGAATGAGGCACTCCAGGCTCAACCGAGCAATCAATCAACCAATCACTCTTTATTGTTTAATTCTTTAAGACCATTACAATGATTCATTATAATTTACATGTAATAGCTTAAAGGAAAATAAAAATACTTAAAAGAGTTGTTGAATTACTTCGTCTCCAAGTCAATTATCTAACTAATTAAAATCTATGCAATGTAAAATTCAAGCACATCACAAACAGAAAAAAAAGTTTTTCTCAAATTATTTCTATATTCTTTCCCGAGAGTAAGTCCGAGGTTTCTTATGGTTTAGCACTTCTTTTGACACAGGGCATTTTTTTTACTGTTAACACTTCTTTTGATTCAGAGCTGGTCACTGAAAACATTTTATGGCAGTCAATATCAACCAAAGGGTTAAGCATAGAGGGTACTACACTCTCATTTGATTTATAAAATCCAGAAAACTAAAATCAATAAATCATTTTCCTTCAAATTTATTTTTTGCTTGTATAATAAATTTTGTGAACCTTATATTTTATTGTGTGTTCTCTTTATTTAAATATTGGGTTAGCGCCTTTCGAAAAGCATGAATTCCCATTAGATTAAATGTAACACGCAACAAACTTCTGTGTTCATTTGCTAAAGCAGGGCACGTGCATAGGATGTGCAAGATGGTTGCACTCTTATATTTGCACAGTCACTTTGGTGGTTTTATCCAAGTTGGATCCATCGGCTGATGAAAACCTTCCAACCCTGTCAATCATTAGTTTATAGTTCAAGTACTTTGAAAATCATTTGCAAAGGTACTCCTGCCAGTTATTTGCTTCATAGATGTTAAGAATAATCCACACATGTGACCGTTTGCAAAAGTCTTTTTTATCTTGGAGCGATGACATAAATTTGTATTTTGTGTTTAATAATTGTTAAAAATGCTGAAGTTTGCAGGCGGGCACCGAGGCTCTTTCATCTGTACATTTTGTAATGCTGTTTTTCGAGATAATGTCTCGCAGTATTTTTTTCATCTCGTGATCATTATTTCCTTCCAATTGGAACCATCAAGTTGTTGTTCATGTGATGCTCTGAGTTTATGGCACATTCTTAGATAGTCTGGATGCAGCGCTATACTTTATTTCATCAACCCGAACTTTAACCTAATTTGAGTTTGTGATGCGGAAGAGTTGTCTCTACATATTTCTGATAGATTTATCAAGTAAATTTGCTTTCCTTCCTAGTAATGCTTCACATCCATGTAAGATGGTTGGAAGACGTTTTGTGCGCTTAAAATGGGCACTGTAGATGGACCCCAAAACGTTTTGAGAAGGGTTATAAATTCCATAGTTAGGGTCCATACTTTGGAATCTATAAGTATACTGTGCGTGAAAAAATATAATATAGATGTGTTTACTAAAGAACCAGGAGTCATAGTTTTTGTGACTTTTTTCTAAAGATGACTATCTTTGTTTAGTTTAAATACATTTCCATCTCATTTATTGTAATGAGATAAGATGGGTAGTAACCTCTGTAACCAGATTGATGTTCAATTTTCTTAATCCAGAATTTAGGGCCTCATTTGGATGCTGAGCGGACTGCCACTAATAGGTGGCGGTCCGACCGGCTGGCAGCCCTTTGGTCTGACCACCGGATTATGATACCGGTGGTCAGACCATTTGCTGTTGGGGGAAAACTGCCGCCTCCAACAGGATCCAGTATCCCGTCGGGGAAGCAGTCAGACTCCTAACCCTACAATGGAGGCGGTGCCTGCACCGGCACTGCCTTAGGGATGAGGATGTCCATTTCTGACTGCCTTTTCATGGTGGCCCGTCTGCCATGAAAAGGCAGCCAGAAAGGGACTTTGGGGGCCCCAAGCAGGGCTCCCGTCCCCCGTGGGTCACTGCTAAGTGGCCTGGAGGGCACATGTGGAGCCCCCCCCCCCACACATCCATGCATCGTGTGCCAGGGACCACATGGAGCTTGGCACACGGTGCATAGATGTGCACAAAGTGCCTTTTCCTACTGCGGCATGTGCTGCAGCCCTTTTCCTGGGCCGTAGCGCAAGCCGCAGTAGGAAAAGGTACTTTCCAACCGCCTGAACGGCGGTCCGATCATAATTAGGCAGGTGGGACTGCCGACTCATTGTCGGATGGACACCTGCCCGCGTTGATGGCAGTCGGACCCTTGTCCGGCCACCATCGTAATGAGGGCCTTAGTATTTTTTTTTCCATTTTAAGATTTTTAGTGAAATAATCGTTCCTTGTCCTCAATGGTCCCACAAATGCAGCCCTTTTACTATATGTGTTGGCTAATTTGCAAAGATGTTTTTTTATGAATTGCTCCCATTCAATTATGTAATTACCCTCTTCTATTTGCCATGTTTCTAATAGTGTAGCCCAATATTCATGGATTTTTTTCAGATATTGCACTATCCTTACTCCCTCCTCAGATGGGCAGTTTGCTGTTGTGCTTTCAAACATTTTACTTCTTTGTGGCGAAGAATAGCGTTGGTTAATGTAAATATATGTGACGAAGGATTGTTTTCTGTACAATTTTATATACGAAAGCTGTTAATGAACTTTATTAAAGGTAGGCTTACTAGGGTGTAATCAAGAATAGAGTTGCTTTTTGTTGTGTGAACTTCCTGGAGTCTGCCATTTAATTCTCTTGTTCCTGCTGAGCAGTATAATGAGAGAATGCTTTCTCCCATTTTCTCTCATTTAGAGGTGGCAACCAAGACCTGAACTGATTCAAAATATTTCAGTGAGCGTTTTGCAGCTGTACTAACTCTTCATCTTGATTAGATATGAGTAAAAATCACCTGTAATTCCCCAAAATGCATCGTAGTATTCATATTTTAGTTCTGTCATTCAGTCAATAATGTGCCCACAGTTTTTATCTTTTGCCTGGGTGATCGATTGATTATAAAGACATGTATTAAGATTAAGGTAGCTTTACGCAGTAGTATTCAATTCTGAATTTTTATTGCCAAAACCAAGGCTTCACTTACTAATATGCATGAAGTATTAAGTAGTAATAAAGAGGAAACTTAGATGACTAAACCCCCCTCTGGGGACATCTTTGTTTGCTACTCTAATTGCTTGGGTGAGGTGTTCAATGTAACCTATCAGTGGAAAATCTTCTAAGCTCTCAGTTTCCAGTAGAAACATGATGTGGAATTGTTTCCAATATGTTATAACTTCTGGGTCTCTGCTGATTCTTTTTAATCCACCTATGCTCTAAAAACAAACTTCTAAGTTTCTGAGAGATAAATTGCATACAGTTTGATCCTCTATTCATTTATTTGATGCTGCTGTTAGTACGCCAGTTAGCCAGCTTCTGTCTTGTCCTGACTGGGCTGTTCGTCCTTCATATTACAAAGTATTTCTAATCTTAGATCATTAGAAATCGTTAAAGTTTGTGCTTTGTTATTTTCATTTAAAATTGTCCACAACAATGGTGTTTTTTTAGTATTCATGTAACTGTTTTTTCTTCTTCATTTAGTCTTCTGAATGAATGTTGCTGTTGGTTTACCATTACAATTTCTAGATATGCATTTTCTATATGTTTAGATACGTTGATTCCCCAGTTCTTGAATATGTGTTTTCTATAGTGGTCATAGGTTGCAATTTCCTCTGAATACCAGGTGACCAGTGTTGATTTGTTAAGTTGTGAGGCTCACTGTGGTTGAAATTCTATCACAATTATGTGAGTTGTATTCAAATATAATAATTCCTCATGGGGTTTTAACACTTTAATGATGTTTTCTCGATTTAGAATATGATGTCTTACTTTCAGTTCATATTCTGGGTAAAAAAAGATATAGTTACTTCATCTTTGTTCTACATTACATTTGAATTTAGAGAATTGATGTTATTAATTTTTATGGCATGAGACTGTTTTGCGTTGCCCTCAAGGTTTTATTAGTAGACCATGGTTGTTTTTCCTCAAGCACAAGTTTGTACTTCAGAGCCTCCTCTCAGTTGCATAGTTGGATTTCCTTTTTGCAAGCTTAACAGTTTATCTAGATGTTGTGTTTACCTCTTTCCTAGGTGTTTGTTCCTTTTCCCAAATGACTTTGGGGCATATTAATGATTAATTCTACTTGAGGTGAAACAGGGTTTAAATAAGTTTCCTATGTTTTGGGTCCATTTTTCATCTTCTATGTTGGTGGTTTTATCGAAATGGACTGAGTAATTTTTACTGAGTTAGTGTCTTTTTTTTCAAAGATAGAAAAATGTTTTATTTGCTTAGTGCTAGTAGCAGCATCTTTAGCTTGATGTTGGTTATGTCCTTTTCATAGTCTTTTCTGCTCTTTTTTTGTAAAGGTTGACTGGTCATTGACTTGAATGTGATCTTTTTCATGTTGTTCTAAGTTTTGTTCCTCTGGGAATTTTAGATCGGGTAACTTGTCCACATTTATTTGTCTTTGGAGTTGAGCTTTATGGATTATTTGTTATTAATATAAGTTATTGTTTGTTGGTTTGTTAGGGTTTTGGTTTCAAT
The DNA here is from genome assembly GCA_963921515.1 of Calotriton arnoldi. NCBI lineage: Eukaryota > Metazoa > Chordata > Amphibia > Caudata > Salamandridae > Calotriton > Calotriton arnoldi. Next base: position 461,312 of record CAWUFW010009697.1, on the reverse strand, counting down.
GTATAAATATATACTGTGTGTCTCCACAACTGATGGTAAAGCTCTTAGTTTTTTAATATTGGCGAGCAAGTACAAGATGTTGTTGACTTTAAATTAACCTTGTTCCTCCTTCAGTGTTTAAGCTATTTAAACGTTAAAGCTTTGTTTAAATTCCTGAAATAAAAATGGTCAGAATGTTTAGCAGGTCCACTTGTATTTCCAATTTATTTGATTGATAGTTCAAGGCATTTGTTGTACCTTGGAGTGTATTTAGGAATGTAGACAAAAATGTGTTGTTAATGTTTGCTTTTTTTATCCAGGTGAACTTGAGATTTTTTTGTTATCCAGTTCATGTACTTCTTGATCCAAGTTTATAGTACAGTTTTTGGTAAAGTTGGTACCATTACTTGCTATGCCCTTTGTTATATTTATGTCTTTGTCTTGGGTGCTCGGAGTTGGCTCTAGAGTTAGATCTGTTATGTCCGTTATGACCCAGTTTAAGTCATTTTCCTTGTAAGTCTCCACATAGCTGGCATCTGTTGCATACCATTACAAGTAGTTTGTTAGAAGAAAGTCATTCTTATCTTATGAAAGATCTCGGTTTGATTGCTCCATGTGTTTATCTGTGTGGCGTTCAACCATGGAAGTGCTTCCCTGTTGTTATTCCACTCTATAAATAGGTTCCAATTCAGGTAACTTTTGGAAGAAATTGAATATTGATGATATGGTCTCTCTGTTTGCACTTGTCACTGGTTTTGTCTCATTGTTTTTAGTTAGTTAATTGTGTTTTAGTCACCTCTACCACATTCTCTGCGTCTTCTATACTTTACCAGGGGGCCTTGAAGTTCTTGTTCAATCAAACCTTATTTTGATATTTGAAATAGTTGCTTGCTGCAACAAATGGATGTGTTTTTGCAGAAATTAAATTTAATTGGTTCTCCCTGCCTTTATGAGATCTGTGTATGATTCTGTTTACTAGCATAGGGCTTGTTATAACTTTTGTCAAGTTATTCTGCTACTCTCTATTGTGATTTGTACCATGCCTTAAATGCTGTAACGGGAAATTCTAAAATGTGCTTCTCTTTATCTTCTAATTATCTCTCAATTGTCTCCAATCAATTTTGAATTAGTCTTATTTACCAGTTTCCACTTTTTTTGCCTTTTTATAGCACCTTTGCCAATATTTACCACAAGCCGCACTGCCACTGCTGCCTCCCCAGTGGTGGACTAAATCGGTCCTGGCATCCTCAAGCATTCACTAATGGGCCCTCTGGCTCGTCTCCCATACCGGCTACCCAGTGAAAGGGGAAGAATACGGCTTTCTAGGGCTGATGGCTGGGAATACCAGAGAGTCAGTGAATGAGACATCAATTTACAACAGCCCCCAAAGTTGTGGTGGTGGAAGGGCACAAGTGTGGCGGCTGCTTTTGTGATGACTGTGTCAGGGAGACAGGGAGAAAATGCCTGGCCTGGCATGGCCTGAGCGATGGACTATGGGAGGCACCAGGAGAGGGATGGCAGCGTGGTCTAAATCAAGGTGTAGTCACTGCATGGAGGCCCTCCTTGCTAACAGTTCTTGCCAACTGCTTGGGCTCGTGGTGCCTCAGTTCTACCAGGATCTCGTAGGACCCTGCTCTGGGTATGCTCTCAGCCTACTCCTAGCTTTCTCTCAGCTTTCTTAGCACCAGCAGCACAGTTGCTCCTCACAGTGTCAATATGCCCTACTCCAACACCACCTCCTCAATGCCTCTTCAGCACATGCATCTCAGATCTCTATTCTTCAAAATCTTCAATTAATAGCACATAACATATAATATCATAGTGCATAGAGGCACATGCAATACAAACAATTGGAAATAAATTCAGAGATCTGTTACTGCAGGCAGTCATTGACTGCTGCTGTATGTGTTTATTTTGGACAGATTATGACTGTTACTAATCATAGATCCTGAACTAAAATCTTTCATCAGCACAGGGTCCAGAGCTACACTCTGGAAATAATAGTTGAGTATCATAGGTACCTGGTGGCCTATGTCAAATAAAGGAAAGTTCTAGCTAGCGACCTAAAGACTAATGAAGAACTGCATCTGTTTTTCAGCAGTTTCAAGTTTGTCATATTTTATACAAAATGGGACATTTTATGATATTTACCTCATTACTGTAATCACACTCATATAGTGCTTACTAGCCCTTATAAGGTATTGAAGTGCTTTATGGTGGGTAGAATGCTACTCCATAGCCAAAAGGTAGGAATTAATCCAGTAGTTATTGATTATTGTTGTAGATATTTTGGTTATTGTTTTAGTCTTGAGCTCTGAAGAAATTGAAGAATTTCTTCAATTTTCAAGTGATAATGTATTATGTTAATAGTAATTATGTATAATTATTAGAGTGAGTTAATGTAAGTTGGAGAAAGAGCGGTGAAGAAATAGGGTGGAGCATTTTATGGGACACTGTGATTTATGGGAGCAAGATGAGTAGATAGGTTAGGTGTTGCAGAGACAGCCTTGTGCGGCAGGTAGGTGGGTGGGCGGGCGGAAGTGGGAACGGTCCTCCTCCACCAATTGATGATGTTTTCTTGTCCAGCAGGCCAGAACTGGGAAGGGTGGTAGTCCATGAGCTGAGGAGGTTCAGGTGTCCTGTGCCAGCGTCTCTGTTTGCTGAGTCCTAGTCGTCGAGCGAACAAATGCAGACTGAGTTCGCCACCTCCAGCGGAGAAGAGGGAGCTGAGGACTTTGCACTGCCTCAGACCCGCAAGAATGCAGCTTTTCCCACAAGCTGCATAGGAGATATTTTCTGGTCCTTGAAGTTGTGGCATTTGACCTTGGTGCCTTTGAAAATTTCTGGTGAAGAACTGATCAGCTGATGGGAGGTGTTTTGGCAAAGCAGGGCAAGATGTGGCAATCAAAAGTGGAGATGGCGCAAGTAAGAGAATTCCCAATGAAGGGGGCAGTTTAAGGGTGACATATTTACTGGATGTGAGAAACTCATGGGACAAGAGAGATTCTGGATTGGCAGCTTCACCTGCTGGGCAAGGGATATTGGCTAGGATACACTGCAGCACAGCGCGAGAAAGAAGGGAGATCAGCTAGGGTAAAGTATGTGAAAGGAAGCACAGTGAAGGGTGAGAGTAAGAGGGCACACGTAGGCACCTGCAGGTCAGCAGATATAGAATAAATCACGCACAGTGCTGGAATGAAGGGGGGAACTAGCCAGATCCCTGATCCAGCAGCTATTATTCAACCGGATCATGGTTCCGTCTGGCCCCAGTGAAAAATGCTGAATTGATTCCGGTGTAATTCGCCAACACAGGGACACAATTCAGCAGTGCCCTGTTGTTGTCTGCTTGAAATAGCAAAGTGCAGGAGGTAAGGGGGCTTTTTTCAATTTTCTCTTCCAGCTGGTCCAAAAACAAGGGTGGTTACAAAGGGGCAGCAGCCCTCCTTTTGCTCAAGTAGAAACCTGGCTGGGAGCTATCGGCAACCTAACATCTAGATGCTAATGTAATGGGGAAACGAAGGCAAGAGAAACTTAAGTACTTAAGAGATTTGGAGGCAATTTTTTGACTTTGTGCAACCCCTATATGTAAGTGCTATGCATGCACTGTAAGAATTTCAGATGTATCAGTATGTAGGAGTATTTACAGGAATAGCAATTTAAATATCACTAGCAATTTTGTTTATTTAATACGTTACATCCCACTGTAGGGTGAGTACATCACATGCATACATTATACATTGACAATGAATCATGCAACTGTGTAGTGTAAATCAATGTACCTGATGTTACATAAGACAAAGAGGGTTTCAAGGTGTAGGAGTCACACATCATCTTTACTGGTAAGGATTATATGCAAAAATTGTAACGCTGGGTAAAACACAAAGTCAGGATTTAAAACGTAACGCAGTGCATGGTGCTGTCCTCTATTACTACCCAAAGAAACCCTTTTTAGCAGCCTTATAATAACAAATTGAGAAAAATCAATAAGGCTTTTAACCCATGACTTGCATTTTGCATGCAGGCCCCTTGATGCCGATTCATAGCTCACTGTGCTATATTCGAAGAATTGCAATTCATGAACAGCTAGGAATAATAGGATCTCTGTGTCAAAGACAGATACCCACTTACCTATCTACATAACATAATAATCTGTCATCTGCATTTTACCCAATGTGCTTTGCAGGAGACAAATTAACCCTCTATGCTAGTTTATGAGTCAAAACTGTGACTAATCCAAACAAAGATCCCTCCAGCAAGTGGTTTAACCACTAGAGTTATCTTACCATTATTATTATTATTCCCTGAGGTTTACTGGGCACACAAAGCTCTCTGTGCAGGCGCTTTAACCCCGTAAGATATTTTAAAATGCAGCCTTTGCAACTAAATATGCCAGAACAGATTTACTGTCACCTTTCTTCTTGGTGCCAATTTCTTTGTGGCAGATTGTTTTTTTAACCATAAATGTATAAGTTGACTGTCTGACTGCTTTTCATGACTCCGCCCCTTGTAACCCCTCCTTCTTTTTGTTACCCACATTTTATGGGATCCTAGCGTAAAGTTTTTCCAATTCCTGCACTGATCACGCACCCTTTTGCCTTTTTCCACCCATTGAACACAATGTGGTAACATTTTAAAGTTTCAAACACTGATTTTAAGTCTGCCAAGCGTTCCTACGTGATTCTTGGTCAGATTTCTTGTAACCAATATCGCCAACAAATTCAAGAGTGAGGAGAAGCCAAATTAAAAAGAGATAGCCCTCAACACAACAAGAACTAATTGAGGAGTACTAAACACAGTAAATACAAAATTGACATGTTTACATCTTCAGAGACAGGCGCATATATGGCCTCTGTCCCATGCCCTCACTTCCTCCCTCATTCGCCACCCCTCGCCCACACCCCCCCCCCCCCCAAAAGTCCCAGACCACTTGCCTGGAATAAAAAGCTACAGGCACAGTCAGGGCTACAATGCTAGTTACCAGAGCCTGTTTTCACAAACAATGGCACTGACATTTCACCCAATAATTAATAAACAATTTTGTGAAACGTTTGATAGGAGTGAGGCAAGAGTATGAAGGAGCGGTGGAATTGTATAAGGGAGAATGTGGGTTTCCACCATTTTCTACCCCACCCTTTTCTTTCTCTTCTGCAACAGCTATCTGCCCTGCAGCAGCCTGAGGCATAAAGTGCCCTGCCATAGCAGCACTTTTTCCCTTTCACACAAGTTATACAAGCAAAGGGGAGTGCTTAAGTTGAGCTGGTAGTTGCCGGTGGGGCCCTCCGGCACTCATTTTGGGAACTGGTGGGCCCACAAAGCTTATTTTTCCTTATCAGACCTTCCCTGAGAGCTACAGAGGGGAAAACACACAAACGGGAAAGAAGAAGGAAGAGAAGACTGAAAAACCATCAACAAGGGGGAAAGCAAGAGCCTGCAAGAGTGAGATAAAGGGGCAGGGATCGTTTGGCAGTGGATTAAAAAGGCCTGAGGAGGATTCAGGACTATGCAGCATGGGTACTCGGTGCAGGGACATTTCATAGCCCCGGCCGCTGTCTTTTGAGCAGCGCATTAGGCACCAGCACTCATTATGTTACAAATAACGCACTGGCAAAGGGCAATCGACCCTTCCCTGCCCCAGATAAATCTTACCTCCTGCCGTCTGCTGGGGCTGCAACCCAGCTCCCCTGCATGTCTTCCTTCTTGACTTCCCATGCTGGTTTGGGATCCTACAGAAAGGTTCAGGGTGGTGAGGGGGTCCTGTGTCTTCTCAGGGCCGAACTGACGAACCAAAAGCAGCACTGGCATAAATGTTCAAACCAGCTCCGTTCTCTTTGTCTACTCTTTCTAACTTTCTCTTTCTATCCATCTATTCTGTCTCTCCTTCTCTTCTCTCTGTCTTCTGCCTCTCTAATCGCTTTCCCTGAATTCCCCCCCCCCCCTCTTTCTGTCACTCTTGAAGCCTCCACATGTCTGCTCTCCATTTCTAGGGAAAGTGACAGAGGGACCAGGAGCGGCCCTGGGCTTTCATAACCGGATTCCAAGGGCTCCAGCCCACCGGGGAAATGCCCGATGGAATAAAAGACCTTTCAGGTCCTGTGTTGTCTGTTAGTCTGCCCCGTTAGGCACAACCAAAAGTATAAAAACACAAACTGCATCCCGGGCTCAGTTTAATTTGAAAGCCAGCATCATATTTTAAAAACTATTGCATAAAATAACTGCTTTCTTATACTCACTATAAATTGTCACTCAAAGTGTCACGCATAAGGCGGTGAAATGCCACACGTGAATGCACTGAAAATGTCACACTTAAGAAAGCTGAAACCTGGCAGCTATGCATTCTCACCTCTGCGAGGCAGTGTGTCACTCACGGCGGTATTGTGAGCGTGCTAGTACAGGGGAAGATGGCAGCAGCAGGCCAGCCTTAATAGGTGATCCAGCGATCTGGGACTAATAAAGTTCCACAGACAAGGCCCAATTTCATTACCCAACAAGTCCCTTCACGCTGGGTGAGTGTAATACAGGACTCACCAAAAATCCTAATATTTATTGTCGTTATCCCTGCATATAATTTGTGGCGATGCAATCTTTATTTATGTTGACAGGGTTTGGCAAACTAATACCTAATTCTATTGTACTTATAATTCAAGAATAATCACCTCTAAAAAAGACAAACTCATTTGTATATTTATAATACTTTATCTAAATAATGTGAAAATGCTCATCAATACCAAATACAGTATGAATCATAGACCATCACGAGAAACAAAATTAGAGAAATAACAATAGATTTCATCTTATTGGCTGTGCATAAAAGAGCAGAAAGGCGAAGAGACAAAAGGTTCAGAGACAATAATACATTTACAAATGATAATGCAAATTCAGTTTTCTGTCTATACTAACCCAATAGGAAATAGGATAACTACTCTCTGGCCACGAGAGCAGTATGGCCCTTCAAGAAGATTTGAAGAGGCAAAGACTAAGTCAGGAATCAGCAGACAGGAACAGCCAGCTCAAGAATAGGAGACAGCAGCACGGGCCTCTACTCACGCAAGAAACTCACCAAGGCGCTCCTTCCCCCTCCCACCTGGAACCTCAATTATACCCTAAAACCCAAAAAGACCAACCCACAACTGTATCAGAACTAACAATTTCTCCTCATTCAATTGGTTATGGAAGGGGGTGTACTGTCACACCAGTCTCGTCGTGTCTCTTAGTTCAGAGACCTCATTGTTCATTTATTCATCTTATCAACTTCCAGCCCAGGAAATACAAATCGAGTCGTTGTCACAGTACACATCTCCTCCATCCTGGTCATGTAACAAACTCTGTATCACATTTGTCCATTTGCGCCGCTTTTCCGAAGGAAGTGTTCTTTCTCTCGAACTTTTATTTTGTTTCTCCATGCAAACTTTTGGCAGGCACATAGGACCCGTGAAGGACAATTGTCTTCCACCTTCCCCTTCTCGCTCAGAATTAAACCGCATTTATTTCTTTCATTAACCCAAACATTTCCTGCAGAGCAGAAAACCATACTTCTACGGAAAACAAACACATGACATTATTAATCACTTATAATGCTATACCATAACGCACCCACCCTGTGTTGCATCTACCCATGCACAATCCTAGTTAATATTGTTTTCCTAGCAAATGTTAATAAATGCATTAAAGCTGTATTAGTCCTTTTACCTTACATTAGTCAAAAGCATTTGTGGCCTAGTCCAGTGCTTTAGTTCGCGCTTGCGCAGTAGCATTTTCCTCCATGTTAAGCCCTTTTTACGCATACGTTTTTCACAGCACACAGTTAATAAGTGTTACTGAGGGTTCAATTCGAGCAGGTTTCATTTCGCGAAAAACCCTGCTGCATCAATCCCCCTTTGATGGCGTCTTTGTGCCATTACTAAAATACCCAGCAATACAAATTATCACTTTTAAAAAGTGGTCATTCTCTCTTGTTTCATCATAATTCCGTCTAAATCCTTAATCATTTCATAGTAATTTCCTTTCCTGTCCTCTAACTCTATCTCTTCTCTCTTTCTTGCTCTTCGTTTAACATCAGGTGACTCTTTCTTGCACTTACAACACCTATATATCAGGAAAATCATTAGTATCACTGTAGCCACTGCAATAATTGGTGTTAGTATTTGCCCTAATACACTATTTCCAAAAGTAGCAAACCAATTACCCACAGAGGAAAAACTCTTACCAAGTTTCTCCTAAGCACTATCAACCTTCAGTTCATATTTCTGATATATCCCTCTAGACTCTTACTCTTGTCAGGGATAAATGTGCAACATTGTTGATTTTCAACATATTACAGACTCCACCCTCTTTAGCCAATAATACATTGAGAGCAAGTCGATTTTGTAAAACCATAGACCTGATTGCAACCATTTCAGAATCAATCATCAAAAACCCACCAGCAGTATCTGTTGATAAACAATCAACCACCGTGGACAATTTTCTAATTTTATGTGAATTTAGAATGACTCCAACTGAAGGTATCAATGCTCCAAAAATGTCTCCCACAATTTATGAAAAACTTGCTCCCCTTTTACTACGTGTTAATCCATTCTTTACTTCATTGATTCCGTTATTTTTGTTTAAGTGATATACTGTTGGAAAAACTATACCCATGTAGCAACATCCATACGAATGTGCGGGCAACCTATAGTAGGCATTCTTACCACACACATAATAGATTCCCGGAAAGACAGGATCAGTTCCTCCTCTTATTCCCCATCCTCCCGTAATTAGGAAAACATGATCACACTCACTAGAACCAATGAAATAGTTATTAAATTCAGTTTTCAATCTAAGCAAGCAAAGCTTCCCTCTATGATGCCAATCCAGGGTCATGGCAGCGTATGTTTCACCTTTTTTATAGCTTCCTTCTCTATAAGCCCATGGAGGTACATGAGACTTTTGCTCAGCAGCTTTTCTCTTAAAATCTTGCCTGCTATCCTCTACCATGTTAATGAATTCTATTTCTTCAAACAACAAACTACAGGTTAGATTATTCCGATATGCGTATATTATATCTATTGACTTTGTTGAATGGAAAAATTCCCCCATATACTCTGCATCTTTAGCACTACTTACCCTATTCATGTTCTTTCTAATGGGAATTTCTGAAAATACTACATCCATGTTAGAATAATAATATTGTAAGCTACCCTTCTCATAGAAAAGACTGGTTAGTACACTACAAGGCACTCCATATGTTAAAGGTAGGTGATGGTAAGTCACCCCCTCTGAGACAGACGATGGTAATTGCTTGCACACATAGCAGTCTCTCACATCCATTGTGTCCACATATTCATACAACAACTTAGTAAAAACATTTAATGAAAAGTCATTAATTGACTTATCCTGATGATAGATACTGTCATCTACCATTCTCTCTACATTAGTATGTGAGACTTCTTTAAGACCTTTAGAATCTACCTTCTCACTCATCACATTGTTAGTATTATTATTTCTATTAGCTAACATAAAGACAGGCACAATAACGATTAGTGTTAACCACACCAACATTAGCAATAGAATACTAAAGAAGCAAGCATTAATACATCTATGTTTAAAACTGCGATTTTGATATCCAGTCTCTGTTGTATCTGCCGATTCTAGAAAAAAAAAGAAAAAACTAAGAAAACCTAAAAAAAATCTAAAACTAAAAAAATCTATTAAACTATCTAAAGTAGTGTATCCAAACACCTTAAGCCTTATTTCTTCACACCCTCTTTTTCTTCTTTTTTTTTCACAGTCTTTAATTACATTTCTGCCTCAGTTCTCTGGACTTCTGCGAATAAACTTTCAAATTTCTGCACCCTAATTTACACAGTTCTTTTAGGGTGGCTCGTAACTGTTTGCGTCCTTTGGTTCTACACCAGCATTTTCTTTGCTCTGATCTGTATGCTCAATTTCTTCCAACACCACATATGTCCATTCATGTGCTGTGTATTTCTTGTTCGGAACTCTTGCTCTTTTTGTTTTCCGAACTGTATCTTCCTCTGACTCACTCTGTTCAGTCTGGCTTGATACTTCTACTATCGTATCTGGTGTTTTCTTTTTCAAAGTGTATTTCAGTCCTTTCACTCCTTTTGGCCACACATCACCTTTTCTGGCTTTCTTAACTTTCACAGTTCCCTCTTTATCAGTTTCAAGTTCACAACTTCTCTTATTCATTTCTTTTCTTTGTTGCACTTGCTCTTGAGCTTCATTCAACACTTTTCCATCATTGACTTCAACAGCAGTCTTACGAATCCCAGTAGCTGGTGCCCACTTTATTTTACTTTGTTCATGTTCAACCACATGTTCAACAGTTTCAGGATCCGCAGCTTCGGGCTCTGTGGCCTCAGACTCTGCAGCTTCTGGCTCTACTTGACTCTCCACCAGTTGCTGTTCTTCCTCTTCCAGTCTTTCAAGTGGACTTGGAACTCTTCTGGTATGGCTCGCATGTATCCAATTCGGCAAGCCACCACACTTCACTGCTGTCATTGTCACCAGTATTACCTGGTATGGCCCATGCCAACAAGGCTCGAGACACGACTTTCTTACATGCTTCTTCACCAGGATCCACTCTCCTGGATTTAAATCATGTGCTTGCTCTTGCTGTGATATGGTTGCAACTTCTCCAACCTGATGAGACATAGGAACACACCACATCAGCCAATCCTTTGCAATAATCGAGCACTAGATCATCAGTAATATTCATCAGTTGATTTGCTGGTGCAATTGACTGTCTCATTGCTCTCCCCATTATTACTTCGTGGGGGGATAGTCCAGGCTTTTTATCAGGAATGCTTCTCAGACTCATCAATACCAAGGGTAAAGCATCTGGCCATTTCAGTGCTGTGGATGCACACACTTTTGATAGTCTGGATTTAATAGTGCCATTAATTTGCTCGACCACACCTGAGGCTTCTGGTCGATAGGCACAATGCAGCTTTTGCTCAATTTTTAATGCTGCGCAAATCATCCAAATTATTTCATTATTAAAATGAGTACCTCTATCCGTTTCTAAAGAGACTGGAAATCCAAATCTATGAATGATCTCTCTCAAAAGCAATTTAGCAACAGTTAAACTATCATTTCTCTTTGTTGGATCTGCTTTCACCCAACGAGAAAACAGACAAACCACAACCAACACATACAAGGAGGGAGCTCTATGAAATCAAACCTGTAACTGTGTAAACGGTCCTGCTGCTTTTCCAATTCTTCTCCAACTAACAACAGCCTTTCACCCTGGATTCTGCTGCTGGCAAACTATACATCTTTTGCAACGGCTCTCTGCAATGACCCTGAACCTTGGATTATACCAGGACTGCTTGAAGAGACCAATCATGGCATCTCTTCCCACATGTGTCAATCCATGGTACACCCTGGCCATCTGAGACAATAGACAGTCTGGCATTACTCGCCTACCATCTGTACACACCCACACTTCATCTTCAGCTCTTTGTGTAAAACCTGATTTAATCCAAATCTCTTTTTCTTCCTCACTGGCCTGCAACTGTCTAATTTCCTCCCATGTCTCTACAGAAGAGAACATCAAGTGATAATTTGTATTCTTTTTCTCTGTTCCTTTGTTTATTGAAATTGAATTTTGTGCACAGAAATGCGCCACTTGGTCTGCGTATCTGTTCCCACTGGTCACATAATCATTTCCTGATTTACGTGCTGGACATTTGACCACTGCAATCTCTTTGGGCAACTGTAATGCATCCAGCAAATCTTTTACATCTTTGCTATTTCTAATCGGAGATCCTGAAGAAGTCAGAAACTTACATTGCATCCACAATTGTCCAAAATCATGCACCATCCCAAAACCATATTGACTATCCGTGAATATGGTTACTCTGAAATTTTTGCCAATTATGCAAGCCCTGATCAAAGTGACCAGTTCCGAAATTTGTGCTGAATTTACCCCTTTTAGACAAGATGCTTCAAGAACCATGGCCACTGTACATACAGCATAAGAAGCACGCAAAACACCTCTTTCGTTCCTCAAACAAGAACCATCTACAAACATCACATAATCTGATTCAGGTAACGGTGTATCTTTTATATCAGGCCTTGGTTTGGTGCACAACTCTGTCACATCCAAACAATCATGATCCGCTTCGTCCATCACTTCTTCACAACTTGTACTCGGCAACAAAGTTGCTGGATTCAGTGTCATACATCTTGTTACTGTAACATTCTCAGCTCCCAAAATCACTCTCTCATATCTAGTCAAACGACTACTCGTGAGATGCTGCATTCTTGTTCTTGTCAACAAAATTTCAACAGAATGTGGCACGTACACTTTCACTGGATGTCCCATCACAATTGATTCGCTCTGCTCCAGACTCACACAAGTAGCAGCCACCGCTTTCAAACAACCTGGCAATGCTGCAGCCACTGAGTCCAAAATAGCAGAGAAATATGCCACTGGACGACGCGCCATTCCATGTGTCTGCGCCAAAACTGAAAGTGCACATCCATCTTTCTCACAATAGAACAACGCAAAATCTTTACAACAATCTGGCATTCCTAACGCAGGTGCTCGACAAAGACTGTCTCGCAACTCAATAAAAGCCTTCATGCTTTTTTCATCCAATTGGATTGGATCGACTACATCTTTGTGAGTCAATCTCTGTAATGGCTTGGCTATCAGTGAGAAACCACTGATCCACTGTCTGCAGTATCCAACCATGCCCAGAAACATTCGAATTTCTTTCTGTGTTCAGGGAGGACCCATTTGCAAGATCACAGCAATCAGATCTTGTGATACTTTCCTGACTCCTTTCTCAATTTTGTGTCCCAAATATTGAACCTCTTTCTGGCAAAATTGCAATTTTGCTGGTGACACTTTAGGCCCACCTACTGCCAAATGGTTCAGTAGAGCAATTGTATCTGTCACACATGCCTCTCCTGTTCTTGATGCCACCAATAGGTCATCCATATATTGTACTAATACTGAGTCTTCTGGCATTACCAATGACTCCAGCCACTTTTTCAAAATCTGATTGAAAATTGAAGGAGTCTCTGTATACCCTTGAGGAACTCAGCACCATGCCAAAAGACGCTCTCTGAACTGGAAAGCAAAAAGATATTGACTATCGGATGTAAGGGTATTGAGAAGAATGCTTGGCACAAATCAATCACTGTGAACCATTCTGCATCACAGGGAATTTGATAAAGAATCACTGCTAGGTTTGGTACTATTGGACAACAGGGTACCACAATCTTGTTTATTTTTCTCAGGTCTTGCACAATTCTATACTTGCCACTCGGTTTCTTAATTCCCATAATAGGTGAATTACAAGGACTCCCTAATATTTCTCTCAAAATACCCTGTTCAATCATTTGCTCAATTACAGGAGTAACTCCTGCAATAGTCTCGGGACTCATTTTATACTGTGGTGTTATTGGAAATGCTGCTCCTCCTTTGACTGAAATTTGAATAGGATCAACTCCTTTCATTAATCCAATGTCTTTCCCTGTAAAATCCCACACATCAGTCATCACTGTATCTTTCAACTCAACAGGCAAATCCTTCGCTGTAAATAAAGGATATAAATCGTTCACTTCTGTCCCTTGTCTTGCTAACATCACCTTGAAAGCAACATCCTCATCTGGCATTTGAAAAGCAATGCCTTCTGGTGTACAGTAGATGATGCAATTCATTTTACATAACAAGTCTCTACCTAAAAGGTTTACCGGACTTGTGTCACACACTACAAACCGATGCAAATCTCTAAACTCTCCAATGTGAACCACCATTGGTTTGGTCACTGGAGTTTTAATAAGCTTATTTGAGACTCCCACAACTTGGATAGTTTCTCCCGAGAGGGGTAGGTTTGGAATTTCCGCTGCTCTCACAGTAGAATGGGTAGCACCAGTGTCCACAAGGAATGTAATATCATTACCTTCCACTTTCCCATCCACAAAAGGACCAGACTGATCTACCTCCAGAGATGCGCCAAGCACGCACTCTTCCTCCCCCCTCAAGCACCGTCATTGAGATGAATCTGAATCACTCTCAGGACACTGTAACTAGTATTGTGAAACCATTTGTACATTTTGATTCTTACCAACCTGTTCACCCGCATGAAATCCAGCATTCGCACTGTATCTTTGTACCTGAGCATTCACATTATTAAGCATAGGAGCTTGAGGCACTTGTACCTGTTGTACCTGTGGTGTAACTACCTGTTGCTGCTGCAGCTGTTGTTGATTCATAACCACTTCATTCTGCATCTGTGGATTGAAGTTTTGAACCATTCCGTTATTTCCTAAAAAGAACTTACACTCGTTCTTCCAATGTCCCATCTTCCCGCATGCATGATAAGGATATTTCTTTTTCATTTCCTCTCTATTATTTTTACCTTTTCCCTGAATCTGCACTTGAACACCACCATTTGGTACAACATTCATATTAGGCACCTGACCATTTTGAAAATTCTGATTCTGCCCTTTCACTTGAAAACCTGTTTGAGAATAATCAATAAAATTCCCATTTTTCTGCTGGGCTGCTTTCACCTGTGCCCACATTATTTTCTCTTTCAATTTCTTATGTCTTGATTCAATATCATCACTACAGTGTTTTGCATACCTCAGAATTTCATCTACTGTCTTGTTTTGCCAACAAATCAGATGCTGCTGTATCATATTACTAATCTCTAGTTTCAATCCAAACACAAATTTATACACAAAATGTCCCATATCTTTGTCAGTTATGCTCTCAAAACCACTATACTGTCTAAACACCTGTAAAAGTCTCTCATAATAAGCATGTACTGATTCTTTCGACTCCTGTGTCGTCCTGTCAATCTTAACCCAATCTGTTTCCTTTGGGGCAATCTTACTCTTCAAGTAAGTTCTTACTTGATTATATTTCTTCATCACCTCTTCTGAAGGTGCTCCAGTTTTAACATCTCTAGGATATTCTTCTTTTGGCCAATCAACTGCAATCTTACACTCAGTCCATAAATCAGCTGGAACTACAATGTCAAACAAACCCTCCAAATATTTCAATAAAACCTTTCAAACTTTTACAAACCTCTCTACTTGTTTGTACCACTCAACAGGCTTTTCTCTCAAACTGGGAAATTCATTCGTAAAAGACAATATATCTTGTCTTGACCAAGGAATGTGAACATATCCGCCACCTGGAACTTCTCTCATTGGATATATCATTTCAGCAGACTCTGTCTCTCTTAACGGAAGCATATTAGATGCAGTCACACCTTTATTTGCAAGCATTTCTTCTTTCTTTTTCACCCATCTGCCTTTCCATCATTCCAATTCACGCCATCTTTTCAGAGTATTAATCAACTCTTTTATCTGCAATAGTTTACCAGATGCATTCAAACTCCCTAGATCCTTATCACTAAAATCCAATCTATATGTCTCTTGTAAAGCCTTTGATTTCTCAATATTCACTCCATGTTCCTGTGCAGCTTCTGCAAGCCTCTCGTGCAAATTCTTCGCTCTCAATGTAATATTCTTACACAAGAATAATAACTCATCTTCCTGATATTTACTCAATCTCTCTGGACTTATTGTACCAATAATCATTTCTTCCAGATCTACTCTTAGTCTACCTACATCCATACTCGGTCTTCACTTATTAGGCACCATTCCTCTAATCCAATCATCCAACTCCTCTGGTGAAGGTCCCACTGAACCCCCCGATTCTAGATTTGTTTCTCTCACATTTTGCATTAATCTTCTAGGATCCATTTGCACACCCCTCTTTGGTGTTTCTATCACATTCCGATTCTCTGAAATGTCAATCAGTGATCCTGATTCACTACCACCATTCCTAGCACTATTCACGGGAACCGTCAATGCATGCACCCTCCAAATATTCTGACCCTCATTATACAATGGGACTATAGGAACCGACAACGTCTCTGCATTTAAACTCATCTGATTAATTTTCTGTGTCAATTCTTCCTTTGCTTTATTAAGTTCATAAATCTCTCTCTCCTGTGTAACTCGTGTAGCCTGTGAGAACTGTGGAACTAATGGAACTTGTGAAGCTTGTGTAACCTGTGAAGCTTCTATTTCAATTAATGGTGCACTTGGAGTAATCCCTTTCGGACTCTACTGATACGGCGGAGGTCTTTTTAGTAACATCTCATCCAGTAACTCATCATCAATTTCATTCAGATCTATATCTGGTTCTGTATCTTCTACATTATTCTTTTTCTCTTTGCGTTTCCCTCCAGCCTGATCTTCAGGAACCATCACCGGATATAATCCCTTTGTGATTACATCTCTCCTCCATCTTTTCATCTGAGCATCCCATTTAGCCTCTGAATACCATCTCATTGTATTCCTATATTTAACCCATTCCTATCTCTCTCTCTCTCTCTCCTGTACGCCTCATGTTCCCATTCTTCAAGCGCCTCATAATGCATAGGTCTGGGATTCGGTCTCAACGAATTCATACGTCTTCTCAAGTTTTCCAAAATCCTTACATTAAAGGTACCATGCTCTGGGAAAGCTAAAACTCCATCACCTTCCGTATACTTCACCCAATTCTCCAACCATGTACACAAATGATATCCACGCTCCAACTACATATAAGAAGCTAGTGACCTAGGAGGAGGTATAGGAACTCCCTCTCTAGTAACTATTGGCCTATCTTTTCTAAAGAAAGTCTGTATCATCTTTACCAATTTCATTTCCAACTTTCTCCTTTCGCTAGCTTATTTCAGGAAAAAAAAATCAAGGAAATCCTTCCGTAATTCTGCTCACGCTATTCGCTCACACTCGTCCAATACCAGCACGACTCACACAAATCAACTAATCACAGCACAATACTCCCTGTTTACACACCCGCTATCTGACCAATGCCAGCGCGGCTTTTTGTGACGTGAGTATAACTCCTACAACTGACTCTCCCTTCACAAAATAATACGGCAAATGAACTACAAAGTCTTTCTAAATAAATTCTTATTAGAAACGACACAAAACACTGCTACTTTGTCTGCTCCACTAAGTAAAGAAATAGTTCGTCCACTCAAAGAGATCCTTTTACGACCAGTGTCACTCTACTCTCAATCAAGTGAAAAGAGGTCTTGGTACTACTTTAGGTGTACTTTCTAAAGTTTCGGGAGAGGACTTTCACTATTACAACCGGCTTACTCACTTACTTCAGAATAGGTCCCTTAGATAATATCAACAACCTTTCGTTGTTCAATATTACAACAACAGACAAAGTACTTCTCTAGTGTGTTACTTTCCACACTCTTCCTCTGCCTCTGCGGCTAAAATAACATCCCGGGACCTTAGGCAACTCCGTACCCGTACTTCCAGACTACATAAAACAAGACGTTAACATTTCATATTAGTAACCAAAATCATTAATTCAACCATTGATTTGCCAAAACAATCAATTAAATCCATCAAACTGCTACCAAAACTGATCCAGCGATCTGGGACTAATACATTTCCACAGACAAGGCCCAATTTCATTACCCAACAAGTCCCTTCACGCTGGGTGAGTGTAATACAAGACTTACCAAAAATCCTAATATTTATTGTCGTTATCCCTGCATATAATTTGTGGCGATGCAATCTTTATTTATGTTGACAGGGTTTGGCAAACTAATACCTAATTCTACTGTACTTATAATTCAAGAATAATCACCTCTAAAAAAGACAAACTCATTTGTATATTTATAATACTTTATCTAAATAATGTGAAAATGCTCATCAATACCAAATACAGTATGAATCATAGACCATCACAAGAAACAAAATTAGAGAAATAACAATAGATTTCATCTTATTGGCTGTGCATAAAAGAGCAGAAAGGCGAAGAGGCAAAAGGTTCAGAGACAATAATACAATTACAATTGATAATGCAAATTCAGTTTTCTGTCTATACTAACCCAATAGGAAATAGGAAAGCTACTGTCTGGCCACGAGAGCAGTATGGCCCCTCAAGAAGATTTGAAGTGGCAAAGACTAAGTCAGGAATCAGCGGACAGAAACAGCCAGCCTCTTCTCACGCAAGAAACTCACCAAAGTGCTCCTTCTCCCTCCCACCGGGAACCTCAATTATACCCTAAAACCCAAAAAGACCAACCCACAATTGTATCAGAGCTAACAATTTCTCCTCATTCAATTGGTTATGGAAGGGGGTGTACTGTCACACCACTCTCGTCATGTGTTTTAGTTCAGAGACGTCATTGTTCATTTATTCATCTTATCAACTTCCAGCCCAGGAAATACAAATTCGAGTCGTTGTCACAGTACACATCTCCTCCATCCTGGTCATGTAACAAACTCTGTATCACATTTGTCCATTTGCGCCGCTTTTCCGAAGGAAGTGTTCTTTCTCTCGAACTTTTAATTTGGTTTCTCCATGCAAACTCTTGGCAGGCACATAGGACCCGTGAAGGACATTTGTCTTCCACCTTCCCCTTCTTGCTCAGAATTAAACTGCATTTATTTCTTTCATTAACCCAAACGTTTCCTGCAGAGCAGAAAACCATACTTCTACGGAAAACAAACACATGACATTATTAATCACTTATAATGCTATACCATAACGTACCCACCCTGTGTTGCATCTACCCATGCGCAATCCGAGTTAATATTGTTTTCCTAGCAAATGTTAATTAATGCATTAAAGCTGCATTAGTCCTTTTACCTTACATTAGTCAAAAGCATTTGCAGCCTAGTCCAGTGCTTTAGTTCGCGCTTGCGCAGAAGCATTTTCCTCCATGTTAAGCCCTTTTTACGCATACGTTTTTCACAGCACACAGTTAATAAGTGTTACTGAGGGTTCAATTCGAGTATGGCTCCGTAGAAGCTGACCCTTGTCCTGGACCTCAGCGCTGGTTGCTAGGCTGCTGGAGGTCCTGGCCTGGCAGGTCGGGCTGGACTGTTCCCATTGGGCGCAGGGTTAAGACTGATTTGCATATGGCTGGGTTCAAACTGGAATGGCATGGGGAGCAAAAAACGATGGATTTAGGCCCAGATCTCTGTACTGGTGTGAATCTATGACATTGTTCTGTATTCTGTCCATCATTTGTTCTCTTTGCACAATTAAATAGATCACGCACAAACAGTGTGCCCTCAAAATCAGTGCGGTCTCGGACTGTCTTCACAGTCCACGCCCTGATCTTTTTATTCAACTCCCCATGTCATTGGAGGATCAAAATATATGCTCACCGTGGGCAGGTTTTCCCTAGGGACTACCCGTGCATATGGTGCCACCCGCCGTGACGCTTCATCACACACGCAGAACACTACATTCCTTCTCAAACATAACAAATCGTAAACAACAAAGGCATCAGACTCATAGTAAGGAAAACTATCAGCGTACTACAATAGTGGGATCACCCAGTTTTAGAGAGCACAGTCTTTTAGCCAAACTGATGGCATTGGGATATCGTTCAAGTTGTATGTGGTGCAACTGCTCCGGCTCTCTGGGGTCGCTTCGCAGTTTGATCCTAGGAGTGGGGTAGGTGGTGACACAGGGCAGCTATATCCATCAGAGTGATCTGGCACACTCAGTGTCTGTGACAGAGTTGGGGTAGCTGTCCCCCTGTGGGTGTCTACCTCTGGTATTCAGTTGTCCCCCTTATTCACCTCTGCATCAGTTCTTTTTTGACAAGCTTGAAGAACGACACGTTCCGGGGGATCTCTTCCCCTTCCCACCTTGCAGTGATCATGGTGCCATGCCGCCAGACTACCACTCACGGGTGTTGCTAAAATGGTAATCAGAATTTGCTCCCAGGATTCCTGTCCTTGATGAACACCAAGTCCCCCGTCTGAATATCTACTACCTTGGATTTGCAGGCAGGCTTGCTCACTTGTTGGTGGTTGTCCTCTTCTGCAACACTCTGTCATTATCAATGGGGGGCGGTGGGCAAAGGGGGGGAATAGTATCCACGCCTATCCAACCCATGAGGGCACGTACTGGGGCCCATCCCGTAGTGGAGCATGGGGTCTGGCGGTACTCACGTAAGAAGGCATAAATGCCCCACTCCAAAGGTTGTTGATTGGCATGTGCAATTCAAATTACTTTATTGAGCATTCAAATAAATCGCTAGGCTTCATCAGTGGCTTGAAGCCACCGGGAGTTACTTTCTCATGCTTGATATTCCACGCTTGCAACTACGTTGCGAATTCATGACTTTGGAATAGCGGGTCATTGGTGGTCCAAAGCTCTTTCAACAACACATGTGTCGCCATAATTTTTGCTAGTTTCGGCACAGTTTCCCCAGCTGTCTGGGAATTTACTATCTCATCGTCATCACATAAGCTTTATTCAATTTATCAAGAACCATAAAAGCGTACAGATAAAAAAGATGTATATCATTAAGAATCTAAAATAGAATTAAAGAGTAAATAAAATACAGAACATAAGAATTTTCTCACATGTAAAAGCATCTGGTTAAAAAGAAAAAATCACTTATAATACCAAAGGTACAACATTATTCTCTGGCACTGCCTCCATACAAATCTAGCAGGGGACTAATATATCCTTTGTTTTGCTTTATGAGCGTCAATCTGCACCATAGAAAGTAGTGGCATAATCTAATGGAAGGGAACACAGGCGCCCAACTAACAAAATTCAATTCATTTTTTTTCCTTTTTTTTTTTTTACTATCTAACTTCTGGGTATTTGGTGTAGTCATCTACTAGGACCATAGTGCAATGCCCATCTGGGAGGCAGCTGAAATTAAGGCTGGCGCATGTCCATGGCTTGTTCGGACCACTTTCCATGAGTACAGGACCTGGGGCCCTGGCTACTTGACACCACTGGCACAAGCGGATTATGGTCTCTACCATTTCAATTATCAGCGGGAACCACACCTTGCTCCGGATGCAATTCTTAGTCTTGACTGCACCTTGCTGTTCAGTGTGCACCAATTGCACCACCTGTTCCGTGATGGCTACTGGGCATGACTAGGTGCAGACTTCTGAGTAGGAAACCTTCATCATCAGTCGCCAGCTCCTGGTGCACCTCGTACAGCAAGTCTAGTACCTGTTTTGCATCGGGTGTCTGGTGCACCCAGTGTGTTTAGAGGGTGTCCCAGTTTCCTGTCTGCAGGGCTGCTAGAGGTATATGTAGACACTCATCTCCCTCTATTGCTGTGCAGATCTTGTCAAGGGATAGGGGTAAGGGTTGGAACTGTTCCACCACATACTTCCACCACTTACTGTTACACCACTTCTGTGTCCTCTGCTTCCAAAACCTCCTCACAAGTTGTGTCTCTCGGGTGTTGGGAGAGGTAGTTTGCCAGGTTACTTGCCTCAGGCCTGCATTCTACTTGGCAGTCATAGTCTTGGAGCTGGAGCATCCATTTCTCTATTCGGGGTTGTGGCGTGGAGGATGTGCCCCGGAAAAGTAGACTAAGTGGCTTGTGGTCCGTGTTCACTACAAGGGGGTGTCCATAGAAATAGAGATTGAAATGCCTGTAAGTCCAATGGATGGTGATCACTTCTTTTTCAATTTGAGAGTATCTTTGCTCTGTCGGGGTCAGGGATCTGCTGGCATAGGCAACAGGTGCCCATTCTCCAAGGGACTGTTGTTGAGTGAGAACAGCCCCTAATCCTGTCAGGCTGGCGTCTACTGCGAGAGCTGTGGGGATTCGACAGGGTGAAAATAGGCCAATGTGGTGTCTGCCGACAGCGCATCTTTCAGGGCCTGAAATGCCTTGGCTTAGTCTTTGCCCCATGTCCACCTGGTCGTGGCTTTAGTGAGTTCTCTTAAAGGCTGTGTCAGGTTGGTCAAGTCCAGTATGAAGCGACCACAGTAGTTGACCATGCCTCGGAAACTTCTAATTTCTGAGATATTGGCCAGGCTGGGGCTTCCTTGACATCTCTCACCTTTTCAGGGTCAAGGGTTATGCCTTCCGCTGAGAATGTGGATCCAAAGAAACTAATTTGTTATTTCAGAAACTCGCATTTGTCTCAATGGAGGGTGAATCTTATTAGTACCCCTCGAAACCTCTTGTGGTGTTCTTGGATCGTGGCGGCATATACAAGAATATCGTCACTGACATTGACAGCTTCCGGTAGGCTGGCCAACATCTCACGTGCAGCATTTCGTAAAACTTACGAGGCACTGGAAATTCCAAAATGTATGCGCGGTACCATTGGAGTCCTACATGTGTCAAAAAGGTTATAATGTGCCTCAACTCTGGGTGCAGGGTCAGTTGGTGATATCCTGATCGGAGGTCCACTTTGGAGAGCCAGCTTGCACCACTCAACTCCTCGATCAGATGATCAATGGTGGGGGTGAGGTGGCGTTCACGATAAATTGCAACATTTGGTAACTTCATGTCTGTACAGATCTGAAATTCTCTGGGCTGTTTTGGCTTCTTCGTCACAACAATTGGGGACGCCCACGGTATAGGACTGATGACTTTCTCAATGATCCCCACTTTCTCAAGCTTATCTAGTTCGTCTCCGACCTTTGACCGCAGGTGGAACGCTACCCTGCGATAGCTCAGGGCCACCGGTTGAATGAATTCGTCAATATGTAGCCAGAAAAGTTTGCTCTTCATGCACTCGATCCCTTTAAACAGGCTCAAGAACTCGGCTGGTATATGGGCCAGTTCTTTGGTGTGTATTCTGAATGTGAACTTAACCTCCGCTGCGCTGCTGCTGCTTAGGAGCATGTCCTGCCCCCCCCCGTTTGTGACATACACAATGGGGTCCACTCAGACGTTGCCATGAGAGATCCGGGTCTTGAAGCTTTCCAACATGGGTAGGGGCCTATTCTGTCCATAGTCGAAGGCTTTGATCTTGGCCTGTGTCAGTGTAGTTGGGGTTGGCAGGATGCCTTAAATATCCACGACCATTATGTTGATAGAGAAGCTGGTATCAATAGCTGACGTGACGAGATCAGACCCAACTTATAGGTGACAATGGTCGGCGGGGTAATGGTCGGCGGGTGACCGCAGTGTTGCCGACTGTGAATACTGAGTGTAATATGTACTCCACATTATCATAGTCCATACCTTCTGTCTCGTCCTCACCCTGGGTGACGGTATGTACCGTCTCTTGAACCTTCTTTCCTTTCGCTAACCTGCACACTCGGTGAAGTGATAATATTCCCCTCATGAAGTGCACTTTTGTCCCTCGCTGGGCAGTCTGTTGGCTGGTGGTTGCTCCCAACATAATAGCCACATGTTCTGGATACTTTTGGTGCTTTCTTGGGCCTTTCCGTTACCTTTATCGGTTGAACACGGGTTCCGTCTTGACTGTTCTATATAGCGCAGCCTCCATGAATGAGGCTCTCGCCTTCTAAAGTTCTTTTGACCTTCCCATCGTGAGAATGTCCAGCAGGGACTTTCCAGATTCTTGGAGAATATTCTCCTGTAGCTTTGTTGAGACACATGCTTGGATGCTCTGTCCAGTGGCGGTTTCTGTTCGAGGGCGTCGGGGCTCCGCGACCCTCACTTTCAAAGTCAAAGTAACAGCAATACTAAAACGACTCCTTTTTTTAAAAAAAAAACATGTTCACACACTTTAACTATTTTGCTGGGGGGCTGTTGCACACTGCCACTCACTGTGCTTGTTGCTGTGATGGCAGTGACGCTTTCCATAAACTTCCTCCCCTGGGCGGGCCCAAAGCTAAGAGAATTTGCCAGGCTGACGAGCTCACATCTCTGAGACCTGTGAGGTCATCAACTTGGCAAAGACCAGGAGCGGAGAACCAGGAGGTTCAATCTCCACCCTCTGAGTACATGTGGGTAAAATTAGCCCCGGGCGTTTTTGACAGAAGCCCTGTAATGCTGGGGCTTCAAGTCAGTCAAGGAGTGGAGAGCATGGCCACCCCACCCTTTCCTAACTCGTAACAGAGGGGGTGGATCCTATCCTGTGACGAATTGGGAAAGGGTGGGATTGAGGCTGTTGGCAGGGGGTAAGCCGAAAAATCGAAGCTGCACAGTTTGTCATCAGGACTTTTGAAGACATACTGCGCAGACTCGAGGTATCTGCTTCCCGCGCTGCAATTAATGCAGACCCATTTCAGCCAGCAGACTCGTGGTGAAGATGTAGTACACTGCAGGAGCGTGTGCCTGTTGAAAGGCTTTCGCGTTGCCTATCTTGAAGCTTCACTTCCAGTCCAGACAGTGACCCGCAGCCTCCAACACTGTGAGTGAACCACCATGTAAGTTAGAAAATGAAGCATCTGGGTTCGGTCTATTTGTTTGGCAGTAATAAACGTGACGTGAGACACCTTAAAATGAATGCCTGTCTTGTTGCTTGATTGTTAATTATTTCCTTCATGCTATCTGAAGGGTTTTGCGAGACAGCGGCTATGTGGACTTTGCAGGGACGTTTGGCGAGCTCGTGTGTTGAACTTTAAAAATAAATACAGTCAGTTATCCCCAGGATATACGTTGGATAAATAGTTGGAAAGCTCAAAGAAGCAGATAAATGATAAAATAAATGGTATGCAGCGCTATTTGTGGGAAGCGGTGAGTTGTCTGCCTCAGGGTAGAGTTCTCAAACAACTATTGTGTAAAAATGGTTTTTAAACACCATTTTAATTAGCATAATTACTAGCAGTGTGTGTGGGGGTCGGGGGGGTCTTGGTGGTCACCGAGAGTGCCCAGGAGAGGTCACTGGCACCAGAGCGAGGAGATTGCACCAGTCTAGGAATGTCTTTCAAGGTAGACTAAATAACCAAAAGAAGTCCACTTGTGATTAGAGTGACTGTCCTATCGATGGTATAGTTAATAATTTAAAGAAAACAATGAGTTTTCTTAAAATAACCCTCACCCACCAAAGTGACCCATGGTGGCATGCTTCATCATCGGGTTCTTCCCGCCCCGCTGTGGGACGGGGCGTGCTACTGATGGAGCAAGGACTCACAAATGAGACTTGCTCGGATGCAATCTTCTCATAAGTATTAATGTATTAAACTTGTATTGTTTGTACAAATAAATACACACACCAACATAAGTAGTAAGGAAGCTTGCTTATGTGTTTTAACTAACAAGTAACGCTTGTCTATTCTAAAATGGCCGCTAAAGCGCGGGAACTTTACTGCGCATGTCTCAACCATATAGAGTTTATAAGTAAATGGGAATAGAGTAGAAAGAGTGGGTATACAGTGAAACATTTTATTTGTGATTTTAATATTTTCTTCTTTGACTTTTATTAGTTCGTAAACTTGGGCCTGGGGTTGGTGAACTGAAAACTCGTGTGACAATGGTTCTGTGCATGCTCCCTGAAAGGCTGCCCAGAAAGAAAAGGATGAAGTCAACCTGGACGTCGTCCAAGGCCATGACCTGATGGCCAATATTGCTGTATTCATGAATGTCCCTACTAATATGCAACAATGTACATGAAGAATGTATAAACTTTGTCATGAGACGGGTGGGAAATAAAGCAAATGTATTAAAAGTGAGGGGCGGTATTTTAAAGACAAAGGGCTTAAAGAAATTGAATAAAATCAATATGGTGTGAGGATCAACCCCCTGTCCCTGTCCAATCAGAAGTAGTGGCCCCATATTTTTGCAAGATTAATGGGAGGTACATGGGCGTAGAAGGGTATAATAGATATAGAATTAGCTAATTAGTTGGCGTTAGCTTTGGCGTTGAGGCTGTCAGCTTGGAGGACCACAGAATGAGCTGATCGATTGCAGACTGAACCGCTGTCCAGAGAGGTCCTGAGGTGGGGGGGGCGGAGTACCTTAGAAGGAAGACACGGGAGAAATCGGAGAGAAGCGAAGTACCAGAGAGGGGAACGCGCAGGCGTCGTTGATAGAGAGGCCATCAGTCCTGTCCTGATCCGGGAGGAGGTCTTTGCTCTTCATCCTTCCAGGGTCCTATCTTTCCAACTCCTTGGCCAAGGGGTTTGGTTCTCGCACTTTAGGTAAATATAAATGCAAGCCTTAGTTGCGCTGCTGTCTCTATCTTCTCCTTTCCTAAGGGACCGTCATTGATCGATAATTGATTATTATGCTTCATCCTTGATATGCGATTTAAGTATCACGTGGTTCTGCATTTTACTCTGCTAAATCTTTAGATAAATATTTTAAAACTTCCTGACTCAGGGATTAATTCAGGAATTATGATTTGCATTGAATGTCACTCATTTTAAACTTCCCAATTATCAAAAGGTCCATTGGTAAGTCATTACTCTTCAATCAGAAAAGTAATTGGTAGCAGGGATTTTGATAAAGAGTACAACAGACCCACCAGCGGAAATTGCTAGCGTAGTATGAATGTATGGGCCCAAGTGAGTATTTGATGTATGCAGCGGCGTCACTAGGGTTGGTGTCACCCAGTGCGGTAACTCGGTAACTCATGGTGTCACCCCCTCACGACTTACCCCATGACACCATCACATGGGGTGACACCTTTCCCAAATGAGACTAGTAAATAGTCTCATTTGGGAAAGGTGTCACCCCATGTGATGGTGTCACCTGGTGCGGTCCGCACCCCCGCACCCCCTAGTGACGCCACTGGATGTATGAATGCTTGTTGCTAGTAACCCGCTGGATCAGTTTTCTGGTTATCAGAGGATGGTTGCATTTTGTTGATTGGGTAATGAGAATTTTTTTTTTTTGAACTAACATCCGTTATTGTTTAAAGTTTGTTTTATGTTGTCCAGAAAATCCCCGGGGAAAATTGAATAGCGGATGGTAGGTGGAAGCCATACTGCAGTGAGGTTATCTGCCAGGCAGAAATAGTACTGAAAAGTTAAGTAGGGCTATCAGTACTTGTTAGGGACTCTATGCGTGTGAGTAAAGGCAAAGGAATATGCTAGTGAAAATTTGATGTTATATCACCTAGAAAGGGTAACATTGAAGAAGTAGCAGGTATTTCTGAAGCTTGTGTGAAGAGTAAACGGAAGGGTTTTACTCGTAGTATATGTATAGTAAACAAAAAGGTTTTACTAAGTACGAACAAAACTATCTTTTCCAATTTAGAGAAACTGGCACGATAGCGAATGTTTTATGTTGTTACTGAATTTTAAAGAAGTATAGAGAAAATAAAGTTTGCGTACGATTTTGTAAAGGGAGGGTCAGCTACCGGAGAGGAAGCTGACGTCACAAACGCCGCGCTGGGATTGGTTGAAACCGCAGGCGTAGAATGACTCTTGTAAAGGAGGGGTCAGGAGCACTACTGACGTCACAGGTGTCACGCTGGGATTGGTCGAAACAGCGAAGGACAGAGAAGCGCAGATTGTAAAGGAGGGGTTGGCAGATAAACGTCACAAAAAGGCCGCGCTAGGATTGGTTCAGAGACAAAAGTTAGCTGGAATCTGATTGGTTGTTACCATAGAAGCAAAAATCCTAGTGGATAGTGGAGACTGTATGTTAGAACGTGATCCGACTTTAATAGCAGTTCGTCCGGATAGGAGATTCCTAGGCTTTGCAGAATATAATTTTATATACCGAGATTTGCCAAAAATGTACGGAGAAAAGAGAAAAATGTCATTTCTACAAAAGATTAAGAATTATTTTAAAAAGGATAAACCAATCAAAACTTGGGAAGGAATTATCATTCCACCAGCTAAAACGTCCGCTTCATTCATGATGATGGAGAGAGGTTATCATACTTGTGTATGGATAGAAAATTGGATGGAATATACCAAAAATGATGGAATATTAGCTTTTCCCGAGAATGGTACTTTCAATGGGAGGATTCTTCAAAATTTGAGATTAAGAATGAATGACTTAGAACCCAGACCTAGATTAACTCAATACGAAGCCTTAGAGGAATGGGAAGCCGAGGCATTCGAACGTGATCGATCCAGAAGTAATAGGGGTTATCAGGGATTTTTCGCAAAGTACCAAAATGAGTCGAGGGACGGTCAGATGAAACAGTGGAGAAGAGCAATGCTTACAGAGGGTCTGTATCCGATATTAATGGCAGAAGAATCATTAGGGAGTAAATGCACAGAAAAGACAAAACATTTGACTAGATTTGGAGATTCTGAAGATGAATTTATGGAGAATATATTAAAGAATCCGCCACCATATCAGGAAGGGACAAGTGGATGCACCCCAAGTGCACCCTTGTTAAGAACACCTTTGGTACCACAAGTATTGCATGATTCACCAGTTAGTAGAGTACTTCACGATAAAGAAAAGGAAGCGATAGATAAAAACAGAGCAGAATTAATTCAGAAAGTAACACAATTGAGTATTCATCCTGATTCATTGACCATACCTGTAACGATTGGTCCAGTGGTTCCCTTATATGGTGACAAAGTAACTTATCCCAAACCTCTAGTTATGCCTACACCTGTGAATGTTCCCAAACCTGAAGCAGTAGTAATGGTTGAGGATCACTTTAGTGATTGTGAGTCTATGATTTCATTAATGGACTTGCCCATTCGAGATTCTGTAAATAGTACTCCCAGAAGAGTAACACCTGGTTGCTCCAAAGATGTAAACATAATGACTTCATCAGGAACGAAAAGTGCCACAGTAGTTACACCTGAAGACTTAGAAAGGTGGGCACAAGGATCAGACAAACAGAGTTCACCCCCAAAGATCATGGACATTTATAAATTAAAAGTTGAGTTAGAAGAAATGATAGCAGGAAATGTAGGGGTAGATCGCCAAAATACGTACGATGAAGAAGAACTATTGTTTGTATGCAGAATCATCACAAGAAATGCAAAAATATTTCATGAGAAATTATCAGATTTAGCTCAACAGATGGGAATTGAAATAGGGAAGTCAAAGGTGTTACAAAAACCCTACAGAGCAGATTTTTCAGACAAGGATTTGGAAAATATGAATGCGTCTGGAAGAAAATTACAAGTAAAAGAATTAATGACAGTTTTACAGAAATGGGGAGAGCTAGATAAATGGAAAGTTAGATGGACAAAGAAAAAGGAAGAGGCACGATACAGTAGAACAACTTCTGAATATTTGATGAAGGAAACAGGGAAAGGAGATCAAATGTACCCGATGCGAGAAGTTCCAGGAGGGGGATATGTACATGTCCCATGGAGCAGACAGGATATTTTGTCATTTACGAATGACTTTCCCAAGTTGAGAGAAAAGCCAATTGAATGGTACAAGCAGGTTGAGAGGTTTGTGAAGGTGTCAAAGGTATTGTTGAAAGATTTGGATGGTTTGTTCGACATAGTGGTACCTGCCGATTTGTGGACAGATTGCAAAATCACAGTTGATTGGCCCAGTGAAGAGTATTCTAGAGATCCAAAGACAGGTGCCCCGTCAAATGATGTAATGAAAAAGTATCAACAGGTGATAACTTACCTGAAAGGGAAAATACCGCCAAAAGAAACAGACTGGGTGAAAATAGACAGAACTACCCAAGAAGCCAGTGAATCGGTACACGCCTACTATGAGCGTTTATTGCAGGTATTTAAGCAGTATAGTGGATTTGAGGACATTGGAGATAAAAACATGAGTCAGTTTGTTTACCGATTTGTTTACGGTCTGAAGCCAGAGATTTGTCAGATGATTAAGCAGCATATGTTATGTTGGCAAGGGAAGCCAATAGATGAAATTTTGAAATATGCGAAATATTGTGGAGATGACATTGAGGATAGGCACAAGAAACTGCAAGAGAAAGTGATGTGGGCTCAAGTAAAAATGGCTGAGAAACAGGGAATTAATTTGGATAATCCAAATGATAATAAGGGAAAAGATCCTGGAACGAATGGTGACACTGGAAATGGAGGAAAATTGAGAGGACGAATGAGTAGAGAAGAGGCTAAAAAGAAGTTTCCTTGTCATGGGTGCGGAAAATTGGGGCATTGGAAGGATGAATGTAAAAAGATGCGGAATAATAATGGCCCAGATCAAAATTTAAATCCACAGACGCAGAATGACTCACAGCAGGGTGTAAATCCTCAGAGTCAGTTGCCACCAGCACCTATACAGGGAAATGTAAGCAGAGCAAAGCACGGTACAGACGTCGGATATCAAGGAGGATGTGGTAAGAATGATTATGTAACATCACAATTTCTTTTACAGGACGACTTTTGTACCTATAGCCAATGCCGGTGCCTAGGAGAGGGGGAGAAGGAGTGCGTACTTGGTGCATCCTTACCGGTAGATCAGTCAGGTCCATATGTTGAAGGGAATGTGAAAGGTAATGATATTACTTTCCTTTTGGACACTGGTGCTACCAGGTCTACTGTGAGAACAGCAGACATCCCAGACCTTCCTCTCTCTGGAGAAGCTATCCAAGTTGTGGGGGTGGCTAATCAAAAGATTAGAACACCTCTTACCGAACCAATGGAAGTAAAAATCGGAAACTTAAGAGAAATGCATCAATTTGTAGTGTGTGATTCCAGTCCAGTAAATTTATTGGGCCGAGATTTGTTATGCAAAATGAATTGCACAATTTTCTGCACGCCGGATGGTGTGGCAGTTCAAACACCAGATGAAGACCATGTATATAAGTTTATGATTGCAAAGCAAGGTACAGAAGTAGATGAGATGTTTTCTTTGATAACAAAAGACGAGTTACCAGAAGAACTGAAAACTACAGTGAATTCCATGGTATGGGATTTCACGGGAAAAGAAGTAGGACTTATGGCCAAAATAGACCCAGTTAAGATTACTGTAAAAGAAGGTGCGATTTTCCCAAACACCCGACAGTATAAAATGAGTGCAGAAGTAAAAGCAGGAGTCATTGAAGAAATTAACAGAATGGTAAAACAAGGAATACTAAAAGAAGTAATGAGTAGCCCTTGTAACTCACCAATCATGGGTCTGAAGAAACCTAGTGGAAAGTATAGGATTGTTCAAGACCTGCGCAAAATAAATAAGATTGTGGAACCCTGTTGTCCTATAGTGCCAAATCCTGCAGTGATTTTATACCAGATTCCTTGGAGTGCAGGATGGTTTACTGTGATTGATTTATGCCAAGCATTCTTTTCCATACCATTGCATCCAGATAGTCAGTTTCTATTTTCATTTAAATTTGAGAACAAGGTCTATGTATGGAATCGTGTTCCTCAGGGGTACACGGAAAGTCCTTCCATCTTCAATCAGATATTGAAAAAGTGCCTAGAGAAACTAGTGATGCCAGGAAGCTCAGTCTTAGTGCAATATATAGACGACTTATTAGTGGCATCTAACACCAGAGAGGACTGTGTTGTTGACACCATTGCATTATTAAATCATTTAGCTGAAGAAGGGCATAAAGTTTCACCTGAAAAATTGCAGTTCTGTATAACAGCAGTTAAGTATCTAGGACACCAGATTGAGAGGGGCAAAGGGAGAATAACAACTGAAAGAATAAAATTAATAAAGAAAATGCAGATGCCTGTCTCTCAACGAGAAGTGAGAATGTTCCTTGGAATAGTAGGTTATTGTCGACAATGGATACTAGGATTTTCCCTGTTGGCAAAGCCATTAATTCAAATGACGAAAAAGAAGGCAAAGGACCCAGTTGAGTGGGATGATGAGAGCGTAGGTGCGTTTGTAAAATTAAGAAATGCTTTATGTTCAGCACCTGCCCTAGGCATGCCTGATTATAAGAGAAAATTTGCATTATTCTGCCATGAAAGAGAAAATTGTGCACTTTCAGTCTTAACCCAGAGACATGGTTTAGACAGACGTCCTATAGCATATTTTTCTGCTACATTGGACCCAGTGGCAGCCGTGTTGCCAGGCTGCTTAAAAGCAGTGGCGGCTACCTGTTTGAGCATTGAACAAAGTGAGTCAATTGTAATGGGACATCCTGTAAAAGTGTTCGTTCCACATGCGGTTGTGATTTTGTTGACAAGAACACGAACTCAACATCTTACTCCTAGTCGGCTGACTAAATATGAAAGAATAATACTGGGTGCTGAAAATGTGACCATTGTAAGGTACACAATAGTAAATCCAGCTACCTTACTACCAGACCCATATCATGAAGAAGTTAAAGATGACGAAGAGGAGCATGATTGTTTACAAGTCACAGAGTTGTGCACGAAACCACGTCCTGATATTCAGGAACTACCCCTCAGGAAGCCAGACAGGGAGCTGTTTGTTGATGGTTCATGCCAAAGGCATGAAGATGGAAAACTAACTGCAGCATATGCAGTGTGTGAACTAACTGGAATAGTCGAAGCATCCTATTTACCAGGAGTAAAATCTGCACAAATAGCTGAATTGATTGCATTGATAAAAGCTTGCAAAATTGGGAGGAATCAAAAAGTAACTATATTTACAGATAGCCAATATGGTTACGGGGTTGTGCATGATTTTGGCCAATTATGGATGCAGAGGGATTTCATGACTTCTTCAGGATCCCCCATTAAAAATGGACAGTTCGTAAAAGAACTACTGGAGGCAATACAATCACCAAAAGAATTGGCTGTGGTGAAATGTGCCGCACCCCAGTCAGGAGATGACTGGGTGGTAGTCGGCAACAGATACGCAGAACTTGTGGCTCAACATTGTGCCAAAAACAGATTGTCAGTAAATAAAAGGGTGGAAAGAATGGGAATCAGCTGCCAACTTATGCTGTATGCACCTCCGGAAACATGGAATGATGTAAAACGATTGCAAGATGATGCTGATGAGAGTGAAAGGAGTACATGGATTAAAACGGGATGTTCTCAAAAGGCAGACGATGATGTATGGATTTGTGCCGATGGCAGACCAGTCATGCCTGATTGTCTGCTTTCACAAATGGCTAGGATGTATCATGGAGACACACACGTAGGGAGAGATGCAATGATTAGGCTCTTTAGACAAAATTGGTACAATCCAAGGTTTAGGGCAGTAGCAGAGAGTCTTTGTCAGAGATGTTTAACTTGCCAAATGCATAATCCAGGAAGAAAAACAGTAATTGTATTTGGGAAAATTGGAAAGGCAGAGGGTCCATTTATGAGATTGCAACTTGATTTCATTCAGTTACCACCATGTAGAGGGCTGAAATATGTACTAGTCATAGTGTGTTTGTTTTCAAAGTTGGTGGAGGCATACCCTACCAGAAGGAATGACAGTATTACAGTCGCAAAGTTGTTGCTACGCGAACTCATTCCTAGATTTGGTTTTCCAGTAACTTTGGAATCAGATAGAGGAAAGCATTTTAACAGTGAAGTGATTAAGATAATCTGTGAAGCATTCCAAATTGAGCAAAAATTGCACTGTGCATATCGTCCAGAGGCTTCTGGATTGGTTGAACAAATGAATGGCACGATAAAATCCAGACTGGGAAAAATGTGTGCATCAACATCATTAGATTGGCCAGATGCATTGCCTCTTGTTTTAATGGGACTCAGAAGCATTCCTGATAGAAACACCGGATTGAGTCCGCACGAGATAATAATGGGAAGAGCAATGAGACAAGCACATGTTCCCACGAATAAACTGCTGAATATATCTGATGATATGGTTCTGGATTATTGCAAAGGATTGGCTGACCTAGTGCGTTCTGTCTCTCATCAGGTTGGAGAAGACGCAGTTTCCAGGCAGCCTGAACAAGAACATGATCTGAGTCCCGGAGACTGGGTGGTAGTGAAGAATCACACCAGAGAAACGTGTCTATCACCTAGGTGGGGCGAACCTTGTCAGGTCATACTGGTCACAAACACAGCAGTGAAGTGTGCAGGATTTCCAAATTGGATTCATGTAAGCCACACCAAAAGAGTACCAGATCCTGAAGAAGAAAATCCTCAGACAGCATCGATAACTGAGGAAGCTGAAGGTTGCCCAGCTGAAGAATCTCAGGTCCAAGATTCAAAGGAAGCTGAAGAAGAACAACCGAGCACAAGTCAGGACTGGATACCGGTGGTGGAAATACCTGAAGTCTACAACAGAACAAGAAGTTAAGTAAATTTAGAAGAAATTGAAGAAGATCAGATAGGTGAAGAAGAAGCAGCTCAGGAAGAAGAAGAAGAGATAATAAGAGAACCTGAGCAGGAACAGATAGGGAGAGGAAACTGGGCTCAAATTAAAGAAGAACCAACAGATTTTGAGCAGGGACAGACAGGTCTAGAAGAACGCGGTCAGGCTGCAGAAGTACAAAGTGCAATAAGCCCTGATCAGAACCAGTTAGATCAAGAAAAGTACACAGAAGAAGAAGATCTTGAGAATCTCGAGCAGGAAAACGTAAATCAAGAACAAGACCAGTTACTAGAGACTCACAGTGGAGCAGCTGAGGAAAAACAAATCAGACCGGAAAAAGAACAAATAGTAGAAGAAACAGAAATTGAAGAACATCAAATTGTAACACAACCTGAAAATAAAAGAATTTCTGAAGAAGGAAATAAAGAGACAGTGCAAACAGAGAAAACAAGAAAAGGTGATCATTGGCCTAGTGTCATTAAAAGAGTAAAATACCACATAACAACCAGAAGTGAAGATCCAGATCAAGTGAACGAAGTAACAAGCCAAACGGGACAAGAAAACAAAAGTGAAAAACGAAGAAGCAAAAGACTGAAACTTGTGAATAACAAATTTAAAGGTCCTGATTGGACTTATATTATTCTCGAAGATTACGAAAGCTCAGAATCAAGTGAAAGTGGTGACGAAGGAACCAGTGCGGAACTGACTTATGAAAAAGAAATAGAACCACCTTGAGAACGTAAAGAGACTTGAAGAATACGATAAGAAGAGCAATCTTCCTTGTCAAAAATGTCTGACGATAGAGTTACTGGGAGACCAAAGCAGAAAGGTTGTAAAAGATGTTGTGCTATATGCATATGCAATCTGGTAGTGATGCTTATAGTATGGTTAGTTGTGATCGTAGCAATTCCTTACCTTATGATAATAGATAAAAAGATTAACAACGAAACCAAGGAAAGAACAGATAACTTGAAAAGTAATAGAGTAGAACTAAAGGCAGAAGACGAACCAGAATTTTATCATGAAGTAACAGATAACGACACTAGTCTGAATGTTTTCACAAAGTTATTATTTCAATATGTAGATACCATGGAAGTTAGTAATTGTTATGTCTGTATGAAACTACCTGAATCAGTAGCAGAAGGGTTAACGTATCATCACTTGCCATTAACCTATGGCATATCATGTAGTGTGCTGACTAGTTTATTTTATAGAACAGGGCGACTTCAGTATTATTATTCAAATATAGATGTGATATTTTCTGAGGTTCCGATTCGAAAGAATATGAATCCAGTGCTTAGTAGCAAAGATGCACAGTTTATGGGAGAATTTTTCTTAACAATGAACTCAATAGACATAACACACGCACATAGACGCAATTTAACATGTTCTTTACATGAAGAAGAAAAGATATTTTTGAATTTAGTGGAGAGTAGAAGACAAGATTTCCAAAAGAAAGCTTCTGAGCATAAGGCTCATTTGCCACCTTGGGCTGAGAAAGAAGGTAGTTACACACCTGGCAAGGCTCAAGCTGCTATGGCTCTAGATTTTGTAAAAACAGGGAAAATGTGTCTACATAGGTTAAAGACAGAGTTTAACAATGTTTTCATCGGTACCAGTGAATGTGAACACAATTTCTTAATTCTTGGAGGTTGGGGACTTAAAGGAGGAACAGATTCAGTTTTTCCTGGAATCTATTATGTGTGTGGGAATAAGGCTTACTTTAGGCTTCCTGCACGGTGGTATGGAAGTTGTTATTTTGGAATAGTATTTCCAAAAATATACCACGTAAGAAGAAACACTGGCAGCAATGAAAATACTAGTGAATTAACACGTAGAAAAAGAGCTAGTTTTTCAGAAATTGTAGGTGATATATTTGGTGCATTGATACCTTCAGTGGGAATAATTCTGAACTCAAGGAAAATATGTAAATTATCTACAGTGGTTGATCGTTTATCAACTGACACTGCTGGAGGATTTCTAATGATTAATGCGGAAATGGTTGCGATTAGATCTATGGTTATGCAAAATCGACGTGCTCTTGATATTATATTGGCAAAAGAGGGCGGAGTCTGTAAATTATTGAAGACGAAACACTGTTGCACTTACATACCTGATAAAAGTGCAGAAATTGGAACGTATATACAGAATATAACTAAACTTGAGAAGGAACTAAAACCACTGGAAGTTGATAGTGTATGGGAAAGATTGACCAAAAGTATTAGGTCAATTGGTACCTGGTTTGCTAATATAGGGAAAGGACTTATAGGTAAAATATTAGTTCCCTTAGCAGGGATAGCAATAATAGTACTGTCAATAATAATATGGTGCAAATGTTGTAGAAAGAACGAATCGTATAATGTGACAGGAAAAGGAAAGAAGCGAAAGTTTGACAAAATTGAATTAGAAGATTTGAGAAGTGAATTATACAAGAAACTGAAAGGAGATGTGAAAAATAGAAATTGTAAAAATGAAGCTGAGACAATTTTATGCTAAAAGTTGGCATCTGGTTGTGAGTAGTATTTTGATGGCTCAGAAACGCCATCAGAGAGGGGATTGATGGAGCAAGGACTCACAAATGAGACTTGCTCGGATGCAATCTTCTCATAAGTATTAATGTATTAAACTTGTATTGTTTGTACTAATAAATACACACACCAACATAAGTAGTAAGGAAGCTTGCTTATGTGTTTTAACTAACAAGTAACGCTTGTCTATTCTAAAATGGCCGCTAAAGCGCGGGAACTTTACTGCGCATGTCTCAACCATATCACGTGGTGTGATGTCTTTCTTTGCTTGGAGGGAAACTCTTGCTTCTGCGCAGTGTGCATTAAAAATAGCTGCTTTATGTTTTCACGTGCTACAGCTTGCTCTCATGTTGCACTTAAACTGTGGTATTCTAATGCTACTAATGCGGGATAGAGTTTATAAGTAAATGGGAATAGAGTAGAAAGAGTGGGTATACAGTGAAACATTTTATTTGTGATTTTAATATTTTCTTCTTTGACTTTTATTAGTTCGTAAAATTGGGCCTGGGGTTGGTGAACTGAAAACTCGTGTGACAATGGTTCTGCACATGCTCCCTGACAGGCTGCTCAGAAAGAAAAGGATGAAGTCAACCTGGATGTCGTCCAAGGCCATGACCTGATGGCCAATATTGCTGTATTCATGAATGTCCCTACTAATATGCAACAATGTACATGAAGAATGTAAAAACGTTGTCATGAGACGGGTGGGAAATAAAGCAAATGTATTAAAAGTGAGGGGCGGTATTTTAAAGACAAAGGGCTTAAAGAAATTGAATAAAATCAATATGGTGTGAGGATCAACCCCCTGTCCCTGTCCAATCAGAAGTAGTGGCCCCATATTTTTGCAAGATTAATGGGAGGTACATGGGCGTAGAAGGGTATAATAGATATAGAATTAGCTAATTAGTTGGCGTTAGCTTTGGCGTTGAGGCTGTCAGCTTGGAGGACCACAGAACGAGCTGATCGATTGCAGACTGAACCGCTGTCCAGAGAGGTCCTGAGGTGGGGGCGGCGGAGTACCTTAGAAGGAAGACACGGGAGAAATCGGACAGAAGCGAAGTACCAGAGAGGGGAACGACGCAGGCGTCGTTGATAGAGAGGCCATCAGTCCTGTCCTGATCCGGGAGGAGGTCTTTGCTCTTCATCCTTCCAGGGTCCTATCTTTCCAACTCCTTGGCCAAGGGGTTTGGTTCTCGCACTTTAGGTAAATATAAATGCAAGCCTTAGTTGCGCTGCTGTCTCTATCTTCTCCTTTCCTAAGGGACCGTCATTGATCGATAATTGATTATTATGCTTCATCCTTGATATGCGATTTAAGTATCACGTGGTTCTGTATTTTACTCTGCTAAATCTTTAGATAAATATTTTAAGACTTCCTGACTCAGTGATTATTTCAGGAATTATGAATT
Source organism: Calotriton arnoldi (assembly GCA_963921515.1). Lineage (NCBI taxonomy): Eukaryota > Metazoa > Chordata > Amphibia > Caudata > Salamandridae > Calotriton > Calotriton arnoldi. Next base: position 423,641 of record CAWUFW010009697.1, on the reverse strand, counting down.
GCATTGAATGTCACTCATTTTAAACTTCCCAATTATCAAAAGGTCCATTGGTAAGTCATTACTCTTCAATCAGAAAAGTAATTGGTAGCAGGGATTTTGATAAAGAGTACAACTGACCCACCAGCGGAAATTGCTAGCGTACTATGAATGTATGGGCCCAAGTGAGTATTTGATGTATGAATGCTTGTTGCTAGTAACCCGCTGGATCACTACGACCGACAGAGACGTGGGAGCACTTTGTTGGATGTTGACTATGAGGGGAAGGGAGTGGACGGGTCAAGCAAGTGCGTATTATTAAAAAGTACCTGGCTATTTGGAGTATAATTTTTATTAAGTCCTGTAGCTGGTACTACTAAAAAGGGGTGGGTGGAGACTCACACTATGATGGGTGTTTATCTCCTGGTCTACATGTTTCAAGCCTAACCCCTAAGGCTTTTCATCAGGACCAGAGAAAATGATCCCATGTACCACTCCTAACTTGACTCAACAGGTCTAATTATATATTACATTTCGAAATTCATTTCATTGCTGAAATACTCTTTCATGCATTTACAGTACCTACTAGGTATGCTCTTCCTGTTAAGACCTGTAACAATGGGACATCATTAAATCATAATTTGTTAATTGCATTTCCATAATCAAACACATCACCAACTGATGGAAAAAGTGATATATTTTTCACACGTACACGACTAATCTACTTGATCAATAATCATAACTGTGTCGTGCTGCCCTCGAGAACAAACAAAACCAAACCAAACAGACAACATAAAACACACACTCTATGTCTTAGTTTCCTGGAAGTAGCACAGGAGATCGTGATAGTTTTTCTAAACTCTAGATGGCTGGGTGAAAAGTGAGAAAAGATAAAAGTTCGTAACGTACATAATTATTCACTATTTAGGGCCCCATGAGCTCTGCACGGGAAGGAAGGGGCGCTTGTAGTCACACACTGGAAGTAAAAAAGTGCCAGAGACACGAAAATGTTTTAGTGGAGAAGGCATCGGAATCAGAGGAAAAATGCTTGTTGCAAAGGGAAAGAAGCGTGTTGTCAGTCTTTCGGCTGTGCCGTACTTACGTTGTCAAAGCTGCACCCTTACTCTGCATAATACGCCTTACCCGTGGCTCCGAAGACAGATGACTGAGCGGGGGTGTGATCACACTCACGTCGTCCTCTCGTTTTCCGATCAATTAGACCACCGACTTCACAAAATGGCCGCCCGTCGAGGCAACACTTTCTGTGTGCTTCACACTAATTCTACAGCGGTTCGAGGCTGCCGGTCGGACCGTCGGGGTGACAAAGTCAAGGAAAAGGAACTCATGCATTGCTATGTGGCATAGGTAATGGAAAAAAAATAATATTAATTTGCCATTTGAAATAGTCACAAGGGAGCGGTAGAACCAGAATAAATCTGGTCAGACCATTTTATTGATTAAGTCCAAAAAATAAAATAAAACAAAAAAATGAAGAAGCGAGTATGTTACTCAGTAATCTAATTAAGGAAAAAAGGCGAAAAAAGTCATGGTGAAAAATACATATTGTCTTGACGTATGAATAGACACTTGTCACATGTGGGCGGTAAAACTAGTTAAATTACGGTGATTTGCGCTCTTCTACTCCTCCATACTAAAAGGGTTTACAGTACATGTGTTCGATCTAGTGGTGCCGAACAGAGGGCAGATAAGCTGTTGTACAAGCCAAATATCAATACTATTAATACACATTTGGCATGATAGTCAGACCTTTGCAAAAAAAGGGGGGCTTGTGTTCTCAATGGCGGGGACCACTGGTAGTCACCCAAAAAAAGGTTAAGAAATTGAGAAACTATGCAGCTCTAAAAATGACGAATAAACTCAGAATTCCATAAGTCTGAGAAAGATTTTGAGAAAAATATTTTTTAGACAAACAGAGAAAAACAGAGAAAAACAAAGAAAAACAGAACCAGACCGGAAATCCCGGAAACTGGGTGTTTTTGGTGCTCATTATGTTCCTTGTAGGAGAAGTGCGTTTGTTCTCTCTTTGCTACACTCTGATGTATCTCATCAGACAGGAGCATGGTTGGGGTTGTACCTTCCGTGGCTTTAGAGATGGAGTCTAGTCATCAGGTGAAATGACTCCATGGTATGTCGTCGTTTAATCCGTTAGTGTGAGTTCCCAGATGAAAAACCCAGCGCTGTTCTTTTTCGAACAGATGGGATTCATTGGTGACCTGTTCGATGACAGTCCATTGTAGTTCTTGTGTGGTGAGTCCTATTTCTATGTTAATGTAATGGGTGGACATCCTGGTAGTGGACCGCTCGCATCTCAGGTTGCTGGGATGTTCACATATGCGGGTCTTGATCATACGTTTAGTCATCCCGATGTAGTGGAGTTGACAAGGGCAAGTGATCATATAGATTACACTCTTTGAGTTGCAGTTGGTGAAACGTCGTTGTTCCCAATTAGTGTTATTGTTAAACGTAATTCTTTTGCTCCTGGTGGTCAGGTGGCACACACTTCAATTTCCGCATGGGTGATGACCAGTCATAGGGGTGATGAATCTCTGTGCTGTTACTCTGTCTCTGTTAAGACATGGTCTTGTGTGGACAATCATGTCTCGTAGGCTTCTGCCACTTTTGTGGGAGAATTGGGGCTTTTGGAAATGTAGAGTTCCACAATTCAGAAAGCACCAATGTTTATAGATTATTTTGCTCACTTGGTTGGAAGCGGTGCTGTAGGTTGTTATACATATTGGTCTCACACCTTTTGGCTTTGGTGATCTTTCCTCTAGGAGGGCCTCCCTGTTATTATTCTTTGCTTGTTTCATTACCTGATCTATAACTCGGGGCGGGTAGTTTCTCCTCACCAATTTACGACGTAGCGCCTTTGCCTGTCTTTTGTAATCCTGGAGTTCTGAGCAGTTCCTTCTGAGCCTCAAGAATTGGCCAAATGGGACGTTGTCCCATAGCTGTCTGGGGTGGAAACTGTCGTAGACGAGGAGGCAGTTCTTTGCACTTGGTTTTATATGTGTGGTAGTTGTCAGTGCTTCTTCTTTGTCAATTATGTTTAGGTCTAAAAAAAACTGTTCTTTGTTTGAAACTGTATTGGTGGATTTCAAAAATTCATTCTGATGTTTCAGCCATGTTAGGAACCGATGTGCTGTCTCCTCATTTCAATTCCATATAATCAGGACGTCATCAATATAATGTTTCCACATTCTTATGTGGGACAAGAACAGGTTTGTTGGATTAAGAATTTTGTGTTTCTCCAAATGGTGTACATACAATCCCGCTATACTAGGGGCGAAGGTACTCCCCATGCTGGTGCCGTGCTTTTGAAGGTAGAGGGTATCTTCAAATTGGAAGAAATTCCTTGTTAGTGCCAACTTAAAGCACTCCATCACGACGTTCCGTGGGGTATGATATTCCCATTCGACTTCAAACAAGACATCTTCAATGATGTTCAACGTATCTTCATGTGGGAGACTGGTGTATAAACTCTCCACATCCAAACCCATAAACAACTCAGTTTCAGGGTCAAAGTTTCTGCCTTGTAGGAGTCTGAGTACATCCTTAGTGTCTTTCAGGTAAGTATCGGTTTGTTGAATTAGTGGTCTCAGAAAGGCATCTGCGAATTTGGATAGGGGTTCCAATATGGACCCTATTCCAGATACAATCGGACGTCCTGGTGGGTTTGTGAGGTTTTTGTGAATTTTGGGTATAGTATAGAAATACGGTGTGACAAGGGACCTATTTATAAGGAAATCACCCTCCTTTTGTGAGATCCAATCATGGGGCAGTGCTTCCTCCACCATGCTAGCAATGTGTACTCGTAGGGTTTCTGTTGGATCCTCTCTCAATGACTCGTAGTTCCTGTCATCTTGTAGGACTCTCATGCATTCTTGATGGTAGGCTTCTGCTGTTTGAATCACAAAGGCTCCCCCTTTATCAGCTGGTTTTATGACCAGGTCTCTGTTGTTGGCCAGCTCCTTTATTGCCTGTTTTGTTCTCTCATTGTATTGTGGTACACCCTTGTGTTTTCTGGTTGGATTTCTTCTAAGTCCTTCAGCATTGCCTTCTCGAAGGCCAAAATTTCTACTGGTAATGTTACATTTGGGGGGTGAAGGTTGATTTTAACCTGAGCCCTGTGTCATCCTGAGCTTCTGGGCTGGGTTCCTTGTTGGCGAAGTATGCCCTCAGTTTCAGTTTTCTGATAAATTCATTTACTTCTGTGCACAGTTGAAATTTGTCGATTTTTTCAGTGGGGACAAAACCTAAGCCCTTTTCCAGAATCTCCACTTGTGTATGTGATAGTTTGTGGTCAGTGAGGTTATCCACTAGACTGCTCTTCTGCTGGTTGTGGCCTGGTTGGTCTGTGCACTGGTCATGCCCCTGGTTGCAACCCCCGGTTGCTCTTCGTCTGTTGCCCAGTGTACTTGATGTTACTTCCGTAATCTCCCTCTCCTGAGACCCTGACGAGATCCTAAAAAAGGATTCTGTGGCTAATGTTGGTAATCCTGTGGGGCCATGTTCCAATGGTTGAACGGTCCCGGGGTGGCATGTGTGGTCGGGGGGCCATAGAAGAAAGGTACTGAGTATATAGGTGGACCTTGGTTCGGGCCTCAGCGCCTTGGTCCTCGGTAGTTCATTTGTCTTCCTTGGCTCCGTCTACTTTGATAGTTCCTTCCGCTATCTCTGCTAGAGCCGGAACTGTTTGAGCCTGTGTCCGATATCTCGCCATAGGTATTAAAGTCCTGTTGTCTGCCTGATGGAACGTAGTCTTCCCGAATATACGGATATCCTCGTTCATGGCTGAACTTGCAGGTGTCCTTCTTAAGTTTGGTGAATTTGCTCTGTTTTAATGTAGCTTCAAAGTCATTCATCGTCTGGTTCAGTTCCTCTAGTCTTTTCTTAAGTGAGCTCACTGACTGGTAGCTTTTTAGACGTACTTCTATGGTTTGTATTTCAGTTTTTAGTTCTTGTGAAATGCAGGTGGCTGTTTTTATTATCAGAATCAGCCAATCCCGAGTGCAATGCCAATATATTAATGACCAGTCCTTTTTAAACACTTTGTCATTTTGGAAGATGAATGGTTTGTTTTGACTATGAGGCCTTGTGGTGTCGCATTGCCTTTAAATATTCCGTCATCATAAGTCCATGTAGGGCTGTTTTTATCTGTGTTCTCCTCAGTGTTCATCCCAATTGCTACTGTCTGTGTTAGGTTCAGAGTTACCTAAGCCTTCAAAAGGTGATATCGTAGCCAGAATCCTTTTGACTTCTTCGTTTGAGAAGGTAAGGCCTGTGATCTCGGTCATGGTGGTAGATTGTGTGAATTTGCTTTGAATGTGTAAAAGACAATTTCAGGGGAGGGCGACCCCTTTGCTTAGGAAAACGGTTACTCCCACAGCTGTGCGCTGTCTAAACTCAATGCAAACTAAAAGGGGGGGAGAGAGAGGTCAGATACAAGGTGGACTCAGCCTCCAGTCTTGCGTAAATAACCAAAAGAAGCCCACTTGTGATTAGAGTGACCGTCCTTTCGATGGTATGATTAATAATTTAAAGAAAACAATGAGTTTTCTTAAAATAACCCAAGGTAGACTTACATAAAGCTGCCTTCCCCTAAGCTGTTTCTGGGTGAATTGAAATTGCACTCTCAAATAAATCCGCGAGGAGTTAAGGGAGACTGGGGGGGGCATATACGTATTGGAAATATTTGCCACATAGAGATGGCTGTAATGTTATTTTACTGTGTATTTTGCCCTGTGAAAGTATGCACCATGGTCCTTGCCTGGCTTCACAGAGGGCATCTTAGTGGTCTGAAGTTCTTAGCATCAATATGAGTTTCTTATAGCAGCCACCAGTGCCAACATTTCATACTAGCCACCGATGCCAGCTTCTCATAATACCCACCAAAGGTTTGTGGTCAAGGCTCTATGCCCATTCAATACATGGCCTCTTTGCTGGAAATTTGGAAGACTCAATGCTGTTAGCATTGTAATTGTGTCAGTTTTATGGGGAAATCTCAGCTGTGTCCACACAGAGGAATTTTAGCTGCTCAGTAGTCTTAGAAAATGTTGTTCAATATATTTTTCTTTGTTCCCCATAGTTAGTATTCACTGTTGACTCTTGAACAGGGTGCGAGAGCCTGTATCTCTTTGGACTGTTCATTTATAGTGCTCTTCATCGAGACACATAGGGGCCGATTCCGATCTCGGCCGGTCGGGCACCGAATCGGATTCGGCTGAACCGGATCCGATTCGGAGCCCTTTTTCCCGACCGACTCCAACGTGCGTCCGGGCGAACGAGTACGATGCGAACGCGTGCGAAATCGCCGACCGACTCGTTCGCGGGTCCCGACCGCTCCGACCGACACGCACGGATGCGCCTCGCACCACGCAATGGAGACGTTCCCCGGCCGGGCAAGTACGATGCGCGCCACGAGCAGTCCGACCGACCTGCGCCGTCCGGCTCGAAGAAGCAGTCGGAGCCGCACTTTGGGGGTCCGTGTCGGACCCCCCTGTACGCGTAGCCATGCGAGTCGCACACAGGGGGGACCCATGGGTCCCCCCTACCTATGCGTGTACGGCGCGAGTCGCTTCGCCGCGTACACGCTGTAGGGGGTGCCCTTGTTCGCCTCGCACCCATTGAGTCAATGGGAGCCCGCGTACGCGTTGTACGACCGGCTCCCATTGTCTTCAATGGGAGTCCGACCGACTCGAGTCCGATGTCATACGTGCGCTCGTCGGTCGGGCTGCTAGGGTCCGAGTCGGTCGGAAATCTCTCCGGGTCCGGCTCAGTCGGAGAGATTTCCGGCCCGAATCGGAATCGGCCCCTTAGTGTCTTGTAGATCTTGCAGATGTCTTTTCCACCTAGATAAAGCAGGATCACCCTCTTTTTTTCCACCTTTACTTTGGTAGCCTCAAAGTACTGCTTAAGGCGCACGACCAGTCTCTCCATTTGGGTGCTTGCGTGAACGGTGCTTCCTCGATGATGAACAGTTCAATCCTGCCATGGCACAGCGCTGCATGTGTTCTTGCGTTGAGGTTTCTATCTTTTCCTGTTCCGAAGGGCGCAGTGATTCACAGGTCCTGCGAGAGACTGGCCCCTTATGCAAAGGCCGCAGGGGCCAGGTAGTCATCTCATTAAGCACTGTCTTGGACTATGGCAGTGTTCTCCTCAACCTGTGGGCTTGGCCCCTTCGCTTCAACATGGCCTTCCATGGCTGTCCTGAGTGAGTGGCTGAGATGCAGGCATGGCACAAGCACCGCCGATGCGGCCAGTCGGTTGGGCAGCCGCTGCACATGTGGTCAGAACAACACTGGGGCGGGTAATCCCCTTTACTTCTACTGCAGTATGGGCACCACCTGCAGTTCCAATGCCAGGGGGCCGGCTCACTCAGGGGCAGCTGTGGGGAAGGGCACGGTAATTCTGCAGGACCACTTTTTCCTTGGTCCCTCCACCGCGGCACGAGCACCACCTGTGGTAGACTGACAGGGCCGGCTCTAGCGCGGTGCGATCGGTGCCACCGCACCTGGCGCTGACTTGGGGTGGGGGCGTCATTTTTGCAAGTTCATTTTCTTTTTAAAAGCTCCTGCTGCTGCGTTCCTGGCCTCCCGCAATTTTCAGGCCTCAATTTAAATGTCAAGATAACTCCGGTGATTAATTGTCTTCCTGGGAAAAGACTGGAGGTTTGTGTAGTGGACGTTTTGACTCATAGTAAGGTAGCGCAGAGGGTTAAAATGCCTGCTGCTAAGAACCTGTACCATGCAGATAACAAAGTGCATATAATGTAAATAGGTTAGTAGGTTAGATTCTTTTGTTACTTGTAGTTTCTAAGTCAAAATCCTAATATAGAACATTGAGCTATTAACTGTCATCAAAAATCTGCATGCAAACTGCAAGGTATATGATATAGCTATATGTTTTATTACCCAGTCTTTCATTATCCTAATCTTGCTAAAATGGTTCATTTGGGTAGAAAATAATTCTTATTATAAAAGAGAACTCCTAACAATGGTGTTACGTTTTAAATTCTGAATTTGTGCTTTTCCAGAATAAGGACTCAAACTATATTGCCTACCAGTATGGATGGCATGTGACTCCCACACCTTGTAGTCCTGTCTGATGTAACATTTCCTATACAGTGATTTACACACATATGATTGTCTCTATGCAATGTGTGTGCGATGTAAAGTTCTCTGACACCTTACACTGGTATGAGTGGTGCTATAAAACTAAATGAACCTGAGAGACAGTGGTTATGGAGACTTGAGGGGCACTGTTAAAGGGTGGCCGTAAGGGAATCTGTGGCAGAGGTGGTCATGGGGGGGCGCCAACAAACATTGTCGCACAGGGCGCCACCAGCGCTAAAACCGGCTCTGTAGACTGAACTGGGTGGGTGCCAAACTCAGGGTCGGGGACAGGCGGTAGGTCGGCTAGGGAATGGGGTGGGTTCTTACCACCTCATTGCCAAAGAAGAGACTGATCCCTGGTCTGGACCTCGGCGCTGGTCGCTAGGCCACTGCCCACTTTAATAAATCATACTGGAAACAGTCGGTACACCGCGGTCTTAACCACGCGTGCTCCGACGGTGCGCAGTCAAAATATCGATTTTTTATATTGACCTACACTAATATCGAGTTTTTAATATCGTAGGGACAGAATATCGATATCAAGAATATCGGTGACCAGAATATCGACCTTAAGGTAAGTAATAACGTTTTTTTTTTAAAATCGAAGTAAGTAATATCGAAGTAAGTAATATCGAAGTAAGTAATATCGTTAGCAAAAATATTGTTGTTAATAATATCGATATTTATATTAGTGTTATGTATTTTAGTATGTATTTTATATGTATGTTTAACATTTTTTGTAATGTTTTTTTATTATTTTTAAATATATGTATTAAATGTTTAGAAATTAGTCATTCTTTTTACGTTCATTTTGCGTTTTAGTATCAGAACGGGTTGTGGGTTTATAGGGGAATAGGGTGGGAAGTAATTTAATTATAATTAATTAATTAATATGTTTTTCTTTATTGTTATTGATTATTAATTTATTGTTAATTAATTATTAATTGGTAATTAATTTTGATTAATTGATAATTCAATTAATTATCTTAATTTTTATGTGTAGCGGGTTGTGGGTTTATAGGGGAATAGGGTGGAAGTAATTTAATTATAATTAATTAATATTTTTTTATTTATTGTTATTGATAATTAATTTATTGTTAATTAATTATTAATTGGTAATTCATTTTTATTAATTGATTAATTTATAATTATATTAATTATAATTAATTTATAATTTTTTTATTTATTGTTATTGTTGATTAATTTATTGTTAATTTATTATTAATTGGTAATTAATTTTTATTAATTGATAATTAAATTAATTGTGTTCTTTTTTATGTGTAGCGGGTTGTGTGTTTATGGGGGAATAGGGTGGGAAGTAATTTAATGTTATTTAAGTAAATATTAATTTTATTTTATTGGTATTTATTATTAATTTTTTAGTTAATTAATTATTAATATGTTATTTATTTTACAAAAATTATTTAATTAATAAGTATGTTAATTTAACCCCTACGCTATCCTACATTTTCCACACTGTTACACTCACTGGAGTTGGAATAGTAATTTTAACCCCTATGCTATCCAACACTTTCCCTACTGTTGCACTCACTGGAGTGGAAATAGTAATTTTTACCCCTACGCTATCCAACACTTTCCCTACTGTTGCACTCACTGGAGTGGGAATAGTAATTTTAACCCCTACGCTATCCAACACTTTCCCTACTGTTGCACTCACTGGAGTGGGAATAGTAATTTTTACCCCTACGCTATCCACACTTTCCCTACTGTTGCACTCCCTGGAGTGGGAATAGTAATTTTTACCCCTACGCTATCCAACACTTTCCCTACTGTTGCACTCACTGGAGTGGGAATAGTAATTTTTACCCCTATGCTATCCAACACTTTCCCTACTGTTGCACTCCCTGGAGTGGGAATAGTAATTTTAACCCCTACGCTATCCAACACTTTCCCTACTGTTGCACTCACTGGAGTGGGAATAGTAATTTTTACCCCTACGCTATCCAACACTTTCCCTACTGTTGCACTCCCTGGAGTGGGAATAGTAATTTTAACCCTTACGCTATCCAACACTTTCCCTACTGTTGCACTCACTGGAGTGGGAATAGTAATTTTACCCCTACGCTATCCAACACTTTCCCTACTGTTGCACTCCCTGGAGTGGGAATAGTAATTTTAACCCCTACGCTATCCAACACTTTCCCTACTGTTGCACTCACTGGAGTGGGAATAGTAATTTTTAACCCTACGCTATCCAACACTTTCCCTACTGTTGCACTCACTGGGGTGGGAATAGTAATTTTTACCCCTACGCTATCCAACATTTTCTCTACTGTTGCACTGTTTGGAGTTGGAATAGTAATTTTATTACCTCCGCTATCTAATATTTTTTGTATTATTTTAGTTAATGTAGTATATAATTAATTTTAAAAAGATTCAAAATCATTTTAATTTTTTTAATTTGTTATATATATTTATTTAATTTTTATGTATATTATTGTTTTATGTGTATAGATGTATTTATAATTTATATTATATTTTTTTTTAAATTATAAGTTATTAAAATAATTATTAAAAATTATTAGTAAGTAAGTATATATATTATATATTATGTCTATGTTTAATTTATTTTTACATTACATATATATTACTTATAATTTTTAAACATTTTAAAATATTTTTAACTATGTTTATTTTAATTATATGTATTATTTACTTTATTTTACATTATTTTTTTAACTTAAATAAAAAACGATATTTTTAACAACGATATTTTTGACATCGATATATTTTTTTCGATATTTTTGTATTTACCATAATGTAGAGAGGATGTCGATATTCTTGACTTCGATATTCTTGCGTCGATATTTCTGTAGGTCGATATTCTGACCTTCGATATTTTGTCAGTGATTCGCTCCGACAACGCAAGCTCAACCACGCTTGCCTTAACCAGGGCCGGACTGGCAACTGAAACCAGCCCTGGCAACCTGCTCGGCCGCCCCCCCCTGGGGTGAGGGGGTGCAGCCGAGCAGTTTGCGAGCACCGGTTTCGGCCGATTTTGTTACAGGGGGCCGATATTGCCGACCCCCGGTAACAAAAACGGCCCCCCCAGGGGCCCAAAACAGGCCCCCACCCTAGCGGCCCACCGGGGAAACGCCCGGTGCCCTCTACGGCCAGTCCGGCCCTGGCCTTAATCACGCATATGCCTTAACCACGCATATGCGTGGTTAAGGCAGTGTGCGGTCCAGCTGCTTGCTTCTGCAGGCAGCAGGGACGGAAGCAGGAAGACCTCGTCAGGAAGACAGGCGGGGTGAGGTAAGTGGGGCTGGGCTGGGTAGTTTTCTGGGCTGGGGTAGTTTTCTGGGCTGGGGGTTTGGGGTAGTTTTCTGGGCTGGGGTGGTCGGGTAGTTTTCTGGGCTGAGGGTCAGGGTAGTTTTCTGGGCTGTGGGGGGGTCAGGGTAGTTTTCTGGACAGGGGGGTTCGGGGGTAGTTTTCTGGGCTGGGGGATTGGGGGTAGTTTTCAGGGCTGGGGGATCGGTGGTAGTTTTCAGAGTTGGGGAGCCGGGGTAGTTTTCTGGGCAGGGTGTCAGGGGTAGTTTTCTGTGCTGGGGGATTGGGGGTAGTTTTCTGGGCTGGGGGTTCAGGGGTAGTTTTCCTGGCAGTGGGGTTCGGGGGGGAGTTTTCTGGACTAGGGGTTCGGGGGTAGTTTTCTGGGCTGGGGGTTTGGGCTAGTTTTCAGGGCTGGGGGATCAGAGGTAGTTTTCAGGGCTGGGGGGGTCGGGGTAGTTTCAGGGCTGGGGGAGGGTCTGAGTCATTTTCAGGGCTGGGGGCGGGTCGGGTAGTTTTTTTAATTAGGGGTTAGGGTATTAGGCCTAAGGGCAGTGGAAGGGGTTGGAGTTGGGGTAGTTTTAGGGACAGCGCAGGGGGTAAGAGGGGGTCAGGATAGTGTTTGTTAAGGACAGGGTACTAGGCCTCAGGGGGAGGGGAATGGGTAGTCAGGGTAGTTTTTAAGGCTTAGGGGAGGGCGGGGTAGTTTTTAGTGCTCGGGGGGGATCAGGGTCGTTTTTTTAAATAGGAGTTTGGGTTTTAGGCCTAAGGGCAGTGGGAGGGGTTGGGGTAGTTTTAGGGACAGCGCAAGGGGGTGGGAGGGGGACGAGGTAGTGTTTGTTAAGGGGCAGGGACAGCATGGGGGTTGGGAGGGGATCAGGGGATTTGGACCTCAGGGCTGAGAGGGGCGGGGGGAGTCTGTAGCTTAGGGTGGGGGGAGGGGGGTCGCGACCTTAGCCATGCATACCCCTTTACAACGAAATGACGTGGTAAAGGCATCCGTGGTAAAGGAATGCGTGGGTAAGACGCATTCGTGGTTTAGGCTGCGTGGTAGAGGCAATCGTGCTTTAGCCATGCGTGCCTCTATCATGCAACCAAATCACACAGACACAGGGTGCTCCCTAAACCAGTGTGGTCTCAGATTGCCTTCACAGTCCGCGCCCTGGTCATATTATTCAACTCCCCACTCATCAGGGGATCAAACCATGTGCACACTCTAGGCATGTTTTCCCCTATGCACTACTTGTGCATATGGTGCCGCCCTCCATGTCGCGTCATCACACATGCGGAACACTACAGGCTCCTTGCTGCATTTTCTCAATCAACGCAGCGTAGTTGATGTGGTGGATTGTGTTGAATAAATCAGAGTAAATCTGCTTCTTTATTACCAATTTTGTTTGATTTAAAAATTGATGCAAAAACACAGAATACCTAATCGCAAACCTTTTTTTTTTTTTTTGCATCTATTTTTTACAGTGCTTTAGAAACAAGGCAGTAATGCAAGGCGCTACTGCTGTCCTGCCTATATTCAGACTGCCAGATGAATACTGCAGGAAACCCTCCAAATATTTCTGAACGTCGATCAGTGCGTTTTTCTCAAGGTTCACTAGGCTCATTTATAATCCATGTTCTGTAGTTGTTTGTAAATGTTGTATACAGTTAATTCACACAATAGCTGTCAAAGGGACACGTTTTACAACAACTGAGATGGATTCCCAAAGACAAACTCGCCAAAATAGACTGGGCGGAAATTTTCAAAAAGATAGAGAGTTACTTCTCCAAGTTGTGGAATCAAGAGCCATCTGGTGGCGGCTGAAGGTAATAGCAAAGTAATTCTTAGAGGTGATGAGTCAAAGATGTTTAGACATTCTATGCTGGTCCGTGTTTGGAGCTTCGCATTCTTTGATGTGATAATAAAATAAAAGCTGGTGAAATGGTGGCAATCAACTTCCTGAAAGAGAAAAGTTGAGAGAAATTTTAGATTACAACATGTTCTCTATGGTATAGGAGTGCGCATACATAACAGTGTTTTAGTCTAAAACACGGGTTGTGGTCTTTGTATAACCCTTGTATGTTGTTTTATCAAGTACACTACCTCTTCTATTGAGTTGTAGTTGTTGTATAGTACTTAATACCTCTATAACTGGCGCTGAATCACTTGCCAACAAGGGGGCAGATTTACAAGCCCCTTGCGCCTCCTTGCGCCGCCATTGCGTCACTTTTTTTGACGCAAAAAATGTGGCCAATTTACAACGTGACGCATCTAGGGAGATGCGCCACATTGTAAAGCCCTGCGTCACATTATACCTGCGTCAGGTAAAATGTATGCTGGGTGGATGTTCCTATGCACAAAGCCATGCAGAACTGACGCAGTGAAATTTACATTTCACTGCGTCACTCTACACCTTTACTGCGTCAAAATCCCTACGCCTGCTCAGATCAGGCGTAAGGAATGACGCAAGACTTTTTAAATGGGACTCACCTATCAGTTGTGGCGCATTGCGTCACTTTCATGAGCAACTCCAGCATTGCGTCACTTTTGGGTCAACAGATGCGTCAGAATTTCTGCCGCATCTGTCAATCCTTGCACCATGGTGTGCCGTATTGTAAATACGGCGCATCTATGGTGGCGCAAGGGTTTCGTATGGAGGTGCAGGGAAACTGACGCATCTGTACAGATGCGTCAGTTTCTTGTAAATCTGCCCCAAGGTTAGCAAGCTGTATCAAGTAGGGTGTGTGGTTGTTTTTGTTTTAAACCTATGTGGGAATTATTTTCATGCTGTGCGTGATGACCACCGTGGTGCATTTGAAGGGGCAGATTTACAAACACCTTGTGACACTTTTAAAAAGTCGTTGCGTCACTTTTGTGATGCAGCGGCGGCGTAAAAAATGCGGCCCATTTACAACATGACGCATCTAGGGAGATGCATCACGTTGTAAAGCCTGCATCACATTATACCTGCGTCAGGTATAATGTATGCAGAGTGGGCGTTCCCACGCAGGAAAGCCTGGTAAAAGTGACTCCGTGAAATCTACAAGATTTCACTGCGTAATTTCTTGGACGCCACTGCGTCAAAACCTTTCGCCTGCTTGAAGCAGGCGTAAGGAGTGACACAGTGTAGAGGGACTAGGCCTCAAAATGCATTACTGGAGTTGCGTCGTGCTTGTGACACGACTCCAGCAATGCGTGCCTTTTGCCCCAACAGATGCGTCACAATTTCTGACGCATCTGTCAATCCTTGCGCCATGGTGCGCCGTATTGTAAATATGGTGCATCCATGGTGCGCAAGGGTTTCTCAGGGTGGCGCAGGGAAAGTGACGCATCTCTACAGATGCGTCACTTTCTTGTAAATCTGCCCCATAGTGTTTTGGGATGCAGCGTTTAGCAGGTGATGGGTGAAGGCTCTCAGGGAACAACACCGCCACTACTTCATCATAGGAAATAACTCTTCTTGGGGTATATCTCCTTGGTCACTTACTTAGTGTCCATAGCTCAAAACACTTCTATCTGACCAAACCTTGTACTCTTCGTTTAACTCCATCACCTATTGAGAAAGCACTTCAACTGGCAAGCCCCATTTATTTAGTATATACATGATTTCACATATCCTAAAAAAGTTCTCAATGTTTGACTGGATTTTATGCTTAAAAAGTAAGTATGTGGATGATGTTTATTAGACAAGGAGCATATCCTTCCATCACCTCTGAGAAATCAAATCTTTCCCACAGTATCAACTATCCAGAGATGTCTGTTAAGTTGACCGAATCACTATATCTAATGTCCTGAGAGTCAATTTGAGCCTACTACATGCTATACATATTAATAATCATTTATCCATTGTCTATGAAAAATACATTTTTGAATTTAGTGTCTTGACATACTGCACTTGGGGGGGGGGTTATATTTTGCTTTATATTAGAACAATGGGATGTTGGAAGCTACATTGAAGGCAATAAGAGTTTCAGGGCCAATGACATCTGATATAGACCCCCTGTGCCAAAAATTTCAGTGTGTGTCTTTCTGTTTTTTTATTTTATAATATTCTACCCTCAGCAGCTGGAATGTTCTAATAGCTTTATTGCGCTTTTGCATCAGCCTATATCATTTGTTAAAGGTCCTAACCCTTGTTATGGACACTCACTTGCAGCTCCCATCCCACATGGGCTCAAAACAAAAACAACACCCTACCTACCACACACCCTACATGATGTAGCTTGCTTCCTTTGTTGGCAAGCGATTCAGCACTCCATACAGTGGCAGTAAGTACTATACAAATACTACAACACAATATACGAATTAGTGTACTCGATAAAACAACATACAAGCATTATACAAATTCTGCAATCCTTCTCCTAGACTAAAACCCCATTATGTAAGCACACGCCTATACCACCGAGAACATGTTGTATAACTCTGGTAGGCAGCATGTTGTATAACTAGGGTGGACAGCCTTTAAAAGCCAGTATAGCCCTCTACAGTGTTGCATTATCAAAGGATAAGAAAAAGGACTCCACGCCATACTATCTTTGGCCACTTTAAGTGCAAAGTTATGGCCTTTGGCTTAAGTAAATACCCTCTCAGCGTCCCAAATGTTTTGCAGTAATATATTTGGGGATATAATATGTTATCTAGGATCATTAGAGAACACCAGAGACATGTTTTCAAGGTTCCTAACATTATAAGAGTGAATTATACAAATGGTAAGCCTGAGAAATGACTGTTAGAAAGCAGCAGTGTATCTTGGATTTCAAATGAATGGTACCATGCTTTCCAAGGAGCCATTCAAGGTCACTGTAGTCCTAGATTGACTGTATTCAAACTCAGACATAGAGTCACAATGTTTTCTTAGCTTTAAAAAATGTTTATAGTGATACATTGATAACTTTGCCATATACCCACAGGACCTAGCATGGAACCTAAAGAAAGAAAATCAGAGCATATTTTGTTGAGATCAACAGGCAAAAAACGACATTTCGGGGCATGAAAGAACTATTTACCTGAGCACCTATTGGATTATATCAGGATCCCATGAAGAAATAGAGTTCGGAAACCAGTGCCTCAGACAGGGCTGTTGGAGCTATGGTGATTGAAGTTAAAGGCGGTGATCATCTGGGATATCCCTTTTCCCACTCCAACTCATCCCCTTGCTGAGCAATAATAATCAGTAATCTAGTGAGAAGTCTTAGCTAAGAACACCTTTTCTGAGTGAAGACACTTGCTTTTGGGGTCACTTGCATCATTAGAAGTCCAAAGTGACCATCCACATCTTTAAGTTATTTTAACTGATCCAGTGTAAGACTAACAATAAGACCCACTGGGCTTATTTTTTTCAGTAGGGTTTTTATATCAGGTACATTTCTGGATCACAAAATGTTCTTGCCATTGCATAGTCTAGCATTCATCCAAATACCAATGCAGCTTAAGAACAACATAATATCACCTACTAGTATTATTTCCTGATGGATCCATATTTTGAAGAAGTGGTCAAGGCCTAAAAACTGATACTACCAGAAGAATTAAAGAACGTTTGCGATCAGCAGAGAAGAGGCTTCTTCTCTGCTGTAAGAAGCACCGGAAGCACCCAGGCTTCCGGACTCTGCCGGCCAATCACGACGCTGCAGGAGCAGCGTCGTGATTGGTCTGAGCGGCCTGTTTGGCCGCTCAGGCAGTGCCTGGGGAGGCTGGGCATGTTCTCCACGGGGCTGTGCAACACAGCCCAATGGAGAACATGCGAAGGGGGCATGACGGTTTGGCCGGCCATAGAGGGCTGGTCAAAGTGTCATGAGCACGCAGGGAGAGAGTGCAAACCACTCCTGCTCCCTCTGCAGTGAGCCAGCCCCGCCCAACCTGGCTGAAGTCGCAAAGAAAAATAAACTGATAATAACTTCTTGTTATTATCATTTTATTTGTATTTTCCAATGCTCAACGAGCAGTGGGGCAATGCTCCTTTGCCTTAACAGAGGAGCTGCCACTGTTTAGCTGTACTCCTCCCTTTCCTCTTGCACTTCTTGTAGAAGGTGATCATGAGTAATAAGTATTGTACATTTGCTATTCCCATTTCTCTGTAGTCACTTCACTTCCCCATCATGTCATGCCTGGGGCACAGGGGAGGGTATACGCTGCCACAGATTGGACTGGAGCTTCCCAAGCTCCCTTCTACTGCTATCTCTGCATGCATTGGCATGTAGTGTTATTGATGCAGATCCGGCTGGTCATGTTAGGAAAGCCTTTGGAAGCAATGGAGCTCTTAAACTAATTGCATCCTGTAGTGACAAGCTGCACATAGGACAGACATTTAGGGGCCGATTCCGATTCGGGCCGGAAATCTCTCCGACCGAGCCGGACCCGGAGAGATTTCCGACCGAATCGGACCCGTGCAGCCCGACCGAACGAGTACGATGCGCACGTATGCCATCGGACTCGATTCGGTCGGACTCCCATTGAAGTCAATGGGAGCCTGTCGTACAATGCGTACGCGGGCTCCCATTGACTCAATGGGTGCGAGGCGGACAAGGGCGCCCCCTACAGCGTGTACGCGGTGAAGCGACTCGTGCCGTACACGCACAGGTAGGGGGGACCCATGGGTCCCCCCTGTGTGCGACTCGCGCGGCTACGCGTACAGGGGAGTCCGACACGGACCCCCAAAGTACGGCTCCGACAGCTCTTTCGAGCCGGAGTGCGCGGCTCGGTCGGACTGCTCGCGGCGCGCATCGTACTTACCCGGCCGGGGAACGTCTCCATTGCGCGGTGCGAGTCGTGTCTGTGCAAGTCGGTCGGTGCGGTTAGAGCCGGGATCGAGTCGGTCGGAGCGGTCGGGATGCCCGGACGAGTCGGTCGGCGATTTCGCATCGTACTCGCTCGCCCGGACGCGCGTACGAATCAGTCGGGAAATAGGGCTCCGAATCGGATCCGGTTAAGCCGAATCCGATTTGGAGCCCTACCGGCCGAGATCGGAATCGGCCCCTTAGTAGGGAAGCAGTATATGTGCTTTGTCCCAAATCATATTCAAGGTAAATAGCTATTCAGATCTGTAGTATGTGCTCCTCTGCAATCCAAAATAGTAGAATTAATACCTAGTTAGTGATGTTCTCTTTCCTATCCTTTTTCATACTCAAGGCCTCCAGCTTCTAGCAGACCTTGTGTCTCAATCCTTTTATTCTGTTTTTATTAGTGGGATCATCCCCATGTTGTCTTATATTTTTCTTCCCAATATTGTAGACATTTTTTGCTCCAGAATTCTGACATCTCTTTTTCAATTACTTGTCTATGTGAGAAACATTTACAGATTCCTTTCAGAACTGTCCAAATTTCTGGTCCAGTTCCAATTGTGTGTCTTCTAACACCACTCCTTGATTCGCCTGCCCTGCAACCCTTAGGAGGTTTTTATTTATTTTTTGAGGCACTCCCTAATTTCATGTAATAACCTTGCTTTCTATCAAAGTGCAGTGTAACTGCATTTTCCCTGATTTCTCACTTGCTTTACTGCAAGCATCTCACACAAGAAAGTCTGGTCCTTTAGAGTAGGTATGGAAATAATTCCATTGAATGACAACCTTGGAGACCTCTGGATCCTTTACTTTTTACAAGGCGGCATCCGCACTGTCCACAGTGCGACAGGTGAGTAGTCATCAGTCAAATGGCGCCAGAAGTCACCTATTTCTGGCCAGAACCATCTGATATTCACAAAAAACAAGAGCGACCCATACATCCTTGCGAACTGGGTGTTGCTAATAAGCAAAAACAGTGTTCACAAGGAACTCATTTACCTCGTTAATACAGTTTCTGCAAGAAATGGTATGACTTGCGTGAATCAATCAGAGACAAAAAAACATGTAGAATAGGACCTTAGTTCAATTCAGTCAATCAATATTGTATAGATTTATAGATATAGAAGCCCACAGGACAGATAAGTCCATTCTTGGTTATCTCCTGTATCCGTGCGGGTGCCACCTTGTAAAAAGTAAAGGATCCAGAGGTCTCCAAGGTGGTCATTCTGATTGATTCACGTAAGTCATACCATTTCTTGCAGAAACTGTATTAACTAGGTAAAAGAGTTCCTTGTGAACACTGTGTTTGCTTATCAGAACCATCTGATGGCAGAATATGTTATTGTTGCAATCTTGGACATGGTGCTCCAGAAAGCAACACTGAAGTTAGTCGGGTACAATAGCAATTCAACACACTCTGTGAGAAGCGGCACATTTAGAGCAGCAGATCAAGGCACATTTAGAGCAGCAGATCAGTCACAAGGAAGAAGGCGCGAGCTATAGTGCATGATGTCAATAGGGAGTAACAGTGGGATGAGACATAATTTATGGGTAGGAATAGCAAAACAGCTATGACATGAGGTTAAAGGTTCTAGAGGTGATGATGCTGCTGGAGAGTGGGTGTCAATGGCGACATTCAACAAATCGCTGATTGATTCTGGGTGGGCATAGTTGTATCACATGAGATTGGAAGTTCACCTGGGAGTAAGCCACACTAACTAGTTGATATAGAGGATACGCTAATTGAAGAACGTGGTTGATGGAGAACGCACAGTGTTTATTACAGAATATTTAGACAATAGCTTGGGTGAGTAGGATAGAGGCCCCTCTCAGAGCCACAGAGCCAGCAGTTACAGAAGAAGGGTGATTAGCAGTCCCAACAGGAAAATGTATGGCTCCAGGGTTGAATAATAATAGTTTTTTATGTAGCTCTTCATACTGCACATCTTCTGTTTTAAGCACTGTCAATAGCAGGTGTTACTATTGCCCGGGTTAATGGTACTCAATTGATTCAACCGAGAAAGATGGACACTTGGACACAGTGCTAGATCAGGCAAACAGCAAGATCAAGCATGTGGATGGATAGGGATAGACATAGGGATGGGGATAGGGATAGGTATAGGTATAGTGATAGGGATAGGGATAAGGTATAGGGATAGGGATAGGGACAGGGATAGGGTAAGGTATAGGGATAGGGATAGGGATAAGGACAGGGATAGGGATAGGGTAAGGTATAGGGATGGGATAAGGATGGGGATAGGGTATAGGGATAGGGATAGGGATAGGGTAAGATATAGGGATAGGGATAGGGACAGGGCTAGGGATAGGGTAAGGTATAGGGATGGGGATAGGAATAGGGATAGGGATAGGGTAAGGTATAGGGATAGGGATAGGGTAAGGTATAGCAATGGGGATAGGGATAGAGTTCAACCAGTGCTAAAATTGAAAACATTGTACTCTGGGAACCCATCAATTGGGGGTCAAGGTGTGGCAGAGGAAAGAGGGTGGAGTAGCGAGGGGCAAAGTTTGAAAAGCAGAGTCTGACAGTCAACTTACAAATGTATCTTTAAAACATCGACTGCAAAGAAACTCCCAAGAAGGACATATTTGACAGTATATCTGTTCTAGATAACTTAATTGGTTACAGAGAGTCTGCATTTAAAAGTATCTTATAGGGTTAAGGCACCTGTGCAGAGATCATTGTGTGCCCAGCAATTTTGAGGCAATTATAATCATGGTAAGATAACTCTAGTGGTTAGTACAGTTATGGGAGGGTTTTGTGTTTTGTCCAGCCACAGTTTTTACTCACAGTAGCAAAGAGTGTCAATGTGCCTGCTGCAAAGCACATTGTGTAACATGCAGATCACAGATTTGTATTTCATTCATATAGGTAGGTGGGCTACTGCTTTTGGCACTGAGGTTATTTTGTTACTTCCAGTTCATTTGTTGCAAACCTTCACCACTCAGTGCCCCGAGAGAGAAGTACAGAGCGTGAGCTGACACCACTCTGAGCTGCATGTCTCAAGGTGCGATGCGTGGCAGCCACCTCCTTGATGTACAGAGAAACATACATGCTTCTGCTGCCATCTCTAACATCCAGTGCAGGGCTGGCTGTGCGCCCAAATGAACGACAGCATTGGAATCAATTCTATGCAATATATGGGCTGTTTTAGTAAATGTAATTTCAAACAGAACCCTTTAGAGCAATTAGGACACTCATACAGATACATCCGAATGCAGTCCTTCGTAAGATGATTGAAGTGATTGTCATTAGGATGTCCATATTTACCAAGATTTCTCCTTTAGAACATACATTTTCAGAATTGTAAATTATCAGGTGGATATGTGGAATGATGAATAAAATGAATTTAAGGTACAACAACACTTGAAAGCTGGAGTTTATTAAATGCATCTTTAATCTACATATACTAGTTTCCTTGTGCCTATATATACTTTCCATGTACTTATGTATCTATATATTTATTACTATTCTTCTAATTCAGCATATGCAATGCACTACCCTATTTCTTACCCTATACCGCTCTCAATATATCCTCCACCTCAAGTCTCTGATTCATCTCAAACCTCATTCTACTACTCTTTCTCGAATGCACTACCCTATTTCTCACCCTATACCTCTATCATTACATCATCTACCTCCACTGTCTTGTTCAATCCAAATAACTAACATATCCACAACTCAAATTACTTTCATATTTTCACTATACTAATTCACTACCAATCCGTTACAGGCTCCGTAGTAGTGTGCTACTCACAGAAAAAGCGCTTCGACGCCTCGTCAGGGGTAGTAAGCGCTATATAAATGCAAACATGTTTCCCTCTATCCCTCCACAATACTTTTCAATCCAAATAACTAACATATCCACCATTCAATTTACTTTTATATTTCCACTATACTAATTCACTACTAATCCTTTATGGGTTCTGGAGTAGCGTACAACTCCCCGAAAAAGCACTTTGACGCCTCGTCACGGGTAATAAGCGCTATATAAATGTAAAATAATTTCCCTCTATCCCTCCACTATCCTTCTCAATACAAATAACTGACTAACATATCCACCACTCAAATTACTTTCATATTTTCTCTATACTAATTCACTACCAATCCATTACGGGTTCCGGAGTAGAGTGCTACTCACAGAAAAAGCGCTTCGACGCCTCATCAGAGGTAGTAAGCGCTATATAAATGCAAACATATTTCCCTCTGTCCCACCACTATCCTTCTCAATCCAAATAACTAACTAACATATCCACCACTCAAATTACTTTCATATTTTCACTATACTAATTCACTACCAATCCATTACGGGTTCCGGAGTAGCATGCTACTCACAGAAAAAGCGCTTCGACGCCTCGTCAGGGGTAGTAAGCTCTATATAAATGCAAACATATTTCCCTCTGTCTCTCCACTATCCTTCTCAATCCAAATAACTAATAACTAACATATCCACCACTCAAATTACTTTCATATTTTCACTATACTAATTCACTACTAATCATTTATGGGTTCCGGGGTAGCGTGCTACTCGCCAGAAAAGCGCTTTGACGCCTCGTCAGGGGTAGTAAGGGCTATATAAATGCAAACATATTTCCCTCTGTCCCTCCACTATCCTTCTCAATCCACATAACTAATAACTAACTAACATATCCACCACTCAAATTACTTTCATATTTTCACTATACTAATTCACTACTATCATTTATGGGTTCCGGAGTAGCGTGCTACTCGCCAGAAAAGCGCTTCGACGCCTCGTCTGGGGTAGTAAGGGCTATATAAATGCAAACATATTTCCCTCTGTCCCTACATCATCCTTCTCAATCCAAATAACTAACTAACATATCCACCACTCAAATTACTTTCATATTTTCACTATACTAATTCACTACTAATCATTTATGGGTTCCGGAGTAGCGTGCTACTCACCAGAAAAGCGCTTCGACGCCTCGTCAGGGGTAGTAAGCGCTATATAAATGCAAACATATATATATTTGTTGCAAACCTTCTATATAACACAGTGATTTATTTACCGGCATTAAGGAGCAGCGTGCAAACTGTAAGTCATGGGTTTAGAGCCTTATTGGTTTTTGTCAATCTGTTGTTATTCTAAGATTTCAACAAAGAGTGCCTTGGGGAAGTAATAAAGTTTTCTTCGTACAGACAACTACAGTCACTGCGCTGTTTTATATCCTGATTTTGTGTTTCTCCTGACTATTCACACTTAGCATATAATGTCTACAAGTATGTATGATATGTGATTCCTACACCTCATAACCCACATTGTCTTATGTAACATGTCCTGTACATTGATTTACACACCTGTATGATTTATTATTCCTCTGAGTATGATGTAAAGCGCTCAGACACCCTACACTGCGATGAGTAGAGTTTTAAAAGAACTAAATAAAAAGATTAGTAGGTGCCATTTAAATCAATATCTGTGTAATTACTCATACAGAGATATAAATCTTGCATTTTTACAGTGCAAGCACATCTCTTACATAGAGAGTTGAACAAAGTTAAAAACTGGCCTCCAGTTCATAGTTTCTCTTATGTACTTGTGAAGTGAGAACAGGCTCTCCGTCTTTGCTTCCTTCCATTACACTGCCATCTAGGTGTTAAGCTCCAGGGTACACCCAGCCACGATGATACTTGAACAACAGAAAAGCTGATGGCCCTTTAAATCAGGCCTTTGTTTTGGGCCCCACTGGAAGTGAAAATAGGAAAGCCCCCTTGCTGCCTGCAGCATGCTGCTACGGACGGAATGCAGACAACATGCGAGTGCTGCTGAAAAATTGGCCTGCTGTCGGAAAATTACACCAGGACAAATTCAGCATGTTTCCCTGGGCCTGCCGGATTCCAGATCCCATCCAGAAATAACTGCAGGAACCTGGATCCCCTATGTTCCAGCACTGGGTTCGACCTAACATTCTATGTTTTAGGTAGGACAGAGCACACAACCATACCAGGACAACAATGTGAGTCATTACATACTTTAAGATGTGGAGGAATGGTCTTGGGCAATCAGAAGACCCTTCTTTTTCCTATGGAGTGGTTGCAGTGGAATAGAACCCTTTATAAGGATTTTATTATGCTTTACTCTGGGTCCTATCTAGTTTGGGTTTCAGGGGGTAGTCAGGTTTACCATTCTGGTGATGAAAATGACTTATAAAATTGCTTTCCTACTCTGGCTCTCTACCTTGGCACATATTCTTTTTACATCTTGTGTCTCTTGTTTAGATGCTCATTTCGAAGCAAATGCTTGCATTTGTGCATAGACTGCCACTAGCCCTGTTCAGTGCACTCACACTTCTTAAACACTCACACGCCCCCATTGGATGGAGTGTCCTGTTTCGAACACACATGCTGACATACAAGCATTCTCATGATGAAGTACGGGTCCTAATTACAAGTGGTTCTCTAATTGGCTCTTGTCCTGGCTTCAGGTGCTTGCGGGAGTGGTGCCACAAATAAGTGTAGAAGATGGTGGTTGCTATTACAAAGTAACTCCTCCTCACAATTGTGGCAGCTCCACAATTAAAGACTGGGAAAATAGGTAAAAACTATCCTCCCAGAAATACATTATTTGAGATAGGTGACATGCATCACTTTCCTCATCAGAGTCCGGCACCAGTAAAAGGGATCCACACTAGCAACAGAAGGGTGTTTAACGCAGCCTAGCAGACTTTCTTATAGAGCGTACATCGCAACATTGTACCACTCTTTGCTGGTTGCCTGGAGACCACGAAGAATGTGAAGACACAAGTAGCCCCAGGCTTGTCAACTCCATTGGAGAGGGCGGTGATGCAGTCCGGATAGAGGGGGTGTTGGCCTTCCTGTACCAGGCCAATCTTCACTTACCATCACATTAATGGTGAACAGCTGCCTGTTTCTAGACAATGCCGCCAAATGCCATGTTCTACCACAAAGGTTTCTTTGAGAGGAAGGGGGGCAGAGATATGCAATAAGTAGGTGGAGTCAGATACCTCACAGCCCACTGTAGACGCTAATCCTGGACATGATTAGCCCAAAGGTAGAAGCAAAGATCTGAAACTACAAATGACTCCGAGTGTAGGAGACAGAGGGGCAGAGCTAATTATGGTGATTCTATATAAGTATGGTGGGAAAGATCAGTTGACCTAGGAGGAGAGTGACATGCAACTATATCTCTCCACAGGCAAGTTAAGACTACTTTTGGTTTACAAGGGGAAAAGGTAAGAGGGGAGAATATAATGGGACAGACTTGAGCAGCTGGGCGGAGATAGACATGAATGAAATTAAATGAAATTTGTACTTGTAAAGCGCACCCATACCCCCAAAGGGGTGTCTAGGCGCTGTACGCATACCGCTGTGGAACCCTTCCTGGCTTTTCCCTGTGAAATGTCCACTCCTGGGCACCCCCAGGTTGAAGCCAGGCATCCCAGCGCTGTTGGGGCCGTTGTGGAGATTAAGCAAGCTATTGCCCAGAGTTGCAGAGTGGGACCCATGATTAGAATAGGCACCGAGGCGAGAATGATCAGGTCCGAGGAAATTGAGCCCAAGACCCGCCGAGGCGGGAATTGAACCCTGGTCCCGGGCCAGATCTCTGCATCAGGGTCTGCCGCTCTAACCATTGAGCCACACTTCTCCCTTATATCTCTACAATAAAAACATTGCCCACCTTCTGAAACCACGTGACTGCTTCTAATGATTCCCTTTTTCCATCATGTCTTCTTTTAGAGACATCTTAGAATTTGCCCACGTGTGGGCCATTTGGAGATGGCATTGTTGTATTCCCTTAACACGTCCTTGAATTTTTCTAAGCTTAAAGCATTCTGATAAAACTTTGGTGCCCACTACTAATATTTTTAGTTTTCCTGTCCGGGGGCCAGAAGTGAGGTTTCCAATCCTATTGTGCCTGTAGAGACAGTGTTATCTGTTAAGGACCGAAACAATGACTTGCAGTAATGACATATTTATAATACAGAATTGGTAAATGATTGTCAAGTCTTTCTTCCTTTTTTTTCTTTTCCTCTGATGACATACAGATCTAAAACTCAGCGATACGTGATTCGTCGATGTAGTGATGTCACATAGAGTTTAGAATGTGGTGTGTAGACATTGCCAAATATAGAATAAGTTTTAAAATGTAAGGTGGTTAGATTAGCAGAGCTGAGGAGCATCACAGAAGGAGCTGCTCTAGTGTGCCAGAAATGAACATATTGGAACCATAATTCAGACTCTGTATCATTACAGATTGGCGATGAGCACCAACTGAGGCAAAATCAGCACTACTACGCTACTCTTATGCTGATAAGAGCGCACTTTCAATGAGATTAATTAGGCGTTTATCTTGATGTGTGGCAGTAAATGAAGCAGCAATCGCCATAACCACAAATTATCTCAAAGGCAAACCTTTGTTTCAAATAATTAAGTGAAATCGACATAATTGATAACTGAAATAAGAATGCTCACTGCTTTCAGCGCGCGCAGAGCTCCCGGTACAACTATTCAAGATCTGTATCCCTCTGCGCCCATCTTGAAAGCAGGAAAATCCTAACGTGAGACTTAGTGGCCATCTTTGAGTCATGCAAACTATTGGGACATCAATAGAAAAGGCCTGGAAGCCATAGTAAAGTCAGGCAAAATATCAGAAAATCAGGAAACATGTAAAACAGCAAAAAACTCATAATAACTACTGGAAAGTGCTTATTAGTCACAATTATTAAAGAAAATACAAAGAAGTTTGCTAAAAAAAAAGAAAAAACTGTTTTTGATTTTTTTTTCTTTCTTAAAAAAAAGAAAAAATATACAATACAATGTAGGAAGAAGGTGAAAGTTCAACGAGTACAACAGTAAACACACATACGGAATATATATAGGTTCCCTCTCAGATGCTGCTTGCACAAGGGCGCAGCAGCCTGGCCTGGGTGAGGGCCCCCTGCGAGGAGTGAATTACTGGAGGAGTCCCGGCGACCCTACCTCCAAGATTGTGGCTTTGGTGCTGAGCTCACAGTGAGCGGCTACTTGCTGTGGGCCAGCGGTCCTATCTACTCCTCACAGCACGTCCGTCAGCTGTTGCGGCGCCCACCTGATGGCCCCGTGTGCTGGGGGGAGCCTACGCAGCGCCGCTGGAGTGCTGCAGACCCGTGCCCTCTATCCCCCAGGCCGTGGCTGTACTGACGACACCCTTGGCCGGCGACCTCTCTGACCTGGTGTAGGTGGGGGCTGTAGGGCTCCCTCATTGAGAGGCACAGGGCAGGCGGCGGCCACTGTGATCACCACTAGTGGATTCCAGGTGAGGAGGCCTTGAGTTGGGGGAGGTGTTGGTGGCTCCTCAAGGGTCTGAAGTTTAGTGCAGCTGGGGCCCCATCACTGAGGATCCTGTGAGGCATCCTTGAACGAGCCTGAAGGACTTGTGCTGCTCCCCCTTGCCTGAGGCAGTGCTTCAATCTTCTCTGAGAGCCCATGGGGATTCTTGACACCCGGATTTTCATGCGGTCTGCCCCTCACTGCCCATCACCGATTGCTGTGCGTGCCTGCCAGACCTTGAAAGTAGCCCTGCTCCCCCCCCAGCCTGAAGGGCTGCCTGAACCACACATTCTGATCGGACGTGGGTTGATTGCACCCAGGAGTGTTCTCCCCCCTTGGTGGGGTCCAGAGAAGGCACCCATCCTGCAACAGGTGCGCCTGGGCCGAATCTGAGGCCTGTTTGGGACTTGCGCAGCCTTGCTAATGGTCTCACACTGACAGGGAGGCCATCTTACACGGCTAACCCCAATTTGTGGGACATGGCATTTGCTGATACTCTCCACCGGGAGCGGTGGTGCCCAACACTGCAGTACACAAAAAAGCGGTACATATTGCCCTTGCTTCGGGCTTGCCTGTGCAGTCTCTGCTTTGCAATCTAGAACATATGGCCTGGCTAGTATTTTGGTGCTTAACCTTCCTCCTCCTGTCTGTTGGCTGGACATGCATCCATCATTATGGGTAAGGACAAATCTGCAGGCGCCCATACGACGAACACCATGACACAATATATGACCCTGCGCCAGCCTGTTCAGAGGATAATGAGGCAAACGGGTGCCCTTGACACTGAGAACATTCTGAGTGAAGATGTAGAGCCATCCAGATCTGACTTACTGGCTGCCATACAGGGGTTCCATACCACCCTTGAGCATAAAATCAAAGCTGTTTCAGTCGACGTCCATGTGCTCCGGGCCGACTTGTCAAAGGTCTCCGATAAAGTCAAATCAGCAATATAGCCAAACTGCAAGAGAGGGTCGCCGTCCTCAAGCGCCAGATGGCGCAGATGACCACAGCGGAGTTAGACAAGCAGGCTGAAGATGCAGATGGCCACTCTCGTCGAAGTAATATCAGGGTTCTGAGTGTTCCTGAAAGAGAGGAGGGGTCACCCACAGAACAATTCCTGGAATCTTTGGTGCGGAATGAACTCAAGCCGCAGGGCTTGTCTGAACTTTTTGTGATCGAAAGTGCTTATAGGGCACTGGTACCGCCACTGCGACCTGGGGCTTCCCCCATGCCATCATAGCAAAGATCCTTAACTACGTGACAGGGACTGCATCCTTCGAGCTGCCCGGAAGCACCCAGTCCCTCCCTTGGACAACACCAAATTACAATATACCCAGACTACACAAAGTAGATGCAGGTTCGGCGAATTGTTTTTTTTTAATGTCAAACAAAAACTGAAGGCGCGCAACCTCAGGTATATGCTTTTGTAGGCTGCGAAGCTAAAAGTCCTCCACCAAGGGAAAGCCCATTTTTTCGAGTATCCGGGCGAAGTATGGGAATGGATAGAACTACGAGGGGATAACCCAGACTCTTTGGCGGGCTTCAGCTGGCAACGGACGAAAGGGACGCACTCTAGGAGAACTGAGTGCCGAATACGTTCGAGGACGACGAGCCCCAACTCTCATCCTCTGGGACCAAGGAAAGTGACTATCAGTGACGATGGTACTATGCAGCCTAATACCCTTGACCAGTCAGTCATTGGTCAGGGTTCGGATCCACAATCGCAGTCAGAAGACACTGGAACTGGAGCTTCCAGCCCAGTAATTGACTTTGTGCCTGATACCCTGGTCGCCCCGGAGGTGGGTGAGAATGCAGTGGGGCGAATGATTATTGCTGCTTGGTGTATGCTTGGTCACGATGCTATGATTGCTGGCTGAACGCATTTGTGCCTGTGCATCATTGGCCATGGATGTGTCTCGGGGGAAGCTAGATATATGTCTGTCGGACAGGGCTGGTGGGTACAGCGCCAGATACACTAACTTATATCTTGATGATACGGGACTGTGTGCAGCATGGTTAAATGATAGACAGTTGACTTGGCTGCCTCGCTGGGTGATGTCCGAATGTTTGTTCTAGCCGGTCCCAGTTGGACGGGAGGGGATGCTGTGTGAGTCCTGGCAAATGCATTGGGTGGGCATGGATGGTCGATTGGTTGTACCATGTTTGTCTGTGGGAAGGTGGGGTTGTGGTCTGTTTTGTTGGCAATGTTTGTATTGTTTGGTTGACTCAGCAGTTTGTCAGCAGCGAAATGGGATTGCAAAGGTGGGACGGTGGTACACACTAATGCGCCAGATTTGGGATGGGGATTGAAGGCCGGTCCTTACGTAGAACGTCAGAGGTTTGGGGACTTATATTAAGTGCCACAGAGTAGTCACATTTCTCAGGGCTGCCTTAGGTAACTTTAGGATAGTAAGTTCTAAAACTACTTTCCTGTAATAGTTACATTAAATCCAACTTTGGCATGTTGTTGGATTAATGTGACCAATAATTTGATACTTTGAATGGTATTGCTAGCTAGCTCCAATGCCCAGATAGACTTTATTAAATTTATAAAGCCTTCCCCATATTAGCCCATGGTGCTAGAGGCACTACAGTCGGGACAAACGACTTTGGCAGTTTTTTCTTAACAGGGCATATAAAACATATTTTATATTGTTCCTCCTTTTTATAACAATGCACCCCACCCTTGGGGCACCTAGGGTAGATCTTAGAGGTGACTTACAAGTAATAAAAAGATCGTTTTGGACTTCAGAAGTACTTTTAATTCCAATTTGAATTTGGACATAGTTTTATTTTAAAACAAGCCTGCAAGGTAGGCCTGGCCTTAAAATGACACCAGACACCACAGCAGTGCACACTTAAGTCCACTGCGGTCTCTAAACCTACCATATACTAGGGACTTAAAGCTAGGTTGTCTTTGCCAATTCGAATTATACCAATTACCATATACCTTTAGAGGACAGAGCACTGGCACTGGGCATGGGCATGGTTAGCAGAGCCCACGGCACTTTCAGAGTTAGTAACCGCCAGTATCAGTCAAAACAATGGGGGTGATCAGAGCAAAAAGGATGACTTTCCTACAATGAACATTTCTGTACTAAAACTAAAACACTGCACTTGACAGAGCGATGTTTTCCTCTGCCTGACTAAACTAGGCCGAATAGGCCTAACTTCCATCTTGGACTTTTCAATGAAGCCATGATGTATGTTTACATTTCTCACTCTGACACTGACACCGCAAAATGTGAACTGATGCTCTGTATTGACATGCTGCTCTTTAGGGTGCGTTATGGTAGAACTGGTGAACTCAGTCCTAGTTTCCCTGTTAGGAAGGGTGTCAGGCCGGAGTGCGTTCTAGCACCCCTCCTTTTTACCCTTTACATAAACAGTCTAGGGGACACCTTATCAAGGGAATGCCAAGACCTACCTAGACTAGGTAAAAGGACAATTGGTGCTTTGCTATACGCCGACGATGCGGTCTTGTTAGCCCGCACCCCAATAGGCCTGCAGAAAATCGTGACGAGTTTTGCTTCTTATAAGTCAAGCCTGGATCTCCATGTTAATATTAGTAAAACCTTTGTAATGAAATGTAGCAAGCCCAGTGTGAAGTGCCGCAAAATTTTTATAAATACTAAAAAACTTGAATTCACTAATCACTTCTCCTACCTGGGAATTGTCTTCGATAATAGGGGCTTATGGTCAAAAGTTATTAACTGTAGAAAACTGCTTTTTGCCAAAGCCATCGGCGCATTGATTAATTTTACCAGGAAGTTAGGAAAGCGCCCTATCGAGGACCTGCTGATAATATATAAAGCTAAATGTATTTCAGTTGCTCTTTATGGAGCTGGCATTTGGGGTTATGCAAATGTAGAGTCCCTTCAGCAAGTTGAGAATAGGTTTTTGAGATTTTTACTAGCCGTCCCAAATTCCACGGCTACGTACATTTGCCATGCTGAACTAGGGCTCTCATACCTGTTCGACCTTATTAGAATCCAGCCAATTTTATTATGGCATAAGGTCTGGAGAGGCGTTACTACTGGCCTTAATCGGGACGTGATAAAAGACTGTCTGAACTTGCAACGGGCCCAATGTATTCCTTGGCTCGCCTACGTCAAAAATGTTATGCATGACCTAGATTGCTTAGATTATTTTGCTAACCCCCGATACCTTGTCTCTTATTTCAAGGAAGGATCTCAAGGCTTTATGTATTAACCACCTGGAGACGATTAGATTGTCATCTAATATTATGAAAATCTCAGTCAGAGCTAATCAATTGCTCTTGACTCAGTCGGGAATTTAGCCCTATTTATTAACAACCCATAGAAATTATGACAGGATGCTACTGACACGTCTACGTCTTGGCAATTTCCATAACCTGGTAACATTCCCTCAGGTAAATGACTGGTCACGCGTTCTTTGTCCATGCCCCTGCGACGAAACATCTGCACAGTCCACAATTCACACCCTATTTTTCTGTAAGTTTTTTATCCTAATTAGGAAAAGATGGATCCTTCCTTACTTGAAACTGCAAGGACTGAGACAATGTCGACCCGCTTTTATTAAGCTGCAATTTCTAGATGACGAAATTTTTAATGATCATATTGTAAAATACTTGAAAGGGGTGATAAGAACTAGGAAAACTATGCAAGGCCCATCTTCTGTTTAATTGATTTTGGTTTTTATCTAGGTTAAGGCCACATTGAAATCTGTTTTTAGCTTTTTCTTTTTGCAAACTGTAGATAGCTGTTTTCTTTTTAATATATTCTTTTTAACTTTTAATGATGTTATTTTACTATATGTCTGTCAAATTGTGATTGCATGAATTAATTTACTCATGCTTATTGCTACTATATTCTGCTTTTATGATTTGACATTTTAAATCGGATAAAGCGTATCTTGATCTTGATCTTGACATGCTGCTCTTGAAGAACTACGGAAGAATCCTTTTGCAATATTCAAGGCTCTTCCTGCTAATAATGCTGTGAATACATTCACTTAGGAGACTTCCATTGTTTTGTAACTAGATTTGTATTGCCACATCCGATGGCATGAGGTCATAATCGGGTGAACTAATATTCATTTAGGGAATAGTGCTAGGATAGTGGCAATAGGTGTCATTGATTAATTCTGTACTGTCATTCATTTAACTTAGCTTACTGTAGGAAGCTGGCTCTTTATGTGATATATCAAGAATCTGATATACTGTGTAAAGAATCCAGAGGTACCCTCATGAGTGGACAGGGGCTTGCTATGCAATACCAAAGTGCTCTATTAGGGGGTAGTGTGGTTAAGCAGCCTTAGGCTTAACACAGAAGAGTGCAAGACATTTGCAAATACACCCACTGAAATAAATGATACAGACGACTCAAGAAGAAGATCCACACCAATTTATAAAAATAGCAACTATCTTTATATATGTTTAGGCATCAGAGAAAAATCATTAAGGTAAGTACGTTTTTAAATATAAGTTATTTTCTCTTTAAAAAGTGGACACGATGCAATTTCTGAGTTCTGCAATTTTATCCTATGGAAGGAAGAACAAGTTCTGCAAACAGGTATAGTACAGCGACTTACAAGATCAATCTCCGGGCGTTAAGGTGAGTGGTGGGCAAGGTCCATGACAGCACCAGCAGTACACCACCAGCGGCACGGGGCAGCCAGGTGCAGGATGTAAAACAGCGTCAGAAGCCCCATGTATTTCAATGGAGATCGGTCACCGCTGAAAGAGGCTGCAGGGTCTGGCCAGGATGCCAGTCGGGCTGAACCAGCAAGTGGGGTCAAGCCTTGTGATGCTCGGGACGGGGGACACCTGTGATCCTCTTCTCCAAGGCTCAAGAGCGACGGGTGCAGAGGTGTCCATAGGCGTCAGGTTTTTCCTTACCGGAGCAGTCGCGGTTGAGGGGGCCTGTGTGCAGAGGCTGTAGGTGATGTCGGGGAGTCCATGAAACCTCAATGGACTTGAGCTCTGGAGGGCTGGGGGACCTTTTTGACACCGGTGGCACACTTCAAGTCAGGCCGGAGGCGACAGGTGCAATGGTGACTTCAGGTGTTGGGTTTTGGCAGTTCTGGAGGCCTCGGAGTCTTCTCTTTTGGAGTCTCTTCAGAACAGGTCCGCTGTTCACAGGAGGTCTTAAGTCTTTTTCAAAGGCAGGCAGTCCTTGTAGGTTTATGGAGTCATCAGCTGCAGGACGAGTCGACTTTGGCACAGTTTTCGATGAGGGATGCAGACAGGGCGGCAGGGTTGGTACCAGGTCAGCTGCTTCTTTTCGCCTCTCTGCGGCTCTTTGTTGGTCTCTCTATTTTAAGGTCATCAGGATCTGCTTCTCTGGTGCCAGGGGCTCCCCTAAATACTGAATCAGGGGTGTTAGGGGAGTGTAGGATAGTTGCCAATGGGCTACTGAGTCTTGGGGTCACAACGCCCCCTATATGACCACTTCCTGTGGGAAGTGGGCATAACCCTGTCACAGAATTCCTAAGTATGTCATCACAAAGATGGCTACTTCTGAAAAATTGTGTCCACCTCACAGTAGCCCACATTAGGGGTGGTACTAGCCTGGAGGTGGCATGCCTAGCTAATTTTCTCACCTGTCCAGGTGCCAAGGGGGCCTGGACAAAGGGGTCGGCTTCCTCTCGTGTGAGGGGGAACCAGATTCACTTTCAAAGGTGGCATCCCTTTGAGGCTTGCCTCCCAAGAAAGGCTAATCAGCTGTCATCCTGTGGGAGGGGGTGTTACACCCTTTTCCTGGACAAGCTTTTGTTCTGGGTCTCCTGAGAGGAAAAGGCTTTCACCCTAGGAGATCGAACAGCATCTCGGGTGGCAGTCTGGCAGCAATCAGTCAGCATGGACACAAGAGACTGGTAGGTTTTCAGGGGCCACGTCTAAGGTGCCTTCTGGGTGCATGTATTGTAACCAGGTCTGGTAGCTCAGTGGACTAATGCATCAACTGAAGGGGGCCTGTGTTTGACCTCATGGTCACAGGTTAAAATCCCGGCAGGACCACTCAGCCTTTCATCCATCTGAGATCGATAAAATGAGTACCATTGAGTTGGGTAACAATAAACATCTGTTATTCAGCACCAAGATTCCTACGGGTGAACGTGCGCTTTACAAATACACATGTTGTGTTATATCCAACACTGGCATCAGCGTGGATTTATCAATACGAGATGTTTGATACTAAACATCCCTATTTTCAGTGAAGCCATCATGTAGCTGGGGCACTTGTTTTCACCAGTGTCCAGCACATGTTTTAAAATGGCTTCCCTGGTCACTCGTACTGGCAGTAATGGGACTGACCAGCACAGGGGCATATCTGCTTATGCAGGTATGCCCTCACATGTAATATTCAGCACCCTGCCTTAGGGTTGTCAGGCCAGCTGTAGGGGTGACTTACACATAGGGCCTGCAAATATTACATGCAGATTTAGGGGACATGGCACACAAGGAAGTGTGACATGTTGTGTTTCCACTTTTGTCTGCACCAAGACACACAGACAGCAATACCAGTCTGGCATGTGCTTGGTGAGGAGACCCTTAGGGTGGCACAGTGAGTGCTGCAGCCCTTAAGGGCCCTCTTTAGTACCTCAAGTCCCAGGTCCCAGGGTACCATTTACTAGAGACTTACAGAGGGTGCTAAAGGTTTTGTGAATTCTACAGTTTTTTGGGAAAGAAGATAGGTACTGGGGCCCTGGTTAGCAGGAACCCAGTACACTTCAGTCAAAGTTGCACCACATACAAGTCAAAAAGTGTGTGTGGGGGGGGGGGGTACTGCAACAAAATCCCAGTTTCCTACACTTACCTTATACTGACTGCACAATTTCCATTGACTTCTATTGTGAATTTTCCAATAAAAGATGGTACATTTTGGAGGTGAGCCAGTAGTCTTTGCCCAACTCTAGAGAACAAACCCTTGTCGCTTTGTCTCATACACTGGATATAGAATATATCTGCCTTGAATTCATGTCATTCTCGTGCTGCATTTGATTGAGCCTTATTCTAATTGCCTATAACGATTTATTATGCATTTTGGCTAACTGTTATTTTTGCCTTCTGTATTGCACCTAGAATTATTTAATAAACGTTCATGGTTTTTACTACTGACTCCACAGGATTTAGTTCCTTGAACAGCACCATTGGGAAGGGACTCCAGGTCCCACAGTACTCTGTACCATCACTCTTGGGAGAAGGGGGAGGAGCCTTGACCCCCCTAACACAACAAAGCGCTGCAACGTTTCTCGCTGTGTGGGACGCCCATAGCGTTATTGGAAAGGGACTTCAGGTCTCACAGTACTCTGCACCATCACGCTTGGAGGAAGGCAGAAGGGGCCTTGACCCCCCTCATGCTACAAAGCACGGCAACTTCTCCCACTGCATGGGACACGCGCACTCCACACCAGGCCAAAGCCCGGGCCAAGAGCGGACCCATCCTGTGCTTGTCACACCAGGAAGAGGCAGGGCATGGCTACCCCCTTGGCTTGACAGAGGGGTACCCCCGGACATTCCTGATACTCTTGGGAGGACAATATTGCACTCAAGGTACTTGGACATTTGCTTTTGCTGCTGCTCGTGCCTGTGCCCCCTATTTGTTATTATTATTATTTGTGTGGTTTCCTGCCCTTTTGGATCTGAAGATAATTGTGACCGATTCTGATCCGCAACAATCCTTGTGGCTGGTTTTCTCATGGTATACAGGGCTCAGCGAAGTCATGAGCCAGGAGAGTGACTGTGGGCAGGAAGGGCCAGATGTACGACCCATTTTTGCATGCGCAAACGGCTTAGCGACCCGTTTGCACATGCAAAAACTTTTAGGGCCATGTACAACCCCTATTTAGCGAGTCACAATTTATTTGCGACTCTCTAAATAGGATTTGCGACTCGCAATTAGGAAAGGGCGTTCCAAGGGCGTCACTTCCTAATTGTGACTCGCTACCCTATGTAAGAATGTCTTGCGACCGCAATTGCGGTCGCAAAACACTCGCAATTTACCGCCCTCTTCAAGAGGATGGTAATGCAGTCGCAAATTCGAAGGGGACCCCTTCCCCTTTGCAAATGCAGGGGAAAATATTTTTTAGGGGCAGGCAGTGGTCCCAGGGACCACTACCTGCCCTTAAAAAATGAAACGAAAACGTTTCATTTTTCTTTTTTTAATTGCATCCCGTTTTCCTTCAAGGAAAACGGGCTGCATTCAAAAAAATTAAAACTGCTTTATTTAAAAGCAGTCCCAGACATGGAGGTCTGCTGAGCCCAGCAGGCCACCATACCTGGGAGAGCCAGCCATTCCCAAAGGGGTCGCAAATTGCGAGTGCCTCATTAACATGCATGAGGCATGCACTTTGCGACCCCATTAGGAATCGCAATCAGTGTTGCAGACACTGTTGTACATACCAATTTGCGACTCGCAAATTGCGAGTCGCTATTGCGACGCAATTTGCGAGTCGCAAATTCCTTGGTCGTACATCTGGCCCTAAGTCTGCATGCTGGACATTACCACCAGACGTTTTACACTTGTGTGCCTACATGTTGATTCGGAGCTAGTCAGGCAAAGGGGACTCCTCGCTCACCATTCCTGCTATATTTTGGGAAAGACCTCCCGCCTGTTTTGAAAGTTGTGAAAGTTTTTTATCTTAGCATTGTCATCCTAAAGGATTGGGAAAAGAAAGACAGCCGCCACCAACTCAAGGTCCCCCAGGTTGCCCCTCGAATCACCACCATTGAGGGGTTTTTGTCTCGGGTAGTGGGAGCTGTATGGAGGCTGTATCAAAAGAGGCTGAGCTGGCTGAAAGAAGGCTATCCCTAACAAGGGATGGCTCTCCTCTTTGCCTTATCCTGTGCCCCTAGTCTCCCTGAGGTTCCGATTATATACTCGGAGCCTTGTGGCTCACTTGTAACGTGTCCACTAGGGGGTGCCTGGGACATTGCCCAAGAGGTTTGTGCCTCATCCCTGAGTGCGGGCACCTTAGTGGGACATACTCAGGGCGAAAACACACGGTCAAGCCCCATTGTAAGCCCTGCGTGTAAGCGTAGGAGATGTGTGGCAGTCCCAAAGTAGAAAAGCATCTCAGATAATGTGGGCATACAGACAGAGCCAATGTCACATTTCTCCCAGCAAATTGGTCAGCTTGATCACCTGCTGGATGCTCACCTCCGGGAGTTCAATGGCACTCTGAACATCAGATTAGGCCAATTATGTCAAGGCTAGCACTGATTGAAGCCCGAGTTTTGCAGATCATGGATCAGCTGAAAATTTCAATTGCCTCACACATGGGTTGCAGTCCTCCAACTGGGTTGAGACCTATCAACATTGGCCCAGTCCTGCCACAGAGTTTGTCAGTGCATCCTAGTGAGTTAGTTCCCTTACCCCTTTAACCATCCAGGGTTTCCTCTGTTGTTTCCATGCTACCCCAGACCTCACACTCCCTCCGGCTAGGTTACAGCCCCCCGGTAGTAGCCACCCTAAATCTCCTAGGCCAAGGGTGATGATTAATTTGCACCCGGAAGCAACTCCGTATGTGGTAGTTTTAGGGAATGTTCCTCCTTATAAATCCTACACAAGAATATTTTGTGGAGCTAAAGAACAAAGTGGTGCACTGGTTTAACTCTCACTTCAACCTAGGCATGGAAACTGTGTGGTGGTTAACTTTAATAAACCCACTATTGCAGCACGTGTTTTGACCACCCTAGGCTCACTTAGATCATCCAGACCAATCAACATTCAGGCTCTCCCACTTGGCTTCTTTTACAAACCCGAAATTGTGTGCCAACCTTTGCGGATCCCAGTACGGCATGGGTCAGTTTATCGTGGTCACCCTATATCAGCACCGCCTATGTCTCCGACTCGGCCCCTATGCAACAGATTTGTGTCTCTGAGTAACCATGAGTCCCGG
Organism: Calotriton arnoldi; assembly: GCA_963921515.1. Classification (NCBI taxonomy): domain Eukaryota; kingdom Metazoa; phylum Chordata; class Amphibia; order Caudata; family Salamandridae; genus Calotriton; species Calotriton arnoldi. The sequence goes on along the minus strand of CAWUFW010009697.1, from coordinate 385,280 downwards.
ACTGACTTGCTGCCCCTGAGCCACCCCTTTACCTATCCTGCCCATAACTCACCCCTTGGATATCCCATTTGGCAAACTGGATGATCTGAGGTTGCTATCCTGGAACATCGCTGGTCTGTCTGCTAAATTCAGTGACAGTAATTGGGTGCAGTTTGTTAGGACATACCGTATCATCTGCATGCATGAAACCTGGGGAGTAAATAATCTCTTTTTCCTAGAAGGATAAAAAACTTTTTCTCCGGCAGTGGTGTCAGTGACAGGGAGGGCTAAAGGGGGACTGATTATTTTTGTGTCATTGGAAATAAAGATCTTAAGTGGGATTACCCTTAGTATTGATCAACTTTTATAATGCGAAAGCAGCACCGTCCCGAGCCTCTAACCTCCCCAGTCTATGCTTCGCTATTGACTGTCTTGATGGGGCACAGCAATGGTCAGAATAAGCTCATACTAGCAAGTGATTTAAACTACCATCTGTGTGCCTGCCCCATAGTTTTGGATAACATCACGCCCAAATGTATGACAGCAGATGGGCTCCATATGGTTCATACAAAGGAGGGCACAGACCTGAACACATTTCTAAACACTCATAATCTTGTCTTTGCTTAGGAGAAGTTAGTAAACTCGGCTAAGCCACATATTTTCCCCTCGTTTAAAGGGAGGGGGTTTGCATCCATAATAGATTTTATCTTTGTTTCTGCCCCTTTCTTTCTTCTTATTTCAGATTTTAACATAGTTCATAGCCCTTTTAATTACAATAATCCTTTGTCTCTAGCCAGTGTTGGAGTAAGGGGCAGGACTAGGCCCCTGGTTGAGCTACAAGGTGGGCCCACTCTTTGTAACCACGGTAGACGATTGAGATGGTAGCAGGTAGAGCCAAAGGAATATAAACTGTTGCTCTTTACCTAGTGCTGACAGGAGATATCCTCCTGCTTGGATCTGAAGTCCTCGGGGTGGAGGGGGTAGTGGGTCGCAAACTTGTCTGCATTTGCACGTATTGACCAGAAGGTGTCGCCATTACTATTGGCCTCTGTGACAAATACTAGCTCGCAGGACCCAAAATGGTCTGATTGAAACTGCTCTAAGTCCCTTCTTCTCTTGAAGGTTGCCTTAAAGCAGAGCCCCAGAGACAGGTAGCATGTCGCCTACTGCCGGAAGCCATACAAGAAGGCCTTAGAAAATCACAAGCTTATATTAAGCAAGAGTGCGTCGGAGGATTTAGCCCAAGCTACCGAAACTAGAGACAGTTCTCTTTTCTGGAGGATGAAAAATAAGCATTGGTTTGCTGAATTATCAGGACCTCCTTTATGTGATCATATTTCGGAGCAGCAATGGGTGGATCACTTTAATGGTGCATATAATTTTAGATTTGGTGATGGTGTAGGAGATCAGGGTGGTATAGTGTTGGGCAGAGATACTGTTTTTTTCTCTTTAGAGGAAGTTACACTGGGTATTCAGGCGCTATCTCGTAATAAGGCCCCAGGACCTGATGGTATACCCCCTGGCTTGGTTCGGGATAACATTGAGGTCAGGGGACCAGCCCTGATGATGGTCCTCAACACCGCAGTGAGGGAGGGCTCTGAGTATTTGTGGTCCACTGCCGTAATTGTGCTGATATTGAAGAAGAGGGACAAAGACAATTCCCAGCGTTATCGACTGATCTATCTCATTGACGCAGAGGTGAAGGACCGTAGGAGGGTACTTTTAAATAGGATGATGCTGTGGGCAGATGTGAACAGTATATTTTCGGAAGTCCAATATCTCACTGAGCACTTTAGCACTAGTAGGGGAGTACATCAGAGATGCATACTTGCTCCTTTTTTGTTTAACTTTTATATCAACAGGCTTGAACAAGCCCTTCTCTCAGTGCAGGCTGATTGTCCTAGGGTGAAAGCGAGATCGCTACCGGTTCTGATGTATGCCGATGACGCGGTTTGCATGAAGCGCACCGCGGGTGGGACAGCAGTCACTACTGGACAAGTTTGTTTCTTTTATGAACAGTTTGGATCTTGCGGTAAACTTCACGTAATCGTATATCATAGTAGTTGGTCCCCGGTCCACCAGCTCTAAAAACCTTCAAGGTGGGAAATCACACTTTGGCAAAAGTCCCAGCTATCTCTTACCTCTGGGTGCTATTCGATGTGAATACGAATTGGAAGCCCCTGATTGAGGGAAGGAGATGTGATCTTGTCAAGGCCACGGGGCGGTAGCTAGTTTTGCCCAAAGGTTAGGCTCTTGGTCTCCGGGCACTTTAGCAAAGCTTTATCAGGCCAAGTGCATTTGCAAGGCTCTATATGGCTGTGAGGTATGGGGATAGACAATGGTCGATAAGATCCAGCTTGCAGAAAATATGCTAATAAGACGCATTCTGCAGGTACTGCAAAGTACCCTGGCCTTTTCTGCCCATGAGGAGCTTGGTGTAAAATATATTGAAGACATTGTGGCTCTCAGGTCCTTGCTTTGTTGGATCAAGCTTTGGACTGGGGAGGGTGCCCAGCTGAACAGACATATAATTTCTGACTGTTTGTTTCTGACTATGCGCATAAACTCCCTTGGATTGCCCATGTAAAGACTGCTATTGCCAGCATGAGCATGGTGGACATATTTAATAACCATCGCTCCCTGCGCCCCCTGTTTAACGTCTTGTATTGCTACGAGAACACACAGAGTTTATGAAGCCCATGGTACGGGGGAACATGCTGTTAAAAACTGTTCAGCGTATAGAGCCCTATTTATCTCTTTTATATAATGAGAGGGATAAATTTGTTGTGGTGAGATTCAGGTTTAATCTGTTGCACCATCTTTTGGCCTCCGCTAGTGGAACTCTGGGCCCTGTGGCTGTGACAATATGTCCCCACAGGACACCCTACATGTTGTGCTGTTTTGTAAATATTTTAGCTTGTCCGGGAAGCAGTTTATTCTCCCATTATTGAAAGCCCTGAATTTCACACAAGTTCGTCCGGCACTTATGTACCTGCAGCTCCTACCACACGAAAATGCCTTATTTGCTGTTTCATGCTTTTTACATGCAGCTTTGAGATAAAGGCGATCCAGTCCTGATTAAGCCTGTTGTTGTTCAAGAGGAATTTTTAACGTAATACATTATCAACATAATTCTATCCTTTCTAACACTTTTAAGGATTTATAATAATGTATGTCTATTCATTTTTTGCAGTTTTATGAAGTGTATGTATTGTGATTTTATGCTCTTTCATGGTTATATCTATAACTGAATAAAGATTTATATGATCTGATAGTACCTTGAAATGCTATTTTTTCATTTGTGTTTAGGTGCCCAGGGCCGGACTGGGAACGCAAACCGGCCCTGGCAATCGAGTTGGACCGGCCGCGTAGAAAACACTGCAGCTGCTTTTGTTACAGCGGGCCGATCTTGCAGCTATGCTGCAAAACCAGCCCCCAGTAACCAAAACGCCCCCCAGGGGTCCAAAACCGCCCCCCACCCTGGCGGCCCACCGGGGAAATGCTCGGTGCCCACTACGGCCAGTTCGGCCCTGTAGGTGCCTTTTAGAGACACATTGCCACATACATGCTTGAGGTTCAACACCTTCCCCGATCCTGCACAGGTGCCTTATCTTGACTATCTGATTAGATAGCATCAACACCTGCTTTGTGGCTAATTGCCTGGGCTGTCTCAGCCTGTGAGTTATCTTCGGAAGTAGCTTAACTTCATGTGATATCTATTTATGAGGTGGGCAATGAGGTTGTCTGAGGAGAATCCATTCTGTGAAGCTTTGTCTGCAGGTATCAGGCACAATGTTCTTGGAAAACGTAAGAGCGGCTGTTCTTTGTAAAAGAAAGCAGTCTGTCAGTCTGGTTTTCAGAGACTGGATTAAGAGAGGGTTACCTTTTACAGAAGCTTCCTCTGAGTGACTCCTAGAGTGATACACCCATACTCGATACCAGCATGCAGCAGCCAAGAATGGGTTCAGCCGTTTTGTACCACAAATTGGAAGACCTTGCCAGTTACTCTATGTTGCCTCCTTTCATCTCAGCTGATTTGTGCTGTCATCAATGATGCCTAGCGTCATGTAGAATCTATACACATAGGGGCCGATTCACAGAACTAACCTGAGATAAAATCCTAAACTTGCTACTTTTGGTATTCACAGAAGGCATTTAGTAGTAGTAAAGTTAGGAGTCCTAACTTTACTACTACTAAATGCCTTTTGTGAATACCGAAAGTCGTAAAGTTAGGATTTTGTCTCAGTTTAGTAGTAGTAAAGTTAGGAGTCCTAACTTGACTACTACTAAATGCCTTCTGTGAATACCAAAAGTAGTAAGTTTGGGATTTTATCTCAGATTAGTTCTGTGAATCGGCCCTCATAGTGCCCTTTTCTCTAATGCTCTACACTGCTAGGTCGATGGACAAACTCAGCCTTGAGCTTCACCAAGTGATCATTGACAGGCATATCAGAGGTTTTTGTGGGGCCCTGGTAGAAAGCCATTCCAGGCCCACATGTCATGAGCGCCTAGTAGTTCTAAGCTAAAAACAAATCTTCAGGGAAAGAAAAAGAATGGAGCTCTAGCATTCGGCACCGTGTAGGGGTTTTAATCATATTTCAGCCATGCTAGCTGCCATGAATAAACATAACAGGGTTCCCTCAAAAACTATAAAAAGAATTTGAAACAGGAGTGCAGAAAAAACGCGAGACCAACAGAAAAAATGCACCCTTTACCCCATGGACTTCTTTTAGGGGTCGCCAGGTTTGGCAGCTGCGACCCCTGGCTTGCCCGTTGTGACCCCTGGCACTGCCTTTGCGGCCCCTGGCCTTAGAGGTGGCAAAATCAGTGCCTGGAACACAAGGGCAGCTCGTCCCAATGGATGTTGGTTGAGGCTCCACTTTCCTGTTTTTCTGTCAATTTTCTTTATTACACAAATAGGGCCAGATGTACGACGTTGGAAATAGCGCCTCGCAAATTGCGAGTTTTTTGCGACTCGCAATTTGTGAGGCACTATTTCTAATGTACAACAGTGTTTTTCACACTGTTAGTGATTCCCAATGGGGTCGCAAATAGAGAGGCTCATGAATATTAATGAGCCTCTCGCACTTTGCGACCCCATTGGGAAGGGCAGGCCCTCCCAGGTATGGTGGCCTGCTGGGCTCAGCAGACCACCATGTCTGGGACTGCTTTTAAATAAAGCAGTTTTTTTTTAGTGCAGCCCGTTCTCCTTAAAGGAAAACGGGATGCATTTTAAAAAAAAAATTGAAACATTTTCGTTTCATTTTTTAAGGGCAGGCAGTGGTCCCTGGGACCACTGCTTGCCCGTAAAAAATATTTCCCCCTGCATTTGCAAAGGGGAAGGAGTCCCCTGGGGACCCCTTCCCTTTTGCGAGTGCATTACCACCCTCTTGAAGAGGGTGGTAATTTGCGAGTGTTTTGCGGCCGCAATTGCGGACGCAAAACATTCTTACATAAGGTTGCGCTCGCTATTAGGAAGGGAACGCCCCTTCCTAATAGCGAGTCGCAAAACCCTATTTTGCGAGTGGCAAAAAAATTGCGACTCACAAAATAGGATTTCTACCTTCCCCATGCTGTTTTTGCATGCGCAAACGGGTTCGCAAACCCGTTTGCGCATGCAAAAATGGTCGTACATCTGGCCCATAGTGAATAATAATATTCACTGTTAGTGTAATAAAAATGGAGTACAATTAGCTGGAGTACGACCCTATCAGGCAGCTTAGGTAAGTAAAAGATACTTTTATATTTATGTTGCATGCCCCCTTATGAGTGAGTGAATATTTATGTGAGAGTGCGTGAATGTGTGTATATATGTAAGCATTTGTGTGTGAGTGAATGAAAAGGCCAAATGGTGTGTGATGTCACTTCTGCTACCCCTGGCACTTTGGTGAATTGATGTCCAAGCTTTGCCCCTCTCTTTAGATGGTCCTTCACACTGAATATGATTGTGACCTATTGTAAGTAACTAGCGACCATGAGGGAATTTACTCCTTAAAACCACCCTTCCGGTGGAGCTGAATTTACTGGTGGCTTTTCTCCTATGTTCAGCAATTCTCCCGTCATTTTAGGATTTTCTGTTACCATACTAGCCTGTATTGTGTTGTACGGGAATATTAAAGTCGAAATATTGACTTGCACTTACATAGACTGCTCAATGTGGACTACCAAAATATCATCAAGATAAGCAGATGTGGAGTTAGAATAGTAAATCTATACTGTTTCCTTACCTTGAAGATGTCGGAAGCAGTCGCGGCTTGCAATACTCACAGGTGGGGGAGGGCGGGGGGGTGCGCAGGGGGGTTAAAAGACAAAAAAAAACGTACCTGACCGGGTCCCATGCCGCCTCTGCTCCTGGGCCGGGTCCTGCGGAGCAACAGGAACAGGAACAGGCATGCTCCCTCCCCTCCCGTAAGCCAATCACAACACTGCAAAGGCAGCGTTGTGATTGGTGCGGACAGCGCCCAGCCGGGCGCCTGTAGGGAGGCCATTTTCTCTATGTAGGCTGCATGAGAAAATGTAGAGTGCGCATGACTGCTTTGGTCGGCCCCAGAGGGCCGAACAAACAGTCAGGGTACTCAGAGTGGTGCAAGCCACTCCTCCCAGACCCGCCAGCCCCCAACCAGGCATACCCACCCGCCCGCTCCCAACCAGGCATACCCTACCTTCTGCTTTCTCGCAGCGCGAGACGCAGAAACATAAAATGGTATTTAAAATACCATTTTATGTTTCTGCTTCTCGCACTGCGAGAAAGCAGTGGGGCGACGCTCCTCCGCCCTAATGGAGGAGCCGCCCCTGGTCGGAAGTCTATATCCTTGACCACAATATTTTGACAAATGATAATCTAAATCACCCCATAAACAAGGGTCACCATCTCAATGAAATTGTGTGTTTTTCAACAGAAGCAACGGTGCTGTGTATTATAGAAAACGTATGACTCCTTTTCAATTGATATTAATTAAGGTTCAACAATCTGAATTCTCAAGTCGGTGTGTTGGAACCGCTGATGTAGTTATCCTAGTCTCAGAGGACTATAAACATGATTTTCAAAGCAGAAAATACTCTCTGAGAAAGCCACATAAAGTAGTATGGAGGCTGAAGACCAAGCAAATGATTCCGAGCTGCTCACCTATACAAAAAACCTTTGAGTTAAAACAAAAATGTACTATGAACAAGGAAGTGTTTTTCTTAATTCAACAATAAGTGCACAGTAGAGTTGGCTCTGAGGTTTAGCTTTCTTCGTCATGGAGCAGCAGAAATATCCAAAGGCCGCTAGTGTGTCTTTCAGCCTGCCCTCTTTTTAGCCTCCCGCCCTAAGCATCATGGGACTTGTAGGCTCATACTACAATGGGAAAAATGAAACTAACATTTTCTAGCAGTTATCATGTGATGATATTCATAATGTCGGATTTGAATTCTTTTTTTCCTGTTAACCCTGATCAACACTTTGATGTGTTCAAAATTTCTCCAGCTGCATCCAAGAAAATAAGATATTTCATTCTTGGCCTTATCTCCTACATTTTTTGCGTAATGTTGGAAAATAAGCTGCTTACCACTCTCACATTTGGACCTATACCATGTTTTAGAAGCTTGTGAAAGCCCCACCTTAATAGCAGCCTTAGAAGAACAGGTTAGCGCATCGCCTTCAACATGGCGCCGGAGCCAGAGAGCGCCTGGCACCTTCCCACACCACCTATGTGTTGGTTTACTTTTCATGTGCCTCTTCATCAGCTAATCACTGCTTGTTATCTTTGTACATGTTCAAGAATTTTGTGATGTCAGTGCGGTTCTAACCAGAGTTCAAATTAAGTTTAAGAATGAGGATGGTTTTAAAAGTTGTTCGAAATACCTATCGCAGGTCGACTACAGGCTGGAAGATACTTAAAAGTCTTAATTCATTTCTAGTCATCTCATGTCCACATACATTAAAAAGCGAATTCCACAAATCTGTTTTATCGTGAAAAGAACTGGCTCGCTTTGTGATGCAAGATGGCTTTGTGCTTCACCAGATGCACCCATTGGTCAACTGTCAGCATGTATCGATTATGATGTTGATGTAGCGAAACTCACATTTTATTTATGGGGTGCATTATAATCACACGTGTAGAGAGCACCCGCATATAATCTTTTGTTGTATTAACATAGGGTGGTAGAATTGTGAAATGTATTAACTCAAAGTGTGATGTGCTTAGACCATTGAAAAGTAACATGGACAATTAACGTAGAAAGCGAATCTAACTATCAGAAAACATTAATGTTAAGAACTTGTGTTATGAAACTGACAATTATTCATGCTAAATGTGTTTATTAACTATGTCGTTTTACATGTAGGTAAATGCATTATTGAATGTGCCTTATTTTTCCCATGCAAATTCGTAAAGTTTTTATGTTAGCTGAATCTTGTAGGCCTGAAATGCATTTCCCTGGAAACCCTCGTTTTAGAATTAATAGCTGAACTTCATGTGTGCTGTGGAATTTGTTCTTTCTCACCTTTTGTGTTGCAGGTGAAAGAAGCGCTCTTGTTAGCTAGAATAATGTCTTTGTTTTACTAGTCAGGCAAGGAGAGAAGAGGTTACATCGTAAACTTGAGTCGATAAAGGGAGGCCGTTGTGCTTCACACAGGAGAAGGCCTGGGAACAAAGGACAAACTGTTGCACAAGAAGAACACCGTTATCCGATGGAAAACTACCTTTAGGATTGCACACAGAACAGATGGCGTGACTTGCAAAGACTCTTGGGAAAGATACCTGAAATAATGTGAAGTTGGGAGTAGGGAAAGTGCCCACTTCTTCCTTTGCCTTCGGAGAGAGAGCATCTTAGAACAAGCTCTTTCTTGATAGCTCTATGCTAACTGACTCATCGATGGTGGAGAGACTTCTTAGGAAGACTTCACATGCTGCACTTTGTATTCCTTTGTCTGAAGATGGTTAAGTAGGGATATCATCTTAGCGTTAGGTAGGGATAGACTAATGCTCTATACTCATCAACCCTTGATGCAGGGAAACTTGGGCACATGCTTTTTGATCCTCTGCATCGTATTTCTTGAACTAATTGTTTTACTTATGTTACATCGACTAAATTGGATATACAGATTTGGCTTTATGCTGATTCCAAATTATTTCTACACTCCAATCTTGAGGTGTCTTTATGTTCAGTTATTTTTGGCTTTGTAATACAGTAACTAACATTACATAGTTGTCTGTGGTTACTATGTGTCCAAAACTGTTTCTGTTTAAATGATTGATACTAATAAAAACAAATTTCCCCTCTACACATCCATGCTGCTAAAAAGAACCATTAGATTTTGATTCTAGAATATGTCCAGAACTTATGGGCCAGGCCCTTTTAATGTTGAGAGAATCTGGTCGACCCTGGTCTGTACAGGACCTAAAAGCAGCCCCAGAACATTTCTGCATATCATCCGGGCAATGCTCTGAGAGGCACCAGCATTCATTTCTGGGGGCCAGGACTTATTTTTTCTTCAACAGACTTTGATCCAGCTCAAGAGAGAAAAACAGAAAGGAGAGAAAGGAGGCGGGAGAGACAGCAATATAGTGAGAAAGGGACAAAGCAGGACCGATGAAGCACCTGGAAGAGAGAAATAAAGAGATAGGAACTGCAGGGTGGTGGAAGAAAGAGGCATGATGCTTAATCAAGACAAGGCAGCCTTCGTATTTGGGAACCCATACATTAAGAGACACTGATAGCGGACTCCCAAGAAAAAATATTTTCCCCTGTCCTTATTTATATTTTACAAATCAAGCAATGGTGAGAGGGCACAGGGAGTGAGTCCTGTCAAGAATTGTTTGGCTAGTGATTGGCTCTTCCTCCTGGAAGTTTTTTTTTTATTGGGCCCATTGTTTCATTTTGTAGCAGTTTTCCAGATGTAATTTAAAAAAAATCATACATGTTTTCAAACAGATCTCTAGAGAACTCATACAATATTTACTGTCTGTCTCAGGACTCAGAAGCATTGATTTTCCTCAGTTGTGAATTAAGAATGTGTCAACGAGAACAGTCTGTGTCTCTTCATCAGAGCTGCTTTGAAGGCTGAGTGGGCGGAGAAAGCTGACCAATGTCTAGTACAGTCAGTTGGCCATAGTATCAAACGGTGAGGTGCAAAAGGAGGCCACAGGGCACGTGATCTAAGAAAATAAATCACTACACGTTTATGCCAAATAGATTGCTACTTGACTAAGGCCATTTAGATGGGCTGTGATGGCATAGATTGGCCTCACAGAAAATCCAGAAAATATGGGAACGCATGAGTGTACACTTTTTTTTATAGGGTCCAAATGTTTGATAGCCTGAAAAAGTGACTGGAACAAAGGAAGGCATATGTGGAGTAGGTGGCGGTAAGGGTGAGGGATGAGGGTGTTGGCAGACACAGTTGACCATTCCATCCCCACATGCAACCTCGAGTCGCAAATGAGATTCACCGACACAGCATCCTTCACTGGTTCTCCACCTACCTTTCCAGCCGATACTAGTTTGTTCACATGAACACCTCCATATAACAAAAGATCCATATCACATGTGGAGTCCCCCAGGTTCCATACTGTCTCCTGTCCCCTTGAACCTTTAAAAGGAGCCTCTTGGTGCTTTATTCACACATAAGAGCATCAAGATTCACCAATGTGCCAATGATACAGCACTCCACTTGAAAGTCCTCTCCGCTCCAGACATTGAATGCCTCAAACACAGCTTGCACATCATCCAGTCCTGGATGCCCAGCGCCTACCTGAAACTCAACCCAAAAAAGACAGAATTTCTATTTTTTTACTAAGAACAGCAAACAAAATAGTAAGATTGTAAATTAGGAATTTTCCTAAACCTTTCCAAAGACGCACCAAAATCTCTCCAGTCTCCTGTTTCCTTTCTACTACAGACGTTAACCTCAAAATGCTCCTTCAGTAAATTGTTCAAGAGTTCTGAGAATTTGCAGTGAAAGTGTCAAAATCAGTTTAAAAAGTTCTATCTTCTGGATTTTACTACAGATTGCTCCTTTACAAGAAGGTCCTGAACTAGCCCAGAGGGAAGTGTCCCACTTTATGTTTGACTCCAATAAGACCGGCGGTGCCTTGCTCTTTTAAAAGAAGCATACCTGCTCCTTGCTGTAGCACTTCACAGGAAATTGATGAAGAGTGGGTTTGTTTGAATTTATCTGCTATTTACAGTGGGGCTGTGCCCAGGCCGCCATCTTCTTTCACTAGGTCTTGCAGTATTCAAGACGGCCCCCGACATAGATGAAATTGCTACCATCGAAGCCCAGGGAACAATTTCACTGGGCACTTCAAGCTTGGTCCACATGTCTCAGGCAACACCTCGGCCCTCTGGGGCAGCCTCTGGAACATGTGTTGGCCGCCTTCAATGTACACATAGTTGCATGGCAGAAGGAGGCTAGGGATATAGGGATCACCCAGGGTAGCAGATGCTAACCTTGGTATTCCCCTTGCTACCTCTGGGTAATTCCTTGAAAATCATGTCTAAGATGCAAAAGGGTAGCCCCACGAACAGAAGATAAACAGGTTTCTAGAGCCATATTTACCTTGTGCAGTTTTCCAACCACTCTGCCCACTCTTACCTTCTCAGGAACAAATTAGAAGCTGCTGAGAAACGAGGGGTGAACAAAGGGTGGCTACTATCACTGCTTTCCCAGCTCCTGGCTTCTCTGCAGCAGCAGCATCTGATATGCTACTTAGAGACTAGAGGCATGGCAGAGGTTAGGAATGTTCCTCCCTCTGAAATGTCAGAAAGCAAAAAAGGAAAGGAAAAACATCTGTACAGCAGGCCAGAGCACCAGGAAAGAAACTCTAGTGCCATGTGCTGCTGCTGCCCCATTTCTCTGTAACAAACATGGGTTCTCTGGAAGCAAAGATTAGACGAGTGGTAATTGATCTACAATAATGAAAAAAATTGTTATTGGAACTGCAGGGTCAAGACTGATTTGCATATGGCTGGAAAAGTTCAAACTGGAATGGCATGGGGAGCAAAAAATGATAGATTTAGGCCCAGATCGCTGTACTGGGGTAATGTATCACATTGTTCTGCATTCTGTCCATCAATTGTTCTCTTTGCATTTGTCATCCCGAGTGGGACGGGTATGCCCAGACGTGAGTCCCGTGCTCTCCATGCCACTGGAGTCAAGCTACCCAAAACCAGTCCTAGCATGCTTGTTTCCAGTCCAGGGAGGACCTGGCCTGGCAGTTCGGGCTGGACTGTTCCCATTGGGTGCAGGGTCATGACTGATTTGCATATGGCTGGGTTCAAACTGGAATAGCATGGGGAGCAAAAAAACGTTGGATTTAGGCCCAGATCTCTGTACTGGGGTGAATGTATGACATTGTTCTGCATTCTGTCCATCAATTGTTCTTTTTGCTCTCTGCAGCAGCAGCATCTGAGATGCTACTTAGATACTAGAGGCATGGCAGGGGTTAGAAATGTTCCTCCCTCTGAAATGTCAGTAAGCAAAAAAGGAAAGGAAAAACATCTGTACAGCAGGCCAGACCACCAGGAAAGAAACTCTAGTTCCATGAGCTGCTGGTGCCTCATTTCTCTGTAACAAACGTGGGTTCTCTGGAAGCAAAGATTAGACAAGTGGTAATTGATCTACAATAATGACAAAACGTGTTATTGGAACTGCAAAATTCTATTACATTCATTTTATCGAAAACACAAAGAGTTTAGCTTCCATTGTAGCACAGGTATAGTCGAAAGATACTATTAAACATATGTAGATAGCAATCATACAACATTTATGGCATTTTATCATGTTTGTGAAACGCAGCAAAATTCTTTATCCATGATTCTTATACTGAACACACAATCCTTGTATAATTGTTTAAAAAAGGGGTGCCAACTTAAATCAATTGTTCATCATACACCCTGTGGTAGTTCATCAGATAAATGACAATTGACTGAAAAGCACAATTCGCAGTCAGTAGTCTTTTTTTGGCATTGTTATAGTTTTGGAACTTGAGTATTAGGATGAACTCCTCTAGAAGAAGGTCGACATGTTTTGGCTAAATAAATGACGGCCTCCACAGGACATTACAAGGTTGTGCATACCCACTCCGCCTAAAAGTAATAAACATTTCTATAATGATTTGCCGACTATATATATACATCTACGGCATGTCTGATCACATCCAGTTTTCCAAAAAGTGACAGCAAGTGGGATTGAGAAAACAGTGGTGGTATATTGTTACATCAGTACACAATAGTGATTATCAGGAACATAATACCACATGATTATATCACGTTATAATGCGATAGTACATCTGCATAGTAAATTTGCATCATTATGATTTTGTAGAATCTACCACAAGGTGGATGATCGCTATGTAAATTACCTGGGTTGCTCTTTGTGCAGTGACTTGGGTGCACCCATTCTATATTGAAGGGATTTTTTTTTTTCTTTGAGGGAAATGGCTGTGAAAACTTTGAATTGGACTTTAATATGTTAAATGCTATCCAGAGTATTGTACTGAAGAAAAAAGTAATCATGTCCTGTACTGTGAAGCGCTCTGATACGCCACGGGGCAAGTTCGCGCTATACAAAACATTGAATAAATAAATAAATAAATAAATACATGTACTAATAAGTGATTGGAGCACAACAGACATCAATAAGTGGTAATCCCCTGTTAGACTTGTCATCCTTGGCGTGATTTCCCCTGACTTTTTGCCCCTACCTCCTGTATTTTTGATGCTGTGCTGGATTTTGTTTTTACTGGCTTAGATGCTTTGGGCACTTTGCCGCTGCTGATCAGAGTCAAAGTGCAAGTGCTCCCTGTGTAAATTGTTATCATGATTGGTTACCCATGATTGGCATTTTGATTTACTGATAAGCCCCTAGTAAAGTGCACAGAGTGTGCCCAGGGCTTGTAAATCAAATGCTACTAGTGGGCCTGTAGCACTGATTGTGCCACCCACACAAGTAGCCTTCCAAATGTAACTCAGACCTGCCACTGCAGTGTCTGTGAGCGCAGTTTTCAACTGCCATGTCGACCTGGCAAGTGCACCCACTTGCCAGGCCCTAACCGTCCCTTTTCTTACATGTAAGACATCCCTCAGGTAAGCCCAAGGTACCCCCATGGGCAAGGTGCAGTGTGTGTGAAAGGTAGGGCATGTACTGGTGTGTGTGACATGTCCTAATAGTGAAATACTGTGTATTTCGTATTTCACTAATGAAAGTCTATCTGTCCCATAGGCTAACATGCGAGTTACCTTTGTAACATCTTACAAGTATGACTTTCCACTGGGACAAGATAGAGAAATTGAGTTTAGGCTTTCTGAACTCAAAATTTAATATTGGATCTTTTTAGGGAGATGGTTTTTAAATTGTTTGTTTGAAAATTCCACTTTTAGAAAGTAGGCATTTTCTTATTTAACTATTCTGTGTGCCTCTGCTGGTCTGTGTATTGACTGTCTGGTTTTGGAGGGACAGGGGTTGGGGCTGTGCATTCACTGTACCACCGGGGGGCAGAGTTTGAGGTGTGTCCTGCCTTTCCTGGGCGACTCAGAGCTGAACTGAATAGACCTTGGCTGCATTTAGAGTGGTGGGAGGAGTTTCACTTACACCTGAATAGGCAGTGTCTCCTCTGCACAATGCTGTCTCCACCTCCCGTAGTGATGCTGACCTATAGAGTACAGAACTGGTTTGGACTGGGCTCAGAGACCCTTGCTCCAAAGAGTACAAAGACAAAATGGGGTATAAGTAGTGGACCCTAAACCCCAGAGAATTAGATTACTTTGGGACTCAAGAGGAACCTTTTGCCAAGGAGAAAAGCTGGAGAGCTGTAAGGAGGAGTACTGCCCCTTTGCTGTGTGCTTTGCTGGGTTGGCCTGCAGTTGCTGCTTCTGCCAAGGAAGAAGCCAAAGACTGGAACTTTGCTGAGAACCTGCTTGAAGAAGAATCTCCAAGGGTTTGTGTGTGCTGGCCTCCTGTTCTGAAGTCACAGGGACACAAAGACTTCACCACCAGCTCCCCTGAACTCCACTGCTTGGAGTTCTGACCTGCCAGGAGGTGCCTATTCCAGTTTTGGGCCTCTGGAGGTTGTTCCTGCTATTGGGAGCTGGGAGAAACTTAAAGAAAGCAAGAAAAACAACTCCGATGCCGTCAGCGACGCCGCCAGCGGCGCCGTGACCTGGTCCGATGCCCGGGGCACCGCTTATGAAGTGCACGACGCACCGCCCCGCCTGCACCACAGCTTCGATGCCTGTAGTTATTGGCCATCCCGACCATAGCGCTCGCACCGACGCAGTCACCGTCAGCACCTGCATCCCGTTATCGTGGCGTCGATAACCAACAAGGGTGACTTCACTTCGCATCGCCTCACTGGAACCGACGCCTCACCGCCGATGCCGCTGTCTTCCCTTTTCGTGAACTCAACACATCCCCTCCTGGCGGACACAACGCCTTGCCGCACCATGGCAACCAGGGAACCGGCCTCGACCTCGGACACCAACGCCTCACATCCACAACACCGTGCATCGTCCATAGACTTTGTTTTCCAAGGTACTGTAGTTTCGGGGTCCATGTGACTCCATGCCCGATACCACGCACTTCGTGGTCGGAGCAGTACTTTGGATTTATGCCTTTCATAACGTCGTAATAGCCCCAGGTGGAGCTATTTGTTTCTACAAGTGCTGTTTCTGTAAGTAACTGTTTTTAAGTGCTATTTTGATATATGTATGTTGGATTTTTTGTTGTTTTGGTCTTGTTTGGTTTAGATAAAGTTACTTTATTTTTCTAAACTGGTGTGTCCATTTGCGGTGTTTTCACTGTGTTAGTGTGTGTTTTGAGTACAAATACTTTACACATTGCCTTTGGGATAAGCCTGTCTGCTCGTGCCAAGCTACCAAGAGGGTGAGCAGGGGCTGTCTAAAGTGTGTATCCCCCTTACCCTGACTAGAAGCAAGGGTCCCTACTTGGCCAAAGGTACCTACCTCTGCCAATTAGAGACCCCCATTTATAAAATTGGTGGTCAGCGGTGAGGATTGAACTTGTATTTGTACTTGACCGACGCTGATTGGTGTACATCACTTGTTTAGTGCTGACCAATACGTAACCACATACTGTGTTTTTTGGTTCTATTTTTGATCTGACTTTTTGAAGTATCCACGCACCATGTCTCTAAATGGTAAACTAGCAGAAGATGTTGCAGAACTGGAGTTTGCTATTGGAATGTTGCTTACATACAAAGTGGATCAACTCAGACAATTTTGCACAAACTGTGGATGCCCCATGAAGAGCGCCTCTAGGAAAGAGGAGCAGCAGAAGTCCTTGAGTGCCTGGTGGAAGGCCGTAGAAGCTGGGGAGGCAGGGCATGCAGTTGTGGATGTGGATTTGCCAGAAGCGGGCTTTGTGTCCCAGGATTTGCCTGTAGGAAGAGTAACCTCTGTGGCTGTCAGCAGTGCGTCATCCAGAAATGTGTCTCCAGAGTAAATGGAGGAGAGGCAAAGGGTCAGAAATCGTGAATTGGAGCTGCTGAAGCTCCAGATGAGAAAACTGGAAATGGAAAATGACAAGGAAGCTACCCGTGCCTTGGAAGAAAAGAAGTTGCTTTTGGCACATTAATTGAGCATGAGAGAGCTGGACATCAAGGCCAAACAGGCAGAGTCCAGTGCAAATCGTGGCAGCGTACAGCCAGTGCAATCTGGGGGTAAGGTAACATTCCCAAAGACCTAGTGCAGAACTTCCAGTAGGGGGAGGATATTTATGGCTGGTTTGCATCTTATGAGGCAGCACTGCGTATGAATGAGGTCCCTAAGAAACATTGGGGGGAAGGCCTATGGAAACACTTTGAGGCCAATGGGAGGAACATCCTGGCACCTTTGGAGGAGGCAGGTACTCTCACCTATCCCAATATGAAGGAGGCTTTATGCCTCAGGTATGGGCTCAAACCTGAGAAGAACATGGAAACGTTTAGGTCTTTTAAGAAACATGGGTCTAATACTTGGGTGGAGTGTGTGAACCTTTTTTGCAGAGCACTGGATGGTTTGATATAAGGACAGTAAGGTAACTGATTACTAGGGGTTGTACAATGTGATTGGTTGGGAGCACTTGAGTAGTCTTTGTGTTCCAGAGCTGCACCAGCATCTGATGGATAGTAAGCTGACTGACCACAGAAAGCTTGCTCAGGAGGCGAACCGCTGGACGAGTACCAGGGTCCACAAGGGGTATGTGGGAAACCCAGCCAAGGGTGGGCAGGGTCCCCAGCAGAAGAGTGGGGGGGGACAAGGGTAACCAAAAGGAATTCTCTAAAGGGCCCCAACATAGTTCCCAGGATAAAGATTCCCAGCCCCCCAGTTGTAAGAAGCCATTCCCCTCTAGATGGAAGCCAGACAACAGGGCTCCCCGCACGTGTTATGTATGTGGTCAGGAGGGTCACATGCAGGGGGATCCCAGGTGCCCCAAGGCAACCCAGGCACCTACTGGTGCACCATCACCGGGGTTAGTTAGTGTAGTGCTGGGGGAGGAGTTGGTTCCTAGTGAAGGGGGGGACCAGCCGTGATGTCCCTTATCTCATTAGGAGATAGAGAGATGGTCCAGGAAACCTGCCTGCCGGATAACACTAAGAAGTACCTGCAGTGGGTGACCATCAATGGGAGGAGGGTGGAAGCTCTGAGAGACACAGAAGCCAGTGTGACATTTGTGAGGTGTCAGTGGGTGTCTGAAGAGCAGGTAATCCCCAATGTACTTCACCCTGTAGTTGCTGAAGACAACTCTGAGCGTCTGTGTAAGGTGGCGCAGGTTCCCTTTGAGTGGTGGGGGGGGTCTCAGGTCCTTTGAAGGTGGCTGTGAGTCCATCCATGCCTGTTGACTGTCTGCTTGGCAATGACCTGGATAGTTCCCCTTGGAAGGAGGTAGAACGATGGGCTCATTTGGAGATGCTGGGTCTGCTTAAGTGGGCATGTGTGACCACTCGGTCAGTGACAGCCAGTAGGGGTAATCAAGAGGACCTGGAGCCTGAAACAGTGGCCCAGGTGCCTCCCAGGAATAGGAGGGGCAGGGGGCACGGAAAGCCCACCCCAGAAGTTCCCACGGTCCAGGAGAAGGCAGACCTTAAGGGGGATGCCACGGAACCTACAGGGGAGCAAGTGGCCGAACTGGGAGACCCATCAGAGCTGACCCATTGGCAGCAGGAAGGGGGTTCCACTAGGGAGGAATTCTGCAAGGCGCAGATGGAGTGCCCTACTCTTGTTGGATTGCGGCAACAGGCTTCAGACCAGGCAGCAGGTGATCAGACTGGATCACTTTGGCTTTATTGGGAGAATGGTCTCCTATATAGTGAGCTTAAGGTTGCTGAGCCAGGGTCAGCCCGTGTGCAGGTGGTACCCGAGTGCTTCAGAACCTTCCAACTGGGTCTAGCTTATGATGTGCCTTTGGCAGGACATTTGGGTCATGACAAGACTTTGAACAGGCTTGCCACCCATTTCTTTTGGCCCCAAATACAAAGTTACACTGACACTTATTGTACAGACCCTCCAGCATTTCGCCACTTCGCGATTCCCGAAAAAATCGCAAAATCAGCTGGCAAGCGCGATGGCCGCGATATTTACAAAACCGGCCGCAAAAAAATATCTCCCGGCAGGCATAAAAAAATGATGCCATTTTATTGGCTGTACGCGCCTACGTCACCACGTGAACGGCGCTGTACAGCCGTAATAGCTGCCTGCTTCCTCCATTACAATATTTATGAAAGGCGAGCGAGAAAAGGAAAGTGTCGCTTCTCTGCTTTCCAGCTTGCAGGCTCGACTGCAAGCTGAAAAGAATGTAAAAAATGAGGATCCCAGCACGGGGACGGGCGGGCGGGCAGAGAAGGAAAAGGACTCTGTCTTTTCCTTCTTGCCCAGAGCATACAACGACAGTGTCCACTTCTGCCTTGCCGCTTCAGCTGCCCTCCCCCCTTTCTTTCTTCCTCCCTCTGTTTGTCTAGCAGCTCCTCGTCTCTTACTGAAAACCGTGACTCTAAGAAACGGTTCTCACCCTCTCTTTACTTCTTTCGTTAATTTGTTACCCTGTGAAATGGATCCAAAAAAGAAAAACACGGGAAATGTCTTTTTCTGACATTTTTCTATTCCAAACTCACGCAGGATAAATAACAAGACACCAAAGTGCCGACAGAACAGTAGAGTGCACTCTCAAGCGCCCCGGCTCTGACCAAGGGGCCATACTGCACGTGCGCACAGAAGTCGCTGCAGGACGTCTCCTTCAGCTTGTCATGTCACAGCAAATAAACCGGCACTCAAAGTGAACATCAATACTGTAGCACAGCTAGGCGGTCGTGCCTCCCCCCTCCCCCAACTCCCCAGTGATAGTAACAGGTTACAGAAGCTCATGTTACCCCCAAGAAGCCACCTTCCTTGCAAGACCTACCTGCTAGTCAGGGTGCATGTGAAGGTCGGGACAGTGGTGCAGTTGATATGTGCACACCAGACTCATTTATTTAGCAGTGAATATCAGGTCACCTCTGTGAACTAACATATACTATTTAAATCAAAGAAAAACTTTAACAGGGAGTTTAGACACTGCAGAGTCAAATTTTCTTTTTCTGGTAAGGACATGTTTTTCATTGTAGAAAGTAGATAATTGTGTGAGAGTGCTCTTATGTGGACCCCCAAATTATGTGCTGTTTCTGCAATTTTCTTTGATCATGCCTTGTATTTTCGCTTCAGCCCATCAGTGCTTCTGTTAAACGGACCACTCTTTAACCCATGGGCAAACCACACTGGTAGTATGTGGGATGTACTTAGCACAAGTCATGCCTCATGTGCATGGGGGTATCACTTTTATTCAGATTGTGCACCGAAATTGTTAGTGCGCATGAGTAAAATACCATGCAGCACTTGTTGCCAATTTTAAAGATGGCTTGGAAGGAAGTGTACAGTTTTCTCTGTCTTCTTTGTTCTGCCATTGTGAATGACGTTCTGGCACAGCCATTTTAATTTTACCAGCCAGGCCAAACACACAGATCCTTGGCTCAAATTGACTGAATTGGACTATCCAAAGAAAGATGAGCTGACGCTTTACCAGATGCGTTTTTCTCACCATTGATGTAAAACATATGACCTAATGACAGGAAAACGTAATAATTGAACCACGTGGGTGGAGACTGCTCTATCATTGTGCCTGCGTTTGCCACCCTCTACATTGACCTTCCTTGCCCTGCCTGTCGCTCTGCTGTACTTATCCCGCCCTGGGCCAAATCAGCCAATGCCACAGTACCAGCATAAGAAGCCACGCTTACAATGGCCACGCCCACCATCGTGACATCAGTAAGCCGGACTGTGCCTCAAAGGCGAATCACTCCATACACCCGCCCGGCACGTACGTAGCTGCCCCATCCCCCCCAAAACTCTAACTATTTTCTGTGGTGAGCATGTTTCCGGTATTTTACTTTTGCTGCTGACTCCCACATAATTTTTAAAGGAACGACCCTTATTACCAGTCTCTCATGCCATGCACAGTGCTTGAGGGGGCCCCCTGGAGCTCGGGGCCCCCTGCACCGCGGGTCTTGCGGCGACTATTGTTACGCCCCTGCGAAGGGGGGCTGTGTGACTGCACCCAGGAAGCAAAGGGAGCTGCGTGACTGAAACCAGAGAGTGAAGGGTGCTACGTGACTGAAACCAGAGAGTGAAGGGAGCTGCGTGACTGAAACCAGAGGTGAAATGGGCTGCGTGACTTAAACCAGAGAGTGAAGGGAGCTGTGTGACTGAAACCAGGGAGTGGTGAAAGTGGTGCCCCGCCAGGGGTGCATACATGGGTGCTAGAACATCCCAGGGAGAAATACGGCCCGCTCCCACGAGGTTAGTAGATTGGAGCTGTGCTTCCGTAGCGCTGCAGAAACTTTAAATATGCCTATTTCAAAGTGGAATACTATGCTAAAACAGGTTCCATTAATTTAGGGCTGAAAAGGAATGATTACGAGTAAAATAAAGTGCCGCAATAATGCCGCTAAATTTTCATTTTCGTGCCGCTAAAGTTCAATTTTTGTGCCGCTAAATTTGCAAATCTATGCCGCAATATCCTGGGGTGTCTGATTGTAGGTCTTGTCAGACTTGCCAGGCAAGAGGCAAGAGTGAGGGGAAGTGTAAGGCTTCCCTCCAAACTTTTCCCGTTGTGAGCACCCCTTTTGAGCAGGTGGGCATTGATAATGTGGGGCCACTGTAACCCAAGGCAGCCTTAGGCAACCAGTATATATTGGTCTTGGTCGACCATGCCACCCAGTACCCGGAAGCTATCCCTCTCAGGACAATCACAACCCCTGTGGTGAGCCGTGCATTGATGGGGATTTTATCCTGTGTGGGGTTCCCAAGAGAGGTGGTATTTGACTGAGGTACAAATGTCATATCTAGGTATATGACATCTTTGTGGGTGGAGTGTGGTGTAATATACAAATTCACCACTCCTTACCACCCCCAAGGAAATGGGTTGGTTGAGAGATTCAACCGAACCCTGAAAGGCATGATAAAGGGTCTTACAGAACCCATGAGACGTAAGTGGGACGTCTTAATACCATGCCTGTTGTTTGTCTACAGGGAATTACCCCAGAAATCCCTAGGGTTCAGTCCCTTTGAATTGCTGTATGGGCACCATGTGAGAGGTCCTCTTAGTCTGGTGAAGGAGGGCTGGGAGAAAACTCCCAGTAAGACTCCCCAGGATGTGTTTAGCTACATGCTGGCCTTCAGGAACCAGACTCAGCGCTTCAGGAAGCTCCCTCAGGCGACCCTGGAAGCCAGCCAAGGGGAGATGAAATGTTGGTACGAACAGATTACCACTCTGGCAGAGTTTCAGCCTGGCCAAAAAGTGTGGGTGATGGCACCAGCTGAGACTGGGGCATTTGAGGTGGTGGAGCGCAAAATTAATTCACCTACTTGGTGAACTTGCAGACTCCTAGGAACGCTTTAAGGGTCCTGCACGTGAACCGCCTCAAACCTCACTTTGAGAGGTCTGAAGTGACTATGCTCCTGGCTACGAATGATGGAATGAAAGAGGAGAGCGAACCTGTTCCTGACCTCCTGTCTGCCAAGGAACATTATGAGTCAGTGGATGGTGTGAACCTCTCTCCCACCCTGACCCCAGAGCAGCAGAGGGACTGTCACCAGGTGCTGGGACAGTTCGCCTCCCTGTTCTCCCTGAACCCAGGAATCACCAATTGGTGTGTCCATGATGTTGGCACTGGAGACAGTTTACCTGTAAAACACAAGATTTACAGGTTGGCTGACAAGGTCAGAGCAAGCATCAAGGAAGAAGCCTCCAAGATGTTGACGTTAGGGGTGATAGAGCCCTCCAGCAGCCCCTGGGCTAGCCTAGTGGCCTTGGTTCCGAAAGGTGCTGCACCCGGTGCCACTCCTGAACTACGGTTTGTGTGGACTACCGTGGGCTCAATGCCATCACCAGGACTGACGCGCACACCATCCCCAGAGCTCATGAGCTCATTGATCGGTTGGGAGCTGCCCGGTACCTCAGCACATTTGATCTAACGTCTGGGTACTGGCAGATTGCCTTAACTGATGGGGCAAAAGAGACTTCTGCGTTTTCAACACCAGAGGGGCACTACCAGTTCTGTGTCATGCCCTTTGGGCTGAAGAACGCCCCTGCCACATTCCAGAGACTGGTTAACCAGGTACTGTCCAGGCTGGAGGAATTCAGCGCCGCCTACCTGGATGGCATAGCTATGTTCAGCTCCAACTGGGAGGAACACTTGCAAAACCTCTGTGAAGTGTTGAAGGCTCTGCAGAAGGCAGGCCTCACTATCAAGGCCAGTAAGTGCCAGGTAGGGCAGGGGTCTGTGGAGTACTTAGGGCACCAGGTAGGAAGCGGCCAGGTGGCGCACCTACAAACTAAGATCGACACCATTCTAGCTTGGGAGCCTCCCAAGACCCAGACAGAGGTGAGAGCCTTTTTAGGTCTCACAGGCTATTACACACAGTTTGTCAAGGGGTATGGCACCATTGTTGCCCCCTTGACAGAGTTGACTCAAGGAAGCAGCCACGGAAAGTGATCTAGACTAATGCCTATCAGACCACTTTTGATACCCTGAAATCTGCCATGTGCACAGCGCCCGTGCTCAAGGCACCCAATGTGTCCAATGAATTTGTTGTGCAGACAAATGCTTCAGAGCATGGTGTGGGAGCAGTTCGCTTACAATTGAACGATGAAGGCTTGGACCAACCTGTAGCTTTTATTAGTAGAAAGCGACTTCCCAGGGAACAGAGGTGGAGTGCAACTGAGCGAGAAGCTTTTGCTGTGGTCTGGGCACTGAAGAATCTAAGGCCCTACTTGTTTGGGACTCACTTCCAGGCTCAGACAGACCACAGGCCCCTCAGATGGTTGATGCAAATAAGGGGTGAGAACCCAAAACTGTTGAGGTGGTCCATTTCCTTACAGGGAATGGACTTTACGGTGGAACACTGCCCTAGTACAGAGCACCCCAGTGCTGATGGTCTGTCCAGATTCTTCCGCCTTAATGATGAGAACTCCCATGAGGGTGGGTAGTTCTCCGCACTTTTCAACTGGAGGGGACATGTGTTAGACTTGTAATCCTTGGTGTGGTTTCTCCTGACTTTTTGCCTCTACCTTCTGTATTTTTGATGCTGTGCTGAATTTTGTTTTTGCTGGCTTAGATGCTTTGGGCACTTTGCCACTGCTGATCAGTGTCAAAGTACAAATTCTCACTGTGTAAATTGTTATCATGATTGGTTACCCATTTTTGGCTTATTTGATTTACTGATAAGCTCCTAGTAAAGTGCACTGAGTGTGCCCAGGGCTTGTAAATCAAATGCTACTAGTGGGCCTGCAGCACTGATTGTGCCACCCACACAAGTAGTCTTACAAATTTAACTCAGACCTGCCTCTGCAGTGTCTGTACGCGCAGTTTTCAGCTGCCATGTTGACCTGGCAAGTGCACCCACTTTACAGGCCCTAACCTTCCCTTTTCTTACATGCAAGACACCCCTCAGATAGGCCCAAGGTACTCCCATGGGCAGGGTGCAGTGTGTGTGAAAGGTAGGACATGTACTGGTGTGTGTGGCCTGTCCTAATGGTGAAATACTGTGTATTTTGTTTTTCACTATTGAAAGGCTATCTGTCCCACAGGCTAACATGGAAGTTACTTTTTAACATCTTACGTGTTTAACTTTTCATTGGGACAAGATAGAGAAATGGAATTTAAGCTCTCTGAACTCAAAATGTAATACCGCATCTTTTTAGGGAGATGGTTTTTAAATTGTGTGTTTGAAAATGCCACTTTTAGAAAGTATATTTATCAACAACAGAGTGTCAGGGTGTGCGTTCAAATTGAAGTCATTTGTAAAAGAAACCACCTAAACTATTGGAGTGGTTTCGTGTTTTTATTACACTTTCATAAATTCTTCATGTTTTGATGTCCGCATTCACTTTTTAAATCATGTCACCAACAAGAAAAACAATACACTTCACATAAATAACTATGACACAATTGACATTGATACAACTACAAATGCAAAATATACGGAACAATGAAAAACAACATTACGAAACATACATTTAACATATGATGACCAGTCCATCAATTATATCAAGAAACGTGGCGGTATAAATATTGTACACTTTCAAAGGCTGTAACCTGCCAACAACAACTAGTCATATATAACAATAGCAACAGGCATTTTGCCTTGTTTGCACACTGTATAATTCTGTGGTTGGAAGAAGGATTTAGACTAGCTGAGTAGGGTCAACACGTTTCAGAACCCCTTATTTCTTTAAGGGTTCCTCCTCAGGACCGGGACTAGGTCAAAAACTGCAATGTACATAAAATCACAAAAAAAGATAAATTTAGTTTGTGTCCCAAGTTGTGAAATATCCCTACTTATTATTTTGGAACTGCCAGATGCGTTCTTACCTTGGGGCAAAGCGGGGTGAATACGACATTGTAGACCCCCAAGTAGCGCGAATGGTCTCCTTATTTATGTGTGTGAATTTCTAAAAAAGAAAGAAAGAGCAACTTTTGAACTTGTCGATGTTGTGTAGTTCACAACTGTTAGTAGAGGTACACTCAATTGAGACGGTGTGTGCTTGACAGCTTTTTTGAAATTGGACTGTGCCCATGTGGCCACTTAAATCAAAAGATAACAAAATTGCGTTGCCGCGTTGTTAAGGGAACATCATACACTGCGCCGATAATTACGCTTGCATTGTACGAGTCACTGCCAATGAGTGTTGGGGTTTGTCTGTGTTGGAACCCAATGCGGATTTAGTTGTGCCTTGTGTGTTAAAAAATTGTGTGCGCGAGAGCCGATATATGACCAAGACTGCTGACTGCCAGTGCATGCAAGCCGTTGACTCACTTTTTTGAGACTTGTTGTGCCCACACTGGAATTGGAAATGTGCCGCTGTATTCAGCCTTGGTAATGGAAAGCAGTGTGTTACATGATGCCTATGTCTTCAGGACATGAAAACATTTCACAGTTAATTGCACATTTGAAACTTGAAACTCACTCGTTCGTTGTAATTACTGTGCAGTGCACCGGAGGGAGAGAGCTGAGCTTCAATTCATACAAGCGCCCTCATTTTCTTTCTTAAATCCTTACAGGAACCGAATCAGTAACCGGTCCCCGTCACGTCACGAATCGGTTTATGGCCTTTCATAAAACGAAGTGAGTTTTTAACAGATGCCGCGTATGCCGTTCTAAGCCGTTTCTTGAAAACATTGTTGAGTTACCCTTACAACCAGTTTGTGTTATTTCCACTCAGGGGCACCATACCGTGACTATAAGCTACAGCTCCCCCTCCGGTGCACTGCACAGTAATTACAACGAACGAGTGAGTTTTAAGTTTCAAATGTGCAATTAACTGTGAAATGTTTTCATGTCCTGAAGACATAGGCGTCATGTAACACACTGCTTTCCATTACCTAGGCTGAATACAGCGGCACATTTCCAATTCCAGTGTGGGCACAACAAGTCTCAAAAAAGTGAGTCAACGGCTTGCATGCACTGGTAGTCGGCAGTCTTGGTCATATATCGGCTCTCGCGCACACAATTTTTTAACACACAAGGCACAACTAAATCCGCATTGGGTTCCAACACAGACAAACCCCAACACTCATTGGCAGTGACTCGTACAACGCAAGCGTAATTATCGGCGCAGTGTATGATGTTCCCTTAACAGCGCGGCAACGCAATTTTGTTATCTTTTGATTTAAGCGGCCACATGGGCACAGTCTGATTTCAAAAAAGCTGTCAGGCACACACCGTCTCAATTGAGTGTACCTCTACTAACAGTTGTGAACTACACAACATCGACAAGTTCAAAAGTTGCTCTTTCTTTCTTTTTTAGAAATTCACACACATAAATAAGGAGACCATTCGCTCTACTTGGGGGTCTACAATGTCGTACTCACTCCGCTTTGCCCCATGGTAAGAACGCATCTGGCAGTTTCATAATAATAAGTAGGGATATTTCACAACTTGGGACACAAACTAAATTTTTCTTTTTTTGTGATTTTATGTACATTGCAGTTTTTGACCTAGTCCCGGTCCTGAGGAGGAACCCTTAAAGAAATAAGGGGTTCTGAAACGCGTTGACCCTACTCAGCTAGTCTAAATCCTTCTTCCAACCACAGAATTATACAGTGTGCAAACAAGGCAAAATGCCTGTTGCTATTGTTATATATGACTAGTTGTTGTTGGCAGGTTACAGCCTTTGAAAGTGTACAATGTTTATACCGCCACGTTTCTTGATATAATTGATGGACTGGTCATCATATGTTAAATGTATGTTTCGTAATGTTGTTTTTCATTGTTCCGTATATTTTTTCCATTTGTAGTTGTATCAATGTCAATTGTGTCATAGTTATTTATGTGAAGTGTATTGTTTTTCTTGTTGGTGACATGATTTAAAAAGTGAATGCGAACATCAAAACATGAAGAATTTATGAAAGTGCAATAAAAACATGAAACCACTCCAATAGTTTAGGTGGTTTCTTTCACAAATGACTTCAATTTGAACGCACACCCTGACACTCCGTTGTTGATAAATTTAAAAGAGGCCCAGTCAGAGTGTAGCTTCGGGCCCAACCCCTTTTTTTGAAAAAACTTTTAGAAAGTAGGCATTTTCTTATTTACCATTCTGTGTGCCTCTGCTGGTCTGTGTATTGACTGTCTGGTTTTGGAGTGACAGGGGCTGGGGATGTGCATTTACTGTAGTCAGCCACCGGATGGTTTGAGATGTGTTCTGCCTTTCCTGGGTGACTCAGATCTGAGCTGAATAGACCTTGGCTGCATTTAGAGTGGTGGGAGGAGTTTCACTTACACTTGAATAGGCAGTGTCTCCTCTGCACAATGCTGCCTCCACCTCCTGTAGTGATGCTGCACTAGAGAGGACAGAACCAGGGACATCTTAACGAATTTGGGGGCCCTGGGCCGAACGTATTTTGGGGGCCCCTGTTCGGAACAGCTTTGAATTTATGATACAATTTCAGCTCTTTCATGCCTTCTTTGGCGAGGTCCCTGACAGTGCATAGGAAGACTCGTCCAAATTCTAAATGTCATTTTCAGGGATAGTGATGTGTGTTTTTATTTTTGTAACACAGCAGCTCATCAACATTACTGCAAATAACCTCTGTGCCACCCTACCATTTCTCATATTTGAGGCCCTGTTTTGACCTAAAAGAAACTTTTTATGTATGTTGCATGAAACATGAACACAACATTTCTCTGCAAAATGTCTACACTTGACTCTAACGCATCACCCACATAAAAATTAAATGAAAGGAAAACAGTATTTAAAACAATCTGTTTTAGAAATATTCACAGTCATTAGGGCAAGACTGAAGAACAGAGCTGGCACGATCAGGGAGCCCCCTGAAAGTCTGGGGCCAGAGCCCACTTTGCCCATGCATTAAAACGTCTCTGGACAGAACTGGTTTTGACCGGGCTCAGAGACCCTTGCTCCAAAGAGTACAAAGACAAAATGGGGTATAAGTAGTGGACCCTAAACCCCAGAGAATTAGATTACTTTGGGACTCAAGAGGAACCTTTTGCCAAGGAAAAGAGCTGGAGAGCTGTAAGGAGGAGTACTGCCCCTTTGCTGTGTGCTTTGCTGGGTTGGCCTGCAGTTGCTGCTTCTGCCAAGGAAGAAGCCAAAGACTGGAACTTTGCTGAGAACCTGCTTGAAGAAGAATCTCCAAGGGTTTGTGTGTGCTGGCCTCCTGTTCTGAAGTCACAGGGACACAAAGACTTCACCACCAGCTCCCCTGAACTCCACTGCTGGGAGTTTTGACCTGCCAGGAGGTGCCTTTTCCAGTTTTAGGCCTCTGGAGGTTGTTCCTGCTGTTGGGAGCTGGAAGAAACATTAAGAAAGCAAGGAAAGCCGCAAGTGACACTGCGATCTGCACCGAGGCCCGGAGCACCGCTCGTGAAATGCACGACACACTGCCCCGCCTGTACCACAGCTCCAATGCCCTTCGACGCCTGCAGTTATCGGCCTTTCCGATGCCAGCGCTCCCACTGACGCAGTCACCACCAGTGCCTGCATCCCGTTATCGCAGAGCCGATAACCGACGAGGGTGACTTCTCGAACTCTTTGACTTTGCATCGCCTCACCGGAACCAACGCCTCACCACAGACACTGTAGTCTTCCCCTGTCCAGGACTCGACACGTCGCCTCCTAGCGGACACAACGCCTCACCTCCCCTGTGGCAACCAGGGAACCGGCCTCGACCTCTGTACTGATGCCTCACCTCCACGACGCCGTGCATCATCCATAGACTTTGTTTTCCAGGTACTGTTGTTTCGGGGTCTGTGTGACTCCATGTCCAACGCCACGCACCTCGTGGTCAGTGCCGTACTTTGGATTTATGCCTGTCACGATGTCGTAATAGCCCCAGGTGAAACTATTTGTTTCTACACGTGCTGTTTCTGTAAGTAACTGGTTTTAAGTGCTATTTTGATATATGCATGCTGGATTTTTTGTTGTTTTGGTCTTGTTTGGTTTAGATAAGATACTTTATTTTTCTACACTGGTGTGGTGTTCATTTGTGGTGTTTTCACTGTGTCACTGTGTGTTTTGAGTACAAATACTTTACACATTGCCTTTGGGATAATCCCGTCTGCTCGTGCCAATATACCAAGGGAGTGAGCAGGGGTTATATAAAGTGTGTATCCTCCTTACCCTGACTAGAAGCAAGGGTCCCTACTTGGACAAAGGTACTTACCTCTGCCAATTAGAGACCCCCATTTGTAACATCCCCACAAAGCACATTGCTCAGCAAGAAGGATTCTTGTAGCCATGGGAGGTGCATTCGGCTGCACCCAACTGAGGCCTGCTGGTAATGACAGGACGGCAAAATGAGGAATACTTGTACACTTGCAATTTTTACTGTGTCTGTTGCTGGATCCCCTTTGGGAATATTTCTCCCTTTATTTTTCACAGATCTTTAATCTGGCCAATGTGGGACTGGCCTATGTGGCAATCTAGTAGTGTAAGATGGGCCAGTCGGGCAGATCAGTGTGTAGGCCGGTTTTGTGGCTGTCTGTGGGCCAGTTTTGTGTTGTGGTGGGCCGGTTTTGTGGCTGTGTTGTGCTGGGGTTGTAAATATCTTCAAATAAAAACTAAGTAGCAGTAACAAGCAGTACCTTGCAGGCTGTAAATGCTCTTAAAGCATTGTGCGGGGTTGAAGCAATGGTACATTGTGGGTAGAAGAGCACTGAATGTGTCAATGTTTTTATATTTTTGATTGGGAAAGCACACATTTATTTACTTATTTCTTATAGAGAGTAAATTCCACTGCTGCATTTCAAATATTACCACTCACACTGTGTGATCTACAGACCACACATCTGCATCTCAGCAAGGCCAACTCCGGCTTCCACCCTTCCAAGATCAGTTACGAGTGCCATTAAAATAGGTATTAGCAATACATTTTATTTACATTTCAGTAGTGCAGCTTAAAGCACTACATAAAATCAAGTTATTTTTAGTGCTAAAGTAAGATAGTAATGAGTAAGTGGTGGAGCAGGACAAGGATAGGGAGCCAATCCGCTTGATCAAAGGAGGGGATTGATTGAACACATTTCTCCTTAAACCAAATCTAAATTCAGATAGAAAACAAAAACATGCTGGGAATGAATTTGCTTATTTCCTAGCTCATCCAATCCCTCCTTTCTTAAAGCCTGTGCTTGGATTTATATTTAAAACTGCAGAATGTCTTTCAGGCGTTTAGATGTTCTTTAACACTTAAAAGGTGCACCTTTATTTCTGGGAACAGCCCTCTTTATTTAAAGGCTTACTGACATAGATAAGTAAATTAAAAAACTGAATACTGTTTAGCACATACTGTGTTTGTTTATTTTATGAGCTGTTTATTTCATGTGTTTCTTTCCTATTTTCAGTCACTCCAAAATAGTGGTCTTGGGAGGTCTCCCTCTATATGACTAGACTGGTTTGTGTTTTTAGGTCTGGCGCTAGCTAAGACCTTTTGATTTTACTAAAATTATATGTATAATATTCTTACTTAAAGGGGCTTTCAGCCAGCTCTCTTTATCCATTGGTCTGTTGTTGTGCCATTCATATTTTGCTTCCACCCACTACAGCATGCAGCATGGAGCAATGGGTCAGCCTACTTCAGGAACTTGTTTACTTCACTTTGAGTGGCTGCCTTTTGCTCTTTCACAATGAGCACATCTGCACGCATGGTAGTACCCTTCAGTGCCTGTGTTTTTACTTTATAATTACTTTAGTGTTGCCTTCGTGTTTGGAGTCTGAGGTGATAGCAGGCCGTTTTCTACCAACTCTTCCATGTTAAGCACAGGGCACATTCCAGCTTTATTAGTTCCTGCCTCCTACTAATGGTTTTGAAAATTCCTTTTGGAGTGTTTATCTGATTGCTGCTATTTCAG
Organism: Calotriton arnoldi; assembly: GCA_963921515.1. Classification (NCBI taxonomy): domain Eukaryota; kingdom Metazoa; phylum Chordata; class Amphibia; order Caudata; family Salamandridae; genus Calotriton; species Calotriton arnoldi. The sequence continues at coordinate 354,416 of CAWUFW010009697.1, read as the reverse complement.
GGCATGCCAGGTTGTGTGTGTCCATTTGAAACTGTTCTTCATGAAGTTGTCATTTTTAGGTCTCGCCTGGCGTTAGCAGCGCGCATGCGCTGCTCTCGCCATGCGAGAGCTTCTTGGAATCAATACGGTTCCAGAAGTCTGAGGGCCAGTTTTGTGTTGTGGTGGGCCCGGTTTTGTGGCTGTGTTGTGCTGGGGTTGTAAATATCTTCAAATAAAAACTAAGTAGCAGTAACAAGCAGTACCTTGCAGGCTGAAAATGCTCTTAAAGCATTGTGCGGGGATGAAGCAATGGTACATTGTGGGTAGAAGAGTACTGAATGTGTCAATGTTTTTATATTTTTGATTGGGAAAGCACACATTTATTTACTTATTTTTTATAGAGAGTAAATTCCACTGCTGCATTTCAAATATTACCACTCACACTGTGTGATCTACAGACCACACATCTGCATCTCAGCAAGGCCAACTCCGGCTTCCACCCTTCCAAGGTCAGTTACGAGTGCCATTAAAATAGGTATTAGGAATACATTTTATTTACATTTCAGTAGTGCAGCTTAAAGCACTACATAAAATCAAGTTATTTTTAGTGCTAAAATAAGATAGCAATGAGTAAGTGGTGGAGCAGGACAAGGATAGGGAGCCAATCCGCTTGATCAAAGGAGGGGATTGATTGAACACTTTTCTCCTTAAACCAAATCTAAATTCAGATAGAAAACAAAAACATGCTGGGAATGAATTTGCTTATTTCCTAGCTCATCCAATCCCTCCTTTCTTAAAGCCTGTGCTTGGATTTATATTTAAAACTGCAGAATGTCTTTCAGGCGTTTAGATGTTCTTTAACACTTAAAAGGTGCACCTTTATTTCTGGGAACAGCCCTCTTTATTTAAAGGCTTACTGACATAGATAAGTAAATTAAAAAACTGAGTACTGTTTAGCACATACTGTGTTTGTTTATTTTATGAGCTGTTTATTTCATGTGTTTCTTTCCTATTTTCAGTCACTCCAAAATAGTGATCTTGGGAGGTCTCCCTCTATATGACTAGACTGGTTTGTGTTTTTATGTCTGGCGCTAGCTAAGAACTTTTGATTTTACTAAAATTATATGTATAATATTCTTACTTAAAGGGGCTTTCAGCCAGCTCTCTTTATCCATTGGTCTGTTGTTGTGCCATTCATGTTTTGCTTCCACCCACTACAGCATGCAGCATGGAGCAATGGGTCAGCCTACTTCAGGAACTTGTTTACTTCACTTTGAGTGGCTGTCTTTTGCTCTTTCACAATGAGCACATCTGCACGCATGGTAGTACCCTTCAGTGCCTGTGTTTTTACTTTATAATTACTTTAGTGTTGCCTTTGTGTTTGGAGTCTGAGGTGATAGCAGGCCGTTTTCTACCAACTCTTCTATGTTAAGCACAGGGCACATTCCAGCTTTATTAGTTCCTGCCTCCTACTAATGGTTTTGAAAATTCCTTTTGGAGTGTTTATCTGACTGCTGCTATTTCAGGGCATGCCAGGTTGTGTGTGTCCATTTGAAACTGTTCTTCATGAAGTTGTCATTTTTAGGTCTCGCCTGGCGTTAGCAGTGCGCATGCGCTGCTCTCGCCATGCGAGGGCTTCTTGGAATCATTACGGTTCCAGAAGTCGTGTCTCCGCTCCGCCTCCAATTTTCATTGGCGTGCGTCGTTTCTCGTCAGTAATTATGCTGGACATACTTCGCTAATTGCACTGGAGGGTTTTTAGTCCCTCCTGGTTGCCACCCTGTCCTCTTTAAGCCACGCCCACCGGGATTGGATGTTTACTGGCGGCGTGAGACGGCGTGTTTAATATTTACTCTTGGCACTTTTTTTTTTACTTTTGCATGCGTCTGCGTGTGGGGTGCATTTGTGTCTCCATGTTTGTTTAAAATTTATTGATTACCTGACGACAATCAAGATCGTGTTTATCTATCCGTATTATTTTTGCGGACGCTACTTATGGAACTTGTAACGTAAAAGACTTGCTTCGGGCGTTGTTCGGGCAGTGGCCTCAGCTCGCGCTCCCTGCTCGGATTGAGAAGAGTTATGAGCGCGGACTAGGGTCTGCATTGCTGATCAACATCCCCGCAACGCTGCCTGCTGTCTGAGCCACCGCTGCACTAATAACCCGGCTCCGGGGCCCGGCGCTTGCTCGAATGCAGCGGAGGGGGACGGACAGCAGTGGCAGGGGGTACAACCGCATCCAGCACGGGCAGTGCATCTACACCTTCATCCTGACGGAGCAAGAGGCGGGCTGTCGGGAGAGCGCCACCACGGAGCAGTACAACGCCAACGTGCTGCAGCGGAACGCCCCACACGTGGAGCCCGAGCTGCCCTCCCAGAAGCTGCAGCACCTGGAGCACACCATGAAGAACTACACGCAGTGGCTGCAGAAAGTAAGCCCCACGCCTGTAAACACACCGGGCACAGTGGTGAATGTGTCTGTGCTGCTGCACTCTGGTCATGTTTCCTGTTATCACATTGACCGTGTTCGAGGTTATTACCCTGGTGCCGTAGTTAAACATGCTCAGTGTTGTCACCCTTGTGCTATGGCTAAAGGTGTTCCGTGTTATCGACCTGGTGTTGTGGTTCGTTGTATTTCGTGTTATCACCCTGGTGCTGTGTCTGTGTCATTGCCCTAGTTCACAGGTTCTGTGGTTAAACATGTACCATTGTATCACCCGGGTACTGTGGCTAAACATGTTCCGTGTTATCACCTGGGTGCTTATGTTTGCTCCGTGTTATCACCTTGCTGCTGTGATTAAACATGTTACATATTATATTACAGCATGGTGCTGTCATTCATTGTGTCACATATTATAACTCTGGTGCTGGGGTTAAATGTTTCCTTCTATCGCCCTGGTGCTGTCGTTAAACACACTCCTTCATCGCCGTGATGCTGTGGTTAAACATGCCTTTTGTTTTCACCCATGTCTTCTTATTTAATGTGTTCCATGTTATTACCCTGGTACTATAGTAAGCAGTTTTCATTTTTTCATTCTGATGCTGTGGTTCAGCATTAATTTTATCCCTTAATGCTGTGGTTAAACCTGTTGTTTATCAACTTGGTGCTCTAATTCAATGTATTCCATGTTATAACTCTGGTGCTGTGGTTAATCATGTTTAATTCTATCACCCTGGTGCTGTGGTTAAACATATTCCTTCATCTCACAATGCTAAGGTTAAACGTGCAAGGCATCTCTGACCCCTGCATACAACCAACACACGTGTGTGAGGCTTACCCTATCAGCGCTCTCACATGTAAACACCGGCACCAGTAACTTTGGCAGGGGTGACCTAACCCCTTCATCCGGTATGACACGCACTCATTAAACTGGGCAGAATGCTTTGCAATCGAAGTTTTTTACTTTACTATTTCTTTTAGTGCTACAGTGCCCTCAGTGAAGTTTTATTTACTAACACTCTATATTACTGCAGTTGCAGGCTATCATCTTTCCTCCTCAGCGCTCTTCCCACTCGTTCCTGCCCCCACCACTCGCTTTGCATTCTTTCCTCTCTCGTCATTGCTTACCGGTCCCCAAACCCCCTGCCTTGCTGCAGTAAGTAGAAAGCTGAGCAGGGCTAGAAAGGCTAAAAACAAGTGTGTAAGCATGTTAGGTTGTTTAAATTATTTGCTTTATCAATAGTAGTTAGTTACATATAATAAATAAGCACCATATATGACTTTCTTGTATATAACATTCAAAATGCTTTAGGTCTGACATCATGAGACGCTAAAACAACTACAACAAGTCTCTTTGAAGTTGTATCAAGGGCAGTGAAAGGTGGTACTGCTAGAACAGTAAATGTTGCAGCACCTAGGCTAATGTGCTGCATTGCTAAATACATATAAGGTCCCAAAGGCGAGACCGATGCATTGCAAATGCTTGTTTTAGTATGTGCGCAATTAAGTGCATTTATAACTGCACTCCTTTATATCATGTTGGTATGCATTTTAATTGAGGACTACAGTTATATTTGTAAACCTATCTGTATGTCCTGCTTGTATGGCTTTCTAGTTGCTTTCAGTACTCTTGTATATTGTTATATTTGTAAACGAATGTAGTCTCTATGTCCTGCTTGTATCACTTTCTCGTGTGCTTTCGGGCTCTTGTATGTTGTGCTTCTACAATATTTAACTACTAGATTAATAGTTGAAGCTCTGCTATTTATCCCAATTTTCTGTCCTATCTATCTACCTGTCCATCTAGTTATTTTTGCAGATCTATCCATCTATCTATCTATCTATCTATCTATCTATCTATCTATCTATCCACCCATCTATCTATACAACCCGATCTATCTATACAACCCTATCTATCTACCTATACACCCTATCTATCTATCTATCTATCTATCTATCTTTACAACCCTGTCTACAACCTAGCCTATCTATACAGCCCTATCCATCTATGCAAATCTATCTGTCTATACAATCCTATCTATCTAGCTATGCAACCCTACCTATCTATACAGCCCTATCATTCTATCTATCTTTACAACTCTACACAATGCTATCTGTGTGTACAACTATATATATATACAAATATATCTATCTATCTATCTATCGATCTCTCTCTCTCTCTCTATCATATATATATATATATATATATATATATATATATATATATTATCTACTGGCGGTCGCCAGTAGATAGTTATAGTTAAAACCTATTATCCATAGGAAATCCGCGACATTCTATTTGAAATAACGTTGGCGCCGGTTGACGAATCTTCGCGAAAGTTTCCAACTTGTTGGGGCGCTCCGGTCCGCTCCTATCCTGAAAGTCTCGGGTGATACGTCAAGCGGGGCCGAGAAAAAGGGGGGTCCCAAAACGCGTTTTCCCCATTCATTTTTCCATAGGAACCTTTAGTCGCAGCTACAGCCCGAACTGCTGAACGGAATTACACCAAATTTGGCAAAGAGGTAGCCCTTGGTTCAGTGTCGTGCCTTTTGCTTAAATGGTGTAAATCCGTTCAGTAGTTCCTGAGAAAATAAAAAGTAAAGTCACATATATATCTGGGCGGAGCCTAACCACACATGTCATCGTGAGATCTGATTGGCTGTCAGCACTTCATCCTGGAATTGCTGGCAGCCATCTTGGGACCAATATAAATGATAGTACCTCATTGAAATGCATTGTAGTGAATAGAAGATTTTGAGGGTCACCAAAAGGAGAACTATAAAGGGTGATAACAGGCTTTAGTTACATTAGAATTTATTTGTTGATGGTACCATACTAATTTTAGGAATTGTGGTGTATTCTAAGGTGATTTTACCATGTGAAAAACCTTCTGCTGGGATATCATGAATCATGTTTGAGAGAACACTATTTTCTCATGCTTGTCCCATGGAGGTTTGGAAGGTGCTCCAGAAGCTAAAATGAGAGCATATTTTCTGTAAATTCACATTATCTTTCTCACTCGTGTGAGAATGAAGTCTGACATTCTCAGTAAAACATGTACATCCAACAAGGGCAGAGACTGTCAGTTGATTCCTTTGTGTTCTACTGCAGCTTCCCAGAGTGTTCTAAAGAACAACTAGAGTGCTAACAGCCTTACTTATGACAAAAGTATGGCACACCTGAAGCCATCTTGATTGGAATAAACTGGTAACACTTAAAACATTTAATTTAAAAAGGAACAAAATGATGGGGTTCATTTTGTCATAGTAATTATGGTTAGTGCTGTAGAAAGAAAAATTAGGACATGTTTCAAGTGTGATCTCAAATATCTTCCTGTTATATTTCAACAGGAGCAGCCTGCCAGTTGATGCCTTTGTATTCTACTGCAGCTTCCCAGAGTGTTCTAAAAAACAACTAGAGTGCTAACAGCCTTACTTATGACAAAAGTATGGCACACTTGAAGCCATCTTGATTGGAATAAACTGGTAACACTTAAAACATTTAATTTAAAAAGGAACAAAATGATGGGGTTCATTTTGTCATAGAAATTATGGTTAGTGCTGTAGAAAGAAAAATTAGGACATATTTCAAGTGTGATCTCAAATATCTTCCTGTTATATTTCAACAGGAGCAGCCTGCCAGTTGATGCCTTTGTGTTCTACTGCAGCTTCCCAGAGTGTTCTAAAGAACAACTAGAGCGCTAACAGCCTTACTTATGACAAAAGTATGGCACACCTGAAGCCATCTTGATTGGAATAAACCGGTAACACTTAAAACATTTAATTTAAAAAGGAACAAAATGAGGGGTTCTTTTTGAAATAGAAATTATGGTTAGTGCTGCAGAAAGAAAAATTAGGGCATGTTTTAAGTGAGATCTCAAATACTCTTCTATTTCATTAGAAAATTCTGACATGCAGACTGAAACAATCACTTTCAATACCAGCAGCAGACTACCAGTTAACTCCCTGGTGAGCAGTAGCTTTACTCCAGTGATCTAATGAGCAACTAGAGTGCTAACATTCTGAATTTATGGCAGATGTGAGACACATCTGAATGCCTTCTTGATGGAATCAAAGTAAAAAACTGAAAGCATTTCCTACTGAGGAGACTGCAGTAAATGAAGAAATTAGGAAACTTCATAACAAAGAAGTCTTCCAAGATGGCCACCAGTGAAAAAAGAGCCCAAATGTAGCACAAATATTACCCAGATGTAGCCCACATATAGCCCAATGACAAAAGTGTGCAAAACACTTTTATTTTTAGTTTTTTTGCAGTTTTATTTAGTGCAGACTGGTCAGGTATTGGAGCATTGCATCTTAAAACATGACCCCCTACACTACAAAAACACCACTGCACTACCTTAAACCCTAAAACACTACCCCCAGCACGACCCCCTACACTACACAAGCACCACTGCACTATCCTAAACCCTAAAACACTACCCCCAGCACGACCCCCTACACTACCCAAACACCACTGCACTACCCTAAAACATGACCCCCTATACTACACAAACACCACTGCACTACCCTAAACCCTTAAACACTACCCCCAGCACGACCCCCTACACTACACAAGCACCACTGCACTACCCTAAACCCTAAAACACTACCCCCAGCACGACCCCCTACACTACACAAACACCCTGCACTACCATAAACCCTAAAACACTACCCCCAGCACGACCCCCTACACTACCCAAACACCACTGCACTAACCTAAATCCTAAAACACTACCCCCAGCACGACCCCCTACACTACCAAAACACCACTGCACTACCCTAAAACATGACCCCCTACACTACACAAACACCACTGCACTACCCTAAACCCTAAAACACTACCCCCAGCACGACCCCCTACACTACACAAGCACCACTGCACTACCCTAAACCCTAAAACCCTACCCCCAGCACGACCCCCTACACTGCCTGAACACCACTGCACTGCCCTAAACCCTGAAACACCAGCCCCTGCATGACCCCCTACACTGCCCGAACACCACTGCACTACCCTAAACCCTGAAACACCACCCCTAGCACGACCCCCTACACTGCCCGAACACCACTGCACTGCCCTAAACCCTGAAACACCACCCCTTCACGACCCCCAACACTGCCCGAACACCACTGCACTGCCCTAAACCCTGAAATTCCACCCCCAGCATGACCCCCTACACTGCCCGAACACCACTGCACTGCCATAAACCCTGAAACACTACCCCCAGCAAGACCCCCTACACTGCCCGAACACCACTGCACTGCCCTAAACACTGAAACATCACCCCCAGCAAGACCCCCTACACTGCCCGAACACCACTGACCTAAACCCTGAAACACCACCCCCAGCACGACCCCCTACACTGCCCGAACACCACTGCACTGCCCTAAACCCTGAAACACCACCCCCAGCGCGACCCCCTACACTGCCCGAACACCACTGCACTGCCCTAAACCCTGAAACACCACCCCCTGCACAACCCCCTACACTGCTCGAACACTACTGCACTGCCCTAAACCCAGAAACACCATCCCCAGCACGACCCCCTATACTGCACGAACACCACTGCACTGCCCTAAACCCTGAAACACTACCCCCAGCAAGACCCCCTACACTGCCCGAACACCACTGCACTGCCCTAAACCCTGAAACATCACCCCCAGCAAGACCCCCTACACTGCCCGAACACCACTGCCCTAAACCCTGAAACACCACCCCCAGCAAGACCCCCTACACTGCCCGAACACCACTGCACTGCCCTAAACCCTGAAACACCAGCCCCAGCACGACCCCCTACACTGCCAGAACACCACTGCACTGCCCTAAACCCTGAAACACCACCCCCTGCACGACCCCCTACACTGCCCGAACACTACTGCACTGCCCTAAACCCTGAAACACCACCCCCAGCACGACCCCCTACACTGCACGAACACCACTGCACCACCCTAAACCATGAAACACTACCCCCAGCAAGACCCCCTACACTGCCCGAACACTACTGCACTGCCCTAAACCCTGAAACATCACCCCCAGCAAGACCCCCTACACTGCCCGAACACCACTGCCCTAAACCCTGAAACACCACCCCCAGCAAGAACCCCTACACTGCCCGAACACCACTGCACTGCCCTAAACCCTGAAACACCACCCCAGCAAGACCCCCTACACTGCCCGAACACCAATGCACTGCCCTAAACCCTGAAACACCACTCCCAGCACGACCCCCTATACTGCCCGAACACCACTGCTCTGCCCAAAACCCTGAAACACCAGCCCCAGCACGACCCCTACACTGCCCGAACACCACTGCACTGCCCTAAACCCTGAAACACCAGCCCCAGCACGACCCCCTACACTGCCCGAACACCACTGCACTGCCCTAAACCCTGAAACACCACCCCCAGCACGACCCCCTACACTGCCCGAACACCACTGCACTGCCCTAAACCCTGAAACACCAGCCCCAGCACAACCCCGTACACTGCCAGCACACCACTGCACTGCCCTAAACCCTTAAACACCAGCCCCAGCACAACCCCGTACACTGCCCAAACACCACTGCACTGCCCTATACCCTGAAACACCAGCCCCGGCACGACCGCCTACACTGCCCGAAAACTACTGCACTGCCCTAAACCCTGAAACACCAACCCCAGCAAGACTACCTACACTGGCCGAACACCACTGCACTGCCCTAAACCGTGAAACACCACCCCCTGCACGACCCCCTACACTGCCCAAACACTACTGCACTGCCCTAAACCCTGAAACACCACCCCTCAGCACGACACCCTACACTGCCCGAACACCACTACACTGCCCTAAACCCTGAAACACCACCCCAGCACGACCCCCTACACTGCCCGAACACCACTGCACTAAACCCTGAAACACCACCCCCTGCACGACCCCCTACACTGCCGGAACACCACTGCACTGCCCTAAACCCTGAAACACCACCCCCAGCACGACCCCCTACACTGCCCTAACACCACTGCACTGCCCTAAACCCTGAAACATCACCCCCAGCACAACCCCCTACACTGCCTGAGCACCATTGCTCTGCCCTAAACCCTGAAACACTAGCCCCAGCACGACCCCCTACACTGCCCGAACACCACTGCACTGCCCTAAACCCTGAAACACCAGCCCCAGCAAGACCCCCTACACTGCCCGAACACCACTGCATTGCCCTAGACTCTGAAACACCAGCCCCAGCAAGACCCCCTACACTGCCCGAACACCACTGCACTGCCCTAAACCCTGAATCACCAGCCCCAGCATGACCCCCTACACTGCCCGAACACCACTGCACTGCCCTAAACCCTGAAACACCAGCCCCAGCACGACCCCCTACACTGCCCGAACACCACTGCACTGCCCTAAACCCTGAAACACCAGCCCCAGCACGACCCCCTACACTGCCCAAACACCACTGCACTGCCCTAAACCCTGAAACACCAGCCCCAGCACCACCCCCTACAATGCCCGAACACCACTGTACTGCCCTAAACCCTGAAACACCACCCCCTGCACCGCCCCCTACACTGCCCGAACACCACTGCACTGCCCTAAACCCTGAAACACCACCCTCTGCACCACCCCCTACACTGCCCGAACACCACTGCACTGCCCTAAACCCTGAAACACCACCCCCTGCACTGCCCCCTACACTGCCCGAACACCACTGCACTGCCCTAAACCCTGAAACACCACCCCCAGCATGACCCCCTTTACTGCTCGAACACCACTGCACTGCCCCAAACCCTGAAACACCACCCCCAGCATGACCCCCTACACTGCCCGAACACCACTGCCCTAAACCCAGAAACACCACCCCTGCACGGCCCCCTACAGTGCCCGAACACCACTGCACTGCCCTAAACCCTGAATCACCACCCCCTGCACGACCCCCTACACTGCCCGAACACCACTGCACTGCCCTAAACCCTGAAACACCACCCCCAGCACGACCCCCTACACTGCCCGAACACCACTGCACTGCCCTAAACCCTAAAACACCACCCCCAGCACGACCCTCTACACTGCCCGAACACCACTGCACTGCCCTAAACCCTAGAACACTACCCCCAGCATGACCCCCTACACTACCCGAACACCACTGCACTACCCTAAACCCTAAAATACTCCCCCAGCACGACCCCCTACACTACCTGAACACGACTGCACTGCCCTAAACCCTAAAACACTCCCCGCAGCACGACCCCCTACACTACCCGAACACCACTGCACTGCCCTAAACCCTAAAACACTCCCCCAAGCACGACCCCCTACACTACCTAAACACCACTGCACTGCCCTAAACCCTAAAACACTACCCCCCGCATGACCCCCTACACTACCCAAATACCAATGCACTACCCTAATCCCTAAAACACTACCCCCCGCACAACCCCCTACACTACCCAAAGACCACTGCACTACCCTAAACTCTAAAACAATACCCCCGCACGACTCCCTACACTACCCAAAGACCACTGCACTACCCTAAACCCTAAAACACGACCTCCTACACTACACAAACACCACTGCACTACCCTAAACCCTAAAAAACTACCCCCAGCACGAACCCCTACACTACCCAAACACCACTGCACTACCCTAAACCATAAAACACTACCCCCAGCAGTACCCCCTACTCTACCCAAACACCACTGCACTACCCTAAACCCTAAAACACTACCCCCAGCAGTACCCCCTACACTACCCAAACACCATTGCACTACCCTAAACCCTAAAACACTACCCCCAGCAGTATCCCCTACACTACCCAAACACCACTGCACTACCCTAAACCCTAAAACCCTAAAACACTAACCCCAGCACGACCCCCTACACTACCCAAACACCACTGTACTACCCTAAACCCTAAAACACTCTCCCCAGCACGACTCCCTACACTACCCAAACACCACTGCACTACCCTAAACCCTAAATCTACCCCCAGAATGACCACCTACACTACACAAACACCACTGCACTACCCTAAACCCTAAAACACTACCCCCAGCATGACCCTCTTCACTACCTAAACACAACTGCACAATTTGTTACAGGCGTTGCAACGCAGGCCTGTGGTGCTTACTTGAAGTACCTGGTGGGCTAGTTGGGCCCCAGGGACTCTCAGGATTCAAGGTGACCTACTCCCCCAACTTAAAACGCACCACGGGGCGCGTTTGCACAGTGGTGAAGGGAGGGGGCGGGGCCTCAGGTGACATGTGCGCAAACACGCCCTGTGGTGCGTTTTAAGTTGGGGAGTTAATTCCCTTTGAATCCTGGGGGCCAACTAGCCCACCAGGTACCTTCAGTACGCACAACAGAGTTGCGTTGCAGAGAGGTGAAAAAAGGTGCGTGGCCTCGGAACGCCTCTCTGCAACTCAGCTCTGTGGTCCTAACTGTAGGTACCTGGGGGGCTAGTTGGGCCCCAGGGACCCTCAGGATTCAAGGGGACTTAATCCCGCAACTTAAAACGCGCCATGGGCACGTTTGCACACATGTCACCTCAGGCCCCCCCTCCCTTCACCACTCTGCAAACGCGCACTGGCTCTGGTTAGTCAGAGTCAGTTACCACCAGTACCCGTCTGAAAAAGTTGTGGGCACAGGATGATTTTGCAACAAGGCCTCTTTCTGCTCCTCTGTTGGTTCTTTCTGCACATCTTTTGCTTCTTTCTGTGCGTTTTTTCTTCTTTCTTCACATTTCCTACCTCTGTTGGCATAGTTAGAAACTAGCATTTAAAAAACCTTTGAAATTCACTTAAAAAATCATAGGTTTTAGGCACGTTATAGTTAGAAATTAGCATTTAAAAAACCTTTGAAATTCACTGAAAAAACCATAGGTTTCAGGCACGTTATAGTTAGAAATTAGCATTTAAAAAACCTTTGAAATTCACTGAAAAAACCATAGGTTTCAGGCACGTTATAGCTAGAAATTAGCATTTAAAAAACATTTGAAATTCACTGAAAAAACCATAGGTTTCAGACACGTTATAGTTAGAAATTAGCATTTAAAAAACCTTTGAAATTCACTGAAAAAACCATAGGTTTTAGGGACAGTTATAGTTAGTTGGACATTGCACTCGTACAAAACCCGTGAAATTCCCCTGTTATAGTTAGTTCAGCTAACTATAACTCGCGCCCCGCAATGCACTGCTGATGACGTCACATATTACATCACTCATCACATGGTCAGTGACATCACTGATGACATCACTGATGACATCTCAAATGACATCACTGATGACATCATCCATGTGATAATTTCATGCATCTTCTCACACCCTAATATAACTTTTGTTACACCCACTCTAAATTACAGACTGCCATTCTCAAAACCCTAGACACTCCAACACCAAAAACTACATACCCACTCACTGATTCTTAGGTCTACACACACATCCACTCACTCACCTGTACAGTCACTCATACTTACAGTCACTCAGTACAGGACTATCATATGCACTCATACACCTATATAAACACTCACACACCGCCACTCATCCATAGAGGTACTCACACACCTAGTCAGTCATGCAAAAAATTAATCACACACCCATTTACTCACCTATACAGTTATACACACACCAGCTCACTTACTCATACAAATACTAGCACATTCTTACGCTCTTATACAATAACTGATACAAGCACACACGCATCCATACAGCCACTCTCACAATAACACACTCTCACTTATAGCCATTTAAATACTCTAACACACATATATACTGCCTTTTACATATGTAGTTACTCGCACATGTACCACTGAGATATACATTCACTCACTAACACACCCATACACACACTCACCCACCCAAGCAGTCCATCACAGATGCACTCTTGAAATCATGCACCCAGTGAATCACCCACTCACACATCTATGTATAGAGTCACACACACCCCACCCACACAAACACTCAGGCAGCCATACAGACACTCAGAGAACCAATCAATAACCCATATAGACACTCATGTAGCTATTCGCAAATCCATGCATCCACTTACACACCAACAAACAGACGGATACAGACATTCACACAGTTTAGTCACTAACCCATGCATTCAGTAAGATACGTTTAATCACTCACTTGTAGAGTCAGTCACTCACGTACTAAATCATCCATTCAGACACTTATACACCCACTCATTCTTCAATACGCCTTTCCCTATATATATTAAACATATTTAAACTTTACAGAAACACACAGTCACTGGATGATGTCATCAGTGATGTCATCAGTGATGTCATTTGAGATGTCATCAGTGATGTCATCAGTGATGTCACTGACCATGTGATGAGTGATGTAATATGTGACGTCATCAGCAGTGCATTGCGGGGTCGCGAGTTATAGTTAGCTGAACTAACTATAACAGGGGAATTTCACGGGTTTTGTACGAGTGCAATGTCCAACTAACTATAACTGTCCCTAAAACCTATGGTTTTTTCAGTGAATATATATATATATATATATATTTCTGTAATTCCTTTGCGTCTTCTCCCCAGCGAAAGTCACGACACCACAGCAGGGTATTTGTTCAAAATTATTTTATTTTCCACACCATCGTGAAAAGTGAGCAACAGGTAATCGACTCTCCCCACTTCCCCGTCGGCGAAGAGAGAGTCACGGACTCCAGAGTTTTGTGGCAATTTAGGTCTTTATTGTTCAAAGCCTTATGACGCGTTTCGGACAACACAGTGTCCTTGTTCACATGTGGAAATGCAGTCCGCCAACTGTTTTTATACATTTGTTTTTTGCTAGCACCCGTGTCACGTGATTCATAGAAATAGACAACATACTTAGAAACCTTGCTATCTTGTACTACATTTGGTAATTGTTATTGCCTAATCTGTTTATATATATATATAATATATATCTACCCATATCTATCTGTCTTTGCCAGCCTCTCTAGCTGTCTTTGCAAGTCTCTCTAATTGTTAGAAAGTTTTACAAAAATATTACTTAAAAGCATTAGCAAAGGCAAGAAAGAGGCTGGCAGCCAATGCAAGACCAATTGACTTTTGGGTCAGCCAAGACGTTCTGCTTTTTACTAAATTATATGTATAACATAGTTACATATAGGGTTTTCAGCCAGACATCATCCATTAGTCTGTTTTTATCCCATTCACGTTTCATCCAGCTGCTACAGCATGCATCATGTAACAACGGGTCAGCATATTTCAGCCCGTGGCTGACTTTACTATGATTGACCTCATGCTGCCCTTTCACAAGAAGCTTATCCACATACGAAGTGTTCCCCTTCTGCATCAAGGGCTACTATGGTAATGTATGGATTGATGAAACCAAAATAATATTTTTGTCGTTAGCCAATGATGTTTTTTAGAATAGCAAGAGCCTGGATTCTTCCCCAACAAAAACGTTTTGCACTAACCATGACAAAACAAAACAAGAACTGCCAAAGCCAAAAGGCTGGCGGCCAATGCCAGATATACAGGCTTTGCCAATGCTTGTTTCATTATCTTAACAACCAGCTGGCATTGTGAAGGGTGCACAAACAAATACCCACAAAACTGAATTTTATGTTAATACCCCTTCCACGGTTACTTCCCTTTAGCAGTGAGTATTCTGAAACATGCGCATAAATTATGTGCTTGGAAAAGGAAAATTAAGGTTTCTTCATTGCTTGGGGATCCTTAATGCACAGGGCCGGACTGGCCGTACCGGGCATCGGGCGTTTCCCCTGGGAGGCTGGAAAGGTGGGGGCCGGTTTTGCAGGAGGGGGGCCGGTTTTGTTACTGGAGCACGGTTTTGCACCAGTGCTGCAATATCGGCCCACAGTAACAAAAGCTCGGGTGCTTCACACTTTTGCCTCCCTCCTCCCCCCCCACCCCCTGGGGGCTGGGCTGGCAAAATTTCCAGAGGTGCTGCTTTGGCTTCTCAGTCCAGCCCTGTTTATGCACCGTGGTCTTCCACAAAAACAATAAAGCATCAAAAGTTAGAAACGTTTCTACTTCTTAATGCTTTTACTGCAAATATTTTACATATGTGAATGAAAAAAGGAGTCTGAGTATGCAGCTATTGTACAGAGGATTCTGGGTCTGCAAATGTTTAGCCGAGGCCTTTCCTGCATTGCCTCTCCTACAGAAAAGCCTGGCTTTCCCTTCTTTCATTATCTTCACAAACATTCACTGCTGTGAAGGTTACTGTGCTGCACTGAAAGTTCATGGAGAACTTTCCTGAGAAGCTATTTTCTGATCACTATATCACCTTAAACAGAAAACAGTTAAAAAATAAATTATTTTTAGATTGTCTACTCTTGGCTTATGAAAACATTGAATGACAGGAATGAAACAACACACTATATTTCAAAAACATAATAGATAACTACTGAATAAGATATAGCATTACTGATGATACACAATATGGAAGGTTATGCACAGATTATGCTGTTGTTTGTATAATATGATTTCAGTGCAATACTATTAATGGCATGACAAGAAGAAAAAGTTACTCGCCTTCAGTAAACAATAGTTCTGATTAATACTCTAGCTTCCTGTAGATTCCTCACCTCTGGAATACTACCCCAGGCATCAGACTGGTCTGGAAAACTTCTCTCCCTAACTCTTCTTCAAAGGAAGAAAACTTCTGCTCCATTCGAGACTGGAAGTGATGTTTGTGTGACGTCACCGACCCCATAAAGTGCCTTCAACATTGCACCACATCAACTTCTCATCCATTTTTTGCGCCTCTGAAGCAACAGGATGAGAATTACAACAGGACAGGTATGTATTTCAACAACAACAACAAAATGTGCATCTTATTATGTTGGCCCCACACCATCCATGGTAGAATACAGGGAGGTAGAATGGATCAGTGAGGAATCTGCAGGTAGATAGAGAATCCACCAGAAAAGTAATTACCAAAGGTGAGTAACATTCTCATCTGATGGATACTTCTACTTGCAGATTGCTCAACTTGTGAATAGATTACCAAGCACTGCCCACCTACGGGATAGAGGGCCGTGATGGATGGTTATTCCAGAAGGTCCTGCAGCACAGAGTGGGTCAAATGTCCATCCCTTCCCACCTCGGAACCCAGGCAATAATGCTTGGCGAAGGTGTGAAGTGATGACTAGGTAGCCGCTCTGCAGATGTCACTTACTGGGACACCCCTAGCCAAGGCAGACATTGAAGACTTGGCTCTTGTAGAATGAGCTTAATGCCCTCCGGTGGATCCCCATGTGCCATGACATAAATTTTGATGCATAAAATGATCCATCTGGATAATGTTCTTTTCGGCATGCCTTTCCCTTTCCTGATGTGTACATAACCTATGAAAAATTGGTCATCCTGATGAAAGCTCTTTGTGCGGTTGATGTAGAGACTCACAGCCTGTTTTGGATCCAGCCTGTGCAGCCTCTCCACCTTAGTAGGATGCGTGGGGGTGATAGAGAGAGAGATGGAATCCTTATGGATTGGCCCAGATGGAAGAGGGTCACCACCTTCTGGAGCAAAGCAGCTCTGGTTTTGAGGACTGACTTGGGGTAGCAAAAGGTGAAGGGAAGCCTGACGCTCAGTTATTGCAGCTCACTGACACACCTGACAGAAGGGATAGCAAAAAAGTAAAAATATCTTGATGATTAAGAGGTGCAATGAACACCTCTGAAGGGGCTTAAACGAGGCACCCATCAAAAAAGTAAGAAACGTTGAAATCCTACTGTGGCATAACAAAGGGAGTGGGTGGAAACATATTTGTCAGACCTTTCAAGAACCGCAAGACAACGGGGTACTTCAACATAATCCAACAGGCTGAAGAAAACCGACAAGGCCGCTAGATATCCCTTCCCTGTACACAGAGCAAAGCCTTCCTAAGCCAAAGAAAGCGTAAAATTTGAGGATGTAAGACACACACACTTCCAAGGATTCATGCCGGTGATCTGAGTACAAAGAGACAAACCTGTGCCACCTTACAGAGTAAACAGATTTATTGGAGGAATGATAGGTAGAAAAGATAACATCCACCACATTTGCTGGTAGCTGAAATTAAGTAAAGTGTCCCCGCTAAAACTCCATGCATAAAGGTGTAGGCCCTGGAGATGTGGGTGGAGAACTTACCCGTTAAACTGTGAAAGGAGGTTCACCCCGAGAGGAAGACAGAAGGGCCGATTCCGATCTCGGCCGGTAGGGCTCCGAATCGGATTCGGCTTCACCGGATCCGATTCGGAGCCCTATTTCCCGACCGATTCGTACGCGCGTCCGGGCGAGCGAGTACGATGCGTATTCGCCGACCGACACGTCCGGGCGTCCCGACCGCTCTGACCGACTCGATCCCGGGTCGAACCGCACCGACCGACTCGCACGGACACGACTCGCACCGCGCAATGGAGACGTTCCCTGGCCGGGTAAGTACGATGCGTGCCGCGAGCAGTCCGACCGACACGCGCACTCTGGCACGAAAGAGCTGTCGGAGCCGTACTTTGGGGGTCCGTGTCGGACTCCCTGTACGCGTAGCCGCGCGAAGTCGCACACAGGGGGACCCATGGGTCCCCCTACCTGTGCGTGTACGGCGCGAATCGCTTCGCCGCGTACACGCTGTAGGGGCGCACTTGTCCGCATCGCACCTATTGAGTCAATGGGAGCCCGCGTACGCGTTGTACGACAGGCTCCCATTGACTCTCAATGGGAGTCCGACCGACTCGAGTCCGATGGCATACGTGCGCATCGTACTCGTTCGGTCGGACTGCACGGGTCCGATTCGGTCGGAATTCTCTCCGGGTCCGGCTCGGTCGGAGAGATTTCCGGCCCGAATCGGAATCGGCCCCAGAGTGGGGGACACGGAGAGGTGCAAAAGGTCAGCTCAGCCAATCCAGGGCCACTAAGATGACTTGGGTCCGGTCTAGGAGGATCTTCCTCAGAACCAGAGGAAGCTAGGGTATGGGAGGAAACACACAGTGGAAAGGAAAGTTCCACTTCAACCGAAATGCACTTCTTGCATCGGATGCAGGAGGGTACAGAACTTCGAGCAATGCAAACTGGAATGAGTGGCAAAGAGACCCTCGTGGGGCACGCCTCATTGATCGTAGATGCTCTTCAAAGCCTCCCGGTGGAGATGCGGCTCGTGGTCAGCAAGCTGTATTGTCCACTGTATTGAAAGGTAAACAGTCTAAATATCGAGTTTTAAATATCGACTAGCACAAATATCGAGTTTAGAATATCGCCTGTCAAAAATATCGACAGTCAGAATATCGTGGACAAGAATATCGAGTCTAAGGTAAGTAATATCGTTTTTAAAAATATCGAAGTTGTTAATATCGTTTTAAAAATATCAAAGTTATTAATATCGTTTGCAAAAATATCGTTGTTAAAAATATCGGTTTTAGTTAGTGTTATGTATTTTAGTGTGTATTTTAAATGTATGTGCTATATTTTTTTGTCTAAGTATTGCATTTATTTTTTATGTATGTGTTAAATTTTTAGAAGTTACTAATTTTTTTTATTTACATTTTGAGTTTTAGTTCCGTAGCAGGTTGTGGGTTTATAGGGGAATAGGGTGGGAAGTAATTTAAATATAATTAATTGATTTTTAATTTTATTTGAATTATATTTTGCGTTTTAGTTCCGTAGCGGGTTGTGGGTTTATAGGGGAATAGGGTGGGAAGTAATTTCAAAATAATTAATTGAATAATAATTTTTATATATTAGTATTTATTTACATTTTATTTTATAGTGTTAATTATGGTAATTAATTAATTATTAATTAATTATTAATCGGCTGTTAATTTTTATTGATTAATTAATTGGTAAATATGTTAATTGTGTAATTTTTTTAGGAGCGGGTTGTGGGTTTATAGGGGAATAGGGTGGGAAGTAATTTAAATATAATTAATTGAATATTAATTTTATTTGAATTACATTTTGCCTTTTAGTTCCTTAGCGGGTTGTGGGTTTATTGGGGAATAGGGTGGGAAGTAATTTAAAAATAATTAATTGAATAATAGTTTTTATTTATTAGTATTTATTTTCATTTTATTTTATTGTGTTAATTATGGCAATTGATTAATTAATTAATAATTGGTTGTTCATTTTTATTGATTAATTAATTGGTAAATATGTTAATTGCATAATTTCTTTAGGAGCGGTTTGTGGGTTTATAGGGGAATAGGGTGGGGAGTAATTTAATTATAATTGCATTATTAATATTTTTCATAATTCATATTTAATTAATTAATATGTAATAGTGTTAATTGTGGGAAATAACTTATAATTAAATATTTAGTAATTTGTTATTAATTATTATTAATTGATTGGTAAATATGTTAATTGTGTCATTTTTTTAGGAGTGGGTTGTGGGTTGCTAGGGGAATAGGGTGGGAAGTAATTTAATTTTAATATATTTATTAATATTTAATATGTAATATTTTGTATTTATGATTTTATCGTGTTAATTGTTTGAATTAATTTATTAATATATATTTATATTTTCATTGTTAATTGTTATTAATTAATTAATTGATTGATAATTAATTATGTTAATTGATTAATTTTTTACCCCTCCGCTATCCAACACTTTCCCTACTGTTGCACTCACTGGAGTGGGAATAGTAATTTTTACCCCTATGCTATCCAACACTTTCTCTACTGTTGCACTCGCTGGAGTGGGAATAGTAAACTATTTCCCTCCGCTATCCAACAGTTTTTCTACTGTTGCACTCACTGGAGTGTGAATAGTAATTTTGAACTCCTACGCTATCCAACACTTTCCCTACTGTTGCACTCCCTGGAGTGGGAATAGTAATTTTTACCCCTTTGCTATCCAACACTTTCCCTACTGTTGCACTCATTGGAGTGAGAATAGTAAATTATTCACCTCCGCTATCCAACACTTTCTCTACTGTTGCACTCCCTGGAGTGGGAATTGTAATTTTTACCCCTGCGCTATCCAACACTTTCCCTACTGTTACACTTGCTGGAGTGGGAATAGTAAATTATTCCCCACGCCATCCAACACTTTCCCTACTGTTGCACTCCCTGGGGTGGGAATAGTAATTTTACCCCTGCGCTATCCAACACTTTCCCTACTGTTGCACTTGCTGGAGTGGGAATAGTAAATTATTCCCCTCTGCTATCCAACACTTTCCATACTATTGCACTCTCTGGAGTGGGAATAGTAATTTTTACCCCTGCGCTATCCAACACTTTCCCTACTGTTACACTTGCTGGAGTGGGAATAGTAAATTATTCCCCTACGCTATCCAACACTTTCCCTACTGTTGCACTCCCTGGGGTGGGAATAGTAATTTTTACTCCTGCGCTATCCAACACTTTCCCTACTGTTGCACTTGCTGGAGTGGGAATAGTAAATTATTCCCCTCTGCTATCCAACATTTTCCTACTGTTGCAGTCGCTGGAGTGGGAATAGTAATTTTTTCCTATTTGCTATCCAACACTTTCCCTATTGTTGCAGTCATTGGAGTGGGAATAGTAAATTATTCCTCTCCGCTATCCAACACTTTCCCTACTGTTGCACTGATTGGAGTGGGGATAGTAATTTATTCCCCTCCGCTATCCAACACTTTCCCTACTGTTGTACTCTCTGGAGTGAAAATAGTAATTTTTAACCCTGCGCTATCCAACACTCTCCCTACTGTTGCACTTGCTGGATTTGGAATATTAATTTTATCCCCTCCGCAATCCAACACTTTCCCTACTTTTGCATTAATTGGAGTGGGAATAGTAAATTATTACCCTCCGCTATCCAACACTTTCCCTACTGTTGCATTCGTTGTAGTGGGAACAGTAAATTAATTCCTCCACTATCCAGCACTTTCCCTACTGTTGCACTCGCTGGAGTGGGAATAGTAAATTATTCCCTCCGCTATCCAACATTTTCACTACTGTTGCATTTGATGGAGTGGGAATAGTAATTTATTCACCTCCGCTATCTAACACTATCCTTACTGTTGTAATTAATGTTGTGTAAAATGTAGTTTTAAAAATTAATAAATATTTTAATATTTTAATTTATAATATATATATATTTTTTTTTTATGTTACAGGTGTATGTATATATATAATTCACTGAAAAACCATAGGTTTCAGGGACGTTATAGTTACAAATTAGCATTTAAAAACCTTTGAAATTCACTGAAAAACCATAGGTTTTAGGGACAGTTATAGTTAGTTGGACATTGCACTCGTACAAAACCCGTGAAATTCCCCGTTATAGTTAGTCCAGCTAACTATAACTCGCGCCCGCAATGCACTGCTGATGACGTCACATATTACATCACTCATGACATGGTCAGTGACATCACTGATGACATCACTGATGACTTCTCAAATGACATCACTGATGACATCACTGATGACATCATCCAGTGACTGTGTGTTTCTGTAAAGTTTAAATATTTTTAATATATATAGGAAAAGACGTATTGAAGAATGAGTGGGTGTGTAAGTGTCTGTATGGATGATTTAGTAGGTGCGTGACTGACTCTATAAGTGAGTGATTTAACGTATCTTACTGAATGCATGGGTTAGTGACTAAACTGGGTGAATGTCTGTATCCGTCTGTCTGTTGCTGTGTAAGTGGCTGCATGTGTTTGTGAATAGCTACATGAGTGTGTATATGAGTTATTGAATGCTTGTCTGAGTATCTGTATGGGTGCCTGAGTGTTTGTGTGGGAGGGGTGTGTGCAACTCTGTGCATAGATGTGTGAGTGGGTGATTCACTGGGTGGATGGTTTCAAGAGTGCAACTGTGATAGACTGTATGGGTGGGTAAGTGTGTGTAAGAGTGTGTTAGTGAGTGAATGTATGTCCCAGTGGTACATGTGTGAGTAACTACATATGTGAAAGGCAGTATATATGTGTGTTGGAGTATATAAATAGCTATAAGCTAGAGTGAGTGATTGTGATAGTGGCTGTATGGATGAGTGTGTGCTTGTATCAGTGATTGTATAAGAGCGTAAGAATGTGCTACTATTTGTATGAGTAAGTGAGCTGGTGTGTGTATAACTGTATAGGTGAGTAAATGGTAGTGTGTTTAATTATTTGCATGACTGACTAGGTGTGTGAGTACCTCTATGGATGAGTGGCGGTGTTTGAGTGTCTATATAGGAGTATGAGTGCATATGATAGTCCTGTACTGAGTGACCGTAAGTATGAGTGACTGTACGGGTGAGTGAGTGGATGTGTGCGTAGACCTAAGAATCAGTGAGTGGGTATGTAGTTATTGGTGTTGGAGTGTCTATGGTTTTGCGAATGGCAGTCTGTAATTTAGAGTGGGTGTATCAAAGGTTATATTAGAGTGTGAGGAGGTGCATCAGATTATCACGTGGATGATGTCATCAGTGATGTCATTTGAGATGTCATCAGTGATGTCATCAGTGATGTCACTGACCATGTCATGAGTGATGTAATATGTGACGTCATCAGCAGTGCATTGCGGGGCGCGAGTTATAGTTAGCTGGACTAACTATAACGGGGGAATTTCACGGGTTTTGTACGAGTGCAATGTCCAACTAACTATAACTGTCCCTAAAACCTATGGTTTTTTCAGTGAATTTCAAAGGTTTTTTAAATGCTAATTTGTAACTATAACGTCCCTGAAACCTATGGTTTTTTCAGTGAATTTCAAAGGTTTTTAAATGCTAATTTGTAACTATAACATGTCTGAAACCTACAGTTTTTTCAGTGAATTTCAAAGGTTTTGTAAATGACAATTTTTAAATGTATTAATTGTTATATAAATTTTTTTCATACTGATTTCCAAATTTTTTAGAAACAATTTTTTTTACATATTTTATTTTTTATTAAATTACATTACATTACTACAAAAATACTTTCTCAGAATGAATTACTTTAGTTTAATTACTTTGCACATAGGCAATAGACTTTTAAGTACAGTAGTTACAGTTGTTGCAATGGGCAACACATTTTCAAACACAATGCAACATTCAGCTCAATGTGAATTTCTAGTTAAATGCAATTAGTTACTTTATGGATTACTTTTCTAACCACATTACTGGATCCTAGATTCAGTCCTGGGACATCTCCTGTAAACAGTTGAGTAAAAGCGTTTTGGTTACAGTCGTGATTTTTAAGGAATATTATTGTACTTTAAAAGTTCACACTTAGAAACTTTTTCTCATAGAATCACCAATGTTATCCTATGGAAGGAAATTCACTTAGAAGTTAAAAACTGTTATCGTTACTTTTTCTTACTCAGTGTTGGATCCTGGATCCAGCACTGGTGCATCTCCTGTAAACAGTTGAAAGAATGCGTTTAAGTCATACAGGCGATTTTTTAGGAATATTTGTAGTTTGTGAAAATCGACACTTTGAAACTTTTCTGCTGAAAACCAGACAATGGATTCCTATGGAAGGAAATTCAAGTTACTGGTAAGTACGATTAAAATTACTTTTGAGGATCAGTACTGGGCTGAAAGATGCAGCACTGAGGTCTCTCCTGATAACAGGTGAGTAAATCGGAATTCGTATTTCGGCTGATTTTAGAGGACTATTTTAAAGTTCCAAAACTCCACACTTAGAAGAATTTCCAAGTGAAACCAGTCAATGTTAGCCTATGGAAGGAAATTCAAGTTACTGGTAAGTACGGTTAAAATTACTTTTCAGGACCAGTACTGGGCTGAAAGATGCAGCACTGAGGTCTCTCCTGATAACAGGTGAGTAAATCAGAATTCGGATTTTGGCTGATTTTAGAGGAATATTTGTATGTTTAAAAAATCAACACTTAGAAACTTTTTCAGCAAAAAGCAGGCAATGATATCCTATCGAAGGAAATTCAAGTTACTGGTAAGTACGGTTAAAATTACTTTTGAGGATCAGTACTGGGCTAAAAGATGCAGCACTGGGTTCTCTCCTGATAACAGGTGAGTAAATCGGAATTCGTATTTCGGCTGATTTTAGAGGAATATTTTAAAGTTCCAAAACTCCACACTTAGAAGAATTTCCAAGTGAAACCAGTCAATGTTAGCCTATGAAGGAAATTCAAGTTACCGGTAAGTACGGTTAAAATTACTTTTCAGGACCAGTACTGGGCTGAAAGATGCAGCACTGAGGTCTCTCCTGATAACAGGTGAGTAAATCAGAATTCGGATTTCGGCTGATTTTAGAGGAATATTTGTATGTTTCAAAAATCAACACTTAGAAACTTTTTCAGCAAAAAGCAGGCAATGATATCCTATGGAAGGAAATTCAAGTTACTGGTAAGTACGGTTAAAATTACTTTTGAGGATCAGTACTGGGCTGAAAGATGCAGCACTGAGGTCTCTCCTGATAACAGGTGAGTAAATCGGAATTCGTATTTCGGCTGATTTTAGAGGAATATTTGCACAATGGTGAAGGGAGGGGGCGGGGCCTGAGGTGACATCTGTTCAAACGCGCCCCGTGGCGCGTTTTAAGTTGGGGGATTAAGTCCCCTTGAATCATGAGGGTCCCTACGGGCCAACTAGCCCACCAGGAACCTCCAGTATGCGCCAGGGGCTGCGTTGCAGAGACATGTACAGAGGCCACACCCCTTTTACACCTCTCTGCAACGCAGCTCTGTGGCGCTTTCTGGACGTACCTGTTGGGCTAGTTGGCCCTCAGGGACCCTCAGGATTGAAGAGGATTTAATTCCCCATCTTAAAACGCGCCACGGGGCCTGTTTGCACACATGTCACCTGAAGCCCCGCCCCTCCCTTCACCACTGTGCAAACGCGCCCCGTGGCGCGTTTTAAGTCGGGGGATTAACTCCCCTTGAATCCTGAGGGTCCCTGGAGTCCAACTAGCCCACCATGTTCCTCCAAAAGCGCCACAGAGCTGCGTTGCAGAGAGGTGTAAAAAGGGCGTGGCCTCTGTACACCTCTCTGCAAGGCAGCTCCCTGGCGCATACTGGAGGTTCCTGGTGGGCTAGTTGGCCCCCAGGGACCCCCAGTATTCAAGGGGAATTGTTCTCTCTGCAAACGCGCCAGGGGCGCGTTTGCAGAGTGGTGAAGGAAGGGGCGGGGCCTGCGGGCCCGATCGTTTTTTTGTTGTTGTTTTTTTCTCTGAAGGGGGCCGTGTGGCCCCCTTCCTTTTTCCTATTTTTAGGCCCTGGGGACCCCATCCCCCAGGGCCTTACCCCTTTTTTTAATGAAATTTAAAAAAAAACGGGAAGGGTGCCGCGTGGCCCCCTTCCCTGGGCCTGTATTGGCCCCGGGGACCCCATCCCCCGGGGCATGGCCTCTTTTTTTTTATATGGAGGGGGCTGCGTGGCCCCCTCCTCAGGCCATTTAAGGCCCCGGGGACCCCATCCCCCGGGGCGGCCTTGCACTTTTTTTTTTTTTTTTTTTTTTGTTACTTTGGGGAGGGGGGCTGCGTGGCCCCCCTCCGTGGCCTCTTATGGCCCCGGGGACCCCATCCCCTGGGGCCTGGCCTCTCGTTGGGGACTGTGGGGGTCCCCAAACCCCCACAGTCCCGCCGGCTCCCCTTGTCCTACGGGAGCCGGCATTGCTTTACACATGGGGAGCAGCTGACATGCTGCTCCCCATGTGTAAAGTTATCGGCTTTGGATATTGGAAGAGAGAGCAGGTTTCCTGCCTCTCTTCCAATATCCAAAGCAAGTTTGCAATGACAGGACGGGAGCCGCGAGGCTCCCGTCCTGTCATTGCAAACAGCAGTGTCTCGGGGGTAGGCACCCCGGGACACTGCAGGAGCCGGCCCTGGGGGTGGCGGTCCCCAGGGCCACCACAGGCTTCCAGGAGGGGGCCGCGCGGCCCCTCCCTACATCGAGAAAGCCCCGGGAGGTGGTGGTCCCCGGGGCTTGGGGGTCCAAAACGGACCCCATTTTCATTTTTCTTAGTGCCCCGGGGAGGTGGTGGTCTCGGGCGTGTGGGGCTGGAGCCCCCACACAGGTTTTTCTAATATAAAAAAGAAGCCCCGGGGAGGTGGTGGTCCTCGGGGCTGCGGAGGGCTCAGAGCCCTCCCGCACCATTATCCATAAAGCCCCGGGGGGGTGGTGGTCCCCGGGCTTGGGGGCCCTTAGAGGCCCCCCACACATAAAATTAACCCCCCAGCATGCCCCCGGGACTTGGCCCACCCGGGGGTAAATTAACATCGAAGCGCGGAAGACCGCGCTTCGATTTTTTTTTTTTTCGGCAGGATCCGCGCACCCTGAGCGCCTCCTGCCGATTTAAAAAAAAATAAAAAATGCTTTTTGCCCAGGGGGTCCTTGTGGGACCCCCTGAGCAGACCTAGGGGTCAGGGTGTTTCTACCCTGCCCCCTTTGTGCGCTTTGCGCACTTGTTTCTGTCCCTTGGTTCTACCGAGGGACAAAATGGCTGCCAACATTTCCTGGTTTGGAGTGTTGACAGCCAATTAACATAAAGCTCGTGCTCGGGAGGATCCGCGGCCCTAGATATACCTATCTTTTTTCTTTTGATTTTCTCAGCAACTACTGAACGGATTTACACCATTTAACAAAAAGGGTTCTTTCTGAACCAAGAACTACCTCTTTGCCAAATTTGGTGTAATTCCGTTCAGCAGTTCGGGCTGTAGCCGTGTCTAAAGTTTCCTATGGAAAATTGCATGGGGAAAACGCGTTTTGGGACCCCCTTTTTTCTCGGCCCCCACTTGACGAATCCCCCGAGACTTTCAGGGTAGGAGCGGACCGGAGCGGGCCACAAAGTTTGAAAATTTTGCAAAGATACGTCAACCGGCAAGAGAGTTATTTCAAATAGAATGTCGCGGATTTCCTATGGATAATAGGTTGTAACTATAACTATCTACTGGCGACCGCCAGTAGATAATGTATTTATAATTTTTAATAAATGTCTAACATTTTATAATTTATTAAATTAATTATTTATTAATAATTATTAAGTAAATATATATATATATTATATTTTATATATGTATGTTTAATTTATTTTTACATTATATTTATTACTTAGAATTTTTAACATTTTCTAATAATAATAAATATTTATTTTTAAGTTATATGTATTATTTAATTTATTTTACTTTTTTTTATACATAAAAAAACCGATATTTTTAACATCGATATTTTTAACAACTATATTTTTGTTTCGATATTTTTGTACTTAACATGATGTAGATAGGATGTCGATATTCTTGACATCATATTTAGGTCCCGATATTTTGGGACCTCGATATTGTGGTCGTCGATATTCTGTCAGTGATCCGTATTGAAAAAGGATGGGTTCTGGGACTGTTATTGAACAAGAGCATCTGACACTGGCAGATGGTGAGGCCTCTTCCAAAATCAAAAAACTTTTGAAATTGTTAAAACTCCTACCTTTGAGGTTGTTGACCAAGGGTACAGGTTGCTGCAGAACTTGCCTTAAATCAAGTGGATATGGAATTCCTGGGGTATATTAGGCATTAAAGTCTTGGTGATATCCCATAGTACTTGCACAAATTGTGCCAGTAAACATGTGGCAGTCAAAGATTTGACCACCAGGCTCCCAGCTGCTAAGAATTTCTGGACCGAGCTTCCATTTTTTCTGATTCCCTATCCGCTGCAGCGGAAGGTAAATTACCAGAAGTAAGTCTAGATAGGATGAAGTCTGAATAAAAGGGCTTTCTGGAGAAGGGGGCTCTGGCAAAAATAAGGCATCCCCGGGCCAGGTTTCTATCTCCTGGCAATAGACCTACTGATAGCAGGGGTTGTGGATGGTTTGGTCCACACAGTCAGTACAGGGTCTTGCAGAGCCTCATTAAATGGGAAAAGTGACACAAAAGTCTGGATCAAGGGCTGAAGAACCTCTGTGAGGAGGTTAGTTTTAGTTTCCAAAGTGGGCAGGGTAAAACATCCACCATCTTTCTTATGATGAAATGATAAGAGGATGCTCCCGGAGGGATGGGTCGAAATCGGTCTAAAAATAATACAATTATGACTGTTTGAGTCTGAACCGTACCATTAATTGTACTGCTGCCTTGAAGTTTTGTTCTGGAATGTAGGGTGTTATTGCTCACATGAGCCTCAGTATTGTCCATGGGTGGACATATTGCTTATATGGATGAGATATCTTGAGCAGATAATGTATCTAAATGATAGTGTGCATTCAATAATGACTAGTGTGAAGTTGAGTATATTGAAGGAGCCTGGAATGGGGCCAGCAAGGTGTTATCTTTCGGTGGGTGATTGCGATGGACTGCTGGAATTGTTTGAATCCTGGCCTTGAAAGGGGGGTTCATTGTCGCTTTAGTGTTCGGGACTCCAAATGTCACAAAAATGCTGTTGAGGCACTTCTTGGTATGTTTGAATGTGGTCGCTTGAAGTATCTCCACTATGGGAAATTTTGAGAAGGAATTTGAGACAAGAAGCATAAGTTGCCCATCTGGCAGTTCCCCAAAATAGACACTGATGTCACACCAGGGCCCCTCACTGGAGGAATAAGTAGCAACAGGTGGTGGTCGATCTGGCTGCTTAATGACTTGGCACCAGTGGGACTTGGCAACCACGCTGTCAACCTCAGCATCCAGTGTCGAGAACCAGACTCTTTGACGCAGACAGGCTTTCATCTTGGTGGCACCTTGATGCCCCATATGAGTCAGGGCTAACCTGGTTGCTCGTAGAGAGTCAGGGATGACAATTCAATGGCTGTGCAAGAGGAGGCTTGGTGGGGTGGTGCTAAGCTCGTGGTGGATGTTCTAGAGAGCAGTGAGATCACGCTGGGCGATGTCATCATACTTTGAGCTGTCACGAAGAAAATCCTTCCACTTCCCAGTTGCAGCTTCCACCCAAGCTTTCTGGATGCACTGGTCAGAGGCGTTGGCGTTGGCAATGTCCTGTTTGGCAACAGTGTTGAGGCAGCCCAGCTCTGCGACCCAGTGGATGTAGTCGTCCGCGTCAGATTGAGGGCTGGGGAACCCATCTGCCACCAAGCCTAGGTGTCGTGAGATATAGTCGGCGGGGTTGTCGCAGACTGGTTTGTACCCCGCAGTTCTCTGGTATTTCTGGAGACGTAGGGACCACTTCTCAATGCGGGGTGGTGGATGTGTTGTGGTGCCTGCATAAAGGGGTAACAATGATTTATGGGCCGTGATAACTCAGAAGAGAATCCCATAAAGATAAAGGTGGAAATGGTGGAAGACACACTTAATGGCAAGAGCTCCTTGATGTGTGCATAGCGTTTTTCAGTGTCTGTTAGGGTCCTGCTGGCAAACACACCGAGAAGTCGTTTGCAGCATGCTGCATGAGGACGGCCCAAGGCTGATGGGGCTGGTATCAACAATGAGCTCAGATTCTTTGGCAGGGTTGAGTTAGAACATCACAGTGTCTCAGAGAAGTGTGTTTTTGATAGCTTGAAAGGCAGCATCTTCTGGTGTCCCCCATGCCCATGGTGTTGATGCTTTTGTGAGGCGTCTCAGTGGGCCTGATAGCGTAGCGAGGGTGGGGATGAACCTCCTGCAATAAGGAAGATTCTGACCTTGGCCACAGAGCAAGGTGTGGCCCCTTCCACAATGTCAGCACACTTAGAGGGATAAATCCTGAAGCCGCTGGCAGAGAAGATGTATTTAAAAAACTCCGGGCCCGATTCACAAAAGTAATCTGAGACAAAATCCTAACTTTACAACTTTCGGTATTCACAAAGGGCATTTAGGAGTAGTAAAGTTAGAATTTTGTCTCAGTTAAACTTTAGTTTTGGTCTTAAGTTAAACTTAAGACAAACTTATTTTAACTGAGACAAAATCCTAACTTTACTACTCCTAAATGCCCTTTGTGAATACCAAAAGTCATAAAGTTAGGATTTTGTCTCAGATCACTTTTGTGAATTGGGCCCTCCATCTCTTGGAGAAAGAATTGCCATTTTCCCCGGTTTAGAGTAAGACCAGCTGAATCTACTCTTGTGAGAGCAGTGTGCATTCGGTGGCAATGCCTTTTGAGAATGGGTGCATGAATCAGGATATCGTTGCTAACATTGACGACCCCTTCTAAGCCAGCGAGGACCTCCTGGGTAGCATTTTGGAACACCTTCACCGCTGATGATATCCCAAAGTTGAGTCTATTGTAGCATCGTAATGTATCTACTGTATTCATGGAGTTCAAGTTGATTGTGGCCCAAGTTCAGATCCAGCTCCAAGAACCATGCAGAACCATTGATATCAGGGGGCGTCAGTTGTGGGAGATATGTGCCACGGGAAACATCCTGAACAACGACTCCGGAACAACGAGTTCCGGAGTCACGAAAGCGGAACTCCGCCCTGCCCGAACAACGACTCAGCCTTAACCACGCATGTGCGTGGTTAAGGCTGATTCGGTCTAGTGTTCGGGCAGGGCGGAGTTCGAGGGAGCGTTGCAGTTGCAGTTGCAGAGGAACAGGTAAGAGGGGTTAATTTTTAGGGGGTGGAGGGGTTTGGGGTTAGTTTTGAGGGCTTTAGGTTTAGTTTTTAGGGGGTATGGGTGATCGTGTTAGTTTAGAAGGTGTGGGAGGGATTAGTTTGTAGGCAGTAGAGATCGTTTTTAGGGGGCGTTGATGATCGTATTAAATTTTAAGGTGGAGGAATTAGTTTATAAGGGGTTGAGTATGGTTTTAGGAGTTGGGGGTGATCGTGCTTATTTATAGGGTGGGGGGATTAGTTTTATGGGGGTTGAGTTCGTTTTTAGGGGTGGGGGTTTGGGATTAGTTTTTATGGCGCTATGTTTGTTTATATGGTGTGGGGGAATTAGAATAAAAGGGGTTGAGTTCGTTTTTAGGGGGTAGGGGTTTGGGATTCGTTTTTAGTGTTTGTTAAAAGGGTGTGGGGCGAATTCATTTTTAAGGGGCAGGAGGGTTTGGGGGATCGGAGTAGTAGTAGAAAAGCATTTTTTTAAACATGCATTTCTTTAACACGAAAAAACGTGGTAAAGGAATGCGTGGTAAAAAAAAGTTGTGGTTTAGACGAGGTCGTGATTGCGACCTCGTTGATAGGGAAGTCGTGGTTGTGGAACTCGTTGTTCCAACATACAACCATGTGCCACTATCTCTTTATGGCTTGGTTGGACAGGTGTGTGTCTATGCAGATTTGAATGCACCCTGGCTGTTTAGGCTTGTTCCCAATCACCATAGGAGACACCCATGGGGTTGGCCGGACACTTTTTCGATGACTCTGGCGTCTTCCAACTTTTGCAGTTCCAACTCCACCACAGGATGGAGGTGAAACAGTATTCTGCAGTGCCTTGGGGCAGAATGGCAGGCTGCGGGATCAATATGGAGGGAGACTGGAGGTCCCTTAAGACAGCCCAGGGAAGAGAATAGGCGAGACAATTCGCGATGGATGCGATTAAAGTCGCACGACAGGTCCCCGATGGCTGCGGAAAAGTGAATGAGCCGCAGGCGTTCTGCAGTGACACAGCTGAGGAGTGTCTAAGAGTCTGATGAGGTAACAAACAATTGTGCCAGGCAGAAGTATGTGCCATAGGACACTAAGCAGGTGAAGACTCTCACCAGTGGTATGGATGTAGAACTGCCGTAGGCCAGAAATGCGGGCTCTCATTAGTCTCAAAAGGGGCTGCGGAACCAGGGTCTGGTATTGCGCCAGGCTGGTGGCATTAACTGATCCCCCTATGTCAATGAGCATGGTGACCGGGGTACGGTCAAGTTGGACTTGACAGGTGGGGCAAGAATGTTGCACAGGTTGTTCAGGGTGGATAGTGCAGGAGGTCAAGAAAATGTCATTGTCATCCTCCTCGACATCAAGGTACCTGGGGCTAGGCTGGCCATCATGCCTTCCGGATCGGAGGCTTGGACATGGTCAACGGCTTTCTCTACTGGTGTCTAGAAGCACCACGATCTCGGAGAGAGGGTGTTCGACATCTGCCGCGACAGACCATGGCAAAGTGGTTGGGGAAAAGGCATGCGGAGCAGGTCCTGCCTCTGGCGGGGCACTCAGATAGTGGATGTGGGGAAAATCCAGAGTAGCCTCAGTGGTCTGTAGAAGAGAACCCTGCAAAGGCGGAACTCTGAATGGGATGCTGTGGGGTCTTTTGGAGACCACTGCCACCACTTCAACTTTGATGGGTTGAGGAGTGAGCTCAGGGGTGAGTGAAAGTTTCTGAAGCACCAGCTGAATCTGATCCGCTTGCTCATTATCCAGCTCGTGGGAGTGGTCAAGCACCAGGATTTCATCGAGGGGCAAGTTGGGCTGGAGTAGGATGTGGCGTTAAAGTGCAGTGGAGTGGAAGCCTTGTATGATCTGGCGCGCACTTCCTTCTTTGGATCGTCCTCTGTGCAAGTGGTTCTCACTGGCGAGCATAGAAGATGTCAATGGACTCACCCACACGCTGGCACGCTTGCCATAATTTAAATCTTTCAAAATCAGGGTACATCTGGGGGTCAAAGTATATGTTGAGGGCTGTGATGGCACCATCGTGATTGTCATCCGCACGTGTCCCAAGAAGGTTGCAGCACAGTTTCAAGATTTCCTCCCCAGTGCAGTGCAGAAGCAAAGAGCATTTGGTTTCGCCGTCAGTCTCTTTGGTGGCCTTAAAATAGTTGTCCAGGTGAGCCACCTATGTGTGTCAGCTGGGGGTGGTAGTCGCAGGATAACAAAGTTTACTGAAGGAAGGAAGCGGACTGGATGCGCCGCCAACTGCGCAGGCAGGCATGAGGCGCTATGGGGGTGTTGAGGGAGGACATTGAGGTGGCCGTGCAGCCTGTGTCTCCGCATGCTGATTGCCGTGCATTACTTGTGGAAGTGTGATGAGGGAGGTTAGCAACTTTGAGACGCAGAAGTTGTGTATGCACCAGGCTGGAAGGCAAGATCCTGACACGGTTCCGGGTGGTCAAGGCAGGAAAAACAGGTGTGCACTAGGAGCGTGCAAAGCACGGCGGGCAGCACCCAGGCAGCAGGCTCGGACAGGGGCTGGAAGCCGGGGCTCTGTCTGGGTGAAGGTAGCTGCTGACTGCGACCCCCACCCCTGACTGAGGGAAGAGCCAAAGTCAAGCCAGTGGACAAATTAGGGCCGCTTTGGGCGGCATGCACGGGCCCAGCTGGTGAAGACAGGTGTAGGAGAAAGACTAGCTGAATCCACTGGGCCCTTGGGGGTTGCTGGCCTCACAGGCAGTGCGACAGCAGGCAGAGGCAGCGCACATTGGGGCCGACGATGGCAGGTGAGACGCAGTGTAAGTTCCCCTTTCACCACTGAGAGTGCTGGAGACGGTCGGGCCTCCCAGCGCTTGCGCACGCTCTGCAATGATTAACGGCACAGGAGCCAGCCGGTGCTTTTTTTGTTTTTGCAGATTTATATAGCGCGAACTCGACCCGAAGGTATTGGAGCGCTTTACATGAGCACCAGTTACGTTACACAAGGACACATTCATTATTTGGTAGGCGCTGGGGAGATTAAATGATTTACCCAGAATCACAGGATGTTGAGCCAAGGTTCGAACCCAGTTCCCCAGCTCCAAAGTCGGCAGCTCTAGCTGTAAGGCTACATCCTCTCCCCTTTCAAACTAGGCCTGCACTAAGTGTGCGAGCTGGGGGCGTTCCCCCTTTATAAATTTCCTCTTGACTTCCAGCGTGGGGTCAGGGCACGCATGCATGTGAGCAATATGACATTGGGAAGGCCCTTGCGCTGATTTACAGCCTGTGAGCTCCTGACTGACTTCTGGAGGTCAAGGGGACCTGGGAGAGGTGGCAGATCAGGCCCACCAGAGCACCTTCTTCAGAGCCCAGTGTTTTGCTGCTGTTATGTGAAAGCTCTGAATAACGGGGTTCCAAACCAGGCACGGCCCGTGGCCCGTGGTAGGAGTGCCGGTCGGGCGGTGACGTGGGGCGGGGGAGGGGCAGGGTGGGGGGTAGTAAACTACGGATTAAGCCCGAATACAGGTAAGTAAACATTTAAATAAATCAAACGAATTTCGTTGCGAGCGCTGCATCGCTATGTGATTGCTTTTTAATAACGCAAACTTTTATTTTAAATGCAGCTCATTTTCCTTAAAGGAAAAAGGGATGCATTTAAAAAGAAAAAAATGAAACCTTGAAGTTTCATTTCTTAAGAGTAGGCAATGGTACGTGAGACCACTGCTGCTCTTAAAAAATATTATTATTTACATTCTCAAAGGGGAAGGGGTTCCTTGGGGACCACTTTACGAAATGGGTTACCACCAGTTTTAAACTGATGGTGGGTTTTGCTATCAGAATTCGGTCACAAAACAGTAATACATACCATACTGATTCCATATTTGGAAGAGGCGCCCTAAATACGCCCATTCAAAATACTGAATCACAAATACAAAATGTGATCCGTAACAAGTTACCGAATTGCATTTTGTACATTTGAAAAAGCATTATTTCCGTTCGCAAATGGCCCGATTTGAAAAATGCTTTGTACGTTTGGCCCTAAGTGATTTACCCAAAATCACAGGATGTTGAGCCAATGCGGAGATTCGAACATGGTTATCCAGTTCCAAAGTAGGCAGCTCTGGCCGTTGTGCCACATCTTTTCCCTCGTCTACCATTCGGTGTTTTAACAGCAGGAACGGTCTTCGTATGTAAAATGTTATGCACAATTCACACGGGGGCTGAAAATAAAGAAACAGTGGAATTTTAATACGTATTTATTTAGTCATAGTTATTTATGCCATGTCACAAAGCTTGTTTAATGCCTTATAAAATGTTTACATTTATGTTTGTGTTCGCTGTGGTATACACCATACTAATAATATCATTTACCTTTAGCAGTTATGTACAAATTCCCATACAGATTTTCATTATTAGCTATCCTATTACGTATTGTTCAGTTGTTTTTAGCATAAATGTTAGAGCCTGTATAGAACGTTAGGCCTTATTTAATTTAACACTTGAATCTTTTTTTTTTACCGATATTTATAGCACAACAAATGACACATTCTTCTCCATGATTAAAGAACAGCTAGCAGGCCTTTACTCACAGGAGTGTGACTACAGTCACCTCTCTAAGTCCAAAAATAATTTGATGAGAGTTTCAGCTATAACTTCCTTTAAAGCCACAGAGAAGGGTGGGGGGGGGGCCACACGCCCTTCCTGAACCTGGTGTGAATTATCTTTGAGTCCGTTTGCAAACACAATCAGCAGTACTTAGAAGTTAGCGCTCCAGCGACATAAAAAAATGCTGCGCCATAATAATGAATCTCCACTGGCTCACTTGTGGGGGTCACAGAGGACCGTATTAAATAGGTTGCACCAGTGCAAATTTGCACCAATAGTTCTGCAGTCCGTCTATTTCACTTGTGCCAACCCCCTTTTGCACCTTTGTGTTCACAGCTACAGCATTCGTATCAACTCAACAGGGCAGACACATTTCGCACCGATTGGCCAATCAAAAACTGGGGGGGGAGGGGGGATTCACCTGCTCTAGTCCAATCAAAGCAGTCATGAATTGGTGCTGCAAATTGGAACAATGCTATCTATGTAATCCGGTCCCTACAGATCTTGTTTACGTTTTGTTACATACCTTAAGCCTCGACTGGTGCACACACTGTGAATAACACAATACTGGTGGTGTTATTGTACACAATATGCCCTATAAGGAGCCATTTGTGCACTGTAAATGAACCCAACATTTTGCCTAAATTGATTAAAAGAATATGACCATTTCAGATGTGTGTTTCTGTGAGTTTAATATGTGCCTGTACGAATAAAAAAAACCAATAAAAACGTTTAAATAAACGTACAAAATGGTTTAACTCACTTCTGCCACTGCATTGCCTTCTTCCTGAATACTATACAAACTATACGTGCATGCGTTTAGCTATGCAGAGCGCTTATATTGTTGCAAATCATTTCTGAAAAATTGATTTTCTCTTGAGGTTTCATACATAGATGTCAAGATGTCACTCTTCTGTGGGAAATGAATGTGCACTCCAGTGTACAGCGATGAATGACTTACAATCCGAGGACAATCGATATTAAAGGTCAAGGTATCACAACAATCCTTGCGTATGTGTAACTCTACCCAGGAGTAGGCGGAAAAGGCGCGTGGCTGATGGCCCGCGTGCGGGTGCTTTCCTCAGACGCTGCCACGCCACCTACCCCAAGGTTTGTAATGAAAGTGATGGAACGTTGCGGATGTGAGGGGGCGGAAGCCAGCTGGCTGACTCAGAGTAGAAGCCCAGGGGGCGGAAGTGAGACAGGAGGAGAGGAAATGGAGGTCACTGTATGTATTGTGGCATTATATACTGCAGGTTTTGCTAAGATATCGTTGTCTTAGCTCAAACATTGTGGTGAAAGCAGACACTCCACAAATTGTGAAGATGATCTCAGGGGGTAAATGTACTCGCGCAATGAATTTATCATGGAATGTGTCAATCCGAGCATCTGATTCAATAAAAAGAGCTCTTTAATTTACAGCTTCGTGCCAATATGAGCGATTTGCGAACATTTATGGTATGTTTGGGTAGACATTATCAGGATTGCATATGCTGTACACCAATCGGGAAAAATCCCTGAATTATTTAGGGAAATGTGAATTGCCCACCATTTCCCACACATGAAAAAATCCACATTGACAAGAGGGACATTGCCCAACTGTGGAAGGCTAAGTCTCCGCCCCTCATAGGCGTTTGGAGGAAGGGAATGGATTTTTGCATGGTTTTGGAGGCACCTATATTTCAGGCGAGGGGATGCCCACAGATACACCCTAAAATCTGGCAGTGATGGGCAGACTGCTGGGATTTGATTCTTGAGCCAATCATCCCAGCGGACACACTCCTGTGGTGTCGCAGTCTAGTCGTCAGGCAACCACGTGACCCTGCGTGGTGCCTGACGGGATAGCGTGCGACCGCGCTCACTTTTACGGGGCATTGAACGGAGAGCTAGCTGCTGCTCCCTCTCCGGAATAAACCATACTTACCCCGCACCAACTGTGTCCGTGTCTTCTTGAGGGTGAAGAAGCCGACATTACAGACGGAGAGCTAGCTGCTTCTCCCTCTCCGGAATAAACCATACTTACCCCGCACCAACTGTGTCCGTGTCTTCTTGAGGGTGAAGAAGCCGACATTACAACTCCTCGAGATGGAAATTCGACAACATGGCCTGGACACGCACACTGATTCATAATTCAGGCATATGGCGAGCTGTGAGCGGGGTGGGTGGGAAGGGGCACTGGAGGGTTCTTGAGCACTTGGTTCAAATGTTGATTTGTATTTTTCTTTTTGCACTCGCTTATTGCTGGGTGTAAGCATAAAGAAAACTGCCATGTCACTGATTGAGAGACGATTTATATGTGATTCCGGCCCCTATGGACCACGTTGTGGCCAAAAATTTAACAAAACGTGTTGTGGAAAAAAAATGAAAATTTCTACACATTGACTTTCCCACTCAGTCTTCATTCCATTAGACCAGATGGATTGGCACCGGAGCCATGTCTGAGCTCCAGTGTCCCTCCACAGGAAGCATTGAGTCCACCGCATGCGAGCGGCTGAGTGGATAACGCAGAGGATGTGGCTATTTGAGTTGGATTGAATAATTGTACACAGTCGGAAAATTTGACAAGAATGTCTGCTCCTCACCCTAAACAACAGTTGGATGCTTTGTGCTTCATGTCACAAACGGCCACCCAGTGCCTCTTTGCATCCACCCATCAAACAAGTCAACCCATAGCTGCTTCCCATGCTGAGAACATCTGCTGACCAGAGTGGGTCAGAAGATGAAGGGGTCGCACTACCAGTGAACAAAGGGACTGACATTCCTAGGCCTTCCTCCCCGCTAGCTTGGGAAACAGAACAAAGCTGTGCATTTCCTTTTGAGGTTGAGAAAGTGTTATGTTTTTGTGGGAAATCATCTACTGGAGAGATACAAATATTTTACAACTATTAGTACAAAGCAACGAAACTGAAAAATAAATTTAATAAAGCATAATCACAATCCAATTATATTTCAGCATGATATGACATTCTTTTGACATTTCTATAATTTTTATAAGGGAATTTAATATCCCTTACAGAAAAATATGTGTGGTAAATCAGATTACAGAGGTCTGCTGTCTTTTGGTTTGTTTTACGTTTTACAAAAAGCACATATGTAGATATATATTACCTAGACAAATCAAGGAATGTGTAAGAGGTGAATTGTATTGTGTGTTTGTATTTATAAGGTGCAACACACTCACCAGAAGGGATCTAGGCGCTGCAACAGGGATTCTGATCTGATACATAAACTAAGTTCGAAAATTAATTAGTTCGGATTAATACGGGTAAAGCCAAGATTTTAAAGCTTTTCTAAATTTAAGCAGGTTGGTTATCCTGTGCATGGAAAATGGCAAAAAGCTCGACAAAGAAGCAGAGGTGACAGAATTAGCTCTCCTTCCAAACACAAAAACTCTGAAGTTAAGATCCTGCAGAGAAAATAGGACAGGGGACCTATGGTTACATGTGGGCTGACATCAACTGAACCACCTGGCCAGGGGTGAGCAAGTATCCTTGTGAAGAGATTTGTGGACCAGGTCAAATGCTTTAAAATTGATCCGCTTACAAATGGGGAGCTAAAGTCCTGTGACTAAGGCAAGAATGATGTGTTTTGGCAAGTAAGACCCACCAAGAACCTAATGGCTGAAATTTGAATAAGTTTCAATCTATGGAAGATCCATTTTGATAAACGTGGATACACTAAATCACAGCAATCCGCCGCAAATGAAATGAAAGAATTCACATTAATCATTTAGACAAAGAGAAAATAAAAAGTGAACGCTCCATTTCAGGGTCAGAAGATGGAAAAACGGGCACTAGTTCTCATCACACTACGATTTTTCACAATAGCGTTGGTGGAGAACCCCTGGGTCCTGTCGCCAGAGTTAAAGCTGCCCTAGTGCGGTTTGTGTTGGTGCAAGACGGGCTAAATATTTCTTTACATTTTCAAATGTGGAATCCAGATCTCTGTTAATTTTGACAATAATGGGTGTGACATTGACTTACATTTAAAAAAAAAAAAAAGGGATAGCAGAACAACTCAGTTTCGAAGACTAAGGGGGAATATTCAGCAAAAATAGCAACTGCTTCAAAATGGAGCTAGGGAACAGCCCAAGCCAGTCAGTGAGGGTGAAGGTAAAATTGAATATTGCCAAATTGCCTAGTTCTCTGACTCAAAATGTCTATCACTCAAGTAAGTGCCGCACCCTGGATACCAAGATCACTGAATTTTGTTAATGGATCCGGCCACCTACAGTGTCAAAAGCTGCAAACGCTGGCTGCATTGCCATCGTTGGATTGTTGGTGCAGTTCATCTAGTGCAGCCTCCACTGTATAGTAGATGAATTATATCACTTAGATATTTTAAGAAGTATCTCAAGCTTAAACTCATGAATGAAATCGTCCTTTAGTAAAAACTAGATGTAAGCAGGCAAAACAGGAATGAGGTAAGGATCTGTACACAGAGAAACAAACCCACATTGCATCTCATGGAACCACCAGCCTTCTTCTCTGGCATCACTGTCCAGGACCTGCAGTTTCAACTAGCATGGAGGCATGAATCTGTCCTCAAGCACCAAATTAAGGGCATCATTTTGACCCGGGGGATGCTCCCTAGAGGGAGTGAAAGCCATGTCCTCCACTCCCTGGAGGAGGCCTGTCCACACTTTTAGGGATTCCTGCTTACCTGGCATAGAGCTCTGTCCTTTGAAAGGAACTACGGCTGTGTCAGCTCTTTTCACACTACTGAAGGATTGATGCGCAGGTACATAGCAATTTATCCACCCCTCGGACCACATCTGTTGTTTTACCTCGTCCGCGGCATTTACAGAGCGCCGCCGCGCCGTCGATCCTACAAACGCGCAACGAGATTCCTCTACAATTTTAAATATCGTAAAGATCCCTTAAGAATCTCACCATGCGACGACCTCTGCAAACACAATCCATATGAATCGACCTTTGGCATACCTAGCTATGGACAGATCTCCTAAGACATTCTACAGTAGATCTTGATATACGGTATTTTGAGAACATCTCGAGAGCATTCCACATTTTGTTCATACCATCAGCGTACAGCAAGCTCTGACGATACATGTGATCCCTCAAGACATTCCTCTGAATCATCCATTTTGTGGCTTCCTGATGAAGGCAATTTGCCGAAACGCGCGTAGAAAATCTTACACAGAATTCAATCCTCTGGCCACAAACCATTACTCTTGTTGTATCAATTTTACCAACACCCTGCTCTATTATGATTTGTGAACACGAGTGCACAAATTTATTGATTTTTTTATATATATTAATAATATATCAGATGAGAAGTGGATGAATGTGTGAGTATGTATGAGAATAAGTATGTCTGTTGGTTATATATATTATTTATATAATGTACATATTTGTTCTAGTTATAATTATTTTCATTGATATAGTGACATTGTTATATAAAAAAATTTAAAGAATTTTTCTATTTTTGTACTATTATGCTTGATGTGTGTCCTTGAGTGTGCCCTTATCCTATTTTATAAATACTTGCCTGAGATTCTTCTTTGAAAACCACATTTTAAGTGCAAACTCTTTTATTTAGAGAAACTCTCCGAGCGAGTTTGTTTGATGTAAACAAAAAATAAATGAGCTCAAACACCGAAGGAGTGTTCTCCCTGTGTGTCAAGGCCAGTCAAAACTTGTCTTGCCCAAGTCTGCCAGGCCTTGCATGGTGGACACAAGCAGAGATAATGAGTGATTGGTGCCCTACCATAAATAGGACAGGGTGGTCGTCCTGACGTGGTTCTTTGTGGACAGGCAGCTAAACCAGGGGTTACCTTTGGCAGAGCCAGCTGAGGCTTTACCGTCCCAGTCAGCAGGCCTCTAAATGAGACAGAGGGAGCCGGCAGGTTTAGCAGGGCAGAGGACTGCCACTTTATGGCTATCTTCCTTTTCCTTCCGAAACCGGTCCTAGGATTCTTGTTTCCAGTCCAGGGAGGACCTGGCCTGGCAGTTCGGGCTGGACTGTTCCCATT
The DNA here is from genome assembly GCA_963921515.1 of Calotriton arnoldi. Lineage (NCBI taxonomy): Eukaryota > Metazoa > Chordata > Amphibia > Caudata > Salamandridae > Calotriton > Calotriton arnoldi. The sequence continues at coordinate 313,127 of CAWUFW010009697.1, read as the reverse complement.
GGGCGCAGTGTCAAGACTGATTTGCATATGGCTGGGTTCAAACTGGAATGGCATGGGGAGCAACAAAACAATAGATTTAGGCCCAGACCTCTGTACTGGGGTGAATGTATGACATTGTTCTGCTTTCAGTCCATCAATTGTTCTTTTGCATTTATCTTCCTTTTCCACCAAACACTACATTGAGGCTCTAAGTTTGATGGGAAGCCATAATCTTACCTTATACTTCAACTCCAGCAAGTCTTTAATTTTAACACTTTGCAAAACCTGCTTCTTCTTGTGCATAAAATCTGCTATCATTGGGGAACCTTTCCCTTCTGATATCGCCTCTTGTCATGCATTGGGCGCTCTCAGCTCTGCCCCACTCTCCTCTGAAGTTGAACTGCAATCACTGTTCCTTTCAATATAGTGTTGGCTTTCACATTTCATAGGCAGTACATAGTGATGCGAACTGTGAACAGCTGCAATGAATGAGAGGGTACAACTTGTTGATTAACAAGCCTCTGAATGGTGTTTGACAAGGTGATCTCCTCATAAAACATTGGAACACCCAGGATGCGCACACTGGTGAGCCAGCGCTCAGGGATCAATAAATTTGCAATGAACAAGGCCCAATTACATTACCCTACAAAGTCCCTTCACGCTGGGTTCAGTGTAATGCAAAGTTCGTACCTAATTTACCAATCTCCAACCGAACCTGCATTTGTCATAGAAAATAATGTGGCGATGACATCTTTTTATAGTTGAATAGTTGTAGGCAATAATCTATAAACACACCCTAAATAAAGACGGACACGGTGTGTATATTTATAATGTTTATCTAAATAATGTGAAATAAATGCTCATCAAGTACCAAATACACAGTACAAATCATGAAATATCACCGAATAAACAATTAGCAAAGAGAAATGTCAAAATTCACATCACATTGACAGTGCATTGAAAGAGTGGAAAGGCGAAGAGAGAAAAGGTTCAAAGACAAAATACATTTGCAAATGATTATGCAAATTCAGGTTTCTATCTATACTAACCCAGAAGGAACAGGAAAACTACTCCGTGGCCACGAGAGCAGCAAGGCCTCTCAAGAAGATTTGTAAGGGCAAAGACTAAATCAGGAATCAGGATCAGGAAGAAAACAGGAAGGCCTCTACAGCAAACCGACGACAGCGACGATCACACCTAACGCCTCCAGCTGCATCCGCTTCAGCATCGCCAACCTAATGTAACCCCTCCCACCAGGGCACCTCAATTATACCCTAAAACCCAAATGTCCAACCCACATTTGTTTCAAATGAAAGAAAATTTTACATTTGATTGGTTAAGGAAGGGGGTGTTCTGTCACACCACACTCGACATGTCAATCTTTCTCAATGTTCTATAGTTTTGTTTTTTCCAACATCACGACTACATCATCCCAGGAAATACAAGTATACTAATATCAGGTTTCAGCTTCCTTCTCTCCGCGAATGTTTCCAGTTCTGTTACTTCTTGTGCCACTTGGGCGCTTCCAGAGGAAACGTTCATCACTTGCCGATTGTTTTTCGTCTCCACGTTTAACTTTTGGCAGGCACACATAAATTCGAAGGTCGCTCGCCTTTGCCTTCCCTCCACATTCTCTTTTGCTTTTTCAGTTAATAAATCATTTTTCCTTAACCCATGCTTCTACGGAAAATAAAACAAGCATTAATACTCATTTTGAAATGCTTTTTCTTTACGCACACTTCCAATGCTGCATCTAACCATGCACAACCCATGTTAATATTTTTCCTAACAAACGTTAATAACGTGCACAAAAGCAGCATTAGTCTCTTTATTTTTATTAGTCAAGCATTGGCGGCCTAGTTCAGTGCTTTAGTACGCGCTTGCGCAGTATTATTTTCCCTCATGTTAGTTTTTAAAACCACGCATTTTTCACTGCACACTGTTAGAGAAATTAGAAAATGTTACTAGGGGTTTCAATACGAGCAGGTTTCATATGTACGAAAACCCTGCTCCATCACTGACAACATATGTCAAGCCTTCTAAGTGCTCCACTTGGGATTCCAGGTGTATCAGGCAGGACCTTGCTTGCCTTAGAGTTTGTGATGTCAATCAACTTCCTCCACGAGATCCCAGTTTGAACCTCATGCACTTTTGCTTTCATTGCCACCCCAGTAACATCACTTCTGCACATGTAAGGCACCTGCCATGGTCGCCAATTCCACCTTGGAGGTCAGCTCATCATGCTGACTCTATGGCCTACTAGTCTAGACCAACGGTTGCTTATGAGGCAAAAAAATCTCCTTCCTATTTTTACTTTTGTCTACTTTCAGAGGCTTGGTTACTCATTGTTTTCTCGCACCATTTGCCACAGATTGTATTGTATTGTAATTGCATTTATATAGCGCTTACTACCCCTGACGAGGCGTCGAAGCGCTTTTCCGGCAAGAAGCACGCTACTCCAGAATCCATAAAGGATTAGTGGTGAATTAGTATAGTAAAATATGAAAGTCATTTGAGTGGAGGATATGTTAGTCAGTTATTTGGATTCAGAAGGATAGTGGAGAGATAGAAGAGGGAAAAAAGGTTTGCATTTATATAGCACTTGCTACCTCTGATGGGGTGTTGAAGTGCTTTTTCGGCAAGTAACACGCTACTCCGGAGCCCATAAAGGATTAGTGGTGAATTAGTATAGTGAAATATGAAAGTAATATGAGTGATGGATATGTTAGTCGGTTATTTGGATTGAGAAGGATAGTGGAGGGATAGAAGAGGGAAAAAGGTTTGCATTTATATAGCACTTGCTACCCCTGATAAGGTATTGAAGTGCTTTTTCGGCGATTAGCACACTACTCTGGAACCCATAAAGGATTAGTGGTGAATTAGTATAGTGAAAATATGAAAGTAATTTGAGTGGTGGATATGTTAGTCAGTTATCTGGATTAAGAAGGATAGTAGAGGGATAGAAGAGGGAAAAGGTTTGCATTTATATAGCGCTTGCTACCCCTGATGAGGTGTTGAAACGCTTTTTCGGCAAGTAGCACGCTACTCTGGAACCCATAAAGAATTAGTGGTGAATTAGTATAGTGAAATATGAAATGAATTTGAATGTGCATAGTTTCAGTGTATGTGTAAAAGTGCAGGGTGAGGGGAGTGTCTGTTTATATGGAGGGTGCAAGGAGAGTGTCTTGAGTGCAAGGTGCGAGGGAAGTGTCTGAGTGCTGTTGAGTGTCTGAGTGCAAGCGGCGAGGAGAGTGTCTATATGAATGCAGGGTGAGTTGTACCTGCGTGCAGGACTGTGCTGTACATTGTGAGTAAAGGGTAGGAGTATATATATGAGTGCACGAAGTGGTGAGTGCATGTGTGTTTTCAGGAGGAAGAGTCTGTGTGTGTGTACTGTGAGTTGCGCCTGTTTGGTGAGTGTTCTGTGAGTTGCACCTGTTTGAGTGCAGGGTGTGCATGTGTGAGTGCACTGTGAGGTCTGTGTCCATATCATTGCAGGATTAGGTGTGTGTCGGGGGGATTGGAGGGTGTGGGGTGTGCCTACATGAGTGAGGACGAGCAGTGTATCTGTGTGAATGCAGTGTAATATCACAGGATGTGGGAGGAGTGTTGGTATGAGTGCAAGTTGTGAGTAGAGTGTCTGTAATATCACAGAGTGAAAGAGGATTGTCGGTATGAGTGCAGGGTGAGAAATGTACCTCAGTTCAGGGGTTCAGCGTCTATTGTGAGAGCAGGATGAAGGGAGTGCCTGAGTGAGTGCAGAGGGAGGTGTGAGTCTGTATGAGTGTGGTGTGAAGTCTGCCAGTGCGATTGTGTGGTGTGCATATGTGAGTGCAGAGTCAGAGGTGTGCTCGTCTGAGTGCAGGGGGAGGTGTGAGTTTGTATGAGTGTACTGTGAAGTCTGCCTTTGTGAGTGTGTGGTGTGTGTATGTGATGTGAGTAAATAGTGATAGGTGTGCTTGCGTGAGTGCAGGGGAAGGTGTGAGTCTGTGTGAGTGTGCTGTGAAGTCTGCCTGTCTGAGTGTTTGGTGTGCATATGTGAGTGCAGAGCGAGTTTCCACAAGTAACATCCATGACTTGGAGAGTCACCTCAAACTCAGAAAACCTCCATGTTGACAATGAAATAAAAGCATGAGGACCCCTCCATTAGCTATTTAGGGGGATGCCCAGCGGCATACTACTTGTGTTACAACTTTGTCGTGATCCAGGAAGGCAGACACAAGGTAAGGATTTAAGTAGATTTATTTCCAGTTATGGTGCGATGAACTGCTCTTGGCACACAGTGAACTCCACCTGACCGCGTTCTCGAGACACGGTTCTGCACGTGGAACCTTGACATAATAATGCCGAGGCTTCACGAGCTAATGCCTGGAAGACATTCCACTCAGGACACTACAAACTTCTCCATCATTCTAACTTGCTACAACCCCCACACCGTAAGGGGGTTTGGCACAAGCCATTCTGGCTCACAGCATGACTTTGGCACCTTTGCTATGACCCACCTGCTCTCGATGGTACTGGGCACTGAGGTTATAGCACCTATCTCTGCACTGTCCATCCCTTAGTGGAACTCTCACTCCCAGTCAACTTGAAGTGGGCCAGTACAGTCTTTACTCATAGTACTTCACTCACTCGTTGTAGCAACTCGAAGCTCCAAAAGAGCCCAATTGTCATGGGCACACAGGTCCTGGCTAGGACGACCCATGTAAGAAAGCAAAACCTCCTACCCAAGGGGCTCCATTGGACTGATCACACCCAGCGCTGGCGCAGTGTACACCAGACCAGGGTCCTAGGTGAACCCCTTTGTGAGAATGGGTGGGAGGACGTAGAGGATCCAATGCAATGCCATGTTAAATGCATATGAAGAGAGCCGGGTGTGTCAAAGCTTGAGTTGTATGCCTTGCAGTACACTAAGTATGACTGAATGCAGTATGGTGGACACGTATGTTTGTGCCTACCTTTGTATGTAACGTGGAAGTGCATACAGCACTGTACAAGGGCACCGCAACCACGAGCATGGCTAAGGCAGCGTTATGGCGGCATGAATAATGTTGCATGCAGCATACTCTCACAGGCACCGCAACCACAACCATGGCTAAGGCAGCGTTAAGACTTAATAACGTTGCTGAAGACTAAAGGACTTCATGTCCCATCATGCCCAGGCTCACATCAACATGCCAACCCAGGTGGCCATATTGGAGCGTTGGCCACAGGAGGGTACATAAACCACTCCCACCGACCCCGCCCTTGCTAGGCAATCCGCCTATCAGAGAAGCAGTTCCAGTTCTGCCGTCCAAATCGTGGGAGGTCCACTACACATGTCACAGGCTGTCTTTATTATTTTGTCCCAACCCCCATTCCCCTTGACATGCTTTTCTGGGAGCAGTTATCTGTTCTCCGTGGAGAACGGCATTGGGAGTGGTCGGACTGTCTTCTGCATCGCTCCTGCTGGGCCTACATACATCAGGTTAGTTCACATGTGTGTTTGGCTTCTGACAGATTGCCTAGCCCTTGTACTTACCTAGTTCGAGCGATGGATACGAATAGGATCCTCACAACGGTTCTAGGAACCTTTACAAGTCTTCACTTAGAGGCACAAGCGTCCCGAGTGGAAAGTCAAGAGTTGCGCAAAGAGTTAGGGTCTGTCTGTCGAGAAGTAGCTGGGTTGGCCAGAAAATCGAGAACTGATGGTGGGAAGGTGCACCTGATACCCTGGACCTTGCCCCCACCCAGTGACGCATCAGGGGCTTCCGCCACTAACCACAGCTCACTTCCCTCACCCATGAGTAGTGGGGGGGGGACCCTGGGAGGCCTTGGATTCTTCTCACAGTCTAACCCTGTCCAAGCAGGTGTACAACCCATACAGACATACCCTATCCAGGTAATCCATACCCTACAGATTCCTCTAGCCGAGCGGTTTTATGGGGACCCTAAGATGCTTAGGGCCAGATGTACGACCATTCACTTTTGCGAGTCACAATATGCGTTGAATTGCGACTCACAATTTGCGGCTCGCAAAAGTGAATGTACAACAGTGTGTCAGACACTGTTAGCGATTCCCGTAAGTAGGAAGGTATGATCACATTCACTAGAACCAATGAAATAATTATTATAGTCAGTCTTTTGTCTAAGTAAGCAAAGCTTCCCTCTTATGATACCGGTCTAGGGTCATGGCAGCATAAGTCTCGCTTTTCTTGTAATCTCCTTCTCTGAAAGCCCATGGAGGTACATGAGACTTTTGCTCGGCAGCATTTCTCTGAAACTCTTGTCTTCTATCTTCAACCATGTTAATGAATTCTATTTCTTCAAATCGTAATCTACAAGTTAGATTATGTCTATGTGCATATACTGTATCTATTGTTTTTGTAGAATTGAAAAATTCTCCCATATATTTCGCATTTCTAGCACTATTTATTTTATTCATATTCCTTCTAATAGGAATTTCTGAGAATACTAAATCTATGTTAGAATAGAAATACTGGAGACTTCCCCTCTCGTAAAACAAACTAGTTAAGACACTACAAGACACACCATATGTTAAAGGTAGGTGATGATATGTCACCCCCTCTGAGACAGACAACGGTAATTTCATGCACACATAACAATCTCTTGTATCCATTACATCAACATACTCATACAATAACTTGGTAAAGACATTTAACGAAAAATCATTAATTGATTTATCATGATGATAGATACTGTCATCTTTCATCTTTTCTATTTTAGTATATGTCTTCCTCTAAACCTTTAGTATCTACTTTTTCACTCATCAAACCATTAGTATTAGTGTTATTCTTTTGATTAGTTACCATTAAGATAGGCACAATGACAATTAGTGTTAACCATACTATCATTAGTAGAAATATACTAAATAGGCAAGCATTAATACATTTACGTTTAAAACTACAATTTTGATGTCCAGTCTCTGCTGTATTTGCCATTTCTAGTTAAATTTGTACCAATTCTAAAAAACTAAAAAAACTAAGAAAAAACTCAAAAATCTAACTTAAAATCAAAAATATCTAAAGTATCTATCCAAAGTAGTGTATCAAAAATATCCAAAATATGTACCCAAAAATATCTATCCAAAGTAGTGTATCTTCACACTTAATGGCTTTTCTTCTATACCCCCTCTTTTTCTTTCTTTTTTTTATATCTCCTTTTTCTTCTTCTTCAAATCTTTGAATGATTCAGAATAATTTTCTCAAAACTTTTTGCACCTTAATTTTCACAGTTCTTTTAAGGTGGTTCAAAATTGTCTCCTTCACTTTGCTCTGTACCAGTGTTTTCCTTGATCTGATCTGTGTTTTCAATTTCTTCCAACACCACATATGTCCATTCTGGTGCTATGTATTCTTTATTTGGAACTCTCACTCTTTTTGTTTTACGAACTGATTCTTCTTCAGACTCACTTTGCTCAGTCTGATCTGAAATTTCAATTATTGTGTCAGGTGAACTTTGTTTCAGAGTGTATTTCAGTCTTTTCACTCCTTCTGGCCACACATCACCTTTTCTTGCTTTCTTAGCTTGCACAGCTTCCGTTGCTTCGTTATCAAGTTCGCAAGTTCTTTTATTCAGTCCTTTTCTCTGTTGTACTTGCTCTTGATTCTCAATATTCACTTTCTCTTTTTCTTTCTCAACAGCAGTCTTTTGAGACCCAGTAGCTGGTGCCCACTCTATTCAACTTGTTCCTTTTTCGACTTCAGAATCTGTAACTTCAGACTCTACAACTTCATTTTCTCCACTATTTGCTTCTTCTTGTCTTTTAAGTGGACTTGGGACTCTTCTTGTGTGACTTGCATGTATCCAATTTGGTAACCCACCACACTTTACTGCTGTCGTTGTTACCAGTATCACCTGGTAAGGGCCGTGCCATCTAGGTTCCAAACACGATTTTCGCATGTGTTTCTTCACCAGGACCCACTCTCCTGGACTTAGATCATGTGCTTGTTCTTGCTGAGTTGTAGTTTCAATTTCTCCAACCTGATGAGACACAGAACGCACTACATCAGCCAATCCTTTGCAATAATCAAGCACCAGATCATCAGTAATATTCATCAGTTGATTTGCTGGTACAATCGGCTGTCTCATTGCTCTCCCCATAATAATTTCGTGTGGGGATAATCCAGTCTTTTTATCAGGAATACTTCTCAGACTCATCAATACCAAGGGTAAAGCATCTGGCAATTTCAGTGCTGTGGATGCACAAACCTTTGATAGTCTTGATTTGATAGTGCCATTAATTTGCTCAACCACTCCTGATGCTTCTGGACAATAGGCACAATGCAGCTTTTGTTCAATTTGTAACGCTGCACAAATCATCCGACTTATTTCATTATTAAAATGAGTTCCTCTATCTGTTTCTAAAGAGACTGGGAATCCAAACCTAGGAATTATCTCTCTTAAAAGCAGTTTAGCAACCGTTAAGCTATTGTTTCTTCTTGTTGGATATGCTTCCACCCAACGAGAAAACAGACAAACAACAACCAACACATATTTTAGTCCATTACAAGGAGGAAGCTCCATGAAGTCGACCTGCAACCTAGTAAAAGGTCCTGCAGCTTTCCCAATTCTGCCCCAACTAACAACCGTCTTTCTACCTGGATTTTGCTGCTGACACACTGTACATCTTTGTCATAGACTCCCTGCAATGACCCTGAATTTTGGATTGTACCATGACTGTTTGAAGAGTCTAATCATAGCATCTCTCCCAACATGTGTTAATCCATGGTACATCCTTGCCATCTGTGAAAGTAAACAGTCTGGCATTACTGTTCTCTCATCTACATACACCCATACTTCATCATCAGATCTCTTTTTACAGCCTGATTTGATCCAAATTTCTTTTTCCTCATCACTAGCTTCTTCCTGCAACTGTTTAATTTCATCCCATGTTTCTATTGCAGAGAACATCAAGTGACAATTTGTATTATTTTTCTCTTTTCCTCTGTTTATTGAAATTGAATTTTGTGCACAGAAACAAGCCACTTGGTCTGCGTATCTGTTTCCACTGGTCACATAATCATTTTCTGACTCATGTGCTGAACATTTAACCACTGCAATCTTTTTAGGCAATTGTAGTGCATTCAGTAAATCCTTCACATTTTTACTGTTTCGAATTGGGGATCCTGAAGAAGTCAGACATCCACTTTTCATCCACAATTGACCAAAGCCATGCACCACCCCGAAACCATATTGACTATCAGTGAATATGGTTACTCTCAAATGTTTGCCAATTATACACGCCCTAGTCAATGCAATTAATTCAGAAATTTGTGCTGAATTTATCCCTCTTAGACAAGATGCTTCAAGAACCATAGCCACTGTACACACAGCATACGAAGCACTCAATATGCCTTTCTCATCTCTCAGACAAGATCCATCCACAAACATCACACAATCTGATTCTTCCAGTGGTGATTTTTTTATGTCAGGTCTTGGTTTTGTACACAACTCTGTCACATCCAAACAATCATGATCTGCTTCGTCTCTCACTTCTTCACAACTTGAACTCGGCAACAAAGTTGCTGGATTCAATGTTGTACATCTTGTTACTGTCACATTTTCAGCACCCAGAATCACTCTCTTGTATTTAGTCAAGCGACTATAAGTCATGTACTGAGTTCTTGTACGAGTTAATAGGATCTCAACAGAATGTGGCACATATACTTTCACTGAATGTCCCATAACAATTGACTCACTCTGCTCAAGACTCACACAAGTAGCAGCCACTGCTTTCAAACAACCTGGTAATGCTGCAGCCACTGATTCCAAAGTAGCAGAAAAATATGCCACTGGTCGATGTGCCATTCCGTGTGTCTGTGTTAGAACTGAAAGCGCACACCCATCTCTCTCACAACAGAACAATGCAAAATCTTTCGTATAGTCTGGCATTCCCAATGCAGGGGCTCGGCAAAGACTATCTCGCAGCTCAATAAAAGCTTTCATGCTCTCTTCATCCAATTCAATCGGATCAGTCACATCTTTGTGAGTCAACCTTTGTAGAGGTTTGGCAATCAGTGAGAATCCACTGATCCATTGCCTGCCATATCCTACCATGCTCAAAAACATTCGAACTTCTTTCTGTGTTTTGGGAGGTTCCATTTGCAAGATCACATTGATTCGATCCTGTAATACTCTCCTAACTCCTTTTTCAATTTTGTGTCCCAAATATTGAACTGCTTTCTGACAAAATTGTAATTTTGCTGGTGACACTTTATGCCCACCTTCTGCCAAATGGTTTAGTAGAGCAATTGTATCTGTCTCACATGCCTCTCGTGTTTTTGATGCCACCAGTAGGTCATCAATATACTGCACTAACACTGAATTCTCTGGCATAACCAATGACTCTAGACATTTTTTCAAAATCTGATAAAAAATTGAAGGACTCTCTGTATACCCTTGAGGAACTCGGCACCATGCCAAGACATGGTCTCCGAACCGGAAAGCAAATAAATATTGGCTATCCGGATGTAAAGGTATCGAGAAAAATGCTTGACACAAATCAATCACTGTATACCATTCCGCATCACAAGGAATTTGGGAAAGAATCACTGCTGGGTTTGGTACTATTGGACAGCAAGGTACCACAATTTTATAGATTTTTCGCAAATCCTGCACTATTCTGTATTTTCCACTTGGTTTATTGATTCCCATAATAAGTGAATTGCAAGGACTTCCCAATATTTCTTTTAGAATGCCGTGTTGAATCATTTGTTCTATTACAGGAATAACTCCTGCTATGGTCTCAGGACTCATCTTATACGGTGGCGTTTTTGGAAACTCTGCACATTGTTTCACCGTAATTTGAATAGGGTCAACACCCTTCATCAATCCAATTTCTTTTCCTGTAAAATCCCACACATCAATTCTTACTGTGTCTCTTAACTCACCAGGCAAATCCTCAAATGTGAGCAATGAATATAGATCATTCACTTCTGTCCCTTGCTTTGCTAACATCATTTTAAAAGCAACATCTTCATCTGGTGTCTGAAAAGCAATACCATCCGGTGTACAATCGATGGTACAATTCATCTTGCAAAGTAAATCCCTACCTAAAAGTATTAATTGGACTCGTGTCACATACCACAAAACGATGCATATCTCTGAATTGTCCTATATGAACCTCCATTGGTTTTGTTATTGGAGTCTTAATATATTTATTTGAGACTCCTACAACTTGGATCGTTTCTCCAGAGAGGGGTAGGTTTGGAATTTCTGCTGCTCTTACAGTAGAACGGGTAGCACCAGTGTCCACAAGGAATGTAATATTATTACCTTCCACTTTCCCATCAACAAAAGGACCTGATTGATCTACCACTAGAGATGCTCCAAGCACGCACTCTTCCTCCCCCCTCAGGCACTGTCATTGAGATGAATCTGAATCACTCTCAGGACACTGCAACCAATATTGTTGTACATTCTGATTCTTACCAACTTGTTCACCCGGGTGAAATCCAGCATTCGCACTGTATCTCTGTACCTGAGCATTCACATTATTTGGCATAGGAACTTTAGGTACTTGTATTTGTTGAACCTGTGGTGTAACTACCTGTTGCTGTTGCAGCTGTTGTTGATTCACAACCACTTCATTCTGCATCTGCGGATTGAAATTTTGAATCATTCCATTATTTCCTAGCAAGGACTTACACTCGTTCTTCCAATGTCCTAACTTTCCGCACGCATGACAAGGATATTTCTTTTTCATTTCTTCTCTATTATTCTTACCTCTACCTTTTCCGCCATTTAATACACCATTCATTTTAGGTACCTGACCATTTTGAAAATTCTGATTTTGTCCTTTCATTTGAAAATCAGTTTGAGAACCATTGACATAATTCCCATCTTTCTGTTGCGCCACTTTCACTTGAGCCCACATCATCTTCTCTTTTAATTTCTTATGCCTCGACTCAATATCATCACTACAATACTTAGCATATCTCAAAATTTCATCCACTGTCTTACTCTGCCAACAAATCAAATGTTGCTGAATCATATTACTAATCTCAGGTTTCAATCCAAATACAAACCTATATACAAAATGTCCCATATCTTTGTCAGTTATACTTTCAAAGCCACTATACTGTTTAAACACCTGTAAAAACCTTTCATAATATGCATGTACTGATTCTTTTGACTCCTGTGTTGTTCTATCAATTTTAACCCAATCTGTTTCTTTTGGAGAAATTTTATCCTTCAAGTAAGTAATTACCTGATTATATTTTTTCATCACTTCTTCTGAAGGTGCTCCTGTTTTAACATCTCTAGGATATTCTTCTTTTGACCAATCAACTGCAATTTTACACTCAGTCCATAAATCAGCTGGAACTACAATGTCAAATAAACCATCCAAGTCTTTCAACAAAACCTTTGAAACTTTTACAAACCTCTCTACCTGTTTGTACCACTCGACAGGTTTTTCTCTCAATCTGGGGAAATCATTAGTAAAAGACAATATATCCTGTCTTGACCAAGGAATGTGAACATATCCACCACCTGGAACTTCTCTCATCGGATATATCATTTCAACTTGCTCTACTTCTCTTAACGGAAGTAAAGAAGATGCATTCACATTTTTACTAGCAATCATTTCTTCCTTCTTTTTCGCCCATCTACCTTTCCATCCTTCCACATCACCCCAACTCTTCAAGGTATTAATCAACTCTTTTATTTGCAATCGTTTACCAGATGTATTCAAACTCTCTAAATCCTTGTCAGTAAAATCCAATCTATATGTTTTCTGCAAAGCTTTAGATTTCCCAATATCCACTCCATATTCCTGAGCAACCTCTACCAATTTCTCATGCAAATTCTTCGCTCTCCATGTAATATTTTTACACAAAAATAGCAACTCTTCATCCTGATATTTACTCAATCTCTCTGGGCTTATTGTACCATTAATCATTTCTTCCAGATCTACTCTCAATTTACTTATATCTATAATCAATTTAGACTTATTAGTTTCTATTCCTCTTATCCAATCATCTAACTCCTCTGGCGAAGGTCCCACTGAACTCCCTGATACTGGAGTCATTTCTCTCACATTCTGCACTAGTTTCTTAGGATCTATCTGCACACTTCTTTTTGGTGTTTCAGTCACTTTTTCATTTACTGGAAGATCAATTAATGAGGCACTCCTCTCAACTTGTTCCGATCCACTAGCATTCCTGACATTATTCATAGGAATTGTCAATGCATGCACTCTCGAAATATTTTGACCCTCACTGTACAATGGAACTATAGGACCAATTGTTACTGGTACTGACAATGCTTCTGCATTTAAACTCCATTAGTTAATTTTCTGAGTCAACTCCTCTCTTGTTCTATTTAACATGTCAATCTCTCTTTCCTATAACTCTCGAGTACCTAATGAAGTCTGTGAAGCTGCCGGAACATGTGTAACTTGTGAAACATGTGGAGCTTCTATTTCAATTAACGGTGGACTCGGAGAAATGCCATCCGGACTCTCCTGATATGGTGGAGGTCTCTTTAATAGCATCTCATCTAATAATTCATCATCGATTTCATTTGGATCCATATCTAATTCTGAAGTCTCTACATTATTCTTTTTCTCTTTACATTTTCCTCCAGCCTGATCTTCAGCAACTATTACTGGATATAACCCATCTGCAATCACTTATCTTCTCCATCTTTTCATCTGATCATCCCACCTAGCTTCTGAATACCTCCTTAATGTATTCCTATATCTTATCCCATTCCTGTCTCTCTCCCTTTTATACGCCTCATGTTCCCATTCTTCAAGCACCTCATACTGCATAGGTCTGGGATTTGGTTTTAATGCATTTATTTGTCTCCTCAAATTCTCCAATATACTCACGTTAAAAGCACCATGCTTTGGAAAAGCTAAAACTCCATCATCTTTCATGTAACCCATCCAATTCTCTAACCATGTACACGTATGATATCCACGCTCTAACATCATGAAAGAAGCAGGTGATCTTGGAGGAGGTACAGGAAGTCCCTCTCTAGTAACTATCGGTTTGTCCTTTTTAAAGAAGTCTTGTATTCTTTTTACCATCTTCATGTTAAACTCAGTTTTTCTCGCTAAATAAACCAAAAATAAACAAGAAAACCTTCCGTAAATCTTCTCGTTCTATTTGCTGAATCTCAACCAATACCAGCACGACTGACACCAACTAACCAATCACGGCTCACTACACACCCACTATCTTGACCAATGCCAGCGCTGCTCACACTAACCAACCAATCACGGCTTACTACGCGCCCACTGTCTCGACCAATGCCAGCGCTGCTTTTTGTGACATCAGTATAACTCCTGCTACTGACCCTCCCTTTACAAAATAATACGGCAATGTACTACAAGGTTTTCCTTAACTAAATTCTTGTTAGAAACAACACAAAGCAATGCTACTTTGTCTGCTCCACTAACAAAAGAGATAGTTCGAACATTCAAAAAGATTCTTTTACTTCTAGTAAAATAACGACCAGCGCTACTCTACTCCCAATCAAGTGAAAAGAGGTCTTGGTACTCTTCTGGGGATACTAGCCAAAGTTTCAGAAGATAATTTTCGAGTGAAAAAGTCTTGGTACTCCTTTGGGGATGTAAAGCCAAAATTTCGGAAGCGGACTTTTCACTATTCCACACAATCTTTTCTCAAGAGAATAAATCCCTAAATAACATCAACAGCATCACACTGTTTGATATTACGACAACAGACAAAGTACTTCTGCAGTGTGATACTTTTCCACACTATTCCTCTGCCCCTTAAGGCTAAAATAACATCATCATCATCATCCCGGGATCTTAGGCAACTCCGTACCCATATTTCCAGACTACATGAAACAAAACGAATACTAACTTTTCATATTAATATCCAAAAATCAATAATCAATAATTATTGACAAACTAATCAATAGTAACCATCCTCTGCTACCAAAACTGATCCAGCGCTCAGGGATCAATACATTTGCAATGAACAAGGGCCAATTACATTACCCAACAAAGTCCCTTCACGCTGGGTTCAGTGTAATACAAAGTTCGTACCTAACTTACCAATCCCCAACTGAACCTGCATTTCTCAAAGAAAATAATGTGGCGATGACATCTTTTTATAGTTGAATAGATGTAGGCAATATTCTATAAACACACCCTAAATAAAGACGGACACAGTGTGTATATTTATAATGTTTATCTAAATAATGTGAAATAAATGCTCATCAAGTACCAAATACACAGTACAAATCATGAAATATCACTGAATAAACAATTAGCAAAGAGAAATGTCAAAATTCACATCACATTGACAGTGCATTGAAAGAGTGGAAAGGCGAAGAGAGAAAAGGTTCAAAGACAAAATACATTTGCAAATGATTATGCAAATTCAGGTTTCTATCTATACTAACCCAGAAGGAACAGGAAAAGTACTCCCTGGCCACGAGAGCAGCAAGGTCCCTCAAGAAGATTTGTAAGGGCAAAGACTAAATCAGGAATCAGGATCAGGAAGAAAACAGGTAGGCCTCTACAGCAAACCGACGACAGCGACGATCACACCTAACGCCTCCAGCTGCACCCGCTTCAGCATCGCCAACCTAATGTAACCCCTCCCACCAGGGTACCTCAATTATACCCTAAAACCCAAATGTCCAACCCACATTTGTTTCAAATGAAAGAAAATTTTACATTTGATTGGTTAAGGAAGGGGGTGTACTGTCACACCACACTCGACATGTCCATCTTTCTCAATGTTCTATTGTTTTGTCTTTTCCAACATCACGACTACATCATCACAGGAAATACAAGTATACTAATATCAGGTTTCAGCTTCCTTCTCTCCGCTAATGTTTCCAGTTCTGTTACTTCTTGTGCCACTCGTGCGCTTCCAGAGGAAACGTTCATCACTTGCCGATTGTTTTTCGTCTCCACGTTTAACTTTTGGCAGGCACACATAAATTCGAAGGTCGCTCGCCGTTGCCTTTCCTCCACTTCTCTTTTGCTTTTTCAGTTAATAAATCATTTTTCCTTAACCCATGCTTCTACGGAAAATAAAACAAGCATTATTACTCATTTTGAAATGCTTTTTCTTTACGCACCCTCCCAATGCTGCATCTAACCATGCACAACCCATGTTAATATTTTTCCTAACAAACGTTAATAACATGCACAAAAGCAGCATTAGTCTCTTTATTTTTATTAGTCAAGCATTGGCGGCCTAGTTCAGTGCTTTAGTACGCGCTTGCGCAGTATTATTTTCCCTCATGTTAGTTTTTAAAACCACTCGTTTTTCACTGCACACTGTTAGAGAAATTAGAAATGTTACTAGGGGTTTCGATCTGAGCAGGTTTCATTTTTACGAAAACCCTGCTCCATCACTGCAACATATGTCAACCCTTCTAAGTGCTCCACTTGGGATTCCAGGTGTATCAGGCAGGACCTTGCTTGCCTTAGAGTTTGTGATGTCAATCAACTTCCTCCACGAGATCCCAGTTTGATCCTCAAGCACTTTTACTTTCATTGACACCCCCAGTAACATCACTTCTGCACATGTAAGGCACCTGCCATGGTCACTAAATCCACCTTGGAGGTCAGCTCATCATGCTGACTCTATGGCCTACTGGTCTAGACCAACGATTGCTTATTAGGCAAAAAAATCTCCTTCCTATTCTTACTTTTGACTACATTCAGAGGCTTGGTTACTCATTGTTTTCTTGCACCATTTTCCACAGATTATATTGTATTGTAATTGCATTTATATAGCGCTTACTACCCCTGACGAGGCGTCGAAGCGCTTTTCTGGCAAGTAGCACGTTACTCCAGAATCCATAAAGGATTAGTGGTGAATTAGTATAGTGAAATATGAAAGTCATTTGAGTGGAGGATATGTTAGTCAGTTATTTGGATTCAGAAGGATAGTGGAGGGATAGTGGAGGGATAGAAGAGGGAAAAAGGTTTGCATTTATATAGCACTTGCTACCTCTGATGGGGTGTTGAAGTGCTTTTTCGGCAAGTAACACGCTACTCCGGAGCCCATAAAGGATTAGTGATGAATTAGTATAGTGAAATATGAAAGTAATATGAGTGATGGATATGTTAGTCAGTTATTTCGATTGAGAAGGATAGTGGAGGGATAGAAGAGGGAAAAAGGTTTGCATTTATATAGCACTTGCTACCCCTGATAAGGTATTGAAGTGCTTTTTCGGCGATTAGCACACTACTCTGGAACCCATAAAGGATTAGTGGTGAATTAGTATAGTGAAAATATGAAAGTAATTTGAGTGGTGGATATGTTAGTCAATTATCTGGATTAAGAAGGATAGTAGAGGGATAGAATAGGGAAAAGGTTTGCATTTATATAGCGCTTGCTACCCCTGATGAGGTGTTGAAACGCTTTTTCGGTAAGTAGCACGCTACTCTGGAACCCATAAAGAATTAGTGGTGAATTAGTATAGTGAAATATGAAATGAATTTGAATGTGCATAGTTTCAGTGTATGTGTAAAAGTGCAGAGTGAGGGGAGTGTCTGTTTACATGGAGGGTGCAAGGAGAGTGTCTTGAGTGCAAGGTTCGAGGGAAGTGTCTGAGTGCTGTTGAGTGTCTGAGTACAAGCGGCGAAGAGAGTGTCTATATGAATGCAGGGTGAGTTGTACCTGCGTGCAGGACTGTGCTGTACATTGTGAGTAAAGGGTAGGAGTATATATATGAGTGCACGAAGAGATGAGTGCATGTGTGATTTCAGGAGGAAGAGTCTGTGTGAGTGTACTGTGAGTTGCACCTGTTTGGTGAGTGTTCTTTGAGTTGCACCTGTTTGAGTGCAGGGTGTGCATGTGTGAGTGCACTGTGAGGTCTGTGTCCATATCATTGCAGGATTAGATGTGTGTCGGGGGGACTGGAGGGTGCGGGGTGTGCCTACATGAGTGAGGACGAGCAGTGTATCTGTGTGAATGCAGTATAATATCACAGGATGTGGGAGGAGTGTTGGTATGAGTGCAAGTTGTGAGTGGAGTGTCTGTAATATCACAGAATGAAAGAGGATTGTCGGTAAGAGTGCAGGGTGAGAAATGTACCTCAGTGCAGGGGTTCAGTGTCTATTGCGAGAGCAGGATGAAGGGAGTGCCTGAGTGAGTGCAGAGGGAGGTGTGAGTCTGTATGAGTGCGGTGTGAAGTCTGCCTGTGCGTGTGTGTGGTGTGCATATGTGAGTGCAGAGCGAGTTTCCACAAGTAACATCCATGACTTGGAGAGTCACCTCAAACTCAGAAAACCTCCATGTTGACAATGAAATAAAAACATGAGGACCCCTCCAATATCTATCTAGGGGGATGCCCAGCGGCATACTCCTTGTGTTACAATTTTGTCATGATCCAGGAAGACAGACACAAGGTAAGGATTTAAGTAGATTTATTTCCAGTTATGGTGCGATGAACTGCTCGTGGCACACAGCGAACTCCACTTGACCGCGTTCTCGAGACACGGTTCTTCACTTGGAATCTTGACATAATAATGCCGAGGCTTCACGAGCTAATGCCTGGAAGACATTCCACTCAGGACACTACAGACTTCTCCATCATTCTAACTTGCTACAACCCCCACACCGTAAGGGGGTTTCACACAAGCCATTCTGACTCACAGCATGACTTTGGCACCTTTGGCATGACCCACCTGCTCTCGATGGTACTGGGCACTGAGGTTATAGCACCTATCTCTGCACAGTCCATCCCTTAGTGGAACTCTCACTCCCAGTCAACTTGAAGTGGGCCAGTACAGTCTTTACTCATAGTACTTCACTCACTCGTTGTAGCAACTAGAAGCTCCAAAAGAGCCCAATTGTCATGGGCACACGGGTCCTGGCTAGGACGACCCATGTAAGAAAGCAAAACCTCCTACCCAAGGGGCTCCATTGGACTGATCACACCCGGCGCTGGCGCAGTGTACACCAGACCAGGGTCCTAGGTGAACCCCTTTGTGAGAATGGGTGGGAGGACGTAGAGGATCCAATGCAATGCCATTTTAAATGCATATGAAGAGAGCCTGGTGTATCAAAGCTTGAGTTGTATGCCTTGCAGTACACTAAGTATGACTGAGTGCAGTACGGTGGACACGTATGTTTGTGCCTACCTTGGTATGTGAGGTGGAAGTGCATACAGCACTGTACAAGAGCACCGCAACCACGAGCATGGCTAAGGCAGCGTTATGGCAGCAAAAATAATGTTGCATGCAGCATACTCTCACAGACACCGCACCGCCACCACAAGCGTGGCTAAGGCAGCGTTATGACTTAATAACGTTGCTGAAGACTAAAGGACTTCATGTCCCATCATGCCCAGGCTCACATCAACATGCCAACCCAGGTGGCCATATTGGAGCGTCGGCCACAGGAGGGTACATAAATCACTCCCACCGACCCCGCCCTTGCTAGGCAATCCGCCTATCAGAGAAGCAGTTCCAGTTCTGCAGTCTGAATCGTGGGATGTCCACTACACATGTCGCAGGCTGTCTTTATTATTTTGTCCCAACCCCCATTCCCCTTGACATGCTTTTCTGGGAGCAGTTATCTGTTCTCCGTGGAGAACGGCATTGGGAGTGGTCGGACTGTCTTCTGCATCGCTCCTGCTGGGCCTACATACATCAGGTTAGTGCACATGTGTGTTTGGCTTCTGACAGATTGCCTAGCCCTTGTACTTACCTAGTTCGAGCGATGGATACGAATAGGATCCTCACAACGGTTCTGGGAACCATTACAAGTCTTCACTTAGAGGCACAAACGTCCCGAGTGGAAAGTCAAGAGTTGCGCAAAGAGTTAGGGTCTGTCTGTCGAGAAGTAGCTTGGTTGGCCAGAAAATTGAGAACTGATGGTGGGAAGGTGCACCTGATACCCTGGACCTTGCCCCCACCCAGTGACGCATCAGGGGCTTCCGCCACTAACCACAGCTCACTTCCCTCACCCATGGGTAGTGGGGGGGAACCCTGGGAGGCCTTGGATTCTTCTCACAGTCTAACCCTGTCCAAGCAGGTGTACAACCCATACAGACATACCCTATCCAGGTAATCCATACCCCACAGATTCCTCTAGCCGAGCGGTTTTATGGGGACGCTAAGAAGTTTAGGGCCAGATGTACGACCATTCACTTTTGCGAGTCACAAATTGCGTCGAATTGCGACTCACAATTTGCGGCTCGCAAAAGTGAATGTACAACAGCGTCTCAGACACTGTTAGCGATTCCCAATGGTGTCGCAAATTGCATGCCTCATTAATATTCATGAGGCAAGGGCAATTTGCGACCCCATTGGGAATGGCTAGGACTCACAGGGATGGTGGCCTGCTGGGGTCAGCAGCCCACCATGTCTGTGACTGCTTTTTCAATAAACAGTTTTTTTTTTAAATGCAGCCCGTTTTCCTTAAAGGAAAACGGGATGCATTAAAAAAAGAAAAATGAAACTTTTCAGTTTAATTTTTTAAGGGCAGGCTGCTCCTAAAAAATATTTTCGGACCCATTCCTAATAGCGAGAGCCGCAAACGCTATTTTGTGAGTCAGTGACTCGCAAAATAGCGTTTTTACATTCCATGACCCTTTTTTGCGGTCGCAAACGGGCCGATCTCCCGTTTGCAAGCGCAAAAAAGGGTTTTACATCTGGCCCTTAGTATATTCCTTCATCAGTGTAGGCTTCATTTCCTCTGCAAACCAACCACCTTCCCTAATGACCAAACAAAAACAGCTTTTGTACTCTCTTACTTGGGCGGTAACGCTGCCAGCTGGTCCATCCCGTTGATCGAACGGAATGAAATTTTCCCAGGGTTTTGCACTGAAATGCGGAAGCTGTTCGATTGGAAAACACATCTTCTTTCACTAGATCTGGAGTTGATTACCATAAGACAGGGTTCTCAGGATTTGTTAACGTATCTTACAACCTTCAACCGCCTAGTCGTGGAAACCGAATGGCCGGTGGAGAAGAGGTCTTCCTTATTCTACCAGGGTCTGTGCAGCGACCTGAAGGAGGTCTTAGCCCAAGTGGTCAACCTCCCTACCTCCTGTGACAAACTCATAGACCTAATGGTCCAGTTGGATCATCGGCTGCAAGAGAGAAAAGGAGATCGCAATCGGGAGGAGTCTAAATTTCCGGTGGTACGTCCCAAAGGCATGCCTGAAGAAGGATCAAAAACATTTAATGGGGCTGAACCTATGCAGGTGAATGGCATACAAGGGCCCTTGTCCTCGGAGGAAAGGAAAAAAAGAAGGAAGCTCAAGCTGTGCATGTATTGTGGGAAAAGCGGCCACTTCATCAAAGAATGCAGAGCCCGGAACAAGATACCCGAGCCTAAAGGTCCAAGCCATAACAAGGTCCAAGCAGTAGTCCAGCAAGCTGGAGAGGAAGACACAGAAGCAGAAAACTAAAGTTACAGGAGAAGGCTGAGTTCTCTTGTTCGGGAAGGGAAAAACCCAAGATCTCACTGATGGACAACACCCTGCAAAGCTCAGTTGCGCACGTAAGCATGCAAGTGACCTTGTGGATCCCAGAAGGTGAACAGGTGGTATTGTCGGCCCTACTGGATTCCGAGGCAAAGGGTAACTTTGTTGACTGCACCTATGCACAGAAGTTATGTGTTCCATGCATTAAAAAGAGCATACCGGAACCCGTGAAGCCAGTGGATAGTACAGCCCTCACCTCCAGACCTGTTAGGTATCACACAGTACCCGTGATTATACACTTCGGATTTCACTTTGAGCATGTACAGTTGGACCTCATCGATGCTCCCCAATTTTGACCAATTTTGGGTATGTCTTGTCTCAATTTGCATGATCCACTTGTCCACTGGGCCGATTGGTCCATAACTATGAACTCCCAATTTTGCCGAAACCATTGTACCAAGGACCAGGTGTTGGCGATGCAAGCAACAGAGAATCCGGCAAGACTACTCACCTTTGGCAGTGCTGCACTACAAGTTTGTTGTGTGGTGACCCTACCAGACATCTACCACGAATACCGGATGGTGTTCGATAATCAAAGGGCTAGTCACCTCCCACCTCATGGAGAGTATGACTGTTGCATCGACCTGATTCCCGGAGCAGCCATTCCATGTAGTTGCATCTACGCCTTGACTGAGCCCGAGACAAAACACCTGTGGAATTACCTGGATGACCATCTCGCCACAGGGTTCATACAACCATCGCAGTCACCAGCTTCGTCGCCTCTTTTCTTCGTGCCAAAGAAGGGGGGAGCTTTGTTTCTGTATTGACTATAGAGCTGTCAACCGGGTGACCATAAAAAGCAGGTACCCGCTCCCTTTGATACAAGTCCTTCTCGACCAACTGAAAGGGGCCACAGTATTCACCAAGCTGGACCTTCGAGGAGCTTACCACCTTGTCTGTGTCCGGCATGGTGATGAATGGAAGACCGTGTCAGGACAAAGTTCGGCCTGTTCGAGTACCAAGTGATGCCCTTCGGCCTCTGCAATGCTCCGGCAGCGTTTCAGTACTTTATGGACGACGTATTACGGGGGTATCTGGATGTGTTCTGTATAGTGTATATAAATGACATCTTGATATACTCCGATAGAATACCGACACATGTGAACCATGTTAAGGCTGTACTGGAATGATTACAACAACATCACCTGTTTGTTAAGCTCGAAAAGTGCTTGTTTCATACAACAGAAGTGGAATTCTTAGGATACATCATCAGCCAAAGGGCATCCAAATGGATGATAAGAAGGTTGCAGCAATTACACAATGGACCTCTGCGACCAGCATCAATGCCTTGCAAAGCTTCCCTGGCTTTGCCAATTTTTATCGGCGCTTTATTAAGGTGTATTCCAACATCATTCATTCCATCACTCGTCTGTTATGAAAAGGCGTAGCCTTTACATAGTCCCCAGAGGCAGAACAAGCTTTCCAGACATTAAACAGCATTTCACGCAGGCACCAATCCTGAGGCAACTGGACATCACACTCCCGTTTATACTGGAGGCGGGTGCATTACATTTTGCCATGGGAGGGGTCCTATCCAAGAGACACTCAGACACCGGTCAACTTCACCCAGTAGCGTACTATTCCTGGAGATTCACTCCCTGTGAGCTGAATTATGGAATTACTGACAAACAGCCATCAAACAGGTGTCCGAGGAATGGCATCACTATCTGATGGGGGCTCGCCATGTGATAGAGATCTATTTAGACCATCGGAATTTGCTGCTCCTGACTACAGTCAGGGCCCTAACGTTTTGACAGGTACAATGGTCTTTGTTCTTTTCAGACTACGACTTTGTTATTAAATACCGCCCTCGACCACAAAACGGGAATGCTGACGCCCTATCCAGATCACCTGCCTCTCTCAGTGACCGGTTGCAAGCAGTACAAGAG
The DNA here is from genome assembly GCA_963921515.1 of Calotriton arnoldi. Taxonomy (NCBI): domain Eukaryota; kingdom Metazoa; phylum Chordata; class Amphibia; order Caudata; family Salamandridae; genus Calotriton; species Calotriton arnoldi. Next base: position 289,818 of record CAWUFW010009697.1, on the reverse strand, counting down.
ATACAAGTGCGGCCATTGATCCTCTCGAAATTACCTGTAAGAGAAGAACAACTATTGCTCATCACAAGAACAGACGACTTTTTAACCCACCTGCAACACCAGTTATGTGAGGTGGATGCTGACTCCTGGAAAGCAGAAGACCCCACAAAGAGAACCCATCATAGGGCCTTATATATCCCTAGCAAGATGTTACAAGAACCGATTCTGGGTTGAGTACATGATTCATACTTAGGGGGGCTTGCAGGCATACACAAAACCATAGCCGCTATCCAATGGTTCTTCTGGTGGCCCACGGTTCCACAGGATACACGGCAGTACATCACCACAAGCACCATCTGTGCACAAGGCAAGGCCATGCATAAGCAACCTGCAGGCTTGCTGCGCCCTATCCCCTTACCACCGGCCCGTGGCACACTGTTTCTATGGACTTTGTAGTAGAAATGCCCAATAGTGACGGAAATACTGTGATCTTGGTGGTTATTGACCACCTAACCAAAATGGGGCACTTCATTGCTCTCCCCAAACTTCCCACTGCTACGGAACTGGCCACCATCTTCCAACAACACATTCTGAAACTACACAGAATCCCAGCCGTCTTAATTACGGACTGTGGATCACAATTCACGACCCGCTTTTGGTCACATCTCTGCAAAACCATGCATATTGACTTCAGGTTATCAACCAGTTATCACCCTCCAACTGATCGAAAAATAGAGAGATTAAACTAAACCATGGAGCAGTATCTCCGCTGCTTGGCTTTACAACACAGGGAAGATTGGAACAAACTATTGTGGATGGCCGAATTCGCCTACAATAATGCAGAACACTCATCATTAGGCTATTCTCCCTTCTTTTGCATGAATGGTTTCCATCCCAACATCTTACCCTTCGAATGGCCACCTAAGTCACAACACCCTTCAGTTCAGGAACACCACGAACTTCTTCGTGGTATTCTACACACAGCTAAACAACAGTTGAGAGAAGCCCAGGACGCCAATAAACATTATGCAGAAAAAAAACGCTCAACTGAGCCTTCTTACCAAGTGGGAGACCAAGTTTGATTGACCACAAGACACTTAGCATTGAAAGGTAATTGTAAATTACAACACAAATACGTTGGCCCGTATGCTATTACACAGATCATAAATCCTGTAGTCGTGAGATTAGATCTACCCCCCACTATGCATATACACCCGGTATTTCATGTATCCCTATTACTCCCCTGTTCCCCAGGTACACGCATAACACATCCACCCCCACCAGTGGAGACTGCGGGAGAGTTAGAATATGAAGTCAAGCAAATCCTGGATTCTTAGGTCATATGTGGGTGGGTACACTACCTCATTGACTGGAAAGGGTTTGGGCCAGAGGAGCGGTCCTGGGAACAAGCATGTAACCTACGGACCCCTACACTGCTGCTTAGGTTCCATGCCTGTTATCCTGCCAAACCTGGCCACCTGCCGAGACGGCGGTCCTTGCAGGGGGGGGGTACTGTCATGGCACACAGGTCCTGGCTAGGAGGACCCATGTAAGAAAGCAAAACCTCCTACCAAAGGGGCTCCATTGGACTGATCACACCCGGCGATGGCACAGTGTACATCACACTGGGGTTCTAGGTGAACCCCTTCGTGAGGATGGATGGGAGGAAGTAGAGGATCCAGTGACACGTTAAATGCATATGAAGAGAGCCTGGTGTATCAAAGCGTGAATTGTATGCCTTGCAGTACACTAAGTATGACTGAATGCGGTATGGTGGAAACGTATGTTTGTGCCTACCTTGGTATGTAACGTGGAAGTGCATACAGCACTGTACAAGGGCACCGCAACCACGAGCATGGCTAAGGCAGGCGTTATGGCGGCACAAATAATGTTGCATGCAGCATACTCTCACGGGCACCGCAACCACAAGCATGGCTAAGGCAGCGTTATGACTTAATAACGTTGCGGGAGACTAAAGGACTTCATTTTCCATCATGCCCAGGCTCACGTCAACATGCCAACCCAGGTGGCCATATTGGAGCGTCGGCCGCAGGAGGGTACATAAACCACACCCACCGACCACGCCCTTGCTAGGCAATCCGCCTATCAGAGAAGCAGGTCCAGTTCTGCCGTCCGAATCGTAGAGTGTTCTGGAAGCAAGCTGCAACCAGACTCAGCCGTCGGGGGACTCCTCCCTGTTCCTGTGGACAGTCCTCCTGTCGTCCAGTCACGGGACCTGCGACATCGGCAGTGGCTCCTGAACTCAACAGGGAGACTCCCCTTCAGCTAAGTCAGCGCCGCCGAGGCCTCGTGCGCGCGCGTGACTAACCGTACTAATTTGTTGCTGGCACTATAGTTCGAAGCAGTTGACAGTGAGTGCTCATCGCTCCTAGGTGCTATTAACCTCGGAGTCACTACGGTGTTGGCGCATGCATTATCTCTAGTACTACTAACCCAGGATACGCATAACCGCATGTGGCTCTTGGAAAGCATGGGAGAACTTTCAATAGAGGTCGCAAGGCACTGATCTCTATGGACTTAAATTCTACTGCGCTTCCTGTTTCTATAGTTCTTAGACACACAGCTTGTACCACCGAAGTAAGCTTGTATACAGTTTCACCTTTGGCAGTTGAGTGTGACCCTGAACCTTTATTCCCGTATGCGTGGCGACAGAGCGTTTGAGGGGGCTGAGTCGCTGATAATCCCATTTGCCCTTCTCCCCCTACAGAGTGGATGTTTCCTGGGTCCAGTCCATACCCACATCAGCACCAGGACAAGTAGCCGGTGAGGGAGGTCCACTACAAGTCGCAGGCTGTCTTTATTATTTTGTCCCAACCGCCATTTCCCTTGACGTACTTCTCTGGGAGCAGCTATCTGTTCTCCATCGAGAACGGCATTGATAGTGGTCGGACTGTCTTCTGCATCGCTCCTGGTGGCCTAGATACATCAGGTTAGTGCACATGTGTGTTTGGCTTCTGACACCAATGAAACTGCGCAGGCGACCTCTGAGTTAACTGTTTATGTCTGACCAAATAGAGACTAAGGGCCACATGCAACAAGCAATTTGCGTTCGCAAACCGGCCGATTCTCAGAATCGGCCCGTCTGTGAATGCAAAAAATGCTTTTTAAAATATCATACCCTATTTTGCGATTCGGTAACCTGTTACCGAATAGCAAAATGGGTTTGCAATTCGATATTTGGAAGGGGCGTGTTTAGGGCGTCCCTTCCAAATATCGAATTGCTGCGGTATGTATGAATGTTTTGTGACCGTGAATGCGGTCGCAAAACATTCGCATTTTACCACCCACTTCAATTAGGTGTTAACTCATTCACAAATGGGAAGGGGTCCCCAGGGGACTCCTTCCCTTTTGTGAATGTTCGTAAAAGCATTTTTTAAGATCAGGCAGTGGTCCCATGGATCATTGCCTGCTCTTAAAAAATTAAAAGAAAACTTTTCATTTTACTTTTTGTAAAGCATCCCATTTTCCTTTCAGGAAAACGGGCTGCTTTACACAAAAAAGATTGCTTTATTTAAAAGCAATCACAGACACGGTGGTCTGTTGATGTCAGCAGGCCAACATCCCTGTAATTTTTGTGATTCCAAATGGGTCGCAAATTGAGACCTACCTCATTAATATTCATGAACCGGGTCATTTGCGACCCATTAGGAACTGCAGAAAGTGTTCAACACACTTTCATACATGCCGTTTATGATTTCTTAATTTCGAATCGCAAGGATTCACAATTAGGGAATCGCAAACGGTTTATTAATACATCTGGCCCTAAGACATTTAAAGGTAAAAAGTCAATATTCACAAATGGTACATACATTGAGATCACCAGCTTGAACAACTCTGGATAATTCCATGTCTTCAAGAGGTGATAGCTCCTTTTTGCAGAGCACATCTACAACACCAGAGCCATGCTAAAACTGCCTGATGCTTTTTTTAGCAACACTTGCTTAGCTCAAGCACCAGCCATGTGAAGTTATACAACTGACAAAGCCTTTTGTCACTTTCCACTAAAGTCTATAGTCAAAGGATTCCTATGCTAGCAGTACTTTGAAAACCATGTTATGGAACTCTGGGGAGTTCCACCAGTAATTTATATCTTTGTCTAAATAATCTCCTAAGTATTGCTACTGGTATTTTCAGTCTCACAGCGCACAATTTAGGCCAACTCTCAATTGCACAACGTTAGATAGGCACGGGGGTTTCTTCTGGGTAATAAAGTTACTTAAGTGCCTTTTTTCTTTTTAATATCTTATTTAGAACTTATTGTTTCACTATTCTATTTTTCTTCAAGGCTCAATTGATCCAAGGGGAGAGGATGGTATTACAGTGGCTGAAATTACGAGGTACATACACACATGCAAGAGAAAAACATATCGAGCCATACAATTCCATAATGTTATTCGATATACATGGATGGTTTCTCAAGTTTCCCCTTTGACACCTTAAGAACTTATCAAGTGCTGCAAACTAACAAAAACCTAACAATCTAAAACACAGACCTGTTACACATGCATACCTACTTATAGCGTCAAGTGCGCTGCAAAACAACCTGAGAATTCCTCTGGTTCTCATGTTGAGGATCAACTCTTCCCACACAAAACACCTTCCAACCAAGGTATCTTCCAATCACACATCTTTTCAGTGTGCAATTAATCAGTAAAACTAACAATGTTATGAAGCCACATTTGTGGCAACTGTGCTTTATCATAGCACCAGATAACAATTACAATGCTACACATGTGACTGTACACCACAAAAGGCAACTTAGCATCCGAATTCACACATACAACACTGCAACAATATACAACATACCACACAACATTATCAACAACTCAATACGCAACACCAGATTACATCACACAACCCATAACTTCACCATACCTCACAACACCAGGCACCAAATACTACAAGCTACCATCGCACGTTAGGTATCACAACAAATTATCATCATAAGCTTTATCACACCACCTATAGCCACTCAACACAATTCTGTATCATACCTCAGCATTCCATCCACACTATGAGCTGGCTACAACACCACAGCACTAGTTAAAGCACCTCACACAGTGCCACTCAGCACCCCATGCTCCACTGAATTACAAAGTAACAATATGTGACATACTACATGTGAGAAGCTGGCTTAGTATATGATGCACACTTATTTAAGTGGGCACACTGCACCAATCCAGACAATCCTTATGGTGATTTTAGTGGTTTTAGACAACCTTAGAAAGCTCTCTAAGTGGTAGCTGTTCAGAGCAGCCTTCAGGCTTAGTCCAGAAGGAGTGTAAAGCAGCTTGTTTTACCAGAACATAATCTTATTGGTATAGATTAAGTGAAAAAGAACCACACAGTGTATTTATAAAAATAGGTTTTTCTTTATAAGACACTCACTAACACATACAGATATCTCCTAGCCGGAGATATACACAATGCACACAATACTTTTCAATAGAAACAGGTAAGTAGCACGACATACACAGTGGTCACCAGGGGGGGACCAAACCATATACTAAATTAGTGGTATGCAAACCACGACTCGAGTCAAGACTGTACCCAGAAGATGTAGAAGTGCCAGGGACCCAAGGAACCACCCTAGGTGAGTATCTAGGAACCCCACGGAGGTCGTGTGCAGTGTGGGAACGCGACCACTTTCTCAATACTAGTCAATGGGTAAGCAGTGGTTGCAATTTTAAAGAAGAAGGACCCTTCCCAGTGGACTCTGAAGAAACCCCATGGAAGGCAGAAGGTAGGAGAGCCACCCCACCCATGGATACCCTAGGAACCAGGATACCTACACCAGGGAAGCCGGGTGCATAGGTGTGAAGTGGCGTCGGAAACCGCTGTCGTACCCAATGGAAGACTTCAGGAAGATGCCGCTGCTGGGGAAGGTGAAAGTGTCCAGTGGAACCCAAAGGTGTATTCAAGGTGAGAAGTACCTGCAAGCAGAGGGGACAGAGTCTATGTCACTCAGGAGTGACCAGGAGGCTCGGAAGACGAATGCCCACCGAAGTCGGGTGCTGCAGGGAAGAACACGGTGACCTTGGAGATGCAGCTGTGAGGACCAGGCGATGCTGTGGAAGACCAGGAGCCGTTCACGAGCTGTTCTACATCGGATGTCGAGAGTTGAGGGGTTGGTGTCCGTCGGGAGCACCAATAAGCCTTGGCAACTGCAAACAATGTGGAACGTGAAGAAGGTGCAGTGTCAGGACCAGCAAGATCCAGGTGACTCACCACAAGAAGGGGAGTCAAGGCAGGCCCCAAGCAATCAGGGGAGCCCACAGAAATCAAAGAAGAGCCTCAACAGGAGCCACAGGCCGAAGGCACTTGAGTCGCAAGAGGACCTCAAGTAGCTCACCAAAGATGCAGGCCCGCGGTGCAAGTGATGCGGTGAGGACAAAGATTTTGGTCACAGGAGGTGCTTGAGGTGGGGGCTACTTGGAGCCCAAAGATCTTGGAGGAAGGAAGCCAACAAGCCTTTGCAACAGCAAGTCGACGGGGTGCACAGGGGTTTGGTTCCTGCAGCTCCGACGAGGGATACTGCCCTCAAACTTAGTGAGAGGACAGGGCAGGCCTCGATGGATGTAAAGAACCACCACGTGTGTTGCTGAGCCTTTTGGAGTCCATGGGAGCCCAGAATCAGCAGACAGGTCAGTTTAGTTGTGGTGCCTGCAGATGCAAGGAAGTGACTCCTTCACTTCAAGGGAGATTCCTTCAGGTGTCTTGGATGTCCACAGGCCTTGGAAGGTTCCTGTATGGATCACAGGCATGGACGTTGCAGCGGACGAGCAGGGCAATGAGATCAGGAGCAGCAGGAGTCTTCCTAGTTGCAGTCTTTAGGCCCAGAGTGAAGTCCAGCGAAGTCCAGAGGGTCCCCATACGATGGAAGAAGAATTGGTGTCTCGAAATGAATCTTGTCCCACGACAAAACTAGGGACCTACCTACAGGTAAGCACTTAAGTACCCTAAGGAAAGGGTTGGGATGATTCAGGGTTCCCTCCCAGGGGAGGGGTCGGACAGTGGGGAGGATACTCACATGTCCTTTGTCCAGTTTCGCACCAGAGCGGGAGTCAACGGAGCTGATTTGAACTGGACTATGCAAGGAGGGCACCAAATGTTCCCTTTAAGCAGACTGAGTGTCGCTGGCAAGGGCTCCCACCCGGCCCCAATACACTAAACCCTGTCTGGGAGGTGGTCATACATCCCTGTGACAGGATACCTATTGTTCTGCCTTCCCCTGCTTGAGCTAGGCTCAGCAGCAGGAGGGCAGAATTGTGTCTCTGGTCGATAGCAGCCCTAGCTTGCTGTCCGGGTCTAGACAACTGGTACAGGGAGCACTGAGGGCCTCTCAGAGGAGCTTTTTAGTGCATGGAATCATACCTCTCACACAGTTTATGGTGTGGGGGTATGATTCCAATATGTTTGATGCCAAACATGACAGGGTTAGTTACAGCCAGTTTAGGGATGGTCATCGCGTAATGGCTCATGGCCAATCTATCAGCTTTTTAATTGCTATACTAAAAACTGGGAAGTTTGGTAGCAAACGCCTCAGCACATTAAACCCACACTGATGCCAGTGTGGGATTTAATGTAAAATGCACTCAGATGGCATCTTAGAGATGTCCCCCGAAACTCAACCAGCCCTGGTGTGGTTCCTGAATTGCTGCCCACCATTTGCCACCACCAGACAGGCTTCTGGAACCCTGGGTAGAGAACCTCCGCTCTCTCGGTCCAGAATCAAAGCCCATCCTGTGCAGAGTTGTCATGCCTCCTCGCCCAGGATGGGCTGGGTCCACGAAGGGGAAGCTTCAAAGGCCTGCCGCCTTTGGGAGCTGTCCCTGCCTTTTGCTGTCCCCAGCAACTGGGTCCCACCAATTCTGGCCCCCACTTTGGGAAGGAAAATCAGCAGGAAAAACCAAGCTAGGAAGAAAGGTGTGCCCACCTTTGCCAACCCCACCCCTCAGGTGGGGGAGGCGAGGTAAAGCACACATCCCAGTCCCTTCCATCTTAAAGATGAGGGGAACCAGCCAATCAGGGAGAGGCTCATGCCCCCCTCCTACTGGAGGGTGGCATAATAGGGGTATACCCACCCCAAGGGAGGGACCCATTGGTCCCGATATGCACACCCCTTTAAATGGCCCTAAATCTAGTATTTAGGGGCAACCCTGAACCTTGCCTCCTCGGATTCGAGGAAAGAAGGACTGAAGAGCTATGCTGACCCAGGAAGAAGAGGACATCTACTGCTTTGGGCCCAGACCTACTGGCCTGTCCCGACGTCGACTTCCCTACAGCGAAGAAACCAGCATGTCCAGCAGCCCCCATAAGCCCAGATGATCTGCCCTGTTCTCCCCTTACAGTCTCCCGAGAGCACTGGATTTGCTCAACAAAGACTCCACAATAAGGATCCAGAATCAGGTGACTACGCTATTCTGCACCACTCTGCACCCGATGCCCATGGCCCGAATTCGAGTGGCCCAACACCACGAGGAGGTCCCCCAGCGATCCTGACCTGGGTTCTGGTGATCCCCGACCTCCCTCAATGTTCAAGTAGATGCCTGCAGCCTCAACCTGAAGGGTCTCTCTGACCGCGACAGGAGCTGGTAAGAATACCCGATGCCAGAAGACACCCCTGCACTGGACGCCCCACTGCCTTAGGTGGCCCAACCGACAGTGTCCAGGCATCTCCCAAGATCCCAACTTACCTCTCCAGCAGGTGGTCGCCTTCAGGAAGCCTTCCTGCCCAAGCCTACAGCAACTTCACTGCACCGAAGGTTTCCCTTGAAAAGAACAGGGCCCACGATGTCTTTTTGGCACCTTGCACCCGGCCACCCCAATGCCACTGGTGGTGCAACTCCTGTGCTGATTGTTGGCCCCTGCAGTGCTGACCTTAACTTAAAGAGCTTTGCTCCCACACCCGATTGGCCTGCTCGTAAGCTGTCCCTAACCGAAGGCCCCCTTTGCCCAATTGGCTAACAATGGACCTCTGCACTCTGCTCCCGGCCACCCCATTGCCACCGGTAGTGCAACTTGAGTGCCCATCCAGACTTGGGCAACCTTGGTCCTAACCCCCAAAACTCCCACTCGTACGTCCCTTAGGAACCCATGTTATGAGATTTTGGGTCTAAAATGCTCTAAGTGTTGAACTGATGTTTGTATGGAGAAAAGCAAACTAAACTGCAAATTATAAAGTCTTACTTACCGTGTATTATGAGAACCTTGGGTGTGGTATCTAGGGATACCTCTCCCAATCATCAAAGTAAATCAAAAGTAACTAAAATGTATTCTGAAAGTAGTTACTGTGTAATTCAAACTGCCTTTTAAAGTGATACAAACCTGTAACAACTACAAATCCATCCTCAATTGCATTTCTGTGTAAAGGTGTACAATTTAAAGTATATTTTACCTACCTGTACCAAGTCCTGCTTGGTTCTAAAAAATAAAACACCAGTATACCTTTTTTTATACTTGCCCAATTGGTCTGGATTCAGTCTGAGTGCGTGTATCAGTCTTGATTGAGTGAATACAATAAATGCTTAACACACCGTCTGGATAAGCCCAACTGCTCACCCACACTACCTCAAAGACAGCTCTTAGTACTTACCTAATTTAGCTTATGTTATACCTCTGGGAACTCCCTGGAATCTGTGCACACTATACCTTACTTTGGTATATAATATACATAGCCAGCTTCCTACATTTTTGTTTAGTCAAATAGGCTTAGAGAATGGTGATCCTGTCTGACAAGGTGTTGGGTATCTTAAACTACTTTAAGACATTTATCTGTAAGGGTCCTGGGTAAGGACTTTGGTATGATTCATGTGTACTTGTGTAATCTTATTCAATTTTCCCCCATTTGAAATCAGAATTTTATTACTCTATATCTGCAAGCCCCCATATTGAACTGTATATTAAACTTTCTGAATATTTCACTCAAAAATCACTGCTACATCTTGCCCAGGGTGCCAAAAAATTGAAAAGATGACAGTAGACAGAGCAACAGTGATAAGTAGAGGTAGCCTGAAAAGAGAGGTTAAGACACTTATGAAAGATCACTTTTCCTGTGGGTAGCCTAGAAGGTAGGACTCTTTGAGTAACTTCTCATGTCTTAATACCTCTGCTGTACTTGAAGCTTCAGGAATTCAGAATTGGAACTGTAAATTCAAAAGCTACACAACAAGCCACTGCAAGGAGGCTGGTGTTCGCTTTTGGGAGGCATAGACACCTGTTGACACCTTCTCTTTATTTGGGTTTACTTTGATAGTTCTTAACTTTTTATATTCCAAGGTAGTCAGATGTGTTGCCCCTTCATTACTACTAGCAGCTGTGATGGCTTGTTTTGTTTGGGGGATGAGGGGGTTGGTTATTTGCCTGTTCGATCTGGCATCGTCTGCATAGTTCTCCCCTAACATTTTGCCTTCAACCCTGCTATTTTTGGTGGTGTTTTTTTGACGGCTCTGTTTTGTGGTGGCTCTGTTTTGTGGCGGCTCTGTCTTGTGGTGGCTCTGTCTTGTGGCGGCTCTGTCTTGTGGCGGCTCTGCCTTGTGGCGGCTCTATCTTGTGGCGGCTCTATGTTGTGGCGGCTCTGTCTTGTGGCGGCTCTGTCTTGTGGCGGCTCTGTTTTGTGGAAGCTCTGTTTGTGTCTTTTTGGCAGCTATCTGCATCCCACTATTTAGTTCTCCCCTAACTTTTTCATCTTCAACCCTCCTATTCTTGGTGGCTCTGATTTTGGCAGCTGTTTTTTCCATCTCAGTACTTGGGAGCTCAGGGTTTTGTAGCTCGGTACTTGGCCACTCAATATTTGTCGGCTCTCTTTTAGGTATCTTAGTATTTGTCAGGCTCAGTATTTGTCAGGCTCAGTATTTGGGCAGCTCAATATTTGGGCGGATCAGTTTTTGGGGGCTCTTTCTATTGTGGTGCATTTCTTTTGATGTACCTCTTATTGCTATTATAGCCACTAACTGAATCACTATTATGTTAACAGGATGCTTCTTTCCTGTCTCTGAGTTAAGCCTGCTAGAGCTTCTGGTCTTGTACTCACTAGTTTGTTATGTGTTGAAAAAATATAGTAAAACAATTACTTTTAAACAACTTTGTTTAGTCACATGGGCTTAAAGAATGGTGATCTCACCTAATAGGGTGTTGGGTGTCTTCAATCCACTTCAAGAGCCATATTCGTAAGGAACCTGAGTAAAGACTTTTCATTGATTCAAGTGTACTTGTGTCATCTTATGGAATTTTTTCCCCAATCGAAATCTGAATTTTATTACTCAGTATCTGCAAATTCAGCCCACACCTGTTGCCAAATTGGGTACTTGATGGATGGCTAAATGGGTCAAAAAATGAGCAGAAGTGTGTGATCAAAAAAACAGGGCGTTTAAAGAAAGGAGCAAGGTAGTTTGTTGATGTCATGGTTGTTCAAAGTCTGTGGGAATGCTAATAGGGGGAAAGGTCGTAACTGGTGGAATACTGAAAGAGTTGTTAAGATGTCTCATAGAAGGAAGGATTCCAACTGGATTCTGAGCATAAACCTGGAAGGAGTGGAAGATCTGGCTGTGGGGAAGTTCTGGTCAATACTTGGGAGAGTAGAGTTATCCCCCTATTCAAAAGGAGTTCTCAATAAGATGGTTGCCAATGAGGTTCTGATGAAGTTCCTTGTCTATTGGTTCTTCTGTTCAGTGATTTAGAGCCACGCTCACTATTACTTCTGTTTTTTATTGTTGGTTTTTTCTTCCTATTTTGTAGTAGTGTGTTCTGCGAGGTTAAGAAAAGAAGTCATGCAGTAGTTTACATGTCACCTGTATGATTCAAGACAAAGCCATGTCTCTATACAATTACTCATTAGGGTTCATAGAACGTTTGGAGTAGAATTGTACTGGGCAATGTTGGGTGGGTGCTACAGACTGACGGATAAACCTGTGTGCGCAGTGTGTTGTCCCTTGAATTTAACCACAGCTGCCAAGTTTCCCAGGTCCATGGGTGACTGGTTAATCCAATCCTGTTTTTTTCTTAGAAATCAGGGACTTGTAGTCCTGGTTTCATACTAGGTTAAATAAGACTGAGCCCCTAAAAGAAAATAACAGAATTGGCCTAACTACTCTAGCATGGATATGGGAAACTTGGCAGCTATGTTAAACTGAACAGAAAACGTACCTTATTTGTCTATGCGTTGAAGTTATTTACTACAATTAGAGGTGGGTGTGCCACTGAAAACTTGGGTCAGGCTTGAGTCTGAAACCTGGTACTTGCTCAGCTCAAGGTCCTGTTGGATCCTCAAGCCCATAAAGAGCTTAGCTTTCATGTGGATTCTGCCTGTTACCCTTGTTTCACCCAGGATGTGGCCTAACAACCAAAGCAGCTGACTTTGGAACTAGGGAACCATGTTCAAGTCTTAGCGCAGGCTCAACATTCTGTGATACTGGGCAAATCACTAAATCTTCCCATGCCTCCCATGTGCTATATAAAATCTGCACAAAGAGGTAAAAACAAAGTATTAACATAAAAAAGATACAAATAGATACCCAATTAGTGGCTGATTGGTGCAAAGTGAAACCAGAAAAAATGGATAAATCGTGGCTACCTCACTTAGTGTGATCTTACACAAATATTTTATTTTACCAAAACTCCTTAATCTTCTTATTCGCATTTGAAAGCACTTTCAAATACATCAGTTCAGAATACCAGCTGTACACAAACCTGCTGTGTTTGATTTAATAGACTATAATGTTGCACTATAATACAGCCCTGCCAAGTACCGTGCATTAGGGGTTAGACTAACGCATTTTGATGTTGGTGTCTGCATCACCACACTAAAATGCATTAGTCATGCATGTATGTCTCCTCTTTATTGAGTGTGCGATGAGGCGCTGTAGAATAATTAACTAAAGCGGTTTGAGTGCTTGCCGTGCCTGTCTCAAACAATTTATTTAGCTGTGCTCAGTGTTCACAGCTGCCAGCATCAGGGGAATCGTTCGTTGCTATGTGTTGAAATTCACTGTTCACACCAAAGGTAAAAGTAAGAGTTTATTCATATACACAAAATGGCAACCTGCAAGGAGCGTCCACCCAACAGGTTTTCATTCCTTAACTGCCGTTTGCCCATTTTACGCTCTGTTAACATTCTAAGTTCAACATCCTGAAGAACCCATTTCAAAACAATTAACATAGAAAACACAAACACTTTCTACCGTGACCCAAAGATGCAACATACCTCCCCCAAATAAACAAGAGAAAAAAAAAATACTAAAATGAATATCATAATATAACATTGTTGATCATAAAATGAGAAGAAAAAAAATAATCTAGTTAGCTATATACAATATTCACAATATTCTGAAAGGATGTTCAAACGACGTCATGAAAAATTGCTAACACGAAAAATCCTATAAATATTTGGGAGGTTTCATTACTCGGCTAGATTGTCTAACAGCATCATGTACTACCATTTGCCCCGGATTTAACAACATCATCAGAAACTTCATATGTACATGGAATTGTATCACCAACATTATTTGTTAAGTTTGCCAGTGATTCCCCACTGATATCAATACCAGAAGTAAATTAACCACCAGTGTTACCTGTATCTTGCTGAATTTGATTCATACGAGAATCATTTCCTATATCATTGCCTGAATTCAACCTCATCCTCATGGGACCAAAGTCATCATCCTAACTTATGCATCCTTTCACGACACATCCACATACTTTATCAACCTTTCTTATACTCCATCATGTTCCATTCCCAACCTGAACAAATCCTTTGCTCATATTATACACAATACCAGGTTTACGCACTTTAACCAAATCTCCAATTTTGAAATTTTGCTCTTTAGCATGATGTGTAGATCATATCAATTCTTACTTTTTCCTGGATTTTATTGACCTTCCTATACATATCACAAATTTAATCTCACACTCCTTGCTTACCCAATCCTGGATATACAAAGGAGAAAGACTTGAAATGGGATCTTTCAACCAAAGACGTTTAAATAGACTAACTGCTGTGGTGGAATGTGGTGTTACATGGTAATTCCAAAAATGCTCTCTCAAAGCAACTTCCACATCTAATTTTGCACTTACAGCTAACTGTAATGTATCTTTCACACTTCTGCTATCTGTCTCTTCCATTCCATTACTCTGCAGGTTTTACAAAGCCACAGTGATATGTCTGATACCAGTAGTATCCAAATATTGTTTCATTTCATATGAAACAAATTGGATGCCATTATCGCAAACCAAAAATTTAGGATATCCTTCTATTCAAAATACCTTTTCGAAAAAACTAATAACAGATTTGGTATTAGATGTTCTATTTCAGTCATGATAAAGCCATTGAAAATGGTAATCCACCAACACAACTGTATAATGCTTACCTCTAGGAACACCAACAATCGGCCCAACAAGGACAATGGCAAGTTTCTCCCATGGTTTCAATGGATACTCAGTCGAAATAAGTGGTGAGTTCCGAACATAACACTTTTGTCTGCATTCCTACATAAACAAAATGAACTAATAAACATTTCAACTGAAGAATCTATAGTGCCACCAATAATGCTCTCTGAACCTTTTTTTTGTAGAGGTTATTAATGGATGACCTTTGTGTGCTAATGCAATAAGCTTGTTGTGTAACGCAATTGATGGCACTACTTTATCTTCTTTCAATAATAGTACATTTTCCACACTTAATTCGTCCTGAACTTTACAAAAACTTTGTAAATCTTTACAACGAACCCTTTCCTTTGGGCATCAATTACTCATACTTCCTTATTTCAATTAATTCTTTGTCTTTTTCCTATTCCTGTAACCAACTTTCTTTAGAAATTCCATCATTTGACACTGTGCCTCCTTCAAATAATCCAATTACACATTCCACATCATCTTTAACAAAAACTTAAATCCTCAAACTTGTTGAGAAACCTGGATAAAAAATCTGCCCTTCAATTCTCTTTGCCAGAAATATGAGCGACTTAAACATTTAACTCGTTCAACCTAGACAAAAGATGCACCAATGTAGGAGAAGCTCTGCCTAGTCCATTCTCACCTAACAAATACTGTAAGGTTTTATGATCAGTCCAAAGTACAAATTTACAGCCCTAAATATATGTAGCAAAATGTGCAGTCGCCCACGTGCGGGCCAAAGTCTAACGTTTTATTGTACTGTACTTTAATTCAGCATCTCTCCAACATCTGGAAGCAAAAGCAATATTATTTTCTTAGTTCCCACATTCTGACTTAACACAGCACCAATCCCAATGGAACTAGACTTCACAGTAATAATGCAGGGTACCCCTTCTTTTAAAGGTTTAAGTGCTGATTCTTCCACAATTGTCTTCTTAGTTTACGCAAATGACATATTCTGCTCCTCACTCACTCCACTCAAATTTAACCCACCTATGAAGCAATTTTTTAAGAGGCTCAGTCATCACTGCAAACCCTTCTACAAAGCATGAATAATATTCACACAATCAAAGAAAAGATTTAACTTGTTCCACATTTTCTGGAATATGTGCTTCATTTATAGCTAAAGACAGATCCCCCTTAGGTTTAATACCCTCTGATGTAAGGTAATACCCTAAATATTCCACATGTTGATTGAAATTTTTGCACTTTTGTAATTTAACTGTCATTCCATGTTCACTTAAGATTTTCAAAACGTAGTCAACAATCCTGTTGCGCTGTTCCTTTGTGCTAGCATGAATAATGATATCATCTTGCAAAGCATGCACTCCATGCATCGAAATCAAGGATGTTATACATCCGTTTCTGAAAAACTGATGCCAACCCAAATGGCATCCTTATAAAACTATATGCACCAAATGGTGAAATAAATGTCGTCAGCGATCTACAAACTTCACTCAATTAACTTGACAATATGCTGATCTTCATCACCCAACTGAGCAAAAGTCTCCAAAATCTTAGGAAGAGGGTGGCAATCAACTAGGGTATTTTTATTTATTGATCTAAGATCAGCACACAAACAAATGTCTCCATTTTTATTTTTGCAACAACTAACAGCAAAACCCATTCTGATTAATTGACTGGTTCAATCACACCATCTTTCTCCAGTTGTTTCAAATGCTCTGGCACTTGTGATCTTATACTCAATGGAATATTCCAAACTTTATGTCTTACCGGAACGACAGACTCCTTCAAAATAATTGTATGTGAAAACCCTTGTTCACAACCAAGTCTGTCTTCAAACACATTTTTATATGTGTCCAAAATATCCTGTAACTCTCTGTTTTCCAAAGATACCAGTGTTATAGGACATGAAGTACCAGGCCTTAATACCATGCCAAGCTGCCTTGGTCCTTTCATCCTAATATGTTACACCCTTTTTTAGCAATGAAAACTTCCACGTCCCAGATTACTATTCTTATTCGTATAAGGCTTTGCAGAATTTATAATCGTACCAACTGAACTTGAGGAAGTACCAGAGGAAGTATCGGCCTCATTTTTATTGAATTCCATTGAGGCCACTGCTGATCATTCAATTCCTTTAGCAATTTCAATTGTTTCACAAAAAGTGGAATTGTGGCAGCTTAATAATTGTTCCTGTGTTTTCTTGTTGAAACATTCCATAAGGATTTGATCTCTGAGGTACTGGTCAATAGATCCTTCACACTCACATGAGGAATCCAAAACATGTAGCTCGGCAACATAACTATTGATGGATTCATCAAAATATTGTTTACTTGTGAAAAATGTGTGCCTTTCAACAACTATGCTGGGTTCCTGACAAAAATGTTTCCCTAGTCTTTGAACTGCTTCCGAATACTTATTCAAAGTACCAAAATGAGATATATCTGCATCAATTTCAGGTAGGTGATCAAATATACGTTGCCCTTCAGCTCCAAGGCAACTGTACAGTATAGCGAATTTTCTCTTATTTTCAAGTTTCTTTCCATTAATAGCAATGAAATATTATTCAAAGTTTATATTATTGTCTTCATCCTACATTAGGATTTCCAGGCACTTGGAAGAAAGGTGATGGAGCACTAACCCCCTTGCATAGTCTCAATGTGAAAGGATAAAATATACCACTCAGAAACGTAGTATGCACCAACAATTAGAAAAAAAGACTAGCTGGCGTTATCCTAGAAAACAAATAAAAAAAAACAACATAAAAAATGTTACTTCGAATCCAATTGTTAATTCTTGAATCAGTCACTGGATACGTTGAGGGAAATAACCACTTCCAAAAGATCAGTGTAACGCTCAATCTAACACATGCAGCTGAGGGTAACTGCACGTCAAAATATAATGGTCACGCAAGCAGAACAACGTGATTGCATGACAAAGAAAGACGCGTCAACATTGACTCAATAGGAGTCACACATCCAATCAAGGAATGCACAGTGACTAGCATACGTGATCAAAGGCTGATCCGAAATGAGGCAACCAATGCTTATGCTCCTTTCATTTATGTCAATAACTAGAAAACAATGGAGTAACATGTATGTTATCATGTCATCTAGTCCGTTGTCTGACGTATGTGTCATATCATACTATATACTCCGTGAATGTAGTTAACAAAATGCAGAACTAAGGGGCACATGCATCAAGCATTTTACTGGTCGCAAACGGGCCAATTCGCAGAATCGGCCCGTTTGCGACTTGAAAAATGCCTTTTCCGATGCATGTAACTTTTTGCATTCGCAAAATAGGTAATCGCAATTTTTGGCGATTACCTAAATTGCGAATGCATTTAGGGAATCGCAATTTGCGATTCCCTATTTGAGATGCATGTAGCATTTCCTAAATGCGAGTGTGCATTTAGGAAACGCTAATTACCATCAACTTTTTTCAATGAGCTATGTAGCGCACACATGCCATGTGTGTGCTACACATTAGCATACTTACCTTTTTTGGGGGGGCCTTAGGCCCCCAGGCACCCTTGGATTTGCATTCGCAAATTGTGATTACCAATTTGGTAATCTCAAATTGCGAATGCATTCCCATTCATTCCTATGGGCCTGTTGGCCCATAGGAATGAATGGGAATACATTCCCTAATAGCGATTCGCAATTTGCAAATCGCTATTAGGGAATGTTAAGGATTCGCAAGATTAATTGCGAATCCTTCATGCATAGGCATTTGCGATTAACAAATAGCGAATCCTTCAAATTCGCTATTTGGTAATCGCAAATAATTACCTTGATGCATGTGCCCCTAACTGTTTCCAGTCGGAACCTGTTCACGCATAAATCAAAGAACAGCCATATAACTTCAGAAGCCGTCGGCCCTAGACAGTAGTCATCCAAAACTGTCTCTATATCCAAAATTGACACCTGGTGCCAGTACCAACACTGAAGATGCGCGATGTTCAAAATTGCAGGTAAGTTCAGCTCGTCACCAAATGCTAAAATCCACTGCTCACACAGAAGGTAAAAATAAAAAGCTTATTTGTATTGCCAACCAGCAAGAAGCGTCCACTCAACAGGTTTTCATTATGCAACTACCATTTGCCCATTTGACTCTCCGCTAACATTCTAAGTTCAACATTCTGATATTTGTCATAAAATATTGGAGTTTTTGAATTATAATCTTGACCCCATTTTAGATCGTCTGGGCAAGATTGAGAGCAAAATATCGAAGTCGAGATCAGTTCTGTCTGCCCAGTTGCCAGCGGTTGTGTCAACGGGGGTCTCATCTGTTGGGCCTGTGTCGACTAGTTCTTTGCCCCGCCAGCCTGAGCCTCTAGAACCCCCCCCCCTCCGAGTTTGGTAATATCAACTAAGCACAGCTCTCATACTGCCCCAGTAGTAAGGGTATCAAACGTGCAGGAAAACATGGGTGGTAGAGGTTTTGGGAGGGATTCTGGGGCAGTGAGTAGTCCTTCCGCCTAAATGGGCCATTTCTTTCCCCAGCTCCCACCAGAGTGTACCCCTTATGTGGTAGTCTTGAAAAATGTGCCAACCTTAAAACCTCCCCAAAGAGAAGACCATCTGGCACTGAAAAATAAAATAACTCATTGGCTGGGGTCAGGTATGGGGTGGTCACATGATTTTTCAAGGCGGCTTATAATGGTTAGAAGGTCCCCCTGGGTTGGCCCGGAAATAAAGGAAGTGAGTGGGGACTGCGTGATAGTTAATTTCAAGTCTCCCCTCATTGCCAGCTCAACTCTGAGGTTTCTTTTAATAAACATCACCATTCACCCAGCCGTATTGAGGTACCTTTAGGTTACTTTTATATGCCGAAGGTTCTCTCTGCAAGGCATGGAAAAGTCGTTGTACATCCCCGGAGGGTTGCAAACTCATTTTATTATGTTGCGGTGAGGAATTCATTTGAAGCACTTACTCCCCTGGAAGATCTGGATTGACTTTCCACCCATGAGTGTAAGGAAGTTCCGAACTGTGAAAATGCTCATTAAGGTGGCGTTGAGTCTAAAGATCCTTTGGGACAGGTAGAGCAGGGTAGGTCTCCAAAGAGAGATGTTCGCATGTCCCCTGCTGGGTTTGGGCCCTTGAGAGGGGGGCTAGGCAGAAGAGATTGAGAATTATGTCATGGAACATTGCAGGTGTCCACTCTAAACTCTTAAATCCAAATTGGCTCTCTACTGTAAATAATGTGGACATCGTTTTACTTCAGGAGACATGGGCCATTGACGACTTTGGTATAAACTACTAAGGGGCTGATTACGATGTCGGGCGGACTGATGTCCCCCCGACACCATTGCGGAATCGGGACCGACCAACCTCCGGTCGGCAGTCCCGTCCACATTATTTGGATGCGGTTGCATAATCCCATTTCTCTATGGGAGCTTGTGCTGCGGTCGGAAACCAGCCGCAGCACAAGGTCCCATAGAGAAGTGGGAGTTTGTGTAAATCCCTGCACCGCGTGCCTGCCACGTGGTGCAGGGATTTACAGGGGGACACCTAGGGGCCCCCAAAGTCGCTTTACAACAGGCTTTTCATGTCGGAAAGCCCAACATGTAGCCTGCCGCAAACCGACCTCATAATCCCCACATTGGAAACGCCGTTCGTAGGATATTATGTGCGGCCTCCGTCTGCCCGTCGAAAGCCAGACGGATTGACCGGCCGGTTTCAAATCCGACAGCCTTCATTGTAATAAGGCTGTCGGATCTGAAATCTTGGATTTCAGTCGGAAAGCCTCCAACCTGTGGTTGGAGGCTTTCCGAACAACATCCTAATGAGGTCCTAAATGTAGTCCTGCTGCTCCATAACGTGCTAACAGAGCTAAGGGGGAGGTTTAGTTATTCTGTGCCCTGTCAAATTGACAGGTATTTGGCTTAGAACAGTTTGCATTATGCCTATCAATTGGTTTTATTGCAGACCACATATTGTTTTGATGTGGTTTTGGTCAATTTATATAGCAATGTATTTGATTCTCGTGTAACTGAATTAGTTGATGATATGGAGAGCGATTTAGTGATCTTCCTGGATAGCCATCATAAAGAGCCACTGATTGTTTGAGTGGGGATTTCAATGCAAGGCTTTGCGGTAAAGCTGATCCCTCCTCATGTGGTTGGAGATTTCAAAGGGGGAGGAGTATATACATTTTCAGCATACACTTTTTGGGGAGGCCCTGAATAGATTGTTGATCTCTAGATGTTAGCTTTTGCTTAGCTTTTGCTAAAGAATGTAACACTTGGGGTGCCCCCATTTACACTACTTTTAATGGTGCACAAAAGGACAACGGGATTGATTACATTTTAGTGTCTCTGGATTTAGCTAAACTAATATTAGATCACAATTTATCACTCTCATGTATTAGCGACCATAATCCACTCATCTTAGTTTTGGGCCGTATATTGATGGGGAATATGGGACAGCAGGAGAACCTGGCCCCCTTTTACTCGTGTACTGAGGGTGTCCAGATAAAATGGGAGATGGTGAACAGGGATACCTTTTTGGACAAATGTGTGTGAAAAAACAGTGAGGAATTCTCAGTACTTACCCAGGAGGAGGAGACATTAGAAAACATCTCCAATGTCTTTAAAAGTGTTTGCTTTGCAGTGGACATGGGGCTGAGGCAGTCGAATGCTTCAAAACAGTTCTCCCCAACAGGCTGGTTTAACCACGCTTGCACAGTGGCCCATAGGAAACTGAAACTGCCTCTTTTTGCCAAACCCTGTTTAAAAAACGATATAGTGAATGCAAGAAGTTATAAGTCTATTCTGGATGTCAGGAGATCTCTGTTAAGGGAAGAAGCCTGGGACGATCTATCAAGAGCTTCTGCTTTGAAAGATTTGTCACTATTTTGGAAACGTTGCTAATCGGCCTTTCTTTACAGGGTATGAAAAACCTTCAATGGATACGGTTATCCCAGTGGAGGCATAGGTCGCTCACTATAAAACTAATTTCAACCCAGATAATACGGCTCCTAATCTGGAGGGAGAAGGTGAAGGAATAGTTTACGGTAGCCCATAGCTGTATTCCAACCTCTCCAAGGCTATTGTAGTTAAGGATGTAATATCCACCCTTAGCACCCTTAGGCAGAGTGCAGTTGGGAAAGTTCCTGGCCCGATGGTGTTCCCCTAGACCTTTTTAAAGATAATATTGGATTGTGGGCCCCGATTTTAACAAATGTCTTTAAAATAGCTACCATCAGGGCGGATCTCCAACAAACCTGGAGGGAAGCGGTAGTGGTCCCCATCTTTAAGAAAGTTGACAAACATGATCCCTGCTGCTGCCTACCTATTTCCTTACTAGATAGTTCCCTCAAGATCCTCGGTAGAATTATAGCAGGTAAACTAGAGGATTAGTTGGAGGGAAAAGAATCATTACCCAGCTTCCAGTATAGGTTTCGTTCTGGGTTGGGGACAGTTGAGCAATGTTTGAACCTTCAGTTCCTCATTGGCAAGTACGTCAAGGCAAGGGGAGGATCCATTCACCTAGCATTAATGGACCGCTCTTCAGCCTTTGACACAGTTAATAGACCCAAGCTCTTGGGAATTATGGCAAGGATGTGAACGGTTGGAGAACCCGGATAGATAGAGCTATAGCATGGAGTTCACTATCAAAATCCAAGTAAATTCCATAAGTCACTGATAACGCATCTCTTGCTGTGTTATTTACAGAAACTAATTTTGATGGACTGGTGGTCATGATATTCTAAAAGAAGGAGTAGCGATTAGCAACTTCTCAGTGTTTGGCCCCTGAAGAAGGGAGCTTCATCCCGAAATGCATTGGGCAACAAAGATATGATTGGAAATGAAATACCTAAATGATCATTTGTTTAAAAGGCCATCTTATCAGTTTTTTTTAGATCATATTGAAAACAAACTATGTTATCATGTGATCTCATATCAGTGTATGAATATTAGAACTACAATAAGAATGGTAAATTGAGAAATTTAAATGCAATTTGCTGAAAATTTTTAACTAGTTATTTTAGTATTGTTTAAACATGGGTTCAAAAATCATTGATAAAATCAGTTGCTGTGCAGCAGGTTACAGGTGATCAGCGACACTTGAAAATACAAGCATTACTACACATGTGCAAGGCAGTCACACATCCCTGAGTAGCATGCTAAACACAGAAAAAACAACAATCCTACATGTTAAGCTACCTTAAATCGACATATCAACAGGAGTGCGCACTATCCATATGTTCACACAAGGATGGGAACTGACCAGGCCATAATTGGCTTACTGCAGAGGATGTGCTGAGACTGTCTGATTAAGGTCAGGTTTGGCACTGAGGGTGAACTTTCCCCTGTAATTAAATCATCCATGGAGTCAGACAGGGGTGTGTGAAGGCCCCCTTATTATTTCTTATCCATATTAGTGACCTTGAAGTGAGCTTGAGCAAAGTTGGGAAAGATCTACCCAAACTGAAGTGAAGTGATGCCTGTTTTATAGTACGCCGATGACGCAGTTCTTATCTCAAGAGCCATTAATGGTTTACAATGTCTCCTAGATGCTTTCTACAGTTTTATTGGGGGCTTGATTTAAATCCCAATCTCAGTAAATTTTTCGTAATGAGCATAAGCCCAAAAAATGTCAAAACATGAATGCTCCATTTGGGCGGTACAGAAATTCAGAAGCTCAAGACTTTCAATTACCTTGGTATTGGAGAAGTGTAGTTTTATGCTTTATGTTTTGCATCAGTTTCTTTTAGTAGTTTCTGTAGGGGTGTGTTATAATCATGAATAGCTCGCACTCATGTGTGACTAATTTAGGACTAAAAGGGTTTATGCTCAAGGTGTGGAAACCTTTTCTGTTCTTTTCTGCAGAATATATATATATATATATATATTCACTGAAAAAAACGTAGGTTTCAGACATGTTATAGTTAGGAATTAGCATTTAAAAAACCTTTGAAATTCACTGAAAAAACCATAGGTTTCAGATATGTTATAGTTAGAAATTAGCATTTAAAAAACCTTTGAAATTCACTGAAAAAACCATAGGTTTTAGGGACAGTTATAGTTAGTTGGACATTTTACTCGTACACAACCCGTGAAATTCCCCCGTTATAGTTAGTTCAGCTAACTATAACTCGCGCCCCCGCAATGCACTGCTGATGACGTCACATATTACATCACTCATTACATGGTCAGTGACATCACTGATGACATCACTGATGACATCTCAAATGACATCACTGATGACATCATCCAGTGACTGTGTGTTTCTGTAAAGTTTAAATATTTTTAATATATATAGGAAAAGACGTATTGAAGAATGAGTGGGTGTGTAAGTGTCTGTATGGATGATTTAGTAGGTGCGTGACTGACTCTATAAGTGAGTGATTTAACGTATCTTACTGAATGCATGGGTTAGTGACTAAACTGGGTGAATGTCTGTATCCGTCTGTCTGTTGCTGTGTAAGTGGCTGCATGGGTTTGTGAATAGCTACATGAGTGTCTATAAGAGTTATTGATTTGTTGTCTGAGTATCTGTATGGGTGCCTGAGTGTTTGTGTGGATGGGGTGTGTGCGACTGTGCATAGATGTGTGAGTGGGTGATTCACTGGGTGGATGGTTTCAAGAGTGCATCTGTGATAGACTGTATGGGTGGGTAAGTGTGTGTAAGAGTGTGTTAGTGAGTGAATGTATGTCCCAGTGGTACATGTGTGAGTAACTACATATGTGAAAGGCAGTATATATGTGTGTTGGAGTATATAAATAGCTATAAGCGAGAGTGAGTGATTGTGATAGTGGCTGTATGGATGAGTGTGTGCTTGTATCAGTGATTATATAAGAGCGTAACAATGTGCTAGTATTTGTATGATTAAGTGAGCTGGTGTGTGTATAACTGTATAGGTGAGTAAATGGCAGTGTGTTTAATTATTTGCATGACTGACTAGGTGTGTGAGTACCTCTATGGATGAGTGGCGGTGTTTGGGTGTCTATATAGGAGTAAGAGTGCATATGATAGTCCTGTACTGAGTGACCATAAGTATGAGTGACTGTACGGGTGAGTGAGTGGATGTGTGTGTGTAGACCTAAGAATCAGTGAGTGGGTATGTAGTTATTGGTGTTGGAGTGTCTATGGTTTTGCGAATGGCAGTCTGTAATTTAGATTGGGTGTATCAAAGGTTATATTAGGGTGTGAAGAGCTGCATCAGATTATCACGTGGATGATGTCATCAGTGATGTCATTTGAGATGTCATCAGTGATGTCATCAGTGATGTCACTGACCATGTCATGAGTGATGTAATATGTGACGTCATCAGCAGTGCATTGCGGGCGCGAGTTATAGTTAGCTGAACTAACTATAACGGGGAAATTTCACGGGTTTTGTACGAGTAAAATGTCCAACTAACTATAACTGTCCCTAAAACCTATGGTTTTTTCAGTGAATTTCAAAGGTTTTTTAAATGCTAATTTCTAACTATAACATATCTGAAACCTATGGTTTTTTCAGTGAATTTCAAAGGTTTTTTAAATGCTAATTCCTAACTATAACATGTCTGAAACCTACGGTTTTTTCAGTGAATTTCAAAGGTTTTGTAAATGACAATTTTTAAATGTATTAATTGTTATATTAATTTTTTTCATACTGATTTACTACATTTTTAGAAACAATTTTTTTACATATTTTATTTTTTAAATTACATTGTAATTACATTATACATTACATTACAAAAAATACTTTCTCAGAATGAATTACTTTAGTTTAAATACTTTGCACATAGGCAATAGACTTTTAAGTACAGTAGTTACAGTTGTTGCAATGGGCAACACATTTTCAAACACAATGCAACATTCAGCTCAATGTGAATTTCTAGTTAAATGCAATTAGTTACTTTATGGATTACTTTTCTAACCACAGGACTGGATCCTAGATTCAGTCCTGGTACATCTCCTGTAAACAGTTGAGTAAAAGCGTTTTGGTTACAGTCGTGATTTTTAAGGAATATTATTGTATTTTAAAAGTTGACGCTTAGAAACTTTTTCTCATAGAATCACCAATGTTATCCTATGGAAGGAAATTCACTTAGCAGGTAAAAACTGTTATCGTTACTTTTTCTTACTCAGTGTTGGATCCTGGATCCAGCACTGGTGCATCTCCTGTAAACAGTTGAAAGAATGCATTTAAGTCATACAGGCGATTTTTAAGGAATATTTGTAGTTTGTGAAAATCGACACTTTGAAACTTTTCTGCTGAAAACCAGACAATGGATTCCTATGGAAGAAAATATAAGTTACTGGTAAGTACGGTTAAAATTACTTTTCAGGGTCAGTGCTGGGCTAAAAGATGCAGCACTGGGTTCTCTCCTGATAACAGGTGAGTAAATTGGAATTCGTACTTTGGTTGATTTTAGAGGAATATTATAAAGTTCCAAAACTCCACACTTAGAAGAATTTCCAAGTGAAACCAGTCAATGTTAGCCTATGAAGGAAATTCAAGTTACCGGTAAGTACGGTTAAAATTACTTTTCAGGACCAGTACTGGGCTGAAAGATGCAGCACTGAGGTCTCTTCTGATAACAGGTGAGTAAATCAGAATTCGGATTTCGGCTGATTTTAGAGGAATATTTGTATGTTTCAAAAATCAACACTTAGAAACTTTTCAGCAAAAAGCAGGCAATGATATCCTATGGAAGGAAATTCAAGTTACTGGTAAGTACGGTTAAAATTACTTTTGAGGATCAGTACTGGGCTGAAAGATGCAGCACTGAGGTCTCTCCTGATAACAGGTGAGTAAATCGGAATTCGTATTTCGGCTGATTTTAGAGGAATATTTTAAAGTTCCAAAACTGCACACTTAGAAGAATTTCCATGTGAAACCAGTCAATGTTAGCCTATGAAGGAAATTCAAGTTACCGGTAAGTACGGTTAAAATTACTTTTCAGGACCAGTACTGGGCTGAAAGATGCAGCACTGAGGTCTCTCCTGATAACAGGTGAGTAAATCGGAATTCGTAGTAAGGCAGATTTTAGAGGAATATTTGCACAATGGTGAAGGGAGGGGCGGGGCCTGAGGTGACATCTGTGCAAACGTGCCCCGTGGCGCGTTTTAAGTTGGGGGATTAAGTCCCCTTGAATCATGAGGTTCCCTAGGGGCCAACTAGCCCACCATGAACCTCCAGTATGCGCCAGGGGCTGCGTTGCAGAGACGTGTAGAGAGGCCACACCCTTTTACACCTCTCTGCAACGCAGCTCTGTGGCGCTTTCTGGATGTACCTGTTTGGCTAGTTGGCCCCCAGGGACCCTCAGGATTGAAGGGGATTTAATCCCCATCTTAAAACGCGCCACGGGGCCTGTTTGCACACATGTCACATGAAGCCCCGCCCCTCCCTTCACCACTGTGCAAACGCGCCCTGTGGCGCTTTTTAAGTTGGGGGATTAAGTCCCCTTGAATCCTGAGGGTCCCTGGAGTCCAACTAGCCCACCATATACCTCCAAAAGCGCCACAGAGCTGCGTTGCAGAGAGGTGTAAAAGGGGCGTGGCCTATGTACACGTCTCTGCAAGGCAGCCCCTGGCGCATACTGGAGGTTCCTGGTGGGCTAGTTGGCCCCAGGGACCCCCAGTATTCAAGGGGAATTCGTTCCCCTCTGCAAACGCGCCAGGGGCGCGTTTGCAGAGTACTGCAGGGAGGGGCGGGGCCTCCGGCACGATGCCGGTCGTTTTTTTTTTTTTTTTTTTTTTTAATGGGAGGGGGCTGCGTGGCCCCCTTCCCTTGCCCACTTTTGGCCCCGGAGACCCCATCCCCCGGGGCCTGAGCATTTTTTATTTATTTTTATTTATTTATTTTTAAAACGGGAAGGGGGCCGCGTGGCCCCCCTTCCCTGGGCCTGTATTGGCCCCGGGGACCCCATCCCCGGGGCATGGCCTCGATTTTTTATTTTTTTCTTTGGAGGGGGCTGCGTGGCCCCCCTCCTCAGGCCATTTAAGGCCCCGGGGACCCCATCCCCGGGGCCGGCCTTTCCTTATTTTAAAAATAAATAAATTTTGAACTTTGGGGAGGGGGCTGCGTGGCCCCCCTCCCGGGCCACTTATGGCCCCGGGACCCCATCCCCGGGGCCTGGCCTCACGTTGGAGACTGTGGGGGTCCCCAATCCCCCACAGTCCCAGCCGGCTCCCCGCCTCCTGCGGAAGCCGGCATTGCTTTCCACATGGGGAGCAGCTAACATGCTGCTCCCCATGTGGAAAGCAGTTGGTTTGCATTTTGAAAGAGAGAGCAGGTTTCCTGCTCTCTCTTTCAAAATGCAAACCAAGTTTGCTATGACAGGACGGGAGCCGCGAGGCTCCCGTCCTGTCATAGCAAACAGCAGTGTCCCGGTGGTAGGCACCCGGGACACTGCAGGAGCCGGCCCTGGGGGTGGTGGTCCCCAGGGCCATCAAGGGCTCCAGGAGGGGGCCGCGCGGCCCCCTCCCATTCAGTGCACAGCCCCGGGGAGGTGGTGGTCCTCGGGGCTTGGGGTCCGTAACGGACCCCCAAATTTAAATGTTTAGTGCCCCGGGAGGTGGCGGTCCCCGGGGCATGTGGGGGCTGGAGCCCCCACACAGGTTTTAAAAAAAAAGAAGCCCGGGAGGTGGCGGTCCCCGGGGCTGCGGGAGGGCTCAGAGCCCTCCCGCCATCATTTTTAAATAAAGCCCCAGGGGGTGGCGGTCCCCGGGCTTGGGGGGCCTTAGAGGCCCCCTACATAAATTAAAACCCCCCACCATGCCCCCGGGACTTGGGCCACCCGGGGCCAGTAACTATCGAAGCGCGAGAGACCGCGCTTTGATGGGGGTTTCGGCAGGATCCGCGCTCCCTGAGCGCATCCTGCCGATTTCTAAAAAAAAAAAAAATTTTTGCCCAGGGGTCCTTGTGGGACCCCTGAGCAGACCTAGGGGGTCAGGGTGTTTCTACCCTGCCCCCTTTGTGCGTTTTGCGCACTTGTTTCTGTCCCTCGGTTCTACCGAGGGACAAAATGGCTGCCAACACTTCCTGATTTGGAGTGTTGACAGCCAATTAGCATGCAGCTCGTGATCGGGAGGGTGCGCGAATCCGACGTGGCCATAGATATATATGTACTTTTACTTTTGATTTTCTCAGCAACTACTGAACGGATTTACACCATTTAACAAAAGGGTTCTTTCTGAACCAAGAACTACCTCTTTGCCAAATTTGGTGTAATTCCGTTCAGCAGTTCGGGCTGTAGCCGTGTCTAAAGTTTCCTATGGAAAAATGAATGGGGAAAACGCGTTTTGGGACCCCCTTTTTCTCGGCCCCCGCTTGACGAATCACCCCGAGACTTTCAGGGTAGGAGCGGACCGGAGCGCCCCACAAAGTTTGAAAATTTTGCGAAGATACGTCAACCGGCAAGAGAGTTATTTCAAATAGAATGTCGCGGATTTCCTATGGAAAATAGGTTCTAACTATAACTATCTACTGGCGACCGCCAGTAGATAATATATATATATATATATATTCACTGAAAAAACCATAGGTTTCAGGCACGTTATAGTTAGAAATTAGCATTTAAAAACCTTAGAAATTCACTGAAAAAACCATAAGGTTTTAGGGACAGTTATAGTTAGTTGGACATTGCACTCGTACAAAACCCGTGAAATTCCCCCGTTATAGTTAGTTCAGGTAACTATAACTCGCGCCCCGCAATGCACTGCTGATGACGTCACATATTACATCACTCATGACATGGTCAGTGACATCACTGATGACATCACTGATGACATCTCAAATGACATCACTGATGACATCATCCAGTGACTGTGTGTTTCTGTAAAGTTTAAATATTTTTAATATATATAGGGAAAGGCGTATTGAAGAATGAGTGGGTGTATAAGTGTCTGTATGGATGATTTAGTAGGTGCGTGACTAACTCGATAAGTGAGTGATTAAACGTATCTTACTGAATGCATGGGTTAGTGACTAAACTGGGTGAATGTCTGTATCCGTCTGTCTGTTGCTGTGTAAGTGGTGCATGGGTTTGTGAATAGCTACATGAGTGTCTATATGAGTTATTGATTGGTTGTCTGAGTAGCTGTATGGGTGCCTGAGTGTTTGTGTGGGTGGGGTGTGTGCGACTCTGTGCATAGATGTGTGAGTGGGTGATTCACTGGGTGGATGGTTTCAAGAGTGCATCTGTGATAGACTGTATGGGTGGGTAAGTGTGTGTAAGAGTGTGTTAGTGAGTGAATGTATGTCCCAGTGGTACATGTGTGAGTAACTACATATGTGAAAGGCAGTATATATGTGTGTTGGAGTATATAAATAGCTATAAGCGAGAGTGTGTGATTGTGAGAGTGACTGTATGGATGAGTGTGTGCTTGTATCAGTGATTGTATAAGAGCATAAGAATGTGCTAGTATTTGTATGAGTAAGTGAGCTGGTGTGTGTATAACTGTATAGGTGAGTAAATGGCAGTGTGTTTAATTATTTGCATGACTGACTAGGTGTGTGAGTACCTCTTTGGATGAGTGGCGGTGTTTGAGTGTCTATATAGGAGTATGAGTGCATATGATAGTCCTGTACTGAGTGACCATAAGTATGAGTGACTGTACGGGTGAGTGAGTGGATGTGTGTGTGTAGACCTAAGAATCAGTGAGTGGGTATGTAGTTATTGGTGTTGGAGTGTCTATGGTTTTGAGAATGGCAGTCTGTAATTTAGAGTGGGTGTATGAAAGGTTATATTAGGGTGTGAGGAGGTGCATTAAATTCTCACATGGATGATGTCATCAGTGATGTCATTTGAGATGTCATCAGTGATGTCATCAGTGATGTCACTGACCATGTCATGAGTGATGTAATATGTGACGTCATCAGCAGTGCATTGTGGGGCGCGAGTTATAGTTACCTGAACTAACTATAACGGGGGAATTTCACGGGTTTTGTACGAGTGCAATGTCCAACTAACTATAACTGTCCCTAAAACCTTATGGTTTTTTCAGTGAATTTCTAAGGTTTTTTAAATGCTAATTTCTAACTATAACGTGCCTGAAACCTATGGTTTTTTCAGTGAATTTCAAAGGTTTTTAAATGCTAATTCCTAACTATAACGTGTCTGAAACCTATGGTTTTTTCAGTGAATTTCAAAGGTTTTTTAAATGCTAATTCCTAACTATAACGTGTCTGAAACCTATGGTTTTTTCAGTGAATTTCAAAGGTTTTGTAAATGACAATTTTTAAATGTATTAATTGTTATATTTATTTTTTTGATACTGATTTACAACATTTTTTAAAACTATTTATTTTTAGATATTTTATTTTTTAAATTACATTGTAATTACATTATACATTACATTACAAAATATACTTTCTCAGAATGAATTACTTTAGTTTAAATACTTTGCAAATAGGCAATAGACTTTTAAGTACAGTAGTTACAGTTGTTGCAATGGGCAACACAATTTCAAAAACAAAGCAACATTGAGCTCAATGTGAATTTCTAGTTAAATGCAATTAGTTACTTTATGGATTACTTTTCTAACCACAGGACTGGATCCTAGATTCTGTCCTGGGACATCTCCTGTAAACAGTTGAGTAAAAGCGTTTTGGTTACAGTAGTGATTTTTAAGGAATATTATTGTATTTTAAAAGTTAACACTTAGAAACTTTTTCATATAGAATCACCAATGTTATCCTATGGGAGGAAATTCACTTAGCAGGTAAGTAGTGTTATCGTTACTTTTTCTTACTCAGTGGTGGATCCTGGAACCAGCACTGGTGCATCTCCTGTAAACAGTTGAAAGAATGCGTTTAAGTCACGCATGCGATTTTTAAGGAATATTTGTAGTTTGTGAAAATCGACACTTTGAAACTTTTCTGCTGAAAACCAGACAATGGATTCCTATGGAAGGAAATTCAAGTTACTGGTAAGTACGGTTAGAATTACTTTTCAGGGTCAGTGCTGGGCTAAAAGATGCAGCACTGGGTTCTCTCCTGATAACAGGTGAGTAAATCGGAATTCATAGTTCGGCTGATTTTAGAGGAATATTTGTATGTTTCAAAAATCGACACTTAGAAACATTTTCAGCAAAAAGCAGGCAATGATATCCTATGGAAGGAAATTCAAGTTACTGGTAAGTACGGTTAAAATTACTTTTCAGGATCAGTACTGGGCTGAAAGATGCAGCACTGAGGTCTCTCCTGATAACAGGTGAGTAAATCAGAATTCGTAGTTCGGCTGATTTTAGAGGAATATTTGCACAATGGTGAAGGAAGGGGGTGGGGCCTAAGGTGACATGTCTGCAAACACGCCCTGTGGCGCGTTTTAAGTTGGACAATTAATTCCTCCTCAATCCCGAGGGTCCCTAGGGGCCAACTAGCCCACCAGGTACCTCCAGTATGCGCCAGGGGGCTGCGTTGCAGAGAGGTGTTCAGAGGCCACGCCCCTTTTTACAACACTCTGCAACGCAGCTCCGTGGCGCTTACTGGAGGTACCTGGTGGGCTAGTTGGCCCCTAGGGACCCTCAGGATTGAAAAGGAATTTATTCCCCATCTTAAAACGTGCCACGGGGCCTGTTTGCACACATGTCACCTGAAGCCCCGCCCCCTCCCTTCACCACTGTGCAAACGCGCCCCGTGGCGCGTTTTAAGTTGGGGGATTAAGTCCCCTTGAATCCTGAGGGTCCCTGGAGTCCAACTAGCCCACCATATACCTCCAAAAAGCGCCACAGAGCTGCGTTGTAGAGAGGTGTAAAAAGGGGCGTGGCCTCTGTACACGTCTCTGCAACGCAGCCCCTGGTGCATACTGGAGGTTCCTGGTGGGCTAGTTGGCCCCAGGGACCCCCAGTATTCAAGGGGAATTCGTTCCCCCTCTGCAAACGCGCCAGGGGGCGCATTTGCAGAGTACTGCAGGGAGGGCGCGGGCCTCCGGCACGATGCCGGTCGTTTTTTTTTCTAGTTTTTTTTAATGGGAGGGGGCTGTGTGGCCCCCTTCCCTTGCCCACTTTAGCCCCGGGGACCCCATCCCCCGGGCCTGAGCATTTTATTTTATTTTTTTAAATTAAAAAAAAAAAACGGGAAGGGGGCCGCGTGGCCCCCTTCCCTGGGCCTGTTTTGGCCCGGGGACCCCATGCCCGGGGCATGGCCTCAATTTTTTTATTTTTATTTGGAGGGGGCTGCGTGGCCCCCTCCTCAGGCCATTTAAGGCCCCGGGGACCCCATCCCCGGGCCGGCCTTGCACTTTTTTTTTTTTTTTAAATTTGGGGAGGGGGCTGCGTGGCCCCTCCCTGGTCACCTATGGCCCCGGGGACCCCATCCCCCGGGGCCTGGCCTCTGGTTGGGGACTGTGGGGGGTCCCCAATCCCCCACAGTCCCAGCCGGCTCCCCGCCTCCTGCGCGAGCCGGCATTGCTTTTCCACATGGGGAGCAGCTAACATGCTGCTCCCCATGTGGAAAAGCAATCAGCTTTGGATATTGGAAGCGAGAGCAGGTTTCCTGCTCTCGCTCCAATATCCAAAGCAAGTTTGCAATGACAGGACGGGAGCCGCGAGGCTCCGTCCTGTCATTGCAAACAGCAGTGTCCCGGGGTAGGCACCCGGGACACTGCAGGAGCCGGCCCTGGGGGTGGCGGTCCCCAGGGCCATCAAGGGCTCCAGGAGGGGGCCACGCGGCCCCCTCCCCACATTTTCAAAGCCCCGGGAGGTGGTGGTCCCCGGGGCTTCGGGGTCCAAAACGGACCCCCATTTTTACTTTTTAGTGCCCCGGGGAGGTGGCAGTCCCGGGGCATGTGGGGGCTGGAGCCCCCACACAGGTTAAAAAATAAAACAAAAGCCCCGGGGAGGTGGCGGTCCCGGGGCAGCGGGAGGGCAAAGAGCCCTCCCGCACCATTTTTGTTAAAGCCCCGGGGGTGGTGGTCCCCGGGGCTTGGAGGCCCTTAGAGGCCCCCATACATAAATTTAATCCCCCCACCATGCCCCCGGGACTTGGCCCACCCGGGGGCAAATTAACATTTAAAAAAAAAAAATTCGGCAGGATCCGCGCACTCTGAGCGCATCCTGCTGATTTTTTTTTTTTTTTTAAATGCTTTTTTTTGCCCAGGGGGTCTTTGTGGGACCCCTGAGAAGGCCTAGGGGTTAGGGTGTTTCTACCCTGCCCCCTTTGTGCGCTTTGCGCACTTGTTTCTGTCCCTCGGTTCTACCGAGGGACAAAATGGCTGCCAACACTTCCTGAATCGGAATGTTGACAGCCAGCTGACAGCCAATTAGCATGCAGCTCGTGATCGGGAGGGTACGCGGACCCTACTCGGCCATAGATATATATGTGACTTTACTTGTGAATTTCTCAGGAACTACTGAACGGATTTACACCATTTAAGCAAAAGGCACCAGTCTGAACCAAGGGCTACCTCTTTGCCAAATTTGGTGTAATTCCGTTCAGCAGTTCGGGCTGTAGCTGCGACTAAAGGTTCCTATGGAAAAATGAATGGGGAAAACGCGTTTTGGGACCCCCTTTTTCTCGGCCCCGCTTGACGAATCAACCCGAGACTTTCAGTGTAGGAGCGGAGCGGAGCGCCCCAACAAGTTGGAAACTTTCGCGAAGATTCGTCAACCGGCGCCAACGTTATTTCAAATAGAATGTCGCGGATTTCCTATGGATAATAGGTC
Source organism: Calotriton arnoldi (assembly GCA_963921515.1). Lineage (NCBI taxonomy): Eukaryota > Metazoa > Chordata > Amphibia > Caudata > Salamandridae > Calotriton > Calotriton arnoldi. The sequence continues at coordinate 255,853 of CAWUFW010009697.1, read as the reverse complement.
CTAACTATAACTATCCACTGGCGACCGCCAGTAGATAATATATATATATATATATATATATATATATATATATATATATATTCACAACGACCTCCTAACGCTGTACACTCCAAGGGAATGGCGCAACATCAGGAAACAGACTCCGTAAGCAAAGTGTCAAAGCAAAATGATGGTTTATTCACACATCAGTTGTCCAGATGACGCGTTTCAGCCGCCAGACATGCGGCCTTGTTCACATGAAGCGTTACTAAAAAATGGTGCAATTTATACAATACCAACAGTGACAGGATTTTTCACTTTAACTTACAATGACTAGGCATTAAAGGCAAAGCTGGCAGCTAATAGGCCAGTGATATTCTGTTTGGATGACGAGCAGTGTGACCTCATACTCGTTTGAAAATTCAATGGCATGGCAAACAGACTCGATCTACAGCAGTAGCCAGAACAACACAATTGGAAATGGATGTATAGGTATCGAACTTCACAAAGCAAAAAATAAATAGAAAGCAGAAAATGTAACATGCGCGTGATATGATAGAACCACAAAAAGTATGACATGGCATAAACTACCTGATCGTGTTCAATATTACCTTGAACAATGGTGCCCGCAAGAATACACAAGCGGGTTTTCCCCAATCGTGCGAGTGCACTGAGTGAATGTCGAGAAAGGCCGGGGGCGCGCATGACAAGAAACACCGGCTAATGAGCCGTGTGTGAATGCGTGACTAGCGTTGCTGTGAAGCTCCAATTTTAAAAAGGTGAGGGTTTAGACGGCTGTGTAAGAGGTGCGCGTCCGTGTTGCCATCAAAATGCTGATGCCAAAAAATGGATAAGCATGATATTCAAAAACGCGAAGTCAAAATGTCACAGTTGATTTAAAACATGAAAGTGAGCGAGGGTGAGGAACAGAGTGGTGTCTTTATCCCATAGGCTGCTGTGCGTGAGTTAGTGCACAAATATACAGTGACGCTTAGTGTACAGTGTGATGCAGCCTAAGGGTATAATAAAATGCAGCAGGTTAAGAAAAAATAAGTAAAAAGAATAGTGAAAATGAAAAAGGAATAGTGCCAGATAATATGGTCAAAAAACCTACAGCTTATCAAGGCAATAGTAAATGCCAGAGACAAAGTGGTGTGCGGGTTATATCCCTGTTGTGAAATATGTTGAACAAATACGTGTGCAACTGATTGAATAGGTAGCCATTACTATCTGAATGTCATCTACCACACAAGTGGTACATGGATGCGATGCGTGCAATGCAGGCATAGACGCTGGGCATAATACGACATAATCCTCACAATCATTAAGACCTAGGTAATAACAGATAGTGGTTCTAACAGTTGTGCAATATGCAGAGGTTCAACAGTGTGTCACAACTAAAATAAAAGCATAAATGCAGGGCACCCATGCCCTAGAGGTACGACTAAGGCATGAAAGGCAAAGAAATCAGTGAATAGACTATAAACACAAACTCAAACTTACGAAACAGTAAGCAAAAATGGCAGATACTGATAAGGGTGGTAACAGCGCATATTACCAAAAGCTAACCGTGACTTTCTCTGGTCTAATCTTACAGGAAGTGGTGCAAATCCTCACTGGTGTTAAGGCCAGCCGGCGCCTTGGTGTTGAATTGGAGGATATACTTGCTCTCAAGTTGCCTTAATAACCTTTCCCGGTTACCACCACGCCTGAGTACAGGGATGCAGTCAATGACCGAGTATTGGAAGTGCTCCAAGTTGTTATTATGTGTCTCCTTGAAATGTCGTGCTACGGGGTACGCTGGGTCATTGTTAACAATTGCACGTATGTGTTGCAGAATACGCATGTGTACTTGTAATTTGGTACTACCAATATATCTAAGCCCGCATTTACATTCAAGAACGTAAACTGCATACTCTGTTCTGCAGTTTAGCCTGTGTTTGATGATCAATGGCGAGTGCCTGAATGTAGAGTCTAATTGGGTGATCACGCTGTCAGGGGGCCGTGGTTATGCATATCTCCTCCCGGAGCTCATGTCAAGATTCGGCTTGTTGAGAAACCACACTGGCCCAATGATGGATGGCGAAGAGGGGGTCTGTAAAGCAGAGACAGCCGTTCTCTGCATAAATATTCACAACGACCTCCTAACGCTGTACACTCCAAGGGAATGGCGCAACATCAGGAAACAGACTTCGTAAGCAAAGTGTCAAAGCAAAATGATGGTTTATTCACACATCAGTTGTCCAGATGACGCGTTTCAGCCGCCAGACATGCGGCCTTGTTCACATGAAGCGTTACTAAAAAATGGTGCAATTTATACAATACCAACAGTGACAGGATTTTTTCACTTTAACTTACAATGACTAGGCATTAAAGGCAAAGCTGGCAGCTAATAGGCCAGTGATATTCTGTTTGGATGACGAGCAGTGTGACCTCATACTCGTTTGAAAATTCAATGGCATGGCAAACAGACTCGATCTACAGCAGTAGCCAGAACAACACAATTGGAAATGGATGTATAGGTATCGAACTTCACAAAGCAAAAAATAAATAGAAAGCAGAAAATGTAACATGCGCGTGATATGATAGAACCACAAAAAGTATGACATGGCATAAACTACCTGATCGTGTTCAATATTACCTTGAACAATGGTGCCCGTAAGAATACACAAGCGGGATTTCCCCAATCGTGCGAGTGCACTGAGTGAATGTCGGGAAAGGCCGGGCGCGCATGACAAGAAACACCGGCTAATGAGCCGTGTGTGAGTGCGTGACTAGCGTTGCTGTGAAGCTCCAATTTAAAAAAGGTGAGGGTTTAGACGGCTGTGTAAGAGGTGCGCGTCCGTGCTGCCATCAAAATGCTGATGCCAAAAAATGGATAAGCATGATATTCAAAAACGCGAAGTCAAAATGTCACAGTTGATTTAAAACATGAAAGTGAGCGAGGGTGAGGAACAGAGTGGTGTCTTTATCCCATAGGCTGCTGTGCGTGAGTTAGTGCACAAATATACAGTGACGCTTAGTGTACAGTGTGATGCAGCCTAAGGGTATAATAAAATGCAGCAGGTTAAGAAAAAATAAGTAAAAAGAATAGTGAAAATGAAAAAGGAATAGTGCCAGATAATATGGTCAAAAAACCTACAGCTTATCAAGGCAATAGTAAATGCCAGAGACAAAGTGGTGTGCGGGTTATATCCCTGTTGTGAAATATGTTGAACAAATACGTGTGCAACTGATTGAATAGGTAGCCATTACTATCTGAATGTCATCTACCACACAAGTGGTACATGGATGCGATGCGTGCAATGCAGGCATAGACGCTGGGCATAATACGACATAATCCTCACAATCATTAAGACCTAGGTAATAACAGATAGTGGTTCTAACAGTTGTGCAATATGCAGAGGTTCAACAGTGTGTCACAACTAAAATAAAAGCATAAATGCAGGGCACCCATGCCCTAGAGGTACGACTAAGGCATGAAAGGCAAAGAAATCAGTGAATAGACTATAAACACAAACTCAAACTTACGAAACAGTAAGCAAAAATGGCAGATACTGATAAGGGTGGTAACAGCGCATATTACCAAAAGCTAACCGTGACTTTCTCTGGTCTAATCTTACAGGAAGTGGTGCAAATCCTCACTGGTGTTAAGGCCAGCCGGCGCATTGGTGTTGAATTGGAGGATATACTTGCTCTCAAGTTGCCTTAATAACCTTTCCCGGTTACCACCACGCCTGAGTACAGGGACGCAGTCAATGACCGAGTATTGGAAGTGCTCCAAGTTGTTATTATGTGTCTCCTTGAAATGTCGTGCTACGGGGTACGCTGGGTCATTGTTAACAATTGCACGTATGTGTTGCAGAATACGCATGTGTACTTGTAATTTGGTACTACCAATATATCTAAGCCCGCATTTACATTCAAGAACGTAAACTGCATACTCTGTTCTGCAGTTTAGCCTGTGTTTGATGATCAATGGCGAGTGCCTGAATGTAGAGTCTAATTGGGTGATCACGCTGTCAGGGGGCCGTGGTTATGCATATCTCCTCCCGGAGCTCATGTCAAGATTCGGCTTGTTGAGAAACCACACTGGCCCAATGATGGATGGCGAAGAGGGGTCTGTAAAGCAGAGACAGCCGTTCTCTGCATAAATATTCACAACGACCTCCTAACGCTGTACACTCCAAGGGAATGGCGCAACATCAGGAAACAGACTTCGTAAGCAAAGTGTCAAAGCAAAATGATGGTTTATTCACACATCAGTTGTCCAGATGACGCGTTTCAGCCGCCAGACATGCGGCCTTGTTCACATGAAGCGTTACTAAAAAATGGTGCAATTTATACAATACCAACAGTGACAGGATTTTTTCACTTTAACTTACAATGACTAGGCATTAAAGGCAAAGCTGGCAGCTAATAGGCCAGTGATATTCTGTTTGGATGACGAGCAGTGTGACCTCATACTCGTTTGAAAATTCAATGGCATGGCAAACAGACTCGATCTACAGCAGTAGCCAGAACAACACAATTGGAAATGGATGTATAGGTATCGAACTTCACAAAGCAAAAAATAAATAGAAAGCAGAAAATGTAACATGCGCGTGATATGATAGAACCACAAAAAGTATGACATGGCATAAACTACCTGATCGTGTTCAATATTACCTTGAACAATGGTGCCCATAAGAATACACAAGCGGGATTTCCCCAATCGTGCGAGTGCACTGAGTGAATGTCGGGAAAGGCCGGGGCGCGCATGACAAGAAACACCGGCTAATGAGCCGTGTGTGAGTGCGTGACTAGCGTTGCTGTGAAGCTCCAATTTTAAAAAAGGTGAGGGTTTAGACGGCTGTGTAAGAGGTGCGCGTCCGTGCTGCCATCAAAATGCTGATGCCAAAAAATGGATAAGCATGATATTCATAAACGCGAAGTCAAAATGTCACAGTTGATTTAAAACATGAAAGTGAGCGAGGGTGAGGAACAGAGTGGTGTCTTTATCCCATAGGCTGCTGTGCGTGAGTTAGTGCACAAATATACAGTGACGCTTAGTGTACAGTGTGATGCAGCCTAAGGGTATAATAAAATGCAGCAGGTTAAGAAAAAATAAGTAAAAAGAATAGTGAAAATGAAAAGGAATAGTGCCAGATAATATGGTCAAAAAACCTACAGCTTATCAAGGCAATAGTAAATGCCAGAGACAAAGTGGTGTGCGGGTTATATCCCTGTTGTGAAATATGTTGAACAAATACGTGTGCAACTGATTGAATAGGTAGCCATTACTATCTGAATGTCATCTACCACACAAGTGGTACATGGATGCGATGCGTGCAATGCAGGCATAGACGCTGGGCATAATACGACATAATCCTCACAATCATTAAGACCTAGGTAATAACAGATAGTGGTTCTAACAGTTGTGCAATATGCAGAGGTTCAACAGTGTGTCACAACTAAAATAAAAGCATAAATGCAGGGCACCCATGCCCTAGAGGTACGACTAAGGCATGAAAGGCAAAGAAATCAGTGAATAGACTATAAACACAAACTCAAACTTACGAAACAGTAAGCAAAAATGGCAGATACTGATAAGGGTGGTAACAGCGCATATTACCAAAAGCTAACCGTGACTTTCTCTGGTCTAATCTTACAGGAAGTGGTGCAAATCCTCACTGGTGTTAAGGCCAGCCGGCGCCTTGGTGTTGAATTGGAGGATATACTTGCTCTCAAGTTGCCTTAATAACCTTTCCCGGTTACCACCACGCCTGAGTACAGGGACGCAGTCAATGACCGAGTATTGGAAGTGCTCCAAGTTGTTATTATGTGTCTCCTTGAAATGTCGTGCTACGGGGTATGCTGGGTCATTGTTAACAATTGCACGTATGTGTTGCAGAATACGCATGTGTACTTGTAATTTGGTACTACCAATATATCAAAGCCCGCATTTACATTCAAGAACGTAAACTGCATACTCTGTTCTGCAGTTTAGCCTGTGTTTGATGATCAATGGCGAGTGCCTGAATGTAGAGTCTAATTGGGTGATCACGCTGTCAGGGGGCCGTGGTTATGCATATCTCCTCCCGGAGCTCATGTCAAGATTCGGCTTGTTGAGAAACCACACTGGCCCAATGATGGATGGCGAAGAGGGGTCTGTAAAGCAGAGACAGCCGTTCTCTGCATAAATATTCACAACGACCTCCTAACGCTGTACACTCCAAGGGAATGGCGCAACATCAGGAAACAGACTTCGTAAGCAAAGTGTCAAAGCAAAATGATGGTTTATTCACACATCAGTTGTCCAGATGACGCGTTTCAGCCGCCAGACATGCGGCCTTGTTCACATGAAGCGTTACTAAAAAATGGTGCAATTTATACAATACCAACAGTGACAGGATTTTTCACTTTAACTTACAATGACTAGGCATTAAAGGCAAAGCTGGCAGCTAATAGGCCAGTGATATTCTGTTTGGATGACGAGCAGTGTGACCTCATACTCGTTTGAAAATTCAATGGCATGGCAAACAGACTCGATCTACAGCAGTAGCCAGAACAACACAATTGGAAATGGATGTATAGGTATCGAACTTCACAAAGCAAAAAATAAATAGAAAGCAGAAAATGTAACATGCGCGTGATATGATAGAACCACAAAAAGTATGACATGGCATAAACTACCTGATCGTGTTCAATATTACCTTGAACAATGGTGCCCGCAAGAATACACAAGCGGGATTTCCCCAATCGTGCGAGTGCACTGAGTGAATGTCGGGAAAGGCCGGGCGCGCATGACAAGAAACACCGGCTAATGAGCCGTGTGTGAGTGCGTGACTAGCGTTGCTGTGAAGCTCCAATTTAAAAAAGGTGAGGGTTTAGACGGCTGTGTAAGAGGTGCGCGTCCGTGCTGCCATCAAAATGCTGATGCCAAAAAATGGATAAGCATGATATTCAAAAACGCGAAGTCAAAATGTCACAGTTGATTTAAAACATGAAAGTGAGCGAGGGTGAGGAACAGAGTGGTGTCTTTATCCCATAGGCTGCTGTGCGTGAGTTAGTGCACAAATATACAGTGACGCTTAGTGTACAGTGTGATGCAGCCTAAGGGTATAATAAAATGCAGCAGGTTAAGAAAAAATAAGTAAAAAGAATAGTGAAAATGAAAAAGGAATAGTGCCAGATAATATGGTCAAAAAACCTACAGCTTATCAAGGCAATAGTAAATGCCAGAGACAAAGTGGTGTGCGGGTTATATCCCTGTTGTGAAATATGTTGAACAAATACGTGTGCAACTGATTGAATAGGTAGCCATTACTATCTGAATGTCATCTACCACACAAGTGGTACATGGATGCGATGCGTGCAATGCAGGCATAGACGCTGGGCATAATACGACATAATCCTCACAATCATTAAGACCTAGGTAATAACAGATAGTGGTTCTAACAGTTGTGCAATATGCAGAGGTTCACCAGTGTGTCACAACTAAAATAAAAGCATAAATGCAGGGCACCCATGCCCTAGAGGTACGACTAAGGCATGAAAGGCAAAGAAATCAGTGAATAGACTATAAACACAAACTCAAACTTACGAAACAGTAAGCAAAAATGGCAGATACTGATAAGGGTGGTAACAGCGCATATTACCAAAAGCTAACCGTGACTTTCTCTGGTCTAATCTTACAGGAAGTGGTGCAAATCCTCACTGGTGTTAAGGCCAGCCGGCGCCTTGGTGTTGAATTGGAGGATATACTTGCTCTCAAGTTGCCTTAATAACCTTTCCCGGTTACCACCACGCCTGAGTACAGGGACGCAGTCAATGACCGAGTATTGGAAGTGCTCCAGGTTGTTATTATGTGTCTCCTTGAAATGTCGTGCTACGGGGTACGCTGGGTAATTGTTAACAATTGCACGTATGTGTTGCAGAATACGCATGTGTACTTGTAATTTGGTACTACCATTATATCTAAGCCCGCATTTACATTCAAGAACGTAAACTGCATACTCTGTTCTGCAGTTTAGCCTGTGTTTGATGATCAATGGCGAGTGCCTGAATGTAGAGTCTAATTGGGTGATCACGCTGTCAGGGGGCCGTGGTTATGCATATCTCCTCCCGGAGCTCATGTCAAGATTCGGCTTGTTGAGAAACCACACTGGCCCAATGATGGATGGCGAAGAGGGGTCTGTAAAGCAGAGACAGCCGTTCTCTGCATAAATATTCACAACGACCTCCTAACGCTGTACACTCCAAGGAATGGCGCAACATCAGGAAACAGACTTCGTAAGCAAAGTGTCAAAGCAAAATGATGGTTTATTCACACATCAGTTGTCCAGATGACGCGTTTCAGCCGCCAGACATGCGGCCTTGTTCACATGAAGCGTTACTAAAAAATGGTGCAATTTATACAATACCAACAGTGACAGGATTTTTTCACTTTAACTTACAATGACTAGGCATTAAAGGCAAAGCTGGCAGCTAATAGGCCAGTGATATTCTGTTTGGATGACGAGCAGTGTGACCTCATACTCGTTTGAAAATTCAATGGCATGGCAAACAGACTCGATCTACAGCAGTAGCCAGAACAACACAATTGGAAATGGATGTATAGGTATCGAACTTCACAAAGCAAAAAATAAATAGAAAGCAGAAAATGTAACATGCGCGTGATATGATAGAACCACAAAAAGTATGACATGGCATAAACTACCTGATCGTGTTCAATATTACCTTGAACAATGGTGCCCGCAAGAATACACAAGCGGGATTTCCCCAATCGTGCGAGTGCACTGAGTGAATGTCGGGAAAGGCCGGGGGCGCGCATGACAAGAAACACCGGCTAATGAGCCGTGTGTGAGTGCGTGACTAGCGTTGCTGTGAAGCTCCAATTTAAAAAAAGGTGAGGGTTTAGACGGCTGTGTAAGAGGTGCGCGTCCGTGCTGCCATCAAAATGCTGATGCCAAAAAATGGATAAGCATGATATTCAAAAACGCGAAGTCAAAATGTCACAGTTGATTTAAAACATGAAAGTGAGCGAGGGTGAGGAACAGAGTGGTGTCTTTATCCCATAGGCTGCTGTGCGTGAGTTAGTGCACAAATATACAGTGACGCTTAGTGTACAGTGTGATGCAGCCTAAGGGTATAATAAAATGCAGCAGGTTAAGAAAAAATAAGTAAAAAGAATAGTGAAAATGAAAAAGGAATAGTGCCAGATAATATGGTCAAAAAACCTACAGCTTATCAAGGCAATAGTAAATGCCAGAGACAAAGTGGTGTGCGGGTTAAATCCCTGTTGTGAAATATGTTGAACAAATACGTGTGCAACTGATTGAATAGGTAGCCATTACTATCTGAATATATATATATATATTATCTACTGGCGGTCGCCAGTAGATAGTTATAGTTAGGACCTATTTTCCATAGGAAATCCGCAACATTCTATTTGAAATAATTTTGGCGCCGGTTGACGAATCTTCGCGAAATGTTCAAAACTTGTGGCCCGCTCCGTTCCGCTCCCGTCCTGAAAGTCTCGGGGTGATTCGTCAAGTGGGGGCAGAGAAAAAAGGGGGGTCCCAAAACGTGTTTTCCCCATGCAATTTTCCATAGGAACCTTTCATCGCAGCTACAGCCCGAACTTCTGAACGGAATTACACCAAATTTGGCAAAAAGGTAGCCCTTGGTTCAGAGTCGTGCCTTTTGCTTAAATGGTGTAAACCCGTTCAGTAGTTCCTGAGAAATTTGAAAAAGAAAACACATATATATCTGGGCGGAGCCTAACCACACATGTCATCGTGAGATCTGATTGGCTGTCAGCACTTCATCCTGGAATTGCTGGCAGCCATCTTGGGACCAATATAAATTATAGTACCCCATTGAAATGCATTGTAGTGAATCGAAGATTTTGAGGGTTACCAAAAGGAGAACTATAAAGGGTGATAACAGACTTTAGTTACATTAGAATTCATTTGTTGATGATACCATACTAATTTCAGGAATTGTGGTGTGTTCTAAGGTGATTTTACCCTGTGAAAAACCTTCTGCTGGGATATCATGAATCATGTTTGAGAGAAATCTATTTTCACATGCTTGTCCCATACAGTTTTGGAAGGTGCTCCAGAAGCTAAAATGAGAGCATATTTTCTGTAAATTCACATTATCTTTCTCAGTCATGTGAGAATGAAGTCTGACATTCTCAGTAAAACATGTACATCCAACAAGGGCAGAGACTGTCAGTTGATTCCTTTGTGTTCTACTGCAGCTTCCCAGAGTGTTCTAAAGAACAACTAGAGTGCTAACAGCCTTACTTATGACAAAAGTATGGCACACCTGAAGCCATCTTGATTGGAATAAACTGGTAACACTTAAAACATTTAATTTAAAAAGGAACAAAATGATGGGGTTCATTTTGTCATAGAAATTATGGTTAGTGCTGTAGAAAGAAAAATTAGGACATGTTTCAAGTGTGATCTCAAATATCTTCCTGTTATATTTCAACAGGAGCAGCCTGTCAGTTGATGCCTTTGTGTTCTACTGCAGCTTCCCAGAGTGTTCTAAAGAACAACTAGAGCGCTAACAGTCTTACTTATGACAAAATTATGGCACACCTGAAGCCATCTTGATTGGAATAAACTGGTAACTCTTAAAACATTTAATTTAAAAAGGAACAAAATGAGGGGGTTCATTTTGTCATAGAAATTATGGTTAGTGCTGTAGAAAGAAAAAATTAGGACATGTTTTAAGTGAGATCTCAAATATCTTCCTGTTATATTTCAACAGGAGCAGCCTGTCAGTTGATGTGCCTTTGTGTTCTACTGCAGCTTCCCAGAGTGTTCTAAAGAACAACTAGAGAGCTAACAGTCTTACTTATGACAAAAGTATGGCACACCTGAAGCCATCTTGATTGGAATAAACTGGTAACACTTAACCCTTCGATGCTCATGACGAGCTCAGCTCGTCATGCTGCGTGATCGCGCTGTGCGCATGACGAGCTGAGCTCGTCACGACCACACCCGCGATCGGAATGTCCAGCACCTGGGCGGAATTCCGATCGCGGTGAAGCGGTTAAAACATTTAATTTAAAAAGGAACAAAATGAGGGGGTTCATTTTGCCATAGAAATTATGGTTAGTGCTGTAGAAAGAAAAATTAGGACATGTTTTAAGTGAGATCTCAAATATCTTCCTGTTATATTTCAACAGGAGCAGCCTGTCAGTTGATGCCTTTGTGTTCTACTGCAGCTTCCCAGAGTGTTCTAAAGAACAAATAGAGTGCTAACAGCCTTACTTATGACAAAAGTATGGCACACCTGAAGCCATCTTGATTGGAATAAACTGGTAACACTTAAAACATTTAACCCCTTCAGTGCCCATGACGAGCTGGACTCGTCATGGCACACAGTGGGCGTGTGCTCATGACGAGTCCAGCTCGTCATGGGACCCACCCACGGGGGAAGCGCTGGCGCTCCCCCCGTGGGACATCGATGTAAGAATTTTTACTGGGGAAGGCAGGGGAAGCCCTTCTCCTGCCTCCCCCCGCCCCCCGTACACATCATCAATGACGTCATTGGGGGTTTCCCTTTCTCCCCAGACGCGCTGGAAGCCATTTGCTTTCAGCGCGTCGGGGAAGAAAGGTAAGTTTTGGCTCTGGGGAGGGGGGTATTCAAAGAAAAGAGGCATCGGGGGAAAGGAAAGGGTTTTCCTTTCCCCCGATGCCTCTTTTGTGCATTCCTGCTGCACGATCGTGCGATCGTGCAGCAGGAATGCCCACTAGACACCAGGGAATTTTTATTTTATTTTATTTTATTAGGAATTACTGTTTGGGGGAGCGGCCCCTTAGGCAAGGGTCGCTCCCCTTTGAGGCCCATATGTTTTGGCGGTCTGTGGGGGGGGCAGATCGCGCCAATATTAACCCATACCATCAACTGGGGTTCATGTGCATACAAGCTACAGTTGTATGCTTCCCTACATCCACATCTTTTTATTAGTGGGGATCCCGTCCCACCCTGGAAAAAGTTTTACTCCTTCACTTGTCAGGAGTACATTTATGACTTTTTCCTCTGTGGGAATGAATTGAGAGGAGTTGGTGAATATTTTAAGCATGCAAGTTTCTGGATGAGCACTAATTTACAGGGTTTCCCAGCCCAGAAACTACAACTTACCGTCTTCTTCCATCCCAGTGAATAGATTTGTTCATAAAAAATCTTTATGCTAGTGTATCTTTTAGCAAAACCAACATTTGCACATGTAAGCCAAAAGTGCATGCATAAGTAGCTTTGCAAATCGAGCCCATAACATTTTGACACTACAAGACAGGGTTGATCTAACTGTAAAATGTAAACCAATAATTGATCCAGCGCTTGGTATAGGCTCAGACTAATGTGAACATGGGAATTGAGGCCAAGTGAAATTAAGTGAATTGCCCACGATTTACAAAATGTGGTGAAGCAGAGAAGGTCAGGCTGTGAGCAGTATCAATCCTTAGTTGGCAACACAGGCACTGGACTGCAAATATAATCTGAGTAGATTTACACTAACATTTTATGAAATAAAGTGAATGTTTATACGCTTCGGACACCTCGCGCTAACCAGGTCACGGGAGGCAACACAAAAGGCCAGAAAGAGTCACACACAGCTGTGATGAGACAGGAATGAAAACAAGGAGTCACATGGCTTTTTTGTCACCAATAGACATAAGAGGAGGGGCATATGCCTTGTTCCAGCGAAGACGCCAATGAGCAAGATTTACCGGATGAGTCACAGCCGACGCCGTTAGAAGAAGGACTTGTTAGGGCTTTTCCTACCGAACTGATTCTTTCGACCTCGTTATTGGAAAGAAGGGGTCGTTTTATAATGGCAACCCTTGTGGTTAAAAACATAACATCATCCACAATACTTTCAAAGAAAGAGAACTTTTGTCACATATTACATAACTTCGCTGCTAGGCCTTTTCCCACTAGACCACCAGGGACAAACTGTGGGGAGTGGCCCCTTGGGCAAGGGTCACTCCCCTTTGGGGGCATTGTTTGTGGCTGTCTGCCCCCATGGGGGGGGGGGCAGATCGCCCAATTTTTTATTGATATAGTGCCCACTAGACCACCAGGGATTTATTTGTGGGTAGTGGCCCCTTGGGCAAGGGTTGCTCCCCTTAGGGGAGCATTAATTTGGCCGTTTCTGCCACCCTGAGGGGCAGATCGGCTGATTTGTTTTTTTGTAGGGCCACTAGGCCACCAGGGTTTTTTTTATGTTGGGGAGCGGCCCCTTGGACAAGGGTTGCTCCCTTTATGGGAGGATGATTGTGGCCATTTCTGCCCTCTTTGGGTGGCAGAATAGCAGTATGTTTTTAGGCCCATCGCCACTAGACACCAGGGTTTTTTAAATTTTTGTGTTGGGGAGTGGCCTCAAGGGCAAGGGTTGCTCCTCTTTACGGGGGTGAATATTTTATTTATACTCTTAGGCCCACCTACCCCTTAGCTTGGCTGGTGGATTGTGTGTGGACTGGTGCATTATTTGCATATGTGATTGTAATGGTTTTTTCTCCTTTTTATTCTAGTGTAAAGCTTTTGATTCCTGTTTGCGGTTTCAACAGTGGTTGTTCTGCAGTTTTGCGTAGTTGCATTTTTTTGGTAAGAAAAACATTTTTGTTGGATTTACTCCAAATGAGTATTATTGTCATGTATGAATGAATTTTTTTGTAAGTGGTGTCATAATGGCAGCATATTTAGTTAGTGTTTTGAGCATGAAATTCTTTGCGATGTGTTTTGCATTGTCTTATGTGTAATTTTCTTTTTTCTTTTTTTTAGTGGGATATAGTTGATCCATACTGTGTCTGTGCAGAGTAGGTGGTGGTGAGTTTAGCTGCTTCTGGCAAGTGAGTGGTATCGTTTTGGAGTATATAGGTATTTCTGATAAAGGTGCATTTTGTTTATTACTTATTTTACAAAGTGTTTGTTGTTGTTGACTTGTTTGACAAGTTACCTTTATTAGTAAGCATTATGGCTAGCCGTAGAATGACTGCTCAGCAGGTGGTTGGTTTGCTACTTGAATCTTCCTCTGAGCAGGATTATGAGACTGACAGTGCGTCTGAGGGAGAGGAGGGAGGGGAAGATTCAGGCAGTGAGTTTTCTCTCCACATGGAATAATCGGATGATGAAGGTACTCTCAGTGCGGATGAAGTGCCTGTTTTAGAGGAGGATACTGCTGTGCCGATGGTGCAAGAGGCATCTGGATTGCAACCTGGGGCTGCTAAGCTTCGTACTGGAAGTGCTGGACTCTGGGTTGAACCAAACATGGTGCAGCCGGTGTTGCCTGCCTTTAGTGGTTATGCAGGGTGTAGAGTGGATTGTGAACATTATTTGCCTATACAGTATTTTCAGTTGTTTATGGATGATGTATTTTTGGGTGAGATTGTTGAGCAGACTAATTTGTATGCTGAACAGTTTTTGAGGGACAACAGTGCCAGACTTAGGCCCCATTCTAGAGCTACCCGGTGGAGTCCCACAAATCTGGAAGAGATGAAGAAGTTTTTGGGTTTGACTTTTTTGATGGGTTTGATAAGGAAGCCGTCCATGGGTTCATATTGGTCTACCAGTCCCTTGATGGCAACGGCCATATTTCCTGCAGTTATGACTCGTGATCGGTATTTACTTTTGCTTCGGATTCTGCATTTTGTTGATAATGGTTTGGCGTTGCCACGAGATCACCCTGAATGTGACCGTCTTTTTAAGATTCGGCCTGTTCTTGATCACTTTGTAGATCAATTTTCAGAGATCTATACTCCAGGGAAAGAAATATCTATTGATGAGTCTTTGGTCCTGTTCAAGGGCTGTTTGGTTTTTAGGCAGTACATTCCTAGCAAGAGGGCACGCTATGGAATTAAGCTGTATATGTTGTCTGAGAGTAGGACAGGATATGTTTTTAATTTGCATGTGTACACTGGTAGGGATTCCACTATTGATCCCCCTGGTTGTCCGTCCACTTTTGGAGTGTCAGAGAAAATTGTGTGGGATCTTGCTAGAGGACTGTTTAACAGAGGCCACCATTTGTACCTTGATAACTTCTACACTGCTGTGCAATTGTTTAAGGAATTGTTCAAAGTGGACACTTTTGCTTGTGGCACAATCCGCTCTAACCGTAAAGGTTATCCAAAAGAGCTTGTTTGCAAAAAACTTCAGAGGGGACAGTGCAGTTCCTTGCGTAGTGATGAACTACTAGCTGTGAAATTTGTGGACAGGAGGGATGTGTACATGCTGACTACCATCCATGATGAGAGTACTTCACCTGTGGCTGTTTGGGGTCAGATTGCTGAAGTGCGCAAACCTGTGTGCATTTTAGACTACAATAAGCACATGGGTGGTGTTGATAGAGTAGATCAGAGGTTGGAACCTTACACTGCTATTCGTAAGGCTTACATTTGGTATAAGAAGTTGGCCAACCATCTCTTCAATTTAGCAACTTTCAATGCTTTTGTTGTGTTCAAGGAGTGTTCTCCTGCGTCAAAGTTGACTTTTGTTCAGTTTCAGCAGTCTGTCATAGGCAGCCTTGTGGTTGTGGAACAGGCAAGTGTTCCTAGAGTTGGAGTGGTGGAGGATGTGGCTCGATTGAAAGATCGCCACTTTCCTGATCACATTCCTCCTACACCCTCAAAAGACTTTCCCACTAGGAGATGTAGAGTCTGTTGGCGAAGAGGTACGCGGAAGGAGACTCGTATGTACTGCCCTGAGTGTCCTTCTAACCCTGGGCTGTGTGTGCCTGCTTGTTATAGAGCGTACCACAAGCAAAAGAATTATTGGGAGCAACCATGAGTGGTAAAGTGAACTGCCTGGTCTGTAATGTTTAAGAATTGTTGTTCTGTTTCAAGGTTGGCATTAGTGCAATGTATTTAGTTTCTGATTTTGTGTTAGTAGATTTGTATCTATTTGCAATTTGTTTGTGTTTTCTTTTTGTATAAAAAAATCCTAAATGTGATGGTGGTGTGTGTAGGCTGGTGCTTGGCTGGCGGTGTGCATGGAGTGGCGCTTGGCTGGCGGTGTGCGTGGAGTGGCTCATGGCTGGCGGTGTGCGTGGAGTGGCTCTTGGCTGGCGGTGTGCGTGGAGTGGCTCTTGGCTGGCGGTGTGCGTGGAGTGGCGCTTGGCTGGCGGTTGCGTGGAGTGGCGCTTGGCTGGCGGTGTGCGTGGAGTGGCGCTTGGCTGGTGGTGTGCGTGGAGTGGCACTTGGCTGGCGGTGTGCGTGGACTGGCGCTTGGCTGGCGGTGTGCGTGGACTGGCGCTTGGCTGGCGGTGTGCGTGGACTGGCGCTCGGCTGGCGGTGTGTGAGTAGTGACTTGCTGCTGGTCACTACACACACTGCTAGCCGAGCGACACTCCACGCAATCCATCAGCTTGTGTGGTTGCTGTGTTAGGAATGTGGGCGTGTGAAAGTGAGGGGCCCTTGAATGGCGCTGTCTGCTGGTGTGAGTGTTGTAATGTGATGGGCCCGCGGCTGGTGGTGTGAATGGTTTTGTATGTGTCACACGTATGAAAGGTGTATGAATGGCCTGTAAAGAGGTTGGTGCCTTGTCGTGGCTTTACAGCTCACGAGCTGTGAGTCAATGGTTCAGTTTCTCGTCCTTTCAATTATTAACAGTGCATTTCATTTTTGTGAAATCAGTTGTTAATACAATTGTATATACTGAACCATCACTCACCCTCGTGCCAAATCCAACCAGTATGTGTGTGTGCTTGAGGATTAGATGGCTGTGCAGTAATATATTTTTTTTGTCTTTCTCAAGCAGGGTGTACCTTGTCCCTTTTTGTGAATGTTGTAATGTGTTTGTTTCGTGGCTGGTGGTGTGAATGGTCTTGTGTGTATCACGTATGAAAGGTGTGTGAATGGCCTGTAAAGCGGTTGGGGCCTTGACGTGGCTTTACAGCTCACGAGCTGCGAGTCACTGGTTCAGTTTTTTGTCCTTTCAATTATTGACAGTGCATTTCATTTTTGTGAAATCTCTTGTTAATAAAATTGTATATACTGAACCATCACTTGCCCTCGTGCCAAATCCAACCAGTATGTGTGTGTGCTTGAGGAATAGATGGCTGTGCAGTAATCTTTGTCTTTTTAGTCTGTCTGCCAAGGTGTACATTCCGTCTAAGAATAACCTACCAACTGTAGATATTGTCGTAAACGAAACACCCATGGGAGTACATGGTGATATCTCTCTTGTGGATCACAACAAGTTATGTTACCCACAATGTCCTGCAAACCTCAAAATGTCTGCCACATTTTCCTTGCAATATTGTGCCAAAATTTTCACGCTGCAGAAATAAACAACACGTTATCTCAAAACGACCTGGTTTTGCAAGGGGGGTCACCTGGGTTTTTGGCCCAGGGCTCGGCGGCCACCTAGGGAAACCTACCAAACCCACACATTTCTGTAAAGTAGACACCCGGGGGATTCCAGGGAGGTATGGCTTGCGTGGATCCCCCAACGTTTTCTTACCCAGAATCCCCTGCAAACCTGACATTTTGCTGAAAAAATCCCTTTTTCACACATTTTTGTGTGGTAAAGTTGTGGCATCACCGGGCTGACACAAATTTCCTACCACCCAGCGTCCCCCAGGTCTCCCGATAAAAATGGGGCCTCACTCGGGTGGGAGGCCCAAGTACCCGCGACAGGCAAGGGCCCACAACGTATTGAGGCGACCTCAAAATGGCCTTTCACAAAACGACCTGGTTTTGCAAGGGGGTCCCATGATGTTTTGACCTGGGGCTCGACGGCCACCTAGGGAAACCTACCAAAACCACACATTTCTGTAAAGTAGACACCCGGGGATTCCAGGGAGGTATGGCTTGCGTGGATCCCCCAACTTTTTCTTACCCAGAATCCCCTGCAAACCTGACATTTTGCTGAAAAAATCCCTTTTTTCACACATTTTTGTGTGGTAAAGTTGTGGCATCACCGGGCTGACACAAATTTCCTACCACCCAGCGTCCCCCAGGTCTCCCAATAAAAATGGTGCCTCACTCGGGTGGGAGGCCCAAGTACCCACGACAGGCAAGGGCCCACAACGTATTGAGGCGACCTCAAAATGGCCTTTCACAAAACGACCTGGTTTTGCAAGGGGGTCCCATGACGTTTTGGCCTGGGGCTCGGTGGCCACCTAGGGAAACCTACCAAACCCACACATTTCTGAAAAGTAGACACCTGGGGGATTCCAGGGAGGTATGGCTTGCGTGGATCTCCCAACGTTTTCTTACCCAGAATCCCCTGCAAACCTGACATTTTGCTGAAAAAATCCCTTTTTCACACATTTTTGTGTGGGAAAGTGTGGCATCACCGGGCTCACACAAATTTCCTACCACCCAGTGTTCCCCCAGGTCTCCCGATAAAAATGGTGCCTCACTTGTGTGGGAGGCCCAAGTACCCGCGACAGGCAAGGGCCCAAAACATAGTGAGGCGACATCAAAATTGCCTATCTCAAAACCACCTGGTTTTGCAAGGGGGTCACCTAGATATTTGGCCCCGTGCTCGGCGGCCATCTAGGGAAACCTACCAAACCCACACATTTCTGAAAACTAGACACCCGGGGGCTTCCAGGGAGGTATGGCTTGCGTGGATCCCCCAACGTTTCCTTACCCAGAATGCCCTGCAAACCTCAATTTTAGCTGAAAAAATCACTTTTTTCACACATTTTTGTGTGGGAAAGTGTGGCATCACTGGCCTCACACAAATTTCCTACCACCCAGTGTTCCCCCAGGTCTCCCGATAAAAATGGTGCCTCACTTGTGTGGGAGGCCCAAGTACCCGCGACAGGCAAGGGCCCAAAACGTAGTGAGGCGACATCAAAATTGCCTATCTTAAAACCACCTGGTTTTGGAAGGGGGGTCACTTGGGTTTTTGGCCCCGTGCACGGCGGCCATCTAGGGAAACCTACCAAACCCACACATTTCTGAAAACTAGACACCCGGGGGCTTCCAGGGAGGTATGGCTTGCGTGGATCCCCCAACGTTTCCTTACCCAGAATCCCCTGCAAACCTCAATTTTAGCTGAAAAAATCACTTTTTTCACACATTTTTGTGTGGAAAGTGTGGCATCACTGGCCTCACACAAATTTCCTACCACCCAGCGTTCCCCCAGGTCTCCCGATAAAAATGGTGCCTCACTTGTGTGGCAGGCCCAAGTACCCGCGACAGGCAAGGGCCCAAAACGTAGTGAGGCGACATCAAAATTGCCTATCTCAAAACCACCTGGTTTTGCAAGGCGAGTCACCTGGGTTTTTGGCCCCGTGCTCAGCGGCCATCTAGGGAAACCTACCAAACCCACACATTTCTGAAAACTAGACACCCGGGGGCTTCCAGGGAGGTATGGCTTGCGTGGATCCCCCAACGTTTCCTTACCCAGAATCCCCTGCAAACCTCAATTTTAGCTGAAAAAATCACTTTTTTCACACATTTTTGTGTGGGAAAGTGTGGCATCACTGGCCTCACACAAATTTCCTACCACCCAGCATTCCCCCAGTTCTCCCGATAAAAATGGTGCCTCACTTGTGTGGGAGGCCCAAGTACCCGCGACAGGCATGGGCCCAAAACGTAGTGAGGCGACATCAAAATTGCCTATCTCAAAACCACCTGGTTTTGCAAGGGGGGTCACCTGGGTTTTTGGCCCCGTGCTCGGCGGCCATCTAGGGAAACCTACCAAACCCACACATTTCTGAAAACTAGACAACCGGGGGCTTCCAGGGAGGTATGGCTTGCGTGGATCCCCCAACGTTTCCTTACCCAGAATCCCCTGCAAACCTCAATTGTAGCTGAAAAAATCACTTTTTTCACACATTTTTGTGTGGGAAAGTGTGGCATCACTGGCCTCACACAAACTTCCTACCACCCAGCGTTCCCCCAGGTCTCCCGATAAAAATGGTGCCTCACTTGTGTGGGAGGCCCAAGTACCCGCGACATGCAAGGACACAAAACGTTTTGAGGCAACATCAACATTGCCTATCAAAAAATGTTTTGGGCCCTTGCCTGTTGCGGTGCGTCCATGTTGCGTTTTGCGCTGCTTCCTGTCGCGGGCACTAGGCCTACCCACACAAGTGAGGTACCATTTTTTTCGGAAGACCTTGGGAAATGCGGGGTGGGTGGAATTTTGTGGATCCACGCAGATTCCAGAACTTTCCACCACAGAAAAGTGAGGAACTTGTGTTTTTTTTACCAATTTTTTAGGTTTGCAAGGGATTCTGGGTAACAGAACCTGGTGAGAGCCAGTCAAGTCACCCCATCCTGAATTCCCCTGGGTGTCTAGTTTTCAAAAATGTATAGGTTTGCTAGGTTTCCCTAAGTGCCCGCAGAGCTAGGGTTCAAAAACTACAGCTAGGCACTTTGCAAAAAAAGGGTAATTTTTCATTGTGAAAATGTGGTACGTCCACGTTGCATTTTGAGCCATTTCCTGTTGTGGGCACAAGGCCTACCCACACAAGTGAGGTACCATTTTTATCGGGAGGCTTAGGGTAACACAGAATTATAGAGCAACTGTTATTACCTATTGACTTTCGATGCATTTCTGCCTTCCAAATGAAAGACAATGTGTAAAAAATAAGTCATTTTGAAAAATGACCTATAATTCTCATGCTAGTATGGGTACTCCCAATTTCGGAAATGTGCAAATATCTACTGTTTCTAAAATCTACATTTTGTTCCCATTTCAGAAATACATAGGTGTCTTTCATAACAATTTTTCCATGTATACATTTTCCCAAAATAATTGCTATATACCCGGTACATAATAAAAAACCATTGCAAGATGCTGCTCAGTTATTGGCTCTGGGTTCGTCGGGTTCTTGGTGAACCTACAAGTCCTATATATCCCCACAACCAGAAAGGTCCAGCGGATATAACGGTATATTGCTTTCAAATAGCTGTCATAATTAGAAGAAGTTACAGGTGAAAACGTCGACACAAATGGCTGTTTTTTTCAACTAATTTTCAATTTTTCCTTCATTTAACTGTTAGTTTCTATACGGAAAACTTTAAGGATCTACACAAATGACCCCTTGCTGAATTCAGAATTTTGTCTACTTTTCAGAAATGTATGGCTTTCCAGGATCCATTATTGGTTTTATACCCATTTCTACCATTAACTGGAAGGAGGTTGAAAGCACAAAAAATAGCAAAAATAGGCTATGTCCCATAAAAATGCCAAAACTGTGTAAACAAAGTTGGTTTTCTGACAAAACTCTGCTTGTCCCTGAAAGCTGGGAAGATGGTGATTTCAGCACCACAACCCCTTTTTGATGCCATTTGCAGGAAAAAACAAGACGCTTTCATCTGTAGCCCTTTTTCGCATTTTTCCCAAAAAAACAACATTTTGCTGTATTTTGGCTAATTTCTGGGTCCCCTCCAGGGGAATCCACAAACCCTGGGTACCTTTACAATCCCCATGATGTTAGAAAAAAAGGACGCAAATTTGGCGTGGATACCTTATGTGGTCAAAAAGTTACAGGGGCCTAAGCGCGCACTACCCCAAATAGCCCAAAAAAGGCTTAGCACAGGGGGGGAAAAGGCCTAGCAGCGAAGGGGTTAATTTAAAAAGGAACAAAATGATGGGGTTCATTTTGTCATAGAAATTATGGTTAGTGCTGTAGAAAGAAAAATTAGGACATGTTTCAAGTGTGATCTCAAATATCTTCCTGTTATATTTCAACAGGAGCAGCCTGTCAGTTGATGCCTTTGTGTTCTACTGCAGCTTCCCAGAGTGTTCTAAAGAACAACTAGAGCGCTAACAGTCTTACTTATGACAAAATTATGGCACACCTGAAGCCATCTTGATTGGAATAAACTGGTAACTCTTAAAACATTTAATTTAAAAAGGAACAAAATGAGGGGGTTCATTTTGTCATAGAAATTATGGTTAGTGCTGTAGAAAGAAAAATTAGGACATGTTTTAAGTGAGATCTCAAATATCTTCCTGTTATATTTCAACAGGAGCAGCCTGTCAGTTGATGTGCCTTTGTGTTCTACTGCAGCTTCCCAGAGTGTTCTAAAGAACAACTAGAGAGCTAACAGTCTTACTTATGACAAAAGTATGGCACACCTGAAGCCATCTTGATTGGAATAAACTGGTAACACTTAACCCCTTCGATGCTCATGACGAGCTCAGCTCGTCATGCTGCGCGGTCGCGCTGTGCGCATGACGAGCTGAGCTCGTCACGACCACACCCGCGATCGGAATGTCCAGCACCTGGGCGGAATTCCGATCGCGGTGAAGCGGTTAAAACATTTAATTTAAAAAGGAACAAAATGAGGGGGTTCATTTTGCCATAGAAATTATGGTTAGTGCTGTAGAAAGAAAAATTAGGACATGTTTTAAGTGAGATCTCAAATATCTTCCTGTTATATTTCAACAGGAGCAGCCTGTCAGTTGATGCCTTTGTGTTCTACTGCAGCTTCCCAGAGTGTTCTAAAGAACAAATAGAGTGCTAACAGCCTTACTTATGACAAAAGTATGGCTCACCTGAAGCCATCTTGATTGGAATAAACTGGTAACACTTAAAACATTTAACCCCTTCAGTGCCCATGACGAGCTGGACTCGTCATGGCACACAGTGGGCGTGTGCTCATGACGAGTCCAGCTCGTCATGGGACCCACCCACGGGGGAAGCGCTGGCGCTCCCCCCGTGGGACATCGATCTCGGAATTTTTACTGGGGAAGGCAGGGGAAGCCCTTCCCCTGCCTCCCCCCGCCCCCCGTACACATCATCAATGACGTCATTGGGGGTTTCCCTTTCTCCCCAGACGCGCTGGAAGCCATTTGCTTTCAGCGCGTCGGGGAAGAAAGGTAAGTTTTGGCTCTGGGGAGGGGGGCATTCAAAGAAAAGAGGCATCGGGGGAAAGGAAAGGGTTTTCCTTTCCCCGATGCCTCTTTTGTGCATTCCTGCTGCACGATCGTGCGATCGTGCAGCAGGAATGCCCACTAGACACCAGGGAATTTTTATTTTATTTTATTTTATTAGGAATTACTGTTTGGGGGAGCGGCCCCTTAGGCAAGGGTCGCTCCCCTTTGGGGCCCATATGTTTTGGCGGTCTGTGGGGGGGGGCAGATCGCGCCAATATTAACCCATACCATCAACTGGGGGTTCATGTGCATACAAGCTACAGTTGTATGCTTCCCTACATCCACATCTTTTTATTAGTGGGGGATCCCGTCCCACCCTGGAAAAAGTTTTACTCCTTCACTTGTCAGGAGTACATTTATGACTTTTTCCTCTGTGGGAATGAATTGAGAGGAGTTGGTGAATATTTTAAGCATGCAAGTTTCTGGATGAGCACTAATTTACAGGGTTTCCCAGCCCAGAAACTACAACTTACCGTCTTCTTCCATCCCAGTGAATAGATTTGTTCATAAAAAAATCTTTATGCTAGTGTATCTTTTAGCAAAACCAACATTTGCACATGTAAGCCAAAAGTGCATGCATAAGTAGCTTTGCAAATCGAGCCCATAACATTTTGACACTACAAGACAGGGTTGATCTAACTGTAAAATGTAAACCAATAATTGATCCAGCGCTTGGTATAGGCTCAGACTAATGTGAACATGGGAATTGAGGCCAAGTGAAATTAAGTGAATTGCCCACGATTTACAAAATGTGGTGAAGCAGAGAAGGTCAGGCTGTGAGCAGTATCAATCCTTAGTTGGCAACACAGGCACTGGACTGCAAATATAATCTGAGTAGATTTACACTAACATTTTATGAAATAAAGTGAATGTTTATACGCTTCGGACACCTCGCGCTAACCAGGTCACGGGAGGCAACACAAAAGGCCAGAAAGAGTCACACACAGCTGTGATGAGACAGGAATGAAAACAAGGAGTCACATGGCTTTTTTGTCACCAATAGACATAAGAGGAGGGGCATATGCCTTGTTCCAGCGAAGACGCCAATGAGCAAGATTTACCGGATGAGTCACAGCCGACGCCGTTAGAAGAAGGACTTGTTAGGGCTTTTCCTACCGAACTGATTCTTTCGACCTCGTTATTGGAAAGAAGGGGTCGTTTTATAATGGCAACCCTTGTGGTTAAAAACATAACATCATCCACAATACTTTCAAAGAAAGAGAACTTTTGTCACATATTACATAACTTCGCTGCTAGGCCTTTTCCCACTAGACCACCAGGGACAAACTGTGGGGAGTGGCCCCTTGGGCAAGGGTCACTCCCTTTGGGGGCATTGTTTGTGGCTGTCTGCCCCCATTGGGGGGGGGGCAGATCGCCCAATTTTTTATTGATATAGTGCCCACTAGACCACCAGGGATTTATTTGTGGGTAGTGGCCCCTTGGGCAAGGGTTGCTCCCCTTAGGGGAGCATTAATTTGGCCGTTTCTGCCACCCTGAGGGGCAGATCGGCTGATTTGTTTTTTTGTAGGGCCACTAGGCCACCAGGGTTTTTTTTATGTTGGGGAGCGGCCCCTTGGACAAGGGTTGCTCCCCTTTATGGGAGGATGATTGTGGCCATTTCTGCCCTCTTTGGGTGGCAGAATAGCAGTATGTTTTTAGGCCCATCGCCACTAGACACCAGGGTTTTTTAAATTTTTGTGTTGGGGAGTGGCCTCAAGGGCAAGGGTTGCTCCTCTTTTACGGGGGTGAATATTTTATTTATACTCTTAGGCCCACCTACCCCTTAGCTTGGCTGGTGGATTGTGTGTGGACTGGTGCATTATTTGCATATGTGATTGTAATGTTTTTTTCTCCTTTTTATTCTAGTGTAAAGCTTTTGATTCCTGTTTGCGGTTTCAACAGTGGTTGTTCTGCAGTTTTGCGTAGTTGCATTTTTTTGGTAAGAAAAACATTTTTGTTGGATTTACTCCAAATGAGTATTATTGTCATGTATGAATGAATTTTTTTGTAAGTGGTGTCATAATGGCAGCATATTTAGTTAGTGTTTTGAGCATGAAATTCTTTGCGATGTGTTTTGCATTGTCTTATGTGTAATTTTCTTTTTTCTTTTTTTTTAGTGGGATATAGTTGATCCATACTGTGTCTGTGCAGAGTAGGTGGTGGTGAGTTTAGCTGCTTCTGGCAAGTGAGTGGTATCGTTTTGGAGTATATAGGTATTTCTGATAAAGGTGCATTTTGTTTATTACTTATTTTACAAAGTGTTTGTTGTTGTTGACTTGTTTGACAAGTTACCTTTATTAGTAAGCATTATGGCTAGCCGTAGAATGACTGCTCAGCAGGTGGTTGGTTTGCTACTTGAATCTTCCTCTGAGCAGGATTATGAGACTGACAGTGCGTCTGAGGGAGAGGAGGGAGGGAAGATTCAGGCAGTGAGTTTTCTCTCCACATGGAATAATCGGATGATGAAGGTACTCTCAGTGCGGATGAAGTGCCTGTTTTAGAGGAGGATACTGCTGTGCCGATGGTGCAAGAGGCATCTGGATTGCAACCTGGGGCTGCTAAGCTTCGTACTGGAAGTGCTGGACTCTGGGTTGAACCAAACATGGTGCAGCCGGTGTTGCCTGCCTTTAGTGGTTATGCAGGGTGTAGAGTGGATTGTGAACATTATTTGCCTATACAGTATTTTCAGTTGTTTATGGATGATGTATTTTTGGGTGAGATTGTTGAGCAGACTAATTTGTATGCTGAACAGTTTTTGAGGGACAACAGTGCCAGACTTAGGCCCCATTCTAGAGCTACCCGGTGGAGTCCCACAAATCTGGAAGAGATGAAGAAGTTTTTGGGTTTGACTTTTTTGATGGGTTTGATAAGGAAGCCGTCCATGGGTTCATATTGGTCTACCAGTCCCTTGATGGCAACGGCCATATTTCCTGCAGTTATGACTCGTGATCGGTATTTACTTTTGCTTCGGATTCTGCATTTTGTTGATAATGGTTTGGCGTTGCCACGAGATCACCCTGAATGTGACCGTCTTTTTAAGATTCGGCCTGTTCTTGATCACTTTGTAGATCGATTTTCAGAGATCTATACTCCAGGGAAAGAAATATCTATTGATGAGTCTTTGGTCCTGTTCAAGGGCTGTTTGGTTTTTAGGCAGTACATTCCTAGCAAGAGGGCACGCTATGGAATTAAGCTGTATATGTTGTCTGAGAGTAGGACAGGATATGTTTTTAATTTGCATGTGTACACTGGTAGGGATTCCACTATTGATCCCCCTGGTTGTCCGTCCACTTTTGGAGTGTCAGAGAAAATTGTGTGGGATCTTGCTAGAGGACTGTTTAACAGAGGCCACCATTTGTACCTTGATAACTTCTACACTGCTGTGCAATTGTTTAAGGAATTGTTCAAAGTGGACACTTTTGCTTGTGGCACAATCCGCTCTAACCGTAAAGGTTATCCAAAAGAGCTTGTTTGCAAAAAACTTCAGAGGGGACAGTGCAGTTCCTTGCGTAGTGATGAACTACTAGCTGTGAAATTTGTGGACAGGAGGGATGTGTACATGCTGACTACCATCCATGATGAGAGTACTTCACCTGTGGCTGTTTGGGGTCAGATTGCTGAAGTGCGCAAACCTGTGTGCATTTTAGACTACAATAAGCACATGGGTGGTGTTGATAGAGTAGATCAGAGGTTGGAACCTTACACTGCTATTCGTAAGGCTTACATTTGGTATAAGAAGTTGGCCAACCATCTCTTCAATTTAGCAACTTTCAATGCTTTTGTTGTGTTCAAGGAGTGTTCTCCTGCGTCAAAGTTGACTTTTGTTCAGTTTCAGCAGTCTGTCATAGGCAGCCTTGTGGTTGTGGAACAGGCAAGTGTTCCTAGAGTTGGAGTGGTGGAGGATGTGGCTCGATTGAAAGATCGCCACTTTCCTGATCACATTCCTCCTACACCCTCAAAAGACTTTCCCACTAGGAGATGTAGAGTCTGTTGGCGAAGAGGTACGCGGAAGGAGACTCGTATGTACTGCCCTGAGTGTCCTTCTAACCCTGGGCTGTGTGTGCCTGCTTGTTATAGAGCGTACCACAAGCAAAAGAATTATTGGGAGCAACCATGAGTGGTAAAGTGAACTGCCTGGTCTGTAATGTTTAAGAATTGTTGTTCTGTTTCAAGGTTGGCATTAGTGCAATGTATTTAGTTTCTGATTTTGTGTTAGTAGATTTGTATCTATTTGCAATTTGTTTGTGTTTTCTTTTTTGTATAAAAAAATCCTAAATGTGATGGTGGTGTGTGTAGGCTGGTGCTTGGCTGGCGGTGTGCATGGAGTGGCGCTTGGCTGGCGGTGTGCGTGGAGTGGCTCATGGCTGGCGGTGTGCGTGGAGTGGCTCTTGGCTGGCGGTGTGCGTGGAGTGGCTCTTGGCTGGCGGTGTGCGTGGAGTGGCGCTTGGCTGGCGGTTGCGTGGAGTGGCGCTTGGCTGGCGGTGTGCGTGGAGTGGCGCTTGGCTGGTGGTGTGCGTGGAGTGGCACTTGGCTGGCGGTGTGCGTGGACTGGCGCTTGGCTGGCGGTGTGCGTGGACTGGCGCTTGGCTGGCGGTGTGCGTGGACTGGCGCTCGGCTGGCGGTGTGTGGTAGTGACTTGCTGCTGGTCACTACACACACTGCTAGCCGAGCGACACTCCACGCAATCCATCAGCTTGTGTGGTTGCTGTGTTAGGAATGTGGGCGTGTGAAAGTGAGGGGCCCTTGAATGGCGCTGTCTGCTGGTGTGAGTGTTGTAATCTGATGGGCCCGCGGCTGGTGGTGTGAATGGTTTTGTATGTGTCACACGTATGAAAGGTGTATGAATGGCCTGTAAAGAGGTTGGTGCCTTGTCGTGGCTTTACAGCTCACGAGCTGTGAGTCAATGGTTCAGTTTCTCGTCCTTTCAATTATTAACAGTGCATTTCATTTTTGTGAAATCAGTTGTTAATACAATTGTATATACTGAACCATCACTCACCCTCGTGCCAAATCCAACCAGTATGTGTGTGTGCTTGAGGATTAGATGGCTGTGCAGTAATATATTTTTTTTGTCTTTCTCAAGCAGGGTGTACCTTGTCCCTTTTTGTGAATGTTGTAATGTGTTTGTTTCGTGGCTGGTGGTGTGAATGGTCTTGTGTGTATCACGTATGAAAGGTGTGTGAATGGCCTGTAAAGCGGTTGGGGCCTTGACGTGGCTTTACAGCTCACGAGCTGCGAGTCACTGGTTCAGTTTTTTGTCCTTTCAATTATTGACAGTGCATTTCATTTTTGTGAAATCTCTTGTTAATAAAATTGTATATACTGAACCATCACTTGCCCTCGTGCCAAATCCAACCAGTATGTGTGTGTGCTTGAGGAATAGATGGCTGTGCAGTAATCTTTGTCTTTTTAGTCTGTCTGCCAAGGTGTACATTCCGTCTAAGAATAACCTACCAACTGTAGATATTGTCGTAAAGCGAAACACCCATGGGAGTACATGGTGATATCTCTCTTGTGGATCACAACAAGTTATGTTACCCACAATGTCCTGCAAACCTCAAAATGTCTGCCACATTTTCCTTGCAATATTGTGCCAAAATGTTCACGCTGCAGAAATAAACAACACGTTATCTCAAAACGACCTGGTTTTGCAAGGGGGGTCACCTGGGTTTTTGGCCCAGGGCTCGGCGGCCACCTAGGGAAACCTACCAAACCCACACATTTCTGTAAAGTAGACACCCGGGGGATTCCAGGGAGGTATGGCTTGCGTGGATCCCCCAACGTTTTCTTACCCAGAATCCCCTGCAAACCTGACATTTTGCTGAAAAAATCCCTTTTTTCACACATTTTTGTGTGGTAAAGTTGTGGCATCACCGGGCTGACACAAATTTCCTACCACCCAGCGTCCCCCCAGGTCTCCCGATAAAAATGGGGCCTCACTCGGGTGGGAGGCCCAAGTACCCGCGACAGGCAAGGGCCCACAACGTATTGAGGCGACCTCAAAATGGCCTTTCACAAAACGACCTGGTTTTGCAAGGGGGGTCCCATGATGTTTTGACCTGGGGCTCGACGGCCACCTAGGGAAACCTACCAAAACCACACATTTCTGTAAAGTAGACACCCGGGGGATTCCAGGGAGGTATGGCTTGCGTGGATCCCCCAACTTTTTCTTACCCAGAATCCCCTGCAAACCTGACATTTTGCTGAAAAAATCCCTATTTTCACACATTTTTGTGTGGTAAAGTTGTGGCATCACCGGGCTGACACAAATTTCCTACCACCCAGCGTCCCCCCAGGTCTCCCGATAAAAATGGTGCCTCACTCGGGTGGGAGGCCCAAGTACCCACGACAGGCAAGGGCCCACAACGTATTGAGGCGACCTCAAAATGGCCTTTCACAAAACGACCTGGTTTTGCAAGGGGGGTCCCATGACGTTTTGGCCTGGGGCTCGGTGGCCACCTAGGGAAACCTACCAAACCCACACATTTCTGAAAAGTAGACACCTGGGGGATTCCAGGGAGGTATGGCTTGCGTGGATCTCCCAACGTTTTCTTACCCAGAATCCCCTGCAAACCTGACATTTTGCTGAAAAAATCCCTTTTTTCACACATTTTTGTGTGGGAAAGTGTGGCATCACCGGGCTCACACAAATTTCCTACCACCCAGTGTTCCCCCAGGTCTCCCGATAAAAATGGTGCCTCACTTGTGTGGGAGGCCCAAGTACCCGCGACAGGCAAGGGCCCAAAACATAGTGAGGCGACATCAAAATTGCCTATCTCAAAACCACCTGGTTTTGCAAGGGGGGTCACCTAGATATTTGGCCCCGTGCTCGGCGGCCATCTAGGAAACCTACCAAACCCACACATTTCTGAAAACTAGACACCCGGGGGCTTCCAGGGAGGTATGGCTTGCGTGGATCCCCCAACGTTTCCTTACCCAGAATGCCCTGCAAACCTCAATTTTAGCTGAAAAAATCACTTTTTTCACACATTTTTGTGTGGGAAAGTGTGGCATCACTGGCCTCACACAAATTTCCTACCACCCAGCGTTCCCCCAGGTCTCCCGATAAAAATGGTGCCTCACTTGTGTGGGAGGCCCAAGTACCTGCGACAGGCAAGGGCCCAAAACGTAGTGAGGCGACATCAAAATTGCCTATCTTAAAACCACCTGGTTTTGCAAGGGGGGTCACCTGGGTTTTTGGCCCCGTGCTCGGCGGCCATCTAGGGAAACCTACCAAACCCACACATTTCTGAAAACTAGACACCCGGGGCTTCCAGGGAGGTATGGCTTGCGTGGATCCCCCAACGTTTCCTTACCCAGAATCCCCTGCAAACCTCAATTTTAGCTGAAAAAATCACTTTTTTCACACATTTTTGTGTGGGAAAGTGTGGCATCACTGGCCTCACACAAATTTCCTACCACCCAGCGTTCCCCCAGGTCTCCCGATAAAAATGGTGCCTCACTTGTGTGGCAGGCCCAAGTACCCGCGACAGGCAAGGGCCCAAAACGTAGTGAGGCGACATCAAAATTGCCTATCTCAAAACCACCTGGTTTTGCAAGGCGGGTCACCTGGGTTTTTGGCCCCGTGCTCAGCGGCCATCTAGGGAAACCTACCAAACCCACACATTTCTGAAAACTAGACACCCGGGGGCTTCCAGGGAGGTATGGCTTGCGTGGATCCCCCAACGTTTCCTTACCCAGAATCCCCTGCAAACCTCAATTTTAGCTGAAAAAATCACTTTTTTCACACATTTTTGTGTGGGAAAGTGTGGCATCACTGGCCTCACACAAATTTCCTACCACCCAGCATTCCCCCAGTTCTCCCGATAAAAATGGTGCCTCACTTGTGTGGGAGGCCCAAGTACCCGCGACAGGCATGGGCCCAAAACGTAGTGAGGCGACATCAAAATTGCCTATCTCAAAACCACCTGGTTTTGCAAGAGGTCACCTGGGTTTTTGGCCCCGTGCTCGGCGGCCATCTAGGAAACCTACCAAACCCACACATTTCTGAAAACTAGACAACCGGGGCTTCCAGGGAGGTATGGCTTGCGTGGATCCCCCAACGTTTCCTTACCCAGAATCCCCTGCAAACCTCAATTGTAGCTGAAAAAATCACTTTTTTCACACATTTTTGTGTGGGAAAGTGTGGCATCACTGGCCTCACACAAACTTCCTACCACCCAGCGTTCCCCAGGTCTCCCGATAAAAATGGTGCCTCACTTGTGTGGGAGGCCCAAGTACCAGCGACATGCAAGGACACAAAACGTTTTGAGGCAACATCAACATTGCCTATCAAAAAATGTTTTGGGCCCTTGCCTGTTGCTGATGCGTCCATGTTGCGTTTTGCGCTGCTTCCTGTCGCGGGCACTAGGCCTACCCACACAAGTGAGGTACCATTTTTTTCGGAAGACCTTGGGAAATGCGGGGTGGGTGGAATTTTGTGGATCCACGCAGATTCCAGAACTTTCCACCACAGAAAAGTGAGGAACTTGTGTTTTTTTACCAATTTTTAGGTTTGCAAGGGATTCTGGGTAACAGAACCTGGTGAGAGCCAGTCAAGTCACCCCATCCTGAATTCCCCTGGGTGTCTAGTTTTCAAAAATGTATAGGTTTGCTAGGTTTCCCTAAGTGCCCGCAGAGCTAGGGTTCAAAAACTACAGCTAGGCACTTTGCAAAAAAAGGGTAATTTTTCATTGTGAAAATGTGGTACGTCCACGTTGCATTTTGAGCCATTTCCTGTTGTGGGCACAAGGCCTACCCACACAAGTGAGGTACCATTTTTATCGGGAGGCTTAGGGTAACACAGAATTATAGAGCAACTGTTATTACCTATTGACTTTCGATGCATTTCTGCCTTCCAAATGAAAGACAATGTGTAAAAATAAGTCATTTTGAAAAATGACCTATAATTCTCATGCTAGTATGGGTACTCCCAATTTCGGAAATGTGCAAATATCTACTGTTTCTAAAATCTACATTTTGTTCCCATTTCAGAAATACATAGGTGTCTTTCATAACAATTTTTCCATGTATACATTTTCCCAAAATAATTGCTATATACCCGGTACATAATAAAAAACCATTGCAAGATGCTGCTCAGTTATTGGCTCTGGGTTCGTCGGGTTCTTGGTGAACCTACAAGTCCTATATATCCCCACAACCAGAAAGGTCCAGCGGATATAACGGTATATTGCTTTCAAATAGCTGTCATAATTAGAAGAAGTTACAGGTGAAAACGTCGACACAAATGGCTGTTTTTTTCAACTAATTTTCAATTTTTCCTTCATTTAACTGTTAGTTTCTATAAGGAAAACTTTAAGGATCTACACAAATGACCCCTTGCTGAATTCAGAATTTTGTCTACTTTTCAGAAATGTATGGCTTTCCAGGATCCATTATTGGTTTCATACCCATTTCTACCATTAACTGGAAGGAGGTTGAAAGCACAAAAAATAGCAAAAATAGGCTATGTCCCAGAAAAATGCCAAAACTGTGTAAACAAAGTTGGTTTTCTGACAAAACTCTGCTTGTCCCTGAAAGCTGGGAAGATGGTGATTTCAGCACCACAACCCCTTTTTGATGCCATTTGCAGGAAAAAACAAGACGCTTTCATCTGTAGCCCTTTTTCGCATTTTTCCCCAAAAAAACAAAGTTTTGCTGTATTTTGGCTAATTTCTGGGTCCCCTCCAGGGAATCCACAAACCCTGGGTACCTTTACAATCCCCATGATGTTAGAAAAAAAGGACGCAAATTTGGCGTGGATACCTTATGTGGTCAAAAAGTTACAGGGGCCTAAGCGCGCACTACCCCAAATAGCCCAAAAAGGCTTAGCACAGGGGGGAAAAGGCCTAGCAGCGAAGGGGTTAATTTAAAAAGGAACAAAATGAGGAGGTTCATTTTGCCATAGAAATTATGGTTAGTGCTGTAGAAAGAAAAATTAGGACATGTTTCAAGTGTGATCTCAAATATCTTCCTGTTATATTTCAACAGGAGCAGCCTGTCAGTTGATGCCTTTGTGTTCTACTGCAGCTTCCCAGAGTGTTCTAAAGAACAACTAGAGCGCTAACAGTCTTACTTATGACAAAATTATGGCGCACCTGAAGCCATCTTGATTGGAATAAACTGGTAACACTTAAAACATTTAATTTAAAAAGGAACAAAATGAGGAGGTTCATTTTGCCATAGAAATTATGGTTAGTGCTGTAGAAAAAAAATTAGGACATTTTAAGTGAGTTCTCAAATATCTTCCTGTTATATTTCAACAGGAGCATGCCTTTGTATTCTACTGCAGCTTCCCAGAGTGTTCTAAAGAACAACTAGAGTGCTAACAGCCTTACTTATGACAAAAGTATTGCACACCTGAAGCCATCTTGATTGGAATAAACTGGTAACACTTAAAACATTTAATTTAAAAAGGAACAAAATGATGGGGTTCGTTTTGTCATAGAAATTATGGTTAGTCCTGTAGAAAGAAAAATTAGGACATGTTTCAAGTGTGATCTCAAATATCTTCCTGTTATATTTCAACAGGAGCAGCCTGTCAGTTGATGCCTTTGTGTTCTACTGCAGCTCCCCAGAGTGTTCTAAAGAACAACTAGAGCGCTAACAGTCTTACTTATGACAAAATTATGGCACACCTGAAGCCATCTTGATTGGAATAAACTGGTAACTCTTAAAACATTTAATTTAAAAAGGAACAAAATGAGGGGTTCATTTTGTCATAGAAATTATGGTTAGTGCTGTAGAAAGAAAAATTAGGACATGTTTTAAGTGAGATCTCAAATATCTTCCTGTTATATTTCAACAGGAGCAGCCTGTCAGTTGATGCCTTTGTGTTCTACTGCAGCTTCCCAGAGTGTTCTAAAGAACAACTAGAGCGCTAACAGTCTTACTTATGACAAAAGTATGGCACACCTGAAGCCATCTTGATTGGAATAAACTGGTAACACTTAAAACATTTAATTTAAAAAGGAACAAAATGAGGGGTTCATTTTGCCATAGAAATTATGGTTAGTGCTGCAGAAAGAAAATGTAGGGCATTTTTAAGTGAGATCTCAAATCCTCTTCTATTTCATTAGAAAATTCTGACATGCAGACTGAAACAATTACTTTCAATACCAGCAGTAGACTTCCAGTTAACTCCCTGGTGAGCAGTAGCTTTACTACAGTGATCTAATGAACAACTAGAGTGCTAACATTCTGAATTTATGGCAAATGTGTGACACATCTGAATGCCTTCTTGATGGAATCAAAGTAAAAACTGAAAGCATTTCCTACTGGGGAGACTGCAGTAAATGACGAAATTAGGAAACTTCATAACAAATAAGTCTCCCAAGATGGCCACCAGAAAAAAAGAGCCCAAATGTAGCACAAATATCACCCAGATGTAGCCCACATATAGCCCAATGACAGAAGTGTGCAAAACACTTTTTATTTTTATTTTTCTGCAGTTTTATATAGTGCAAACTGGTCAGGTATTGGAGCGTTACATCTTACTTGGACCCCTTATTGCGTATTTTGCACGAAGTACATGAGATTGATCTTGCGAAACATTGAACTTTACGATTCTGTTAACCTGAAGTTGCTCTGAACTGGGCTTTGTAACACCCGTTTTTACCTACTGGTTTTAATTAATTCTCACTGTATTGTATTAGGAAAGAGGATTTACTGTTTTTATGTACACTTTTATGATCAATGTTTCTAAATCAGATCAAATAAAGTTTAATGAATTCTATGGCAGGACGGAGGTGAGGATTATGCATATCTTTCCTCACTTTATTTGCATAGCAGTTCAAAGAAAACGTAACACAACAATCATTAAACAAAAGACTACACAACCCATGAACCATTAGGGGTAGTCTCCAAGGCAACTATAGTCCAATCATATCACAGTCCATCATATATAATATCGTGACGTCCCTTCCGCTTCCTCTTTCTTCACTGCTCGTCAGTTAAGTGCATTCCTTACATTCTTGGCTTAATCTGACGTTGTTGCTGTTTGTATAGCGGTTTCTTGTGCACGTTATTAGCATTATTGCCTTGGTATTGTTTCATATTCCCTTCGCAGCAGGCTCTTGCCCGAGCGCGTTCTCCCCCTCGCAGTTTCTACCGCTGTGTGCTCTGCGCTCGGTGAGATCCTGTCAGGCGCGTCTGGTCCGAGCGAGGCAGCTCCGTCGAGCGCTCCCGCTGGTCTTTACGCGCGTTTGGGAATCCGGTCACTCCTTTAGTGTCCGCTTGATTTCCGACCAACCCTCGCCTAATTTTCACACCGCTACGCGGTGATTTCCCCACACGGCCACGTTAGTGACCAGCGCCACCTGGTGGTGGTAATTGGTATTGCGCCTCAGTCTATTCTTATAACAGCTTCGGGAAAGCCCAGCTGTTGGAGCACCGGCGAGGGGGCTGTCTTAAGGATTTTAAGGGCATTTGTTCTGTGCTCACACCCTCTGCTATCATGTCTTCTCCAGAAGACCATTTTTACTCCTCCTACCAGGAAGTGGAGGAGGAATGGCCCCCAACTTCTCCCTCCAGCAGTGGACCAAGCCCTCTCTCTGGCTATTTCTAGGGCGCTGGCTCCTCTTAGGGATCAGGTTGATAAGCTGGCGAAAAGCATCCCTGGGGTGTTCAGTGACCCAGATCTGGTGGTGGCGGGTCCAAGTAGCTCCCAGATGGGGAATAAAAGGGCATGTTCGAGCCTACCCAAATTTACCATCCTAGGTCGGCAGAGTGGACACCTGATGCCAAAGTGGCAGAGTATGTGGTGAGGAAAATCCATCAACCTCTTGAAAGGGAGGTCAGGAATAGGATGAGGGGAGAATGCCCCAGGCCCTCACTGAAGGGGAAGGTGGCACACACGCCTGAAATTGATGAGAAACTATGTACTTTTTTCTCCAAGTATATGAGGGATCCCAAGAAAGGAATTGATAGGTCTTGGACGTGGTAGGGCCCTTGACCCAAATTATTCAATTGACGGAGCGTTCCAAAGAGTCAGGATCCCCTTTGTCCACGGATATTGTGGCTGATTGGGCGCACTACCCTAAACCCTAAAACACTACCCCTCCACTACCCAAACATAACTGCACTACCCTAAACCCTAAAACACTACCACCAGCACGACTCACTACATTACCCAAACACCACTGCACTACCCTAAACCCTAAAACACTACCCCAGCATGACTCCCTACACTACCCAAACACCACTACACTACACTAAACCCTAAATATACCCCCAGCATGACCTCCCACACTACACAAACACCACTGCACTACCCTAAACCCTAAAACACTACCCCAGCACGACCCCCTACACTACCCAAACACCACTGCACTACCCTAAACCCTAAAACACTAACCCCAGCATGACCCCTACACTACCCAAACACAACTGCACTACCCTATACCCTAAAACACGACCCCTACACTACACAAACACGACTGCACTACCCTAAACCTAAAACACTACCCACAGCATGACCCCCTTCACTACACAAACACCACTGCACTGCCCTAAACCCTAAAACATTACCCCAGCACTACCCCCTACACTACCCAAACACCACTGCACTAACATAAACCCTAAAACACTACCCCAGCACAACCCCCTACACTACACAAACACCACTGCACTACCCTAAACCCTAAAACACTACCCCCAGCACGACTCCCTACACTACCCAAACACCACTGCACTACCCTAAACCCTAAATCTACCCCCAGCACGACCCCTACACTACCCAAACACCACTGCACTACCCTAAACCATAAAACACTACCCCCAGCATGACCCCCTACACTACACAAACACCACTGCACTACCCTAAAACACTACCACCAGCTTGACCCCTACACTACTCAAACACTACTGCACTACTCTAAACCCTAAAACACTACCCCAGCACGACCCCTACACTACCCATACACCACTGCACTACCCTAAACCCTAAAACACTACCCCCAGCACAACCCCTACACTACTGCACTACCCTAAACCCTAAAACACTACCCCCAGCACGACCCCTACACTACCCAAACACCACTGCACTACCCTAAACCCTAAAACACTACCCCCAGCACGACCCCTACACCACCCAAACACCACTGCACTACCCTAAACCCTAGAAAGAAACCCCCACCCCATGCCCAATCCCCCTTACCTCTCACTCCTCATGGTTCCTCTCTCCTCGTGGTTCCTGCTTCACGTCATCTCTGAGGGCGGTGCACGTCGTTGTGAGGAAACGGAACAGCCTCTGTTTCCTTACAACGACATGGATCGTCTACATGTTTTTAGAACGCATGGTCATTTACCATACATACCTTTACAACAAAATTAGTTGTAAAGGCATGCGTGGTAAATGACCATGCGTTCTAAAAATGCGTAGTAATGACTTTGTGATGTACAACGCATGCGTGGTAATGCATGCGTTGTAATGGTATCGCAAAGTAAAAAGTCGTTGTAACGGCTGTTTACCGATCGAAGCTGGCCCCTGTTCTTCAGTGAGGCGTTTATTTGATTAATTAGGAGGAAGGAATGTGGTTTTTACCGAAAAGTGCATTCCCGGCTGTTGTATTGTGAAAGTGTCCGCGTGGCCTGGTTTCACTTCCGGTGAGAGAGTGGAAGAGTCTGTTTGGATCTAAAGGAGTTCTGTTGTTGGACGGGGCCGGCGCAACATGTCATCAGAAAACATAGCTAATGGAAAGCGTCCTCCCTGAAGTGTGGAGCAGTGCCATGAGAGGTCAATGAGTGTGCGTCCCACCGCAGTATGACCGTACCGCCTGACCCATGTGTCACCTCCAGGGTACGGGAGGCAGAAGCGGCTTCGCAGGTCCTCTTGAAGACCGTTGTAGCACTAATTCTACATTTTGGTACTAGGGCATTTTAACCTCGTTGTTCCTGCCAGATACAAAGAGAAGATCCTGTGTTATTCAGTGCCCTCGTTACCTTTTTTGTGGGTTGTGGTGCTTGTCACTTCGCTGCCCCGCCGGTGCACACGACTGGGCACCCCACCTCGTGTGCCATCTGCAGGGCCTCTGCCCTCGGATCACTGGTTTCGGTTTCTGGAGTGGCAACATAAACAGTTGCTCCCAAAGGACTAGCCTGAACACTTAGGTGAATATCCCCTGCACCAGCATTCCACGGAAATTCTTTCCTAGCTCTCCCACGTCAACGAGCACGGCTCCGCTCGCGACACCGTATGACGTCATCGGAGCCATAAGAGGACCTCGTCGGCGTGCTGACGTCAGTTCCACCCATTGTTTCCGTGCCACCGAGGCAAACAGGGGACCGAGACATTTTCACATGTATACATAGTATAATAAATATATATATATTCACTGAAAAAACCATAGGTTTCATGCACGTTATAGTTAGAAATTAGCATTTAAAAAACCTTAGAAATTCACTGAAAAAACCATAGGTTTCAGTCACGTTATAGTTAGAAATTAGTATTTAAAAAACCTTAGAAATTCACTGAAAAAACCATAGGTTTCAGGGGCGTTATAGTTAGTTGGACATTTCACTCGTGCAAAACCATAGAAATTCCCCGTTATAGTTAGTTCAGCTAACTATAACTTGCGCACCCGCAATGCACTGCTGATGACGTCACATATTACATCACTCAGATGGTCAGTGACATCACTCATGACATCACTGATGACATCTCAAATGACATCACTGATGACATCACTGATGACATCATCCAGTGAATGTGTGTTTTTCTGAAAATTAAATATGTTTTATATATGTATATCTCAAGGTCGATGGAAGAATAAATGGGTATATAAGTGTCTAAATGGATGATTTTTTTTTTAATTGATTGTATAACTGACTAAGTGTATCTTAGAGAATACATGGGTTAGTGAGTAATGTTTAAATATGAAAATATCTGTATCAGTCTCTCACTTTGTGTATAAGTGTCTGCATGGGTTGGTGAGTAGCTACATGAGTGTCTATATGGGTTATTAGTTGGTTTTTGAGTATCAGTATGAGTGTCTGAGTGTCTGTATGGTTCGGTGGGGGTATTACTTAATGCATAGATGCATGAATGAGTGACTCACTGTTTGTATGTGTTGAAGACAGCATGTGTGCAGGACTGTATAGGTGGATGAGTATGTGTATGGGTGTGTTAGTGAGTGAATGACTGTCTCAATAGTGTCTTTATGAGTAACTACATATGTTTTAAACTAGTATATGTGAGTATTGGTGTATATAAGTGAGTATATGTGAGAGTGAGAGATTGGAAGAGTTCCTGTACAAATAAGTAGGTGTTTCTATAAGTGATTGTTTAAGAGAGTTAGTATGTGTAAGTTTCTGTAGAAGTAAGTGTGGTAGTGTGTGTATAACTGTATATGCAAGTAAATGGATGTTTGACACTTTGTTTGCATGTGTGACTATGTGTGTGAGTAACTCTATGGATGAGCGGCGGTGTGTAACAGGATGTATAGGTGTATGAGTACATATGATGAGTGAGTACATGTATGAGTGACTGTATAGGGACTGTTGGTGAATGAGTGGATGTGTGTGTAGATCTTGGAATTACTGAATAGGTGTGTTGTAACTGGTATTGGTATGTCCATTGTTTTGAAAATGTTAGTTTGTATTTTTGAGTGTGTGTATCAAAGGTTATATTAGGGTGAGAGGAGGTCTGCCACTATCACAAGGATGATGTCATCAGTGATGTCATCAGTGATGTCATGAGTGATGTCACTGACCATGTCATGAGTGATGTAATATGTGACGTCATCAGCAGTGCATTGCGGGCGCGCGAGTTATAGTTAGCTGAACTAACTATAACGGGTGAATATCTATGGTTTTGTACGAGTGAAATGTCCAACTAACTATAACGCCCCTGAAACCTATGGTTTTTCAGTGAATATATATATATATATTCACTGAAAAAACCATAGGTTTTAGGGACAGTTATAGTTAGTTGGACATTTCACTGTACAAAACCCGTGAAATTCCCCGTTATAGTTAGTTCAGCTAACTATAACTCGCGCCCCACAATGCACTGCTGATGATGTCACATATTACATCACTCATGACATGGTCAGTGACATCACTGATGACATCTCAAATGACATCACTGATGACATCATCCAGTGACTGTGTGTTTCTATAAAGTTTAAATATGTTTAATATATATGCCAAGGTGTATTGAAGAATGAGTGGGTGTATAAGTGTCTGGATGAATGATTTAGTAGGTGCGTGACTGACTCTTTAAGTGAGTGATTAAACGTATCTTACTGAATGCATGGGTTAGTGACAAAACTGTGAATGTCTGTATCCGTCTGTCTGTTGGTGTGTAAGCGTCTGCATGGGTTTGCGAATAGCTACATGAGTGTCTACATGGGTTATTGATTGGTTGTCTGAGTATCTGTATGGGTGCCTGAGTGTTTGTGTGGGTGGGGTGTGTGTGACTGCGCATAGATGTGTGAGTGGGTGATTCACTGGGTGCATGGTTTCAAGAGTGCATCTGTGATGGATTGTATGGGTGGGTGAGTGTGTGTATGGGTGTGTTAGTGAGTGAATGTATATCTTAGTGGTACATGTGTGAGTAACTAATATGTCAAAGGCAGTATATATTTGTGTTGGAGTATATAAATGGCTATAAGTGAGAGTGTGTGATTTTGAGAGTGGCTGTATGGATGAGTGTGTACTTGTATCAGTGATTGTATAAGAGCGTAAGAATGTGCTAGTATTTGTATGAGTAAGTGAGCTGGTGTGGGTATAACTGTATAGGTGAGTAAATAGCAGTGTGAATAATTATTTGCATGACTGACTAGGTGTGTGAGTACCTCTATGGATGAGTGGCGGTGTGTGAGTGTCTATGTAGGTGTATAAGTGCATATGAAAGTCCTGTACTGAGTGACCGTAAGTATGAGTGACTGTAGAGGTGAGTGAGTGGATGTGTGTGTAGACCTAAGAATCAGTGAGTGTATATGTAGTTATTGGTGTTGGAGTGTCTATGGTTTTGACAATGGCAGTCTGTAATTTACAGTGGGTGTATCAAAAGTTATATTAGGGTGTGAGAAGATGCATCAAATTATCACATGGATGATGTCATCAGTGATGTCATCAGTGATGTCATTTGAGATGTCATCAGTGATGTCATCAGTGATGTCACTGACCATGTCATGAGTGATGTAATATGTGACATCATCAGCAGTGCATTGCGGGGCGCGAGTTATAGTTAGCTGAACTAACTATAACGAGGGAATTTCACGGGTTTTGTACGAGTGAGATGTCCAACTAACTATAACTGTCCCTAAAACCTATGGTTTTTTCAGTGAATTTCAAAGGTTTTTAAATGCTAATTTCTAACTATAACGTGTCTGAAACCTATGGTTTTTTCAGTGAATTTCAAAGGTTTTTTAAATGCCAATTTCTAACTATAACGTGCCTGAAACCTATGGTTTTTAAGTGAATTTCAAAGGTTTTTTAAATGCTAATTTCTAACTATAACGTTCCTGAAACCTATGGTTTTTAAGTGAATTTCCAAGGTTTTTAAATGCTAGTTTGTAACTATGCCTACAGAGGTAGGACATGTGAAGAAAGAAGAAAAAACGCACAGAAAGAAGCAAAAGAAATGCAGACAGAAGCAACAGAAGTCCACAAAGACGAAGAAAAGTGCAGGAAGAAGCAAAAGATGTGCAGAAAGAACCAACAGAGGAGCAGAAAGAGGCCTTGTTCCAAAATCATCCTGTGCCCACAACTTTTCCGACGTGTACTGGTGGTAACTGACTCTGACTAACCAGAGCCAGTGCTATGCTAAAACACACTTAGAATACAGTTAAAACACCTACATACACTAGGGAACACTATGCGTTGGGAGTACCCCTGTGATTAGCATGACCTCCTCTGTAAGTCCCTAGTACATAATAGGGCAGGGGGATTAAAACTACCTCTTAAAACGCGCTACAGGGCGCGTTTGCACAGTGGTGAAGGGAGGGGGGCCTGAGGTGACATGTGTGCAAACGCGCCCCGTGGCACGTTTTAAGTTGCAGGATTAAGTCCCCTTGAATCCTGAGTGTCCCTGGGGCCCAACTAGCCCCCAGGTACCTACAGTTAGGACCACAGAGCTGAGTTGCAGAGAGGCGTTCCGAGGCCACGCACCTTTTTCACCTCTCTGCAACGCAACTCTGTTGTGCTTACTGAAGGTACCTGGTGGGCTAGTTGGACTCCAGGGACCCTCAGGATTGAAGTGGACTTAATCTCCCAACTTAAAACATGCCACGGGGCCTGTTTGCACACATGTCACCTCAAGCCCCGCCCCCTCCCTTCACCACTGTGCAAACGCGCCCCGTGGCGCGTTTTAAGTTGAGGGATTAAGGCCCCTTGAATCATGAGGGTCCCTGGGGTCCAACTAGCCCACCCTGTACCTCCAGTATGCGCCAGGGAGCTGCGTTGCAGAGAGGTGTTTAGAGGCTACGCCCCTTTTTACACCTCTCTGCAACGCAGCTCTGTGGCACTTTCTGGACATACCTGGTGGGCTAGTTGGCCCCCAGGGACCCTCAGGATTGAAGGGGATTTAATTCCCCATCTTAAAACGCGCCACGGGGCCTGTTTGCACACATGTCACCTGAAGCCCCGCCCCCTCCCTTCACCACTGTGCAAACGCGCCACGTGGCGCGTTTTAAGTTGGGGGATTAAGTCCCCTTGAATCCTGAGGGTCCCGGAGTTTCAGTTTTTTACTTTGATTCCATCAAGAAGGCATTCAGATGTGTCACACATTTGCCATAAATTCAGAATGTTAGCACTCTAGTTGCTCATTAGATCACTGTAGTAAAGCTACTGCTCACCAGGGAAGTCTGCTGCTGGTATTGAAAGTGCATGTTTCAGTCTGCATGTCAGAATTTTTTAATGAAATAGAAGAGGATTTGAGAAGTCACTCAAAATGTGCCCTAAATGTTCTTTCTGCAGCACCAATCATAATTTCTATGACAAACTGAACCCCATCATTTTGTTCCTTTTTAAATTAAATGTTTTATGTGTTACCAGTTTATTCCAATCAAGATGGCTTCAGGTGTGCCATAATGTTGTCATAAGTAAGACTGTTAGCGCTCTAGTTGTTCTTTAGAACACTCTGGGAAGCTGCAGTAGA
This sequence comes from Calotriton arnoldi, assembly GCA_963921515.1. Classification (NCBI taxonomy): domain Eukaryota; kingdom Metazoa; phylum Chordata; class Amphibia; order Caudata; family Salamandridae; genus Calotriton; species Calotriton arnoldi. The sequence goes on along the minus strand of CAWUFW010009697.1, from coordinate 212,922 downwards.
ACACAAAGGCATCAACTGACAGGCTGCTCCTGTTGAAATATAACAGGAAGATATTTGAGATCTCACTTAACCCCTTCGCTGCGTTCGTCGGCCAACGGCCATCGCGAGCACTACCTCGGTAGTGCTGCGCACGTCCGTTGGCCGACGCGGCCCCGCCCACTCCTTTAAACCGCCGCACCGCAGTGGAATGTTTGCCGCGGTAAAGGGGTTAAAACATGTCCTAATTTTTCTTTCTACAGCACTAACCATAATTTCTATGACAAAATGAACCCCTCATTTTGTTCCTTTTTAAATTAAATGTTTTAAGAGTTACCAGTTTATTCCAATCAAGATGGCTTCAGGTGTGCCATAATTTTGTCATAAATAAGACTGTTAGCGCTCTAGTTGTTCTTTAGAACACTCTGGGAAGCTGCAGTAGAACACAAAGGCATCAACTGACAGGCTGCTCCTGTTGAAATATAATAGGAAGATATTTGAGATCTCACTTAAAACATGTCCTAATTTTTCTTTCTACAGCACAAACATAATTTCTATGGCAAAATGAACCCCCTCATTTTGTTCCTTTTAAAATTAAATGTTTTAAGTGTTACCAGTTTATTCCAATCAAGATGGCTTCAGGTGTGCCATAATTTTGTCATAAGTAAGACTGTTAGCGCTCTAGTTGTTCTTTAGAACACTCTGGGAAGCTGCAGTAGAACACAAAGGCATCAACTGACAGGCTGCTCCTGTTGAAATATAACAGGAAGATATTTGAGATCACACTTGAAACATGTCCTAATTTTTCTTTCTACACCACTAACCATAATTTTTATGACAAAATGAACCCCCTCATTTTGTTCCTTTTCAAATTAAGTGTTTTAAGAGTTACCAGTTTATTCCAATCAAGATGGCTTCAGGTGTGCCATAATTTTGTCATAAGTAAGACTGTTAGCGCTCTAGTTGTTCTTTAGAACACTCTGGGAAGCTGCAGTAGAACACAAAGGAATCAACTGACAGGCTGCTCCTGTTGAAATATAACAGGAAGATATTTGAGATCACACTTGAAACATGTCCTAATTTTTCTTTCTACAGCACTAACCATAATTTCTATGACAAAATGAACCCCATCATTTTGTTCCTTTTTAAATTAAATGTTTTAAGTGTTACCAGTTTATTCCAATCAAGATTGCTTCAGGTGTGCCATACTTTTGTCATAAGTAAGGCTGTTAGCACTCTAGTTGTTCTGTAGAACACTCTGGGAAGCTGCAGTAGAACACAAAGGAATCAACTGACAGTCTCTGCCCTTGTTGGATGTACATGTTTTACTGAGAATGTCAGACTTCATTCTCACATGACTGAGAAAGATAATGTGAATTTACAGAAAATATGCTCTCATTTTAGCTTCTGGAGCACCTTCCAAAACTGTATGGGACAAGCATGTGAAAATAGTTTTCTCTCAAACATGATTCATGATATCCCAGCAGAAGGTTTTTCACAGGGTAAAATCACCTTAGAACACACCACAATTCCTGAAATTAGTATGGTACCATCAACAAATGAATTCTAATGTAACTAAAGTCTGTATTCACCCTTTATAGTTCTCCTTTTGGTAACCCTCAAAATCTTCGATTCACTACAATGCATTTCAATGGGGTACTATCATTTATATTGGTCCCAAGATGGCTGCCAGCAATTCCAGGATGAAGTGCTGACAGCCAATCAGATCTCACGATGACATGTGTGGTTAGGCTCCGCCCAGATATATATGTGTTTTCTTTTCAAATTTCTCAGGAACTACTGAACGGATTTACACCATTTAAGCAAAAGGCACGACTCTGAACCAAGGGCTACCTTTTTGCCAAATTTTGTGTAATTCCGTTCAGCAGTTCAGGCTGTAGCTGCGATGAAAGGTTCCTATGGAAAATTGCATGGGGAAAACACGTTTTGGGACCCCCCTTTTTTCTCGGCCCCCACTTGACGAATCACCCCGAAACTTTCAGGATAGGAGCGGACCGGAGCGGGCCATAAGTTTTGAAACTTTCGCGAAAATTCGTCAACCGGCGCCAAAGTTATTTCAAATAGAATGTTGCGGATTTCCTATGGAAAATAGGTTCTAACTATAACTATCTACTGGCGACCGCCAGTAGATAATATATATATATATATATATATATATATATATATATATATATATATATATATATATATATATATATATTTAGTCACCAAGCAAATAACACGCTGCACTCTCCCAGATATTATAAAGATTTATTGAAGCCAGTTACACTCCTTCTCCACCTACGCGTTTCGACCAGCAGGTCTTGGTCACGGTGTCTAGCCACGGCTAGACACCGTGACCAAGACTGCTGTCAACGCGTAGGTGAAGAAGAGTGTAACTAGCTTCAATAAATCTTTATAATATCTGGGAGAGTGCAGCGTGTTATTTGCTTGGTGACTAATTGTTTTTCGGGGCAAGTCCGGCCCCGCCACGCGCACCAGCTGTGAAAAGTGCGCCCTTCGTTCTTGGACTGCTTTGTTGAGAATATATATATATATATATATATATATATATATATATATATATTATCTACTGGCGGTCGCCAGTAGATAGTTATAGTTAAAACCTATTATCCATAGGAAATCCGTGACATTCTATTTGAAATAACGTTGGCGCCGGTTAACGAATCTTGCGAAAGTTTCCAACTTGTTGGGCGCTCCGGTCCGCTCCTATCCTGAAAGTCTCGGGGTGATACGTCAAGCGGGGCCGAGAAAAAGGGGTCCCAAAGCGTGTTTTCCCCATTCATTTTTCCATAGGAACCTTTAGTCGCAGCTACAGCCCGAACTGCTGAACGGAATTACACCAAAGTTGGCAAAAGGTAGCCCTTGGTTCAGTGTCGTGCCTTTTGCTTAAATGGTGTAAATCCGTTCAGTAGTTCCTGAGAAAATCAAAAGTAAAGTCACATATATATCTGGGCGGAGCCTAACCACACATGTCATCGTGAGATCTGATTGGCTGTCAGCACTTCATCCTGGAATTTCTGGCAGCCATCTTGGGACCAATATAAATGATAGTACCTCATTGAAATGCATTGTAGTGAATAGAAGATTTTGAGGGTCACCAAAAGGAGAACTATAAAGGGTGATAACAGGCTTTAGTTACATTAGAATTTATTTGTTGATGGTACCATACTAATTTTAGGAATTGTGGTGTATTCCAAGGTGATTTTACCATGTGAAAAACCTTCTGCTGGGATATCATGAATCATGTTTGAGAGAACACTATTTTCTCATGCTTGTCCCATGGAGGTTTGGAAGGTGCTCCAGAAGCTAAAATGAGAGCATATTTTCTGTAAATTCACATTATCTTTCTCACTCATGTGAGAATGAAGTCTGACATTCTCAGTAAAACATGTACATCCAACAAGGGCAGAGACTGTCAGTTGATTCCTTTGTGTTCTACTGCAGCTTCCCAGAGTGTTCTAAAGAACAACTAGAGTGCTAACAGCCTTACTTATGACAAAAGTATGGCACACCTGAAGCCATCTTGATTGGAATAAACTGGTAACACTTAAAACATTTAATTTAAAAAGGAACAAAATGATGGGGTTCATTTTGTCATAGAAATTATGGTTAGTGCTGTAGAAAGAAAAATTAGGACATGTTTCAAGTGTGATCTCAAATATCTTCCTGTTATATTTCAACAGGAGCAGCCTGCCAGTTGATGCCTTTGTGTTCTACTGCAGCTTCCCAGAGTGTTCTAAAGAACAACTAGAGTGCTAACAGCCTTACTTATGACAAAAGTATGGCACACCTGAAGCCATCTTGATTGGAATAAACTGGTAACACTTAAAACATTTAATTTAAAAGGAACAAAATGATGGGGTTCATTTTGTCATAGAAATTATGGTTAGTGCTGTAGAAAGAAAAATTAGGACATATTTCAAGTGTGATCTCAAATATCTTCCTGTTATATTTCAACAGGAGCAGCCTGCCAGTTGATGCCTTTGTGTTCTACTGCAGCTTCCCAGAGTGTTCTAAAGAACAACTAGAGCGCTAACAGCCTTACTTATGACAAAAGTATGGCACATCTGAAGCCATCTTGATTGGAATAAACCGGTAACACTTAAAACATTTAATTTAAAAGGAACAAAATGAGGGGTTCTTTTTAAATAGAAATTATGGTTAGTGCTGCAGAAAGAAAAATTAGGGCATGTTTTAAGTGAGATCTCAAATCCTCTTCTATTTCATTAGAAAATTCTGACATGCAGACTGAAACAATCACTTTCAATACCAGCAGCAGACTACCAGTTAACTCCCTGGTGAGCAGTAGCTTTACTCCAGTGATCTAATGAGCAACTAGAGTGCTAACATTCTGAATTTATGGCAGATGTGAGACACATCTGAATGCCTTTTTGATGGAATCAAAGTAAAAAACTGAAAGCATTTCCTACTGAGGAGACTGCAGTAAATGAAGAAATTAGGAAACTTCATAACAAAGAAGTCTTCCAAGATGGCCACCAGTGAAAAAAGAGCCCAAATGTAGCACAAATATTACCCAGATGTAGCCCACATATAGCCCAATGACAAAAGTGTGCAAAACACTTTTTAGTTTTTGCAGTTTTATGTAGTGCAGACTGGTCAGGTATTGGAGCATTGCATCTTAAAACATGACCCCCTACACTACAAAAACACCACTGCACTACCTTAAACCCTAAAACACTACCCCCAGCACGACCCCTACACTACACAAGCACCACTGCACTATCCTAAACCCTAAAACACTACCCCCAGCACGACCCCCTACACTACCCAAACACCACTGCACTAACCTAAATCCTAAAACACTACCACCAGCACGACCCCCTACACTACCCAAACACCACTGCACTACCCTAAAACATGACCCCTACACTACACAAACACCACTGCACTACCCTAAACCCTAAAACACTACCCCCAGCACGACCCCCTACACTACACAAGCACCACTGCACTACCCTAAACCCTAAAACACTACCCCCAGCACGACCCCCTACACTACACAAACACCACTGCACTACCCTAAACCCTAAAACACTACCCCAGCACGACCCCTACACTACCCAAACACCACTGCACTAACCTAAATCCTAAAACACTACCCCCAGCATGACCCCCTACACTACCCAAACACCACTGCACTACCCTAAAACATGACCCCCTACACTACACAAACACCACTGCACTACCCTAAACCCTAAAACACTACCCCCAGCACGACCCCTACACTACACAAGCACCACTGCACTACCCTAAACCCTAAAACACTACCCCCAGCACGACCCCTACACTACACAAACACCACTGCACTACCCTAAACCCTAAAACACTACCCCCAGCACGACCCTCTACACTACCCAAACACCACTGCACTAACCTAAATCCTAAAACACTACCCCCAGCATGACCCCCTACACTACCCAAACACCACTGCACTACCCTAAAACATGACCCCCTACACTACACAAACACCACTGCACTACCCTAAACCCTAAAACACTACCCCCAGCACGACCCCCTACACTACACAAGCACCACTGCACTACCCTAAACCCTAAAACACTACCCCCAGCATGACCCCCTACACTGCCCGAACACCACTGCACTGCCCTAAACCCTGAAACACCACCCCTTCATGACCCCCTACACTGCCTGAACACCACTGCACTGCCCTAAACCCTGAAACATCACCCCCAGCACAACCCCCTACACTGCCTGAGCACCATTGCTCTGCCCTAAACCCTGAAACACCAGCCCCAGCACAACCCCCTACACTGCCCGAACACCACTGCACTGCCCTAAACCTTGAAACACCAGCCCCAGTACGACCCCCTACACTGCCCGAACACCACTGCACTGCCCTAAACCCTGAAACACCAGCCCCAGCAAGACCCCCTACACTGCCCGAACACCACTGCATTGCCCTAGACTCTGAAACACCAGCCCCTGCACCACCCCCTACACTGCCCGAACACCACTGCACTGCCCTAAACCCTGAAACACCAGCCCCAGCACCACCCCCTACACTGCCCGAACACCACTGCACTGCCCTAAACCCTGAAACACCAGCCCCAGCACCACCCCCTACACTGCCCGAACACCACTGCACTGCCCTAAACCCTGAAACACCAGCCCCAGCACCACCCCCTACAATGCCCAAACACCACTGTACTGCCCTAAACCCTGAAACACCACCCCCTGCACCGCCCCCTACACTGCCCGAACACCACTGCACTGCCCTAAACCCTGAAACACCACCCCCTGCACGACCCCCTACACTGCCCGAACACCACTGCACTGCCCTAAACCCTGAAACACCACCCCTGCACCACCCCCTACACTGCCCGAACACCACTGCACTGCCCTAAACCCTGAAACACCACCCCCAGCATGACCCCCTTTACTGCTCGAACACCACTGCACTGCCCCAAACCCTGAAACACCACCCCCAGCATGACCCCCTACACTGCCCGAACACCACTGCCCTAAACCCTAAAACACCACCCCTGCACGACCCCCTACACTGCCCGAACACCACTGCACTGCCCTAAACCCTGAAACACCACCCCTGCACGACCCCCTACACTGCCTGAACACCACTGCACTGCCCTAAACCCTGAAACACCACCCCCAGCACGACCCCTACACTGCCCGAACACCACTGCACTACCCTAAACCCTAAAACACCACCCCCAGCACGACCCCCTACACTGCCCGAACACCACTGCACTGCCCTAAACCCTAGAACACTACCCCCAGCATGACCCCCTACACTACCTGAACACCACTGCACTACCCTAAACCCTAAAATACTCCCCGCAGCACGACCCCCTACACTACCCGAACACGACTGCACTGCCCTAAACCCTAAAACACTCCCCCAGCACGACCCCCTACACTACCCGAACACCACTGCACTGCCCTAAACCCTAAAACACTCCCCCCAGCACGACCCCCTACACTACCCAAACACCACTGCACTACCCTAAACCCTAAAACACTAACCCCAGCACGACCCCCTACACTACCCAAACACCACTGTACTACCCTAAACCCTAAAACACTCCCCCAGGATGACTCCCTACACTACCCAAACACCACTGCACTACCCTAAACCCTAAATCTACCCCCAGCATGACCCCCTACACTACACAAACACCACTGCACTACCCTAAACCCTAAATCTACCCCCAGCATGACCCCCTACACTACACAAACACCACTGCACTACCCTAAACCCTAAATCTAACCCCAGCATGACCCCCTACACTACACAAACACCACTGCACTACCCTAAACCCTAAAACACTACCCCCAGCACGACCCTCTTCACTACCTAAACACAACTGCACAATTTGTTACAGGCGTTGCAACGCAGGCCTGTGGTGCTTACTGGAAGTACCTGGTGGGCTGGTTGGGCCCCAGGGACTCTCAGGATTCAAGGTGACCTAATCCCCCAACTTAAAACGCGCCACGGGGCGCGTTTGCACAGTGGTGAAGGGAGGGCGGGGCCTCAGGTGACATGTGCGCAAACACGCCCTGTGGTGCGTTTTAAGTTGGGGAGTTAATTCCCTTTGAATCCTGGGGGCCAACTAGCCCACCAGGTACCTTCAGTAAGCACAACAGAGTTGCATTGCAGAGAGGTGAAAAAAGGTGCGTGGCCTCGGAACGCCTCTCTGCAACTCAGCTCTGTGGTCCTAACTGTAGGTACCTGGGGGGCTAGTTGGGCCCCAGGGACCCTCAGGATTCAAGGGGACTTAATCCACGCAACTTAAAACGCGCCATGGGGCGCGTTTGCACACATGTCACCTCAGGCCCCCTCCCTTCACCACTGTGCAAACGCGCACTGGCTCTGGTTAGTCAGAGTCAGTTACCACCAGTACCCGTCTGAAAAAGTTGTGGGCACAGGATGATTTTGCAACAAGGCCTCTTTCTGCTCCTCTGTTGGTTCTTTCTGCACATCTTTTGCTTCTTTCTGTGCGTTTTTCTTCTTTCTTCACATGTCCTACCTCTGTTGGCATAGTTAGAAACTAGCATTTAAAAAACCTTTGAAATTCACTTAAAAATCATAGGTTTCAGGCACGTTATAGTTAGAAATTAGCATTTAAAAACCTTTGAAATTCACTGAAAAAAACCATAGGTTTCAGGCACGTTATAGTTAGAAATTAGCATTTAAAAAACCTTTGAAATTCACTGAAAAAACCATAGGTTTCAGGCACGTTATAGTTAGAAATTAGCATTTAAAAAACCTTTGAAATTCACTGAAAAAACCATAGGTTTCAGACACGTTATAGTTAGAAATTAGCATTTAAAAAACCTTTGAAATTCACTGAAAAAACCATAGGTTTTAGGGACAGTTATAGTTAGTTGGACATTGCACTCGTACAAAACCCGTGAAATTCCCCTGTTATAGTTAGTTCAGCTAACTATAACTCGCGCCCCGCAATGCACTGCTGATGACGTCACATATTACATCACTCATGACATGGTCAGTGACATCACTGATGACATCACTGATTACATCTCAAATGACATCACTGATGACATCATCCATGTGATAATTTCATGCATCTTCTCACACCTAATATAACTTTTGATACACCCACTCTAAATTACAGACTGCCATTCTCAAAACCATAGACACTCCAACACCAAAAACTACATACCCACTCACTGATTCTTAGGTCTACACACACATCCACTCACTCACCTGTACAGTCACTCATACTTACAGTCACTCAGTACAGGACTATCATATGCACTCATACACCTATATAAACACTCACACACCGCCACTCATCCATAGAGGTACTCACACACCTAGTCAGTCATGCAAAAATTAATCACACACCCATTTACTCACCTATACAGTTATACACACACCAGCTCACTTACTCATACAAATACTAGCACATTCTTACGCTCTTATACAATAACTGATACAAGCACACACGCATCCATACAGCCACTCTCACAATAACACACTCTCACTTATAGCCATTTAAATACTCTAACACACATATATACTGCCTTTTACATATGTAGTTACTTGCACATGTACCACTGAGATATACATTCACTCACTAACACACCCATACACACACTCACCCACCCAAGCAGTCCATCACAGATGCACTCTTGAAATCATGCACCAATGAATCACCCACTCACACATCTATGTATAGAGTCACACACACCCCACCCACACAAACACTCAGGCAGCCATACAGATACTCAGAGAACCAATCAATAACCCATATAGACACTCATGTAGCTATTCGCAAATCCATGCATCCACTTACACACCAACAAACAGACGGATACAGACATTCACACAGTTTAGTCACTAACCCATGCATTCAGTAAGATACGTTTAATCACTCACTTGTAGAGTCAGTCACTCACGTACTAAATCATCCATTCAGACACTTATACACCCACTCATTCTTCAATACGCCTTTCCCTATATATATTAAACATATTTAAACTTTACAGAAACACACAGTCACTGGATGATGTCATCAGTGATGTCATCAGTGATGTCATTTGAGATGTCATCAGTGATGTCATCAGTGATGTCACTGACCATGTCATGAGTGATGTAATATGTGACGTCATCAGCAGTGCATTGCAGGGCGCGAGTTATAGTTAGCTGAACTAACTATAACAGGGGAATTTCACGGGTTTTGTACGAGTGCAATGTCCAACTAACTATAACTGTCCCTAAAACCTATGGTTTTTTCAGTGAAATATATATATATATTCACTGAAAAAACCATAGGTTTCAGATATGTTATAGTTACAAATTAGCATTTAAAAAACCTTTGAAATTCACTGAAAAAACCATAGGTTTTAGGGACAGTTATAGTTAGTTGGACATTTCACTCGTACAAAACCCGTGAAATTCCCCCGTTATAGTTAGTTCAGCTAACTATAACTCGCGCCCCAGCAATGCACTGCTGATGACGTCACATATTACATCACTCATGACATGGTCAGTGACATCACTGATGACATCACTGATGACATCTCAAATGACATCACTGATGACATCATCCAGTGACTGTGTGTTTCTGTAAAGTTTAAATATTTTTAATATATATAGGAAAAGACGTATTGAAGAATGAGTGGGTGTGTAAGTGTCTGTATGGATGATTTAGTAGGTGCGTGACTGACTCTATAAGTGAGTGATTTAACGTATCTTACTGAATGCATGGGTTAGTGACTAAACTGGGTGAATGTCTGTATCCGTCTGTCTGTTGCTGTGTAAGTGGCTGCATGGGTTTGTGAATAGCTACATGAGTGTCTATATGAGTTATTGATTGGTTGTCTGAGTATCTGTATGGGTGCCTGAGTGTTTGTGTGGGTGGGGTGTGTGCGACTCTGTGCATAGATGTGTGAGTGGGTGATTCACTGGGTGGATGGTTTCAAGAGTGCATCTGTGATAGACTGAATGGGTGGGTAAGTGTGTGTAAGAGTGTGTTAGTGAGTGAATGTATGTCCCAGTGGTACATGTGTGAGTAACTACATATGTGAAAGCCAGTATATATGTGTGTTGGAGTATATAAATAGCTATAAGCGAGAGTGAGTGATTGTGATAGTGGCTGTATGGATGAGTGTGTGCTTGTATCAGTGATTGTATAAGAGCGTAACAATGTGCTAGTATTTGTATGATTAAGTGAGCTGGTGTGTGTATAACTGTATAGGTGAGTAAATGGCAGTGTGTTTAATTATTTGCATGACTGACTAGGTGTGTGAGTACCTCTTTGGATGAGTGGCGGTGTTTGAGTGTCTATATAGGAGTAAGAGTGCATATGATAGTGTTGTACTGAGTGACCATAAGTATGAGTGACTGTACGGGTGAGTGAGTGGATGTGTGTGTGTAGACCTAAGAATCAGTGAGTGGGTATGTAGTTATTGGTGTTGGAGTGTCTATAGTTTTGCGAATGGCAGTCTGTAATTTAGATTGGGTGTATCAAAGGTTATATTAGGGTGTGAGGAGCTGCATCAGATTATCACGTGGATGATGTCATCAGTGATGTCATTTGAGATGTCATCAGTGATGTCATCAGTGATGTCACTGACCATGTCATGAGTGATGTAATATGTGACGTCATCAGCAGTGCATTGCGGGGGCGCGAGTTATAGTTAGCTGAACTAACTATAACGGGGAATTTCACGGGTTTTGTACGAGTGAAATGTCCAACTAACTATAACTGTCCCTAAAACCTATGGTTTTTTCAGTGAATTTCAAAGGTTTTTTAAATGCTAATTTGTAACTATAACATATCTGAAACCTATGGTTTTTTCAGTGAATTTCAAAGGTTTTTAAATGCTAATTTGTAACTATAACTGTCCCTAAAACCTATGGTTTTTTCAGTGAATTTCAAAGGTTTTTTAAATGCTAATTTCTAACTATAACGTGTCTGAAACCTATGGTTTTTTCAGTGAATTTCAAAGGTTTTTAAATGCTAATTTGTAACTATAACGTGCCTGAAACCTACGGTTTTTTCAGTGAATTTCAAAGGTTTTTTAAATGTATTAATTTTTATATTATTTTTTTCATACTGATTTACTACATTTTTAGAAACAATTTCTTTTACATATTTTATTTTTAAATTACATTGTAATTACATTATACATTACATTACAAAAATACTTTCTCAGAATGAATTACTTTAGTTTAAATACTTAGCACATAGGCAATAGACTTTTAAGTACAGTAGTTACAGTTGTTGCAATGGGCAACACATTTTCAAACACAATGCAACATTCAGCTCAATGTGAATTTCTAGTTAAATGCAATTAGTTACTTTATGGATTACTTTTCTAACCACAGGACTGGATCCTAGATTCAGTCCTGGGACATCTCCTGTAAACAGTTGAGTAAAAGCGTTTTGGTTACAGTCGTGATATTTAAGGAATATTATTGTATTTTAAAAGTTGACACTTAGAAACTTTTCCTCATAGAATCACCAATGTTATCCTATGGAAGGAAATTCACTTAGCAGGTAAAAACTGTTATCGTTACTTTTTCTTACTCAGTGTTGGATCCTGGATCCAGCACTGGTGCATCTCCTGTAAACAGTTGAAAAAATGCGTTTAAGTCATACAGGCGATTTTTAAGGAATATTTGTAGTTTGTGAAAATCAACACTTTGAAACTTTTCTGCTGAAAACCAGACAATGGATTCCTATGGAAGAAAAGATAAGTTACTGGTAAGTACGGTTAAAATTACTTTTCAGGGTCAGTGCTGGGCTAAAAGATGCGATACAAAAGGGGATGATGGACGGAACGTTTGAGCCAATCAAACACTCACCCCCAGTCAACTGATCTGGGTTTAATCCATCATCATTCTTTAGCTCACTCCACCACCCCAGTTCAGACATGGCTATATGCAAATCAGTCTGACCCTGTGCCTCATGGGAACAGTCCAGCCCGAACTGCCAAGCCATGTCTTCCCTGGACCGGAAACAAGCATCCTAGGGACCGGTTTCTGGCATTCCAGCCGTCATCAGCCAGGCTTGCTTGAATCCAGTGGCAAAGTGAGCAAGGGACCCACGTCTGGGCATACCCCCGCCAACTTAGGGCGAACAAAGCGATACAAAAGGGGATGATGGACGGAACGTTTGAGCCAATCAAACACTCACCCCAGTCAACTGATCTGGGTTTAATCCATCATCATTCTTTAGCTCACTCCACCACCCCAGTTCAGACATGGCCATGTGCAAATCAGTCTGACCCTGTGCCTCATGGGAACAGTCCAGCCCGAACTGCCAAGCCATGTCTTCCCTGGACCGGAAACAAGCATCCTAGGACCGGTTTCTGGCATTCCAGCCGTCATCAGCCAGGCTTGCTTGAATCCAGTGGCAAAGTGAGCAAGGGACCCACGTCTGGGCATACCCCCGCCAACTTAGGGCGAACAAAGCGATACAAAAGGGGATGATGGACGGAACGTTTGAGCCAATCAAACACTCACCCCCAGTCAACTGATCTGGGTTTAATCCATCATCATTCTTTAGCTCACTCCACCACCCCAGTTCAGACATGGCCATATGCAAATCAGTCTGACCCTGTGCCTCATGGGAACAGTCCAGCCCGAACTGCCAAGCCATGTCTTCCTGGACCGGAAACAAGCATCCTAGGGACCGGTTTCTGGCATTCCAGCCGTCATCAGCCAGGCTTGCTTGAATCCAGTGGCAAAGTGAGCAAGGGACCCACGTCTGGGCATACCCCCGCCAACTTAGGGCGAACAAAGCAATACAAAGGGGATGATGGACGGAACGTTTGAGCCAATCAAACACTCACCCCCAGTCAACTGATCTGGGTTTAATCCATCATCATTCTTTAGCTCACTCCACCACCCCAGTTCAGACATGACCATATGCAAATCAGTCTGACCCTGTGCCTCATGGGAACAGTCCAGCCCGAACTGCCAAGCCATGTCTTCCCTGGACCGGAAACAAGCATCCTAGGGACCGGTTTCTGGCATTCCAGCCGTCATCAGCCAGGCTTGCTTGAATCCAGTGGCAAAGTGAGCAAGGGACCCACGTCTGGGCATACCCCGCCAACTTAGGGCGAACAAAGCGATACAAAGGGGATGATGGACGGAACGTTTGAGTCAATCAAACACTCACCCCCAGTCGACTGATCTGGGTTTAATCCATCATCATTCTTTAGCTCACTCCACCACCCCAGTTCAGACATGGCCATATGCAAATCAGTCTGACCCTGTGCCTCATGGGAACAGTCCAGCCCGAACTGCCAAGCCATGTCTTCCCTGGACCGGAAACAAGCATCCTAGGGACCGGTTTCTGGCATTCCAGCCGTCATCAGCCAGGCTTGCTTGAATCCAGTGGGGGTGAGTGTTTGATTGGCTCAAACGTTCCGTCCATCATCCCCTTTTGTATCGCTTTGTTCGCCCTAAGTTGGCGGGGGTATGCCCAGACGTGGGTCCCTTGCTCACTTTGCCACTGGATTCAAGCAAGCCTGGCTGATGACGGCTGGAATGCCAGAAACCGGTCCTAGGATGCTTGTTTCCGGTCCAGGGAAGACATGGCTTGGCAGTTTGGGCTGGACTGTTCCCATGAGGCACAGGGTCAGACTGATTTGCATATGGCCATGTCTGAACTGGGGTGGTGGAGTGAGCTAAAGAATGATGATGGATTAAACCCAGATCAGTTGACTGGGGTGAGTGTTTGATTGGCTCAAACGTTCCGTCCATCATCCCCTTTTGTATCGCTTTGTTCGCCCTAAGTTGGCGGGGGTATGCCCAGACGTGGGTCCCTTGCTCACTTTGCCACTGGATTCAAGCAAGCCTGGCTGATGACGGCTGGAATGCCAGAAACCGGTCCTAGGATGCTTGTTTCCGGTCCAGGGAAGACATGGCTTGGCAGTTCGGGCTGGACTGTTCCCATGAGGCACAGGGTCAGACTGATTTGCATATGGCCATGTCTGAACTGGGGTGGTGGAGTGAGCTAAAGAATGATGATGGATTAAACCCAGATCAGTTGACTGGGGTGAGTGTTTGATTGGCTCAAACGTTCCGTCCATCATCATTTTTCTCGGCCCCCGCTTGACGAATCAGTAGATAGTTATAGTTACAACCTATTATCCATAGGAAATCCGCGACATTCTATTTGAAATAACTCTCTTGCCGGTTGACGTATCTTCGCAAAATTTTCAAACTTTGTGGGGCGCTCCGGTCCGCTCCTACCCTGAAAGTCTCGGGGGATTCGTCAAGCGGGGCCGAGAAAAAGGGGGTCCCAAAACGCGTTTTCCCCATGCAATTTTCCATAGGAAACTTTAGACACGGCTACAGCCCGAACTGCTGAACGGAATTACACCAAATTTGGCAAAGAGGTAGTTCTTGGTTCAGAAAGAACCCTTTTGTTAAATGGTGTAAATCCGTTCAGTAGTTGCTGAGAAAATCAAAACTAAAAGATAGTGATATCTATGGCCGAGTAGGGTCCGCGTACCCTCAGCGCACCCTGCGCGCACCGTCCCGATCACGAGCTGCATGTTAATTGGCTGTCAGCTGGCTGTCAACATTCCGATTCAGGAAATGTTGGCAGCCATTTTGTCCCTCGGTAGAACCGAGGGACAGAAACAAGTGTGCAAAGCGCACAAAGGGGGCAGGGTAGAAACACCCTGACCCCCTAGGTTTGCTCAGGGGTCCCACAAAGACCCCCTGGGCAAAAAAAAATTTTTTTTTTAAAATCGGCAGGATGCGCTCAGGGTGCGCGAATCCTGCCGAAAAAAAATCGAGCGCGGTCTCCCGCGCTTCGATGTTAATTGGCCCCGGGTGGGCCAAGTCCCGGGGGCATGCTGGGGGGTTAATTTTATGTGTGGGGGCCTCTAAGGGCCTCCCAAGCCCCGGGGACCACCACCCCGGGGCTTTATGTGTAATGGTGCGGGAGGGCTCTGAGCCCTCCCGCAGCCCCGGGACCGCCACCTCCCCTGGGCTTCTTTTTTTATTTTTGATTAACCTGTGTGGGGGGGCTCCAGCCCCCCCACATGCCCCGGTGACCACCACCTCCCCGGGGCACTAAGAAAAATTACAATGGGGGTCCGTTTTGGACCCCCAAGCCCCGGGGTCCACCACCTCCCCGGGGCTTTCAAAATGTAAGGAGGGGGCCGCGCGGCCCCCTCCTGGAGCCTGTGGTGGCCCTGGGGACCGCCACCCCCAGGGCCGGCTCCTGCAGTGTCCCGGGGTGCCTACCCCCGGGACACTGCTGTTTGCAATGACAGGACGGGAGCCTCGCGGCTCCCGTCCTGTCATTGCAAACTGCTTTGGATATTGGAAGAGAGAGCAGGAAACCTGCTCTCTCTTCCAATATCCAAAGCTGATTGCTTTCCACATGGGGAGCAGCATGTTAGCTGCTCCCCATGTGTAAAGCTAATGCCGGCTCCCGTAGGACACGGGGAGCCGGCGGGACTGTGGGGGTTTGGCGACCCCCACAGTCCCCAACGAGAGGCCAGGCCCCGGGGGATGGGGTCCCCGGGGCCATAAGTGGCCACGGAGGGGGCCACGCAGCCCCCTCCCCAAAGGAAAAAAAAGGAGAAAAAAAAAAAGTGCTAGGCCGGCCCCGGGGATGGGGTCCCCGGGGCCTTAAATGGCCTGAGGAGGGGGCCACGCAGCCCCCTCCAAATAAAAAAAGAGGCCATGCCCCGGGGGATGGGGTCCCCGGGGCCAATACAGGCCCAGGGAAGGGGGGCCACGCGGCCCCCTTCCCGTTTCTTTTTTAAAAATTTTAATTTAAAAAAAAGGGGTAAGGCCCTGGGGGATGGGGTCCCCGGGGCCTTAAATGGCCTGAGGAGGGGGGCCACGCAGCCCCCTCCAAATAAAAAAAGAGGCCATGCCCCGGGGATGGGGTCCCCGGGGCCAATACAGGCCCAGGGAAGGGGGCCACGCGGCCCCCTTCCCGTTTTATTTTTTAATTTTAATTTTAAAAAAAGGGGTAAGGCCCTGGGGGATGGGGTCCCCAGGGCCTAAAAATAGGAAAAAGGAAGGGGGCCACACAGCCCCCTTCAGGGGAAAAAAAAAACGATCGGGCCCGCAGGCCCCGCCCCTTCCTTCACCACTCTGCAAACGCGGCCCCTGGCACGTTTGCAGAGGAGGAACGAATTCCCCTTGAATACTGGGGGTCCCTGGGGCCAACTAGCCCACCAGGAACCTCCAGTATGCGCCAGGGGGCTGCCTTGCAGAGAGGTGTACAGAGGCCACGCCCCTTTTACACCTCTCTGCAACGCAGCTCTGTGGCGCTTTTGGAGGTATATGGTGGGCTAGTTGCACCCCAGGGACCCTCAGGATTCAAGGGGAGTTAATCCCCCGACTTAAAACGCGCCACGGGGCGCGTTTGCACAGTGGTGAAGGGAGGGGGCGGGGCTTCAGGTGACATGTGTGCAAACAGGCCCCGTGGCGCGTTTTAAGATGGGGAATTAAATCCCCTTCAATCCTGAGGGTCCCTGGGGGCCAACTAGCCCAACAGGTACGTCCAGAAAGCGCCACAGAGCTGCGTTGCAGAGAGGTGTAAAAAGGGGTGTGGCCTCTGTACATGTCTCTGCAACGCAGCCCCCTGGCGCATACTGGAGGTTCCTGGTGGGCTAGTTGGCCCGTAGGGACCCTCATGATTCAAGGGGACTTAATCCCCCTACTTAAAACGCGCCACGGGGCGCGTTTGCACAGATGTCACCTCAGGCCCCGCCCCCTCCCTTCACCATTGTGCAAATATTCCTCTAAAATCAGCCGAAATACGAATTCTGATTTACTCACCTGTTATCAGGAGAGACCTCAGTGCTGCATCTTTCAGCCCAGTACTAATCCTGAAAAGTAATTTTAACCGTACTTACCAGTAACTTGAATTTCCTTCCATAGGCTAACATTGACTGGTTTCACTTGGAAATTCTTCTAAGTGTGGAGTTTTGGAACTTTAAAATATTCTTCTAAAATCAGCCGAAATACGAATTCCGATTTACTCACCTGTTATCAGGAGAGACCTCAGTGCTGTATCTTTCAGCCCAGTACTGGTCCTGAAAAGTAATTTTAACCGTACTTACCAGTAACTTGAATTTCCTTCCATAGGCTAACATTGACTGGTTTCACTTGGAAATTCTTCTAAGTGTGGAGTTTTGGAACTTTAAAATATTCCTCTAAAATCAGCCGAAATACGAATTCCGATGTACTCACCTGTTATCAGGAGAGACCTCAGTGCTGCATCTTTCAGCCCAGTACTGATCCTCAAAAGTAATTTTAACCGAACTTACCAGTAACTTGAATTTCCTTCCATAGGATATAATTGCCTGCTTTTTGCTGAAAAAGTTTCTAAGTGTTGATTTTTGAAACATACAAATATTCCTCTAAAATCAGCCGAAATACGAATTCCGATTTACTCACCTGTTATAAGGAGATACCTCAGTGCTGTATCTTTCAGCCCAGTACTGGTCCTGAAAAGTAATTTTAACCGTACTTACCAGTAACTTGAATTTCCTTCCATAGGCTAACATTGACTGGTTTCACTTGGAAATTCTTCTAAGTGTGGAGTTTTGGAACTTTAAAATATTCCTCTAAAATCAGCCGAAATACGAATTCCGATTTACTCACCTGTTATCAGGAGAGACCTCAGTGCTGCATCTTTCAGCCCAGTACTAATCCTCAAAAGTAATTTTAACCGTACTTACCAGTAACTTGAATTTCCTTCCATAGGATATCATTGCCTGCTTTTTGCTGAAAAAGTTTCTAAGTGTTGATTTTTGAAACATACAAATATTCCTCTAAAATCAGCCGAAATACGAATTCCGATTTACTCACCTGTTATCAGGAGAGAACCCAGTGCTGCATCTTTTAGCCCAGCACTGACCCTGAAAAGTAATTTTAACCGTACTTACCAGTAACTTATCTTTTCTTCCATAGGAATCCATTGTCTGGTTTTCAGCAGAAAAGTTTCAAAGTGTCGATTTTCACAAACTACAAATATTCCTTAAAAATCGCCTGTATGACTTAAACGCATTTTTTCAACTGTTTACAGGAGATGCACCAGTGCTGGATCCAGGATCCAACACTGAGTAAGAAAAAGTAACGATAACAGTTTTTACCTGCTAAGTGAATTTCCTTCCATAGGATAACATTGGTGATTCTATGAGGAAAAGTTTCTAAGTGTCAACTTTTAAAATACAATAATATTCCTTAAATATCACGACTGTAACCAAAACGCTTTTACTCAACTGTTTACAGGAGATGTCCCAGGACTGAATCTAGGATCCAGTCCTGTGGTTAGAAAAGTAATCCATAAAGTAACTAATTGCATTTAACTAGAAATTCACATTGAGCTGAATGTTGCATTGTGTTTGAAAATGTGTTGCCCATTGCAACAACTGTAACTACTGTACTTAAAAGTCTATTGCCTATGTGCTAAGTATTTAAACTAAAGTAATTCATTCTGAGAAAGTATTTTTTGTAATGTAATGTATAATGTAATTACAATGTAATTTAAAAAATAAAATATGTAAAAGAAATTGTTTCTAAAAATGTAGTAAATCAGTATGAAAAAAAATAATATAAAAATTAATACATTTAAAAAACCTTTGAAATTCACTGAAAAAACCGTAGGTTTCAGGCACGTTATAGTTACAAATTAGCATTTAAAAAACCTTTGAAATTCACTGAAAAAACCATAGGTTTCAGACACGTTATAGTTAGAAATTAGCATTTAAAAAACCTTTGAAATTCACTGAAAAAACCATAGGTTTTAGGGACAGTTATAGTTACAAATTAGCATTTAAAAAACCTTTGAAATTCACTGAAAAAACCATAGGTTTCAGATATGTTATAGTTACAAATTAGCATTTAAAAAACCTTTGAAATTCACTGAAAAACCATAGGTTTTAGGGACAGTTATAGTTAGTTGGACATTTCACTCGTACAAAACCCGTGAAATTCCCCCGTTATAGTTAGTTCAGCTAACTATAACTCGCGCCCACAATGCACTGCTGATGACGTCACATATTACATCACTCATGACATGGTCAGTGACATCACTGATGACATCACTGATGACATCTCAAATGACATCACTGATGACATCATCCACGTGATAATCTGATGCAGCTCCTCACACCCTAATATAACCTTTGATACACCCAATCTAAATTACAGACTGCCATTCGCAAAACTATAGACACTCCAACACCAATAACTACATACCCACTCACTGATTCTTAGGTCTACACACACACATCCACTCACTCACCCGTACAGTCACTCATACTTATGGTCACTCAGTACAGGACTATCATATGCACTCTTACTCCTATATAGACACTCAAACACCGCCACTCATCCAAAGAGGTACTCACACACCTAGTCAGTCATGCAAATAGTTAAACACACTGCCATTTACTCACCTATACAGTTATACACACACCAGCTCACTTAATCATACAAATACTAGCACATTGTTACGCTCTTATACAATCACTGATACAAGCACACACTCATCCATACAGCCACTATCACAATCACTCACTCTGCTTATAGCTATTTATATACTCCAACACACATATATACTGGCTTTCACATATGTAGTTACTCACACATGTACCACTGGGACATACATTCACTCACTAACACACTCTTACACACACTTACCCACCCATACAGTCTATCACAGATGCACTCTTGAAACCATCCACCCAGTGAATCACCCACTCACACATCTATGCACAGAGTCGCACACACCCCAGCCACACAAACACTCAGGCACCCATACAGATACTCAGACAACCAATCAATAACTCATATAGACACTCATGTAGCTATTCACAAACCCATGCAGCCACTTACACAGCAACAGACAGACGGATACAGACATTCACCCAGTTTAGTCACTAACCCATGCATTCAGTAAGATACGTTAAATCACTCACTTATAGAGTCAGTCACGCACCTACTAAATCATCCATACAGACACTTACACACCCACTCATTCTTCAATACGTCTTTTCCTATATATATTAAAAATATTTAAACTTTACAGAAACACACAGTCACTGGATGATGTCATCAGTGATGTCATTTGAGATGTCATCAGTGATGTCATCAGTGATGTCACTGACCATGTCATGAGTGATGTAATATGTGACGTCATCAGCAGTGCATTGCGGGGCGCGAGTTATAGTTAGCTGAACTAACTATAACGGGGGAATTTCACGGGTTTTGTACGAGTGAAATGTCCAACTAACTATAACTGTCCCTAAAACCTATGGTTTTTTCAGTGAATTTCAAAGGTTTTTTAAATGCTAATTTATAACTATAACATATCTGAAACCTATGGTTTTTTCAGTGAATATATATATATATATATATATATATATATATATATATATATATATATATATATATATATATATATATATATATCCCAAAAACTGCCTTGTTTCCCTTTCACTCCTTCGTTGGAAAAAGCAGGCACGGACCACAAGATAAGTGCTTCAAATTATTTAATCAGCATCGGCCATAACGCGTTTCGGTCCAGCCGGACCTTGATCACATGACAACGCTTATGCTTTTTTTCCACCCTTTTAAAGTGACTTGTGCCTCCAGCCATTGGACATAATAGACATAAAAAACATACTATATAGGATACATTTCATTCAATAATACACCAAGTAAAAGCAGGAAAAAACCTCCACAGTTTAAAATTACTTATTCAGGTAGCAAAATACTTTGTTAAATACAAATATAACTTCATCATAAAAGTTTATAGATTATTTATGTACATGAAATATATAAATAGTATCAAATATAAAATACCATAAAAACAGATTCATTTCATGACTTCAATTTTAAATAAATTCATAGATAAATATTCATTTAAAATTTGTAGTAAAAAAGGGCCTGACATAATTCAAAACTGTTTCATTCTTCCATCAAAATATAAGCTTAAATGCTGAGTTTACTTGGTGTGGCAATGTCCTAAATCCCTTAGGATGTGTTTTTTTATCTTATCTTGGGCTCCCCCAGATTTCGTCTATTCCCAGTCTCTGGCCTAATTATTTAAAGTGCAAGTGCTACATAATGTATTAAAATCCCCTTCACCATAATCAATACTTTAAAACCATGATTGTTACACTGTTCCACTATTCTTTTTAGGTGTTGAATATAAAAACCACTATACCTGTGGTTAAGGTCGGTCAGGCGGCCTACTGTTTTCCTTGTTTAAATACTAATTACAATTCAATTTAATTTTCTCCTCAAGTTAACTTAAAATAAGCTATGATGCGGTTAAACCGTAGGTTTTGATTTCACAGTTAGTTATAAAAACCTGGCAAAATATAAATCGTGTTAGTTTAAAGGCATGTGTGGAGGTCTTCGGTCGTGTTGAGACCTCCCGGGGCTTTGCTATTGAGGTTCAGTATATACCTTGTTTCTAACTTTCTAAGTTGCCCTTCTCTATCTCCACCTCTTCTATTCATGGGGATGGAGTCAATCAAATAATAAGAGAGGTCCTTTAGGTTGCTTTGATGCACATCCCTAAAATGCCTTGCAACTGGATACGTTTGATCATTGTTATTAATCGCTCTAATATGTTGCAAAATTCGTTTGTGCACGGGAAGTTTAGTACTACCCACATATTTAAGATTGCAAGAGCACTCTAAAATGTAAATGGCATATTCGGTTTTGCAATTCAGTGGTTTATTGATGTTAAAATCTTTATCACTGAACGCCAACTTATATGTTTTCATACTTATGCCATATTGACATGCCTTGCAGTTTTTGCATTTTGTAAATCCATTTTGCTGCCACCATTTTCTCTGTTCTTGTATTTCGGGACTGCTGCTAACTAGGCTAATATGCATTGAAGGTGCTCTCCTATAAGTCACTCCTAAATATGGTGGTAGTGTGTCACCTATTACTGGGTCACTCTTCACGATTTGCCAATTGCGTTGCATGATGTTTTTAATTTCTCTATGTTGGGCATTGTAAGCAAGTATTAACCTAACTTCATGTTCTTGTGACTGAGTAATATTTTCACCGCTCTTTTTTGTTTGTAATAACAGAGATCTATCTTTCATGTTGGACTTAGTTATGGCTGCTTCTATTGTCTTTTTAGAGTACCCCCGTGCTAAGAATCTTTTTTTACTCTTTTGTTGAGCAGCAATTAAATCAACCGGGCTACTACACACTCTTTTTAATCTTATCATTTCCCCATAGGGGATACTTTAAATTAGATGTCTGGGATGAAAGCTGCTGGAGTGCAACTCCGCATTCCCAGCCGTCTCCTTTCTGTGAATTTTAGTTTCGATGTTATTGTTCTCTATGTACAGTTCCACATCTAGGAAGCAAATGTTACTTTCACTAATGGTGGAAGTGAATTTTAGATTGACACTGTTTCTGTTAATGGCCGTTACAAAATCATTGGCTTCCTCCACCGTTCCTTCCCATACAATGAACAAATCATCAATGAAACGGTAAAGTGCCTTCACATTCTTCTCCATGTAACCTTTATGTGATACCTCCAGGACCAGCTCCTCCCACCAGCCCATGAATAAACAGGCGTAGCTGGGAGAAAAGCTGGCCCCCATTGCCACTCCCCGCATTTGCTGATAATAAGTTTTATCAAATAAAAAAACATTATTATAAAGACAAAAACTGATCATATTTATCAGCATCATGCTATGTGGGGACAAGATAGTATCATTGGTTCTTAAATAGAATTCAAGGGCACGTAGCCCATCTTTATGGTTAATACATGTATATAACGACACGACATCTAAAGTCATTAGTAAATAATTCTTTTTCCAACCAAAATCCTTCAATTTGGAAATAAAATCACTCGTGTCTCTTATGTAGGACGGAAGATTTTTAACTAAATCCTGTAAAAAATAGTCAGCATATATTGAAGCATTTTCCAAGAGGCTCTTTTGGGCCGATATGATCGGTCTTCCTGGAGGTTTTGTAGTGCTTTTATGGATTTTTGGAATATATCAAAACAATACCCTTTCAGGCATAGAGTGATGCATAAATTATGCAAAAAAGAAGCAGAGAACTCTGGGTAGTTCTCAAGTTTAGGTGGAAAGCAGCTCCTGTATAGAGCACTCTCAACACCAGCGACACTCTAGATCTGCTCACCTCAAATGTCTACTTTTCTATCAAAGTCTTTAAGCATAGGATACTCTGGGCATATACTATAATTTAAAATGTAGCATTTACTTCAGTCATTAAAAAAAGAAAAGCATTTGGACAAGAGGCAGGCAGCTTACAGGTGTGGCAAGAGCCGAGGTGCAGACAGTGCAGGAGTGGCAATACATGCACACTGCTGAACCCAGGACGCACATACAGATGTAAGGCACTGTGTGACACACACACACACACGAGTGCTGCTTGAACCAATAAGAAGCACACATTTTAATAATGGCTGTGTTCAAAATGAAAAAAAAAAATTATTGCTTCAGAAGGCTCAAAAAGACAGAAATTAGAAGAAGGCCCGTATGAATCGACCCATTTCCCCCAAGACACGGAAGGGGTAAAAGCATTTGGCACATTACGCCCTTATAGTATAGCTTTGAAAGCAGGGAATAACACTGAAAAGTGTTGTCTATTTGTCTGCCACTACTAGTTTGCATACAAAAGAACATGCTTAAGTGACACCCGAAAATGCATTGTGGGACCTCACGTCATGTTGTTAAAACTGCACCAATGCCTTTACTGGGGTAACAAGCGGTATATATATATATAAACCTTTGTCCCTCTTCTATCCCTCCGCTATCCTTCTCAATCCAAATAACTGATTAATATCCACCACTCAAATTACTTTTATAATTCACTATACTAATTGAACACCAATCCTTTATGGGTTCCGGAGTAGCATGCTACTCCCCAAGAAAATGCTTCAACCCCCCATCAGGGGTAACAAGCGCTATATAAATGTAAACCTTTTTCCCTCTTCTATCCCCCCGCTATCCTTCTGAATCCAAATAACTGACTAACCTATCCACCACTCAAATTACTTTCATATTTCACTATACTAACTCAACACTAATCCTTTATGGGTTCCAGAGTAGCGTGCTCCTCGCCGAAAAAGCGCTTCGACGCCTCGTCAGGGGTAGTAAGTGCTATATAAATGCAATTACAATTACAATTATGAATACTTAACTTGAGGTCAGATTAACTGCTATGAAATGTTATGTTGAGTCATTTCAATGTTATTGCACTTTAGCTCTCGTGAAGTGCAGGGCAGGGTTTGTTTGCCTTGTGCGGGGCCTGTGGTGGGTTGTCATTTTGCGATTGGCCAGTGGCGCAGTCTTTTATTCCATCAGCCCCTCATAATGTGGTAGTTTTGAAATCACGAACACAGCCACATTGGGAACTCTGTGAGTCTGAGCCCCCTTGAGTTTAGTTAATCACGAGAATAACAGACATATGAGGTATTTTCAATAGCCATGGCAACCAAAACATCCACATATATCACAACAAAGAGGGTGTAGAACAGTACTGGTGTAGAAAGGATATTACTTGGGAAATGACTTGTAGAGGTTTTTTTACAAAAGAGAATTTAGTTACAGAATATGATAGAGTAAATTACATTTGAAATATGTTGTAACTATAGAATTATGTTTTTTAACTAAGTGAAACTGTTAATTTTGTGATAGAGGTGTGTGTTAATGGAAAGCATGATAGGGAAGAAGCTACTATTCAAGATGATTCAGACAGCTTTAAAGCAGTATTGAATGTGATGAGATGGAAATTGTTTAATGCGAGATGTAGAGTTTGTAATTTGAATGCTGCTTTTTGAAATTTGTTACATAATTGATAAAAAAATTGAATTAATAGATTTCATTTTTTCAAAGCATACCCACTCCTGAATGTTATATTTTGAGAGATTCTTTTCCATCTGCACAACTAAAAAGACACATTTGCAATGTCGCAGACATCAATATTTTCATGCAAATGAGCAGAGCTGAAAGGATGGTCAGTTAAAATTTCAGAGCATCGGTAATTCACAGAAGGCTGCATGCCTTCAGGCTGCATTCGTGCCTCCTTTCACTTAATGATATTTCAAGGTTAGCACAAATTACGAACCCTGGGCGAACATTAGTCGAATATACTTTAGCATGTCTGCTTACATTTCTAGACCTATATGCACACAATTGAGATTTTGACACCAAGGCTGGTGAGGTGACTGCAGAACAGTGATGTAATGAAACCTAAAGGGGCCCCATGGAAGGTGCATTAAGCATGCCAGCGCCCCCCAGGATATTCCTGTTATTTTCAACTGTCTTATTCACCATCTGAGTCTGCATACAGGAGTGTAGGTTTCAATTGTGCAGCAGGTGCAGGTCCACCATGTCCCAGGAGAAGTGCCACAGAGTACTACTCCGTGACTGCCTATATCATTTCATATGCTGCCACCACACACCCCAACGTCAATGTACATGAAACCTTTAAGAATGCATTTCACCCTATATTACTGAGAAACCTACACACCGCAGTCCCTTCTGACTTAACTGTGGGGGCATCTGGTTTTGATGCAAATGTGAAATTAACAGCTGCTTTAAAATTGTTCAAGCTGTTCAGTGATTTCTGCTGTGTATCCAATGGACACTATTCTCAAAGCTTACATCCTTTTCAAATTTTCACAGGCACCAGGGAGGAAATCAGCAGATAGTTTAACGACAGGCAGCGGAGAGGAAACCAGCAAAAAGCTTTTCTACAGGCACCAGAGGAAATCAACAGATAGTTTGACAAGCACCAGGGAGGAAATCAACAGATAGTTTGACAAGCACCAGGGAGGAAATCAACAGATAGTTTATAAACAGGAACGACAGGCAGCAGAGAGGAAACCAGTAGAAAGGTTTTCTACAGGCACCAAAGGAAATCAACAGATAGTTTGATAAGCACCAGGGAAGAAATCAACAGATAGTTTATCAACAGGAACAAGAGAGGAACTCAGAAGGAAGGTTGTCTCCAGGTTACAGATCAACTCAACAGATAGTTTAACAGGAGGCACCAGTTACTAAATCAGCTGAAAGTTCATCCACCATTGCTAAAAAGGAACTTGAAGTACAGTTGCAAATCCGTATCACAAGTGATATACAAATCACAACTAACTACTGCTGCTACTTGTGTACTTGTTGACAATTATTGTTAGTACATCTATGGTATTTCACATAATATACGTGGGTGACCTCTGTTAGGTGATACATTTATAATCTAGTTTAGGCTTTCTTTGTACTGTTCATTTTATTGTTTGTCAAAATGAACACAGTTGACAGTTTACTCACAAAACCATTTTTGGGAATGACACACGAAGATAAACTTCGGGTGAAAGGACTAGGACCTGATAAACCTAAAATAAACATTGAACAGTCTACAAAAGACCGGGGGAAGGGTTACACACGTAGGTTTACACAAACTTGGTTTGATAAAATGGAGTGACTAACTGCCAGCTCTTCTAAGAATGCCTTGTTCTGTTTCCCCTGCTTGCTCTTTGGGGGTGAAGTTAGCTGGACTAAAACAGGAGTTACTGACCTTAAACATCTGGCAGAAAAAATAAAGAGGCATGATTCCAGTGAATCCCACTTGACCAATGTATTAAAGTTATCTTTGTTTGGAAAATCAAATATTGCACTGCAGTTAAATGAAGCCTACCGCAAGGGGGTAATCAAACACAATGAGGAGGTTGATAAGAACCTTTATATATTATCCAAATTGATTGACTGTGTAAAATTTTGTGGAACTTTTGAATTGGCATTGCGCGGCCATGATGAAACTGAAGATTCCCTAAATCCCGGAGTCTTCAGAGGGCTGGTTGATTTTGTGTCCAGTATAGACAGTGCAATGGAAGCACACTTGAAAAGTGCAACTGTATTGAAAGGCACTTCGAAGACAATCCAGAATGAGTTGCTTGACTGTATGCTGGAGGTAACAAAAGAAACTATTGTACAGCAAATATGAAGCACTGATTACCTAGCTATCCAGGCCGATGTTACAACTGATGTCTCTACCAAGACGCAGTCAGTACTTGTTTTCCGCTACATTGATGGCAATTCCAAGGTAGTGGAAAGATTTTATTGCTTTTCGAATCTTAAAGATTCACCTGCAGATACAATTTCAGCATCTATTCTTAATGAACTTGACCTTATTTTCCCAGAGCACGGTGGTAAAGAGAAGTTAATTGCTCAGAGCTATGATGGTGCCAGTGTCATGCGTGGTGCCTCCGGTGGAGGTAAAAAAAAAATCAGAGACATCTATCCAAATGCACACTATGTCCATTGCTATACCCACCAACTAAATCTAATCATGGAACAGGCTGCTTCAAAAATATCCAGAGTCAGAATTTTCTTTAAAGAGTTGGGTGGTATTACTACTTTTTTTTCCCGGTCGCCAAAACGGACTGAAGTGCTTGAACAGATAGTGGCAAAAAGAATACCGAGAGGTTCTGCAACTCGCTGGAACTTCAACATCCGATCTATCAATATAATTCACGAACACAGGGAGGACCTTGTAGAATGCATGAAATCTATTACAGAAGACAGTACATTTGATTCCACTTCTGTATGTGAAGCAAAGGGCTTTACCAGAACTCTGGAAGACAGGGAGTTTCTTTTTTTTCTTTTTTTGTTCCACGGCATAATGCCCCATGTCAATATTTTGTACAATCAATCACAAAAACGAGACATTGATACTGTATCTGTACAAACGGACACTTCAGCCTTTATGATCAGCATCAACAAGGTACGAGAATCCATTGATAATTTGGACTTTGAATTGCCACATGATTCTCGAATTACAAACCGCAAACTGCAGATAAATACCTTGATTCAGGAAGGAAAAGAAGTATGTGACATTATTGTGGTGCATGCCAAGGAGCGCTTTGCATTTACAAGGCATGTAGTCAGTGCAACACCACTGCTTAGTGACCTGTTTCAAAAACATAGCAAATGTTTTCCTACTGCAGCTCTCAGTGAAACACTGGAAGCATATCCAATGCTAAACAAGTCAAGATTGCGCACTGAACTATCAATCCTGTATGGAAGACAGGACTTTCAGCAGGCTACAGGTGGTGCCATGGCTTTATATATATTTTTATGTCAAAACAACTTGCAGAATTCTTTTTCTGAGACTCTTAAGTTATTGAGAATTGTCATTACAACACCTATGACAACATCTGAGGCTGAAAGATGCTTTTCCACACTGAAGACGATAAAAAGATTTTTAAGGAACACAATGACCCAAGCTCGACTAAATGCATTGGCCATGCTGTCAATGGAAAAGGAACTAATAAATCAGATTCCAGATTTCAACAAGAGAACTATTGAAAGGTTTGCTCACATTAAAGAATGGCGTGCAAACTTTCTGTATAAATAGAAACCATGAAAATGCACGTGGTGCTGTGAATCATTGGTGCTAACAAATATAGTTTTTGTTTACTTTGTATTGCAAGTAACATTCAAGTATACTGCAGGAACCTATGAAAGTAAATGCACCATGTATTCAATGTATGTTTCAGTATCTTGCATGACTTGAGAGGAATTCAGACTTATCATTATAAAGACACATAAGCTTGGTGTTGTTTCAGGGTATTAGTTAATGCACCACTCTCTCAACCTTTTTCAAAGTTCCCCAGCAAATATGACCCAGTTTTGTAAATATCCTACACTCTGGCAAGCTTTGGACTAACTTACAAACTATAGCCAGACAGACTAAGACCATGTACCTTCCATGACATACTTAAAGATGGTGCATACTGGGCTACAGTCAGTCTTGTAAGAATTGCAGGATATTGTTTATTGGTCTCATATTTCCTGAGGGTATTATAGTCAGTCCTGATTACAGTCTAGTTTTGCAAACTTTTGCTGTACAGCAGTGTCCTTTAGGAGAAGCGATTTTCTTCTGGCTATCCGTTTGATGAAGCTGTAGTTTGTTTGCTCTTTTTCTAATTGCAAACTGATACACTGTAGTGTTTGCTGTGTGGTAGAGGCCTGTAGAATCCTGGACTTCATTTATTTTTTTACCATATCTATCACTGAGCATCATATGGACTGATAATGAGTGGATTTGTTAATAATATTACTTAATTTATAATGATGGGATTCATTTCTGAATGGATATGGTTTAATATCCTTGTCAACTGAAGAGCATACTAGATTTGACACCATTGCATATCTTTAGATCTACACATGACTCATTATCTCAAACTTAATACTCAACACATCATAAAAAAGTTCAAACAATTATATAAAGGTGGCAGCACTTCATGTTGATGAAGTCCATTACTTTAGCAGAATCTGATGCAAATTGCCATCTGCAGTGATGCAATATCTATAAGGGTGCACTTACATTTTCATGCAAGGGGTCTGAATGTTGGCTCATTTCAGTTTGATAAATGATATAACAATGTTTGTTTGCTTGTTGGAACATATAGAATTATCTACTAGTAATATTTTGTTGATGGCCTCATGGGTGTTAGATAATATAAATGTGTAAACCCATACAACTTTGAGAAAGTTATGTTTCTTCTTTGCACCAATACATATTTCATGTAATTATTTATACAAGTTTTCTAAAGTACTGGTTAACCAGACTCTTTATCAGTGATGTACGAAGTATTTAAATTTAAAGTATATAAAACATACTTCTTGTACTATTAAACCTTCTCTACACAAAGATTTTGGTCATCTTCCTGCTCTAAATAATAAGTTTTGAAAGGATTTTACCATACTTGATTGTTTAAATGTAAATCTATATAAAGTATTCTACATTACTGTTTGAACAATTGGCTTTGGGGTGATGGATATTTACGTTTCGTTTTTCAACTGTAAAGCTATCCGGCTCAAAGTTTGGTTGACTTTCTATAAGATTGAATTATTTTTTTCTTCGAATTAATATTTCTATCTGTAGCCAATTATATCATATGAAGATTTCATTCACCTCCTGTGTACTTGGCTTTGAACAAATGATTCGTAAAGGAAACAGACATGCACAGGTAGGGAAAACATTTTATGTGTTGCATGTATATATTTTATCTCTGTATGCTTATGTGTTTTTAGTTTATGCGCGTTGCCTTTATGCATGATATTGAGTTTCAAAAAATGAACACTAACCAATATGATATTCTATGTGGAAAAAGTAGGTATTTGACTCTGTTGGGCCATCTTGAATGCCACTTTATCTCGCGTAGGCACTGGCTTGAAAATGCACCATTTGCCCACTCATTTTTCAAAATTTTCTCGGGGGGAGAACCCCCCAGAACCCTCCTTAGGTCGTTTGGGCTCGCTCGCTATGCTCACTCGCCGCGGTGTGCTCCACCACTAATTTGACGCCTCACCACTTTCAAATGTCACCAGCCGCCACTGCCCTGGATCATGCCTTGGCGATTCCTTAGATTAAATTAAATTAAAGGGGGGTTTTGGATCGGGGTTTTCCAGACATATATTTTAATCTGCAAAATATAAAGCCAAACGATATGCCACAGATAAAAGAGACAGACAGTCAGACAAAGACAGCGCAGTCTCCATCAGATACATTTTGACAAATTAGGTTGCAGCATCAATTATAATTCCATCAAAATATCGCTGGGCTGTGAATTTTATTTGCTTTCCATTTTTAAAGTAAAAAGTAGTTTTTTTCTTAGCAGGTTTCGGTTTAAATCTTTCCATTTATTAGTGGCTTTCCCTGAGGTCGTTGATTGGAGCACAACCTTGCCAAAATGCCCTTGTGACTACACATTGAAGCAGAGCACTATGCACTTTAGTATTTTTTATCATTTATATTCTCAACCCCGGAAACGCTTCTTCAGAACAATTCTATGTTCGTCCAAGGTTAGATTTCATAGAGAGGCATTTCTGTTTTTACAAAGACTGTGATTTATATCAATGTGTAGCAGTGTTACATTTTATTCACAGTGCAATGAGGATTAGAAATCTGTATGGGCCGTGTAATGATTATCGACATATGAATGTTTGTTGTTTTTATGTATAGGTCTATGATTCGTTTTCAAAATTGCATTTTATTAACTTTTTGGGGAGTTTTATTGTTGTATTGTTTTACTTTGTGCTTTTATGTCTCAAGTTCAGCTGAATAAAGAATATTTGACTGACTCTCCGTTAACATTCTAAATTTAACATTCTGAAAAACCTATTGCATAACAATGAACATAGAAAACACAAACAAGTTCTACCGTGATCCAAGGATGTAACACTATGGTGACTGACTAACTTTTACTGCAATACCTTGGTTTCGCAACTGCACAGGTCTGGGAAAAAAGAAATCAGGTCTGTTGTGGCCATGACCGGCCTAAGTATCTGAGATATGTGGATCTCATCCGGAGGTGGAGGTTTTAACATTCAACAGCAGTAAGCACATGCTGGGCCCAGGGTATGTAGATTCAGCAGCACTTTCTGTTGTTTTCCAGCTTATGGCGCACACTACAGTTTACTGTGCAGGATACAGCTCCAGCCTGGATCTAACGTTTTTTTAGGTCTCGCCTAGGCAGCGCTTGCATTGTCTGTTCGAGACATGCTGTATTCAGGATAAGGTCATGAAGCTCCGCCCACTTTCCGCCCATCTTTTTAATTGCCTCCTGTCCTTTGTAAATGGTGGCTTTTTATTGGTCAATAGGCTTAGTAGTCCCTCCCTAGTACCGCCTTTTCTCTTCTTGTAACCTCCCATGAGGACACCTCCTGTTACATGTGTTGTTACTCGGTATGTTTTAATTACAGCCTCCGAGCACTAGTTTCTTAAAGAGCTTTCTCCTGCCTGCTTTTGCAGGCAGGACAGGCTCTCCTGCAACGTTTTTATTTTTTTATTTTAACAAGCGCTGGAAACCTCAGCATTGATATTGGCAACCGCGCTTTCCTTTTGTTCCTTGCAACCGCATGCCTTAATTTAAAATGTATTTGCTTTTTTTTTACAATGGCGGCATTCGCGCTATAGCTTTAAACATCTTAATCTAAAACGCAGGTGCCGCGATTGCTTCAAAAGTTCACTGCTCTCGATGGGATGGACACTCATGTCCTGCCAGCCCTGATGGTCTCAACGCAGGTCAGCTGCATGGCAACTGATATGGAGGCGCCACACTTCTGCAGAGTCCAGCAGGGCTGACTTTGATTCTCCACTGTGCTGTTGCCATCTATTGCTTATAGCCCACTGTACTAGTAAGCTGCATTATACATTAAATAAACACATACATAAAGACGAAGCACCACAGTTCGCTTGGGGCTCTCAGCTGTAAAGCAAAAGATATATTTATCAGCTACAAATGAAGCATTTGATTCCTAATATCATGATTGAGATTATTGTTAACACCATGGTTTGCCCCTCGGCATACACTATTGATGAACTGTTTTAAATGTGTATGTTGGATTATAACATTGTTGGTAATTCATTGTCTGTTAGGCACAGGCCAGGCGACTTGTATATTTAATTATTTAGTTCACAAATTACAATCACTTTCTTCATTATTTTATGTGCAGAAAAACATTGTGCCTCTGTGGATGATTACCAGTGTCTGAACTCAATACCTGAAAGCAGATACAGACAGTTAACACTCAACTCAAATAGCAACAACACAATTTTTGGCTCCTTTTCCATGTGCTCTTTGCCCCCACAATAGCTACGTGACGCAGAACAGTACCCGGGGGAGTGATGGTTCTGCACGAGGAAGTAAGGCCCTGTTGCTTGACAGGGAGACATGGTGATCCAGTTGTGCTTCTGTCACTCTTAGCCTGTATCATACTTGAGGGACAAATTTGGAAATTTGTTGGTGTTCGTGTCAGGCAGTTTGTCCTGTTCTTAGCACACAGTTAAAACCTGCACTTGTGAATACTTACCCGGGCACAGAGTGTGCACGGGTTTTTATATCACAACCACACAAGGAAGCGGTGAGGCTTATCGTGAAAGAGTGGGGCCCTTTACTCCTCTCGCTCTACCCGAGTGTGACTATCCTAGGTTCTTACTCCATATTAGAATCTTAGGATATTGGATGAGGTGGTCTCACCCACGTAATGTGGCATGCTTCATCATCGGTCACCTCATCCCACCCTGGTAAGAAGGTACTACAAGGGCAGACTCAACCTCACAATTGTTGAGGGAGTTCTCAAAATATAATAATCTGGATAATATTTCAGGGATCCAGTTCTAGTCTAAAAATACCTTAAGGTATATCACAAAGATTGCCTTTATTAGGTGGTACCTTGGGTATGAATAAAAATACTATAAAGGAAATGTAATGGATGCTATTGGGTACAATATCCCTCGCATCCCTCTGGTCTGCCTCTTATTAGCCATGTACTGGTCTCAGGCATTCTTCAGGGCTCTAGAAGGTAACACACATTTTTAAATTTTGAAGAGACTTTATCAAATTGTACATGGTTAGTTGAATGATTTACATAGGAAACACTTTCAAGCCTCAGCCCATGCATGGGCTCTAAGAGCTGAGCCAGATCCCAGGCTCAGCACTGGCTCAGATCCTTCTGTTAACCTCCTGGTTCGCCCACCTCTGACTACCATAAATCACTCAAACTGTTACAAACACGAAACTGGATGTGGTGCTGGTTTCACACTCTTGACTTTATTGGATCTGATTTATACATTTAGAATGAGAGATCGATCTACAGCTGAATGCTTGCAGCCCTGCCAAGTACCACGCATCATGGGTTAGGCTAATGCATTTTAGTGCTGGTTTCTGCATCACTGCACTAAAAAGCATTAGTCACGCATAACAGCCTCCTCCGACTTCATGTGCAATGACGCACTGCAGGAATTAATAACAAAAGCAGCCCAAGCGTGTTTTGGCCGCTTAGTGTGCAGCTGTGTGCCCAGGCTATTTATTTACGTCTACTTATTCCAGGCTGTCGGCCTGGACTCATTCACTATGGTGACCAATAGTCTGAAGTGTGACTGATACAAGGCTTTGGAACAAAAATCTACTTTGCTTGTCCACGCCTTTCTGGGACATGTCACATGGATCAGACAGCAGCATCAGTCCCTCAGTGCAGTGGTGGCTGCTCCCGGGAAGCAGCAGTGGGGCAGGAGAGGGGGAGAGGGGGAGGAGGGTTAAGAAAAAGACAATCACTTACCTGCCTGCCGGCCGGCTGGCCAACCGCCGCTGCCTCTCCTTCATCCTCTTCCCAGGCTCCCCGTAGCCAATCACAACGCTGCATGGTCTGAGCACCGTGGTTCAGCGCTCAGCCAGGGAATGGGAGCCTGGGCATGTTCTCTACACAGGCTGTAATGTAGCCTGCATGGAAAACATGCAAAGTGCGAATGAATGTAGTGCCCACCACTCCTCCCCCTGCTCTGAGAGCAGAGCAGATCCGCTCCGCCCTGCTGAGACGCCGCAGCAGGAACAAATAAAATGATAATAACGTCCAGTTGTTATCATTTTATTTTTCCTTTTTTTCACTGCGAAAAGAAGTGGGGCGACGCCTCTCTGCCTTAGCGGAGAAGCCGCCACTGACTGGGTGACAGAAAGTGTTCGCTCGATAAAACATAACAAAAAGCGGCACAGGACCCAGCCAGCCTCACATGTATCCGGAGGTGCCTTCTGTTGTTTTTCCGGGCCGCAGTTGGTCATTAGTCCTGGTGGCAGCTCCAGTCCCTGGAACAGATTCATGTTTTTTACTTCACCCTGCCATCCATACAAGTGATGCCATGCCTGATCTCTTCAGTGATGTTTGTGTGGGCAGGATGTGGGGCATGGCCCAGGATGCTTGCCGCGGGGGGGGATAAAGCAATGATATGGCTCTTTCTGGGCTTTCCAGGCCCCCAGGCCCCTAGACATATTGATTTCATTTGTATCCGACATCAAGTATGTGGGTTGGGGATGACTCTCCTGTCTGTTTGTCTGGCTGGCTCAGGCCGAGCCGGACACACTCATTAATAGCAGCCCCAACGCTGCAGCTCAGGACTTCACTGTCTAATGGGATGGACATGACCCAAGCAGCCCTGGTGATCCCTAAGCACTGTAGTGGACGCCAGAAAGCTGTAGGAGAACAGGAGGACCAAGGAGGCTGATTAAGGCCTCCTGGCAATCATCACCAGAAGCAGACCTGCTCCTCATGAGCTACAATTAGCCCAGTGACCCCCAGGCCCAGTTCCTGTTGAATAACATGCTCTCAAGCTGAGCTGTCTCATCCTGGCAGACATGTGGGAAGGTACTTCTGGGCACAGTTAGGTGAGTCCAGCACTGACGGATTAGTAAAATATAATCTATTTTTCATCTTTTTACTGACAGTTAGGAAAGCATTTGCTCTCTGCCAATTGTATAGTAGGAACTCATGATGTCTTGCAAGGCTAAGCATATACCTTCAAAGGGCTCCTTCCTCAGGGGATGGTATGTATCACAGCCTAATATAATCCAGCACTCCGTTTTTGTTTTGAAATAACTTCTGTTTTCGTAAATGTCAAAAATAGAAAGGTTTTTAGAAAAGCAGCATGAAAACACAAAAGGCACGGGCGTGGCCTGGCGCCGATGGAGTGAGCAGCACAGCTCACGAGCTCCAGCCGGCTGGCCGCCATCGCAAGCCATCCTGAAGCCCTAGAAGGGACGTGAACCCCTGCAGCGCACCCCTGTCATTGCGGGATAGACGAGGAGCACCCCATCAATGAAGGAGGCCCGCCCTGTGCCCAGAAATCAAAGAAACGGGGACCAACGAGCGCGACCGAATGTCGGGGCAAGATGGCGGCACCCAGCAGACAGTAAGGAGATTGGGGCGCGCGCCGGACTCCCAGGGTGGTGTAAACCGGCGCGGAGGGGGAGCGGAGGTGTATCTCCCCTCGGCCCATACACCGCATTTTTTGCCAAGCCCGGAGACCTCCTGAGGAGTGGAGCGAGGGACCGGACGGCTCCAAAAGCGGCAGAGAGCGGGAACAAAATGGCGGTGCCCTGATGGTATTTAAGGACCGAGGCTGTGTGCGGGGCCCTATCCAGGCCAGGAGTGTCCCCGCCTCGCCCCCTCCTGAGTACATCTGAGGGCTGAGCCTGGGGGCCCCTATTGACAACTGCAGGGGAAGCGGAGCGGAGGGAACGCGTGAACACCAAGGGACTCCGCGCAGCGGACCTGGGGGCAGGGCTGGATGTCCCACGGCGCGGTGGAACCCACCAAATGTGGCTGAACTCGGCAGAGGAATGCTGATGTCTGCCGGGCATTGAAAATAAGAAGGCCGGAGCGAGGGTGGAATCCTGGAGTGCCTCCCCCTTGTCCCCTCTGGGCAGGACTGAAAGCGGCAAAGGCAGCAGGCACTGGACTGTGTATGTGACAGGGCGAACGCGGGAGCGGGCAGAAACGACTGAGTGCCCTAAGCAGATATGGCTAAGGCCCCCTGGTGAGTGCAGCTTGCGGAGGCGATGAGGCGGCCTGCAGGAACAGCAGCTAGTACGGTGTGACGCAGGCAGCCAAAGAGGCAAAGTGGAGGAGAGCCTGGGCCTGGGCCTCGCAGTGAGCGCCTAAAGAGAGGGGTAGAGCCGGTGACCGTGGAGTAAATGAGAACCAGGCCCAAAGTGAGAGGGAAGGTCTAAGTAAAAAGACCTAGAACGGCCTGGAAACACAGCTGAGATTGGAGTGCGGGCCTTGGAGCTGCCCTTGCTGAGGCCCAAATTACAGAGTGGCAGAGGGATCCTCCAGGAACGCGTAGCCTGGTACATTGCCCGAAGAGGCAGGGGACTCATACACCTGAAGGCGGGACATTGGCGGTACTTTAAAAGAGAGGTGAAGCGGCGCACTGGGCCGGAGCCCGGAGAGAACCAGAAACCCCAGATAGATTCGGAGGAGGGCAAAACCAGACCTTGGCTGAGCACACGGGCGTGCTGGAGAGGACGGCGGGACAGCAACAGAAAGTTGCCACAGAGGCAGACGAGCCTGAGCTGAACCAGAGTGGTGGGAAACGCCAACCAGTAGAGTGTTGGCCAGACAAGATGATCGCAAGGACCGCCCGAGGTGCCGCAGAACGAGAGGAGGCCATGGGGAAGCTCCCTAAAAAGAAGGACAGGGAAGAGACCCTGGCAGGTAAAACAACAGAAGAGAAGGAGAAGGCTTTGACGCAGATGGAGCACTCTGGAGACTCCACGCTGCAGGACATACTACAGGCTATTACCTCCTCCAGTGAACGGCTGGAAGGCAAAATTGACTCGCTGAGCCTTGACATGGGGTTGCTTCGAGACGACCACAAAAAGCTGGCAGACCGGGTCAAGACAAATGAAGGGCAACTAGCTGAAGCATTGCCGGCCATAGCAATAATGAAACAGCGAATGACAGAGCTGGAAACTAAAGTGCGCATTCTGGAGGGCAGAGCTGAGGACGCCGAGAACAGATCACGCAGAAGCAACCTGAGAATCATAGGCCTGCCTGAGAAAATTGAAGGCCGCAGCATGACTGACTACCTGGAAAAGTGGCTCCGGGAAGAAGTAGCGCCGGACGGCCTATCGAACTTCTTTGCCCTAGAAAGGGCACATCGCGTCCCTGCAAAGCCACCTATGCCGGGGGCACTGCCGCGGGTGGTGATAGCGAAGGACAGAGATCACATCCTTACCCAGGCGCTCCTCAGAGGAGACATGCAAGTACATAATTCCACGGTCCGAATCTCCCCAGATTTTTCCCGAGAAGTGCAAAGGCAGAGAGGATCCTACCGGGACGTGAAGCAGAGACTGCGGCACCTGAACTACAAATACGTGACGCAATACCTGGCCACGCTGCGAGTCACCTCAGACAAGAGTACAGAGTTCTTCAGAACCCAGCAGGAGGCGTCGGACTGGTTGGACCGGCACAGCGGGACAGAGCCACCAATGGATCCAGAGAAGAGAAGACGGCGAGACAACCGCTCCAGGAACCGGCGGACTGCAAAAGAAACTCTGCCGCCCACGCAGGAGGAGGCACAGCTTGAGCGCCAGAGCGCGATGCAAGTTGTAGCATTGATCAGTGGCAAAGCGAGGAGCCACGTGCCCACTGAGGGCAGCGAGACTGCAGCAGACTCCGGCTCAGAACACGGGTCCAGCGACTCTGAGACGCAGAGTGTGGTACTCCCAGACGTCACTCCGCAGACAGCGGATGACATTGTTTAGTTGGAGAACACGGTGGGATAGGGTGAACAGGACTGGAATGCTGCAGGACGCCCTTGCCTCTGCAATAAGGTACAGGGGTTGATACGGTGGGGTGCTGCGGGGGGGATTTCTGACATTGCGGAAGGGGATGGCGGCTGCAGAGACTGGGAGAGCAACGGACGAGTGGCCTTCCCCCCTGCGATTGACTGATCGAACTGCAAGCAGTCACTTGCGGACTTATCACACTAGTTTGGATGGGGGGTGTTTTCCTACTTGTCCTGGGGAGCGGGAGTTGGGGAAAATGTTTAATGTTGATTTGGGGGGGACACCTTGAGTTGTAGCGCACAGGACAACACGCGGGTTCGAGTGGGGGGCGCACGCAGGCGGCGCAGCACAGCCAGAGAGGCGAACAGGGCATAGAAATACCTAATAATGGCTGACAAACAGCAGTACAAGTGTATAACCTGGAATATCAGGGGCATGCATACAATGTCAAAGCGTCACAAGGTTCTCTCATACATCCGGAGGCGGGGGGCCCAGATAGCTCTTTTACAAGAAACGCACTTAACGCAAAAAGAGGGTCAAGCCCTACAAAGAAGGTGGAGGAGGCAGCTCTTTTACACCACTTACTCAGCTTATGCGCGGGGGCGCTAATATAGATTCAAGCGGGGGTCCCATTTCAACTGACGAGCTCACTGGTGGATCGATATGTAGCCATAAAGGGGCGGCTGGAGGGTCGAGAGATTAGTATAATTGGTATCTATGCCCCTAACGTAGAACAGCAGGCCTTCTTTGCGAAGTTGAGTCACAGATGAGCGCAATTTCTGACAGGTACTACTATAGTGGGGGGGCGACTTTAACAGTGTAGACAATACACTATTAGACAGATCCCACCCTCCGTTGCGAAATTCTCAAGCAGCGCGTGCCTCTCATGCATTCACTACATGGAGACAGAGCTGGGGCCTGATAGATGCGTGGAGGACCCTATACCCCCAAGAAAGGGACTACTCCTACTTCTCAGTGGTTCACGAAGTACACGCGCGACTAGATGCCTTCTTGTGTTCAGTAGATGTCCAGCATCACGTTACCGCTGCGGAGTACCTAGCGGGGACAATTTCGGATCATAACCCATTCGTTCTATCCTTGAAGTGGATGCACCCAGTAACAGCGATCCCTACATGGAGGCTTCGCCCGGACACCCTGGAGGACCAGATCTTCCGGGAAGAGATTAGGGGCGAAATAGCGCACTATTTCGAAACAAATGCGGAAACGGCCACATTGCCGAACACAGAGTGGGACGCTTTCAAGGTGGTCCTGAGGGGCCAATGTATTACACGTGCCACGGGAGTCAGACGCGTGATCATGAGAGAAATAGAGGGGGCAGAGACAACCCTCAGAGGGTTGGAACGCAGAAGGACAGAGCACCCGGGGCTGCAACAGGCACTCTTGGAAGCCAAGGAGGAGGTGGCGAAGCAGACAGAGAGGCTTAGAAGCTTCGATTACAAGAAATATTTAGAGCACAATCACGCTGAGCGGGACAAATCAGGGTCGCTCCTGGCATGGCTGACGAATCCGGTAAATAGGGGTCCCCCCCTGGTGGAGATAGAGGATGAGTTGGGGGTTAGACACTACACACAGGTAAAGATCAATGAGGTCTTTGCCCGCTACTATGCCAAACTCTACAGGAAGACGAGAGCAGGCGAGCCTGCGGAGGTGGGGGAATACCTGGCAGACTTGCGATTGACAAGACTGAGCCCGGAAGAGGCAGAAGAACTGGGAGCAGACATCACACAGCGGGAGGTGCGGGTTGCCATCAAGGGTATGGCGAGAAACTAGACCCCGGGTACAGACGGTTTACCGGCCGAATTTTACGCCACTTATGTGGAGGAGTTGGCCCCTCGACTGGTCACAATGTACCAGGAAGCTCGAGAAATCGGAGTACTGCCAGAAAGTGCCAGAGAGGCCCTTATTGTCCCAATACCCAAACCAGGGAAAGAACCACATGATTACACGGCTTACAGACCGCTCTCCATGCTAAACATGGATTACAAAATCCTAAGTAAAATTCTTGCGACGCGCTTACTCCCCCACATGTCCAACCTGGTCCATACAGATCAGGCAGGGTTTATTCCGGGGCAGAATACGGCCATAAATATTAGGCGACTCCTGGCTGTGATGAGCTCTGAGGGGTACGATAAACGAGAGGCGGCAGTGTTCGCGGTGGACATAGAGAAGGCCTTTGACAGCCTGGAGTGGTCATACCTCTATGAAGTCCTGGCCAAAATGGGCCTGGGGGGGATTCTCAGCATGGGTGTGGCTGTTGTACGCATCCCCTACGGCCCGAGGGTGGAGAGAGGTACGAGGCAAGGATGCCCCCTCTCCCCGCTCCTGTTTGCACTGGCCATGCAGCCGCTGGCGAGCAGGGCCAGGAGCGGACAGGACTACGAGGGCCTGAGGACAGGAGCGGTGCAACATTACATAGCACTGTCCGCTGATGACCTCTTGCTATTCTTAAGCAACACGAGGGACGAGCTGCGAGGAGCGCATGACATGCAGGCCCGATTTGGCACAGTATCTGGCCTTAAAGTCAACTGGCAAAAATCCAGCTTATACCCAATGGTGCCGGATGCCCCCCCACCTCCTGATCTCGAACATTTGAAGTGGGAGCCTAGCTGCCTACAGTACCTTGGAGTTAAAATATATTACGGGGCGGCGGAATTACTGGAAGGTTATGTGGGTAGAGCGATAAGATCAACGAAAACTTTGATGGATTTCTGGCGAACGCTGCTGCTGTCGGTAGCTGGGAGCCGTCCTGAGGATGGTAACGCTGCCGCGACTACTATACTACTTTGGGACTCTCCCGGTGTGGATCCCGCAAGCGATATTCAAAGAGCTCGACTCCATGGTTACGTCCTTCCTTTGGGGAGTGGGGCGTAGGAGAGTAGCGTTGGCCGCTTTGAAACGCCCCAAAGCAGAGGGCGGATTGGCGGTGCCTGACTTTGAAAGTTACTACTTAGCTGCACAGCTAAATTGGCTGATCCAATGGCTGGCAGCGGACCGCAACCCGGAAAGGGAACAATTCCCGGCTGCGCCAGATGCAGCAACCCTGGCGAAAATCCTGCTGCGAGTGCGTCGGAATACGTCTGAAGACACGACCGAAACTAGGGTGGTGGTGCGCTGCTGGGCTAGATACCTGAGACGAACGGGCGCTGGGACCCTCTACTCCCCTGACATACCTATCACGATGCTACGCTGTCTTCCACAGGGAGAGCACTGGGCAGGGCTGGAGGACTGGGTTGAGGCAGGACTAAGAGTGATGGGGGACTTGTATCAAGATTCCACACTACTATCCTTTGAAGACTTGCAAACCGCATACAATTTGCCTGGGGGTCACTTTCTGAAGCACGGGCCCTCACAAGAAGGATTAGAAAGCACTGGAATGTTGGGGGTGCAGAGCCGCGGGCGCTAGCGGGGTGTAGATATGTCGCGCTGTCAGCAGGACAAATTAAGACGGTTTCCTGCCTATATAAGGCAATACGGGGTGATATGCAAAAGACATTAGAGCGCTTGCAATTACAGTGGGAAGACGACCTGGACAAACAGATACCGGAGCGAGAATGGGACAAAATCTTAGAGCGAACCCCGAAAGCAACTAGAAATGCGAGATTTAAATTAATTAACTTTTATGTGCTAGATAGAGCGTATCTAACACCGACCCGAATTAGGAGACATTTTGGGGCGGAAACAGCAGTGTGCCCGAGATGCGGGGAGAGGGAGGCGCACATACTTCACATGTTTTGGAGCTGCCCCATGTTGCAATGCTTTTGGGAGGAGATAAGACAGGTGATAGGCGACCTTATTGACAAAGAGCTTCCACAGACCCCAGAGAACTTCCTATTAGGGTGGTTCCCCCACACAGCCAAAAATAAAATAACGGGAAAGTTCCAGGACCTCGCCTATGTCCTAGCCAAGAGAGAGATAGCCAGGAATTGGAAAGCGCTGGGAGCGCCACGGATTACTACCTGGCAAAAGAGCTTGAGAAGTGGGCAGGGGCGGAAGGCAGACTACTGCTCAGAGAGGTCAGCCGGGGAATAGGCAAAGTGGAGCGGGCTAGGGCATGGGAGAGCCTAGTGTGAAAGTTGGCGGCGAGCGAACAGGACAACGATAGTGGGACAAGCACCCCGAGGTTGGTAGAGCCAGGACGGGAGAATGGACAGGAGGAACAGTCAACCTAAAGAAGGCTGACGGCACAGCGCCACAACGCACGGAAATTGAGAAGTCGAAGCACAAGAGCCCAACAACATGTAGAAACACTTACATATTTACATAAGCGCAACTCAAGGGGGGAGATGGGATGTTTTTGTTCAAAGGGGATGTTGAAGAAAATGCGCCACAGAATAAAAGCAGACTGCTAGGTACATTAGGAGCTAGATATGAAATTGAGAATGTCCATGTATATTGATGTTGTCTAAAAGCCAATAAAATATGGTTAAAAAAAAAAAACACAAAAGGCACCACTTCCCTCCTTAAAAACATAACCCACCTAACAGTTTACATATAAGCATTGTACAAATTTAAAATGAGGTGTTACAGGCATAGTGTTGGAACTAGGGAACCAGATTCGAGTTTTGGCATCTGCTCAACATCCTGCGATTCTGTGCAAATAACTTAGGCCCATATGAACAAAAGGTAATTGCATTTCTTAAAGGACGAAATCGCAATTTCGGGCTGATAAGAAATGGAAAATACCCTTTCCTAATGTACAAATGCATATATGTTGTTGCAAATTGTGATTTCTACCTAGTAGAAATCGCAATTTGATATTCCCAAAATAGGAAATTGCAAATAGGGATTTCCTATTTGCGATTTCCTAAGCGAATGTACATAGCATTTCCTAAATGCGAAATGAGCATTTAGGAAATGCTATTACCATCTAATCAAATCCGATGGTAACCATGTGCAAATTCAATAAAGGCCCCCAAAATGCTGTTTTAGCAGTGACATATAGAGCGCGCCATTGCCCCGAGGACATTGGAGCGCTTTATGCTAGCTCCACTAATTTTTAAAGTACATAGAAGGGGGCCTAAGTCCCATAGGTAAGAAAGGTTTAGCATTTCCTAAATAGCGATTTCCCTTTAGGAAATCGCAAATTTGGAAATGCAAAACTATTCATACATGGGCCTTAAGCCCATAGGAGCGAATGGTTTTGCATTTCCTAAATAGCGATTTCCTAATAGCAATTGAGACTTTTTAGGAATCGCTATTAGAAAATCATAATTTTAGTACATTCCATTTTGCATTTCCTAAATAGCTATTTCTTAGGATTCGCTATTTAGGAAATACAAAATGTAAATTTCAGTAAAAATGGGCCTTAATCTCTCCAGCCTAAAAATGAGTGTGACCTTGTATAATATAACTGGTGCTTATAATGATAAAACTCTCCAATATCTTCGGTTTGCACTATATAAAACTACAAAAATATCATGTCTTCTTTGAAATGACAGTATGATCACCCTA
This sequence comes from Calotriton arnoldi, assembly GCA_963921515.1. NCBI lineage: Eukaryota > Metazoa > Chordata > Amphibia > Caudata > Salamandridae > Calotriton > Calotriton arnoldi. The sequence continues at coordinate 168,850 of CAWUFW010009697.1, read as the reverse complement.
GAAAGGGGCAGTCGGTTAGTGACCACAGTTTTTGCAGCGTTAAGATCTTTTCAGCACTTCTCATTGTTTAAAAAGGAATCATTTCAGATATTTAATGGATGTAATTGCTTGGTTTTATTCCTAAGAAAATTTCACTGAGTGTCAAACATTTGGCAGTTGAATGCCACTCATAAGTGAACTGAAAACATGGAAACTTCACACATAAGAGGCTGAAAACTTGGCAGCTATGCGCTTGGCACCTGGTATGCCATGTTCCCAGCAACTTATTTCTTTCTGAGGGATCTGGTCTTCGAATGGACGTCTCGCTCAAGCATAAGCTTTTTTAAGGATTTCATGAGGAAAACGAGGAAGCCATATTTTGGAAGTTCATGCTTTGATCAAGGCCAGACTGGCTGTACTGGGCATTGGGCATTTCCCCGAGAGGCTGGAAGGGTGGAGGGCTGGTTTTGTTAGTGGGGGTGGTTTTGTAGAAGTACAGCAGTTGTAAAAGCACGGCAGACTTCCTTGTATATGCAGCAGTTTAGGGCCACAATAAAAGTGTCAAGATAACTCTGGTAATGAATGTACCTGCTGGAGAGAGAGATGGGAGCTTTATAGTGGCAGTTTTGACTCATCTATGGTAGCACAGAGTTAATATGCCTGCTGCAGAGAATGTGTACCATGCATATCAAAGAACAGTATTTTACGTGCATAGCTCAGTGGGTTACTGCTTTTGTCAGAGATTATTTTGTTACTGTGCAGTTCATAAGTTGCAATCGTAATCTAGCACATTGAGCTATAAACTGCCATCAAAGGGCTGCATGCAAACTGCATAGTACAGGTTAGAAAGTTATGTTTATTTCTCTTTCATTATCCTGATGTTGCTAAATAAAAAAAGGTTTATATGGGTAGAAATTAATTCTTATAAGTAAAGTCAACCCTAACCACTGTGCTATGTTCTGAAACCTAAAGTTTGTGCATCTCCAGACCAAGCACTCTTAAAAAATGCCTACCAGTATGGATGACATGTGAATCCTACACCTTTTAGTCCCCTTTGCCTTAGGTAACATTCTATACACTGATTTATGCACGTATGATTCATTGTCTCTGTATGTGATGTAAAGTGCTCCGACACAACTACACTGATATGAGAGGTGATATAAAACAAATGAAATACAAGTGAGATAGGGGCTACGGAGATATGAGAGGCACTGTTGGTGATAGTGAAGGAATCATTGAAGAGCCCCAACAAACATTTTTGTATCCTAGTGCACAGTAAGGCCATTAATTACTATGCTTAAAAAGTTAATACAATTTAATATAATAATGACTAATGCGTTGTAAAACGCACCATTTTTTCCCAAATTTTCTTTGGGGGAAAACCCCCAATGGCCCCGTTTGTAGTGGCCAGCCTCGCTTGCTACATTCGCTTAGCACCGTATGGGGGCTGATCTGATCAATATTGCCAGATCTGCTTTGAGTAATGGATTCCCAGGCTTTGGTCCTTGCGACTCGCGAGAAATGAAGGGAAACTTTGGGGGAGGGACGTTCAATACAAAAATAAAAAGACAGAGAATTCGTCAACCAGTGCTTTCTTCATATCCTGGTGAATACAAACAAGTGTGGGACAAAAGTCTTTTTTTTTTAGATAGGAAATAAAATTTGGTTGTAAAGGTGCGTAAAACAGAAAACGTGTACCATGTCAATGGCTTAATTTTTCTTTCCAAAATTTCTGAAGCACATTTGTGTTTATCGACGACAAATGGGGTAAATGTTCAGTGCATCTCGCTAAACCCATCGAAACTTCTGTTTGCGATGTATGTTGAAAGATGGCTGTCTTCTTGAACACGCGTGAGCAGTGCCTCTTCAACGGCAGATGTAGTCCGTTTTCGATTAGAATGTCACACAGAGACCCACGCCGGCCGGATGTCCCGACCCCGGCTGTCAGTCACTCCGCGTATTTCCGGCTGGCGGATGACATGTCGAGTGAGCCCGTGTATCCGCGGCACCAGTATTAGCAGCAGCTGGGGAAGAAGCGGGACGAGAGGAGTCAAACTGCCTGGGAGCTCCGTGCGCGGCGGCGCCATGGATATGGAGAAGCACTTTAACGAGATCGACAGGCAGGGGAGCTGGTCGGCCGTCTACCAGGTGAGAGGGCAAAGGGGCTCAGCACTGTGTCTGCCACGGGCAGGCCGGGGAGAGGCGAGGAAGTAAAGGCCAGGGAGGAAAAGGGAGGTACGGACCCCGAGAGTTACACCATCGACATAGGGCACACATCACTGAACCTTGCTGACTTGCGAGAGGCAGACGCTGCACTATCTTCACTAGCAAGCACTTACTGCCCATGGAAGAAGACACTTAACTGCAACACATGATTAACCAGTAAGAATAGAAGGCTGAATCTGAATTTTGTCCACTGATCCTCGTTCCAGGACTGCCACAGTCCTCGTTCTCCCTTCTGCAGTGATGTGCAGAACTGGGCCACCTTGAACACAGCACCCCAAACTCTTGACCAAAGAACTCTGACACGTTAACTGTTAGTAAGGACAACTCTGTCGACCACGCAGTAACCAAAAGGACAAAAAGCTCCACTGACTGACATCTCTCACTTGAAGGCTATTGACATTCCATCACTATTGTCAAGGAGTGAACGGCAATCTCCCTGCTCCCATTAGTGATCATACAAGGCTAATGTCCATCCGCTGCTGACCCGGACTACTACATGCCAATATTAAGTTGATGACTTTATCCCTCCCAGGGCTCAAGACTAACTTTATCAAAGAAGAACTAGAGATTCCTAAGCAAAAAAAATGTAGGCGGTGATCCCAGATTTTTATTCGAGATCAATTTCCGATGAGTGGCAATTAAAACTCAATTGTGGTAATGAAAGCGGAATGATTATATATAATAAAAGCACATAGAAACATACTACGTTTTGGTCCATTAATTTGTATTCGACTTAGCTGAAATGTAAGTACTAACTCCTTGACAAAGCCATTTTTCTCATGCCATCTTTCACATCTGTCAATTCGGATACCCATCCTTTCAGATGTTACCTCTGCCAAGCTCTCTATTTATCAACTTTCTTATCCCATCTCCACTTTAACACCTCCCTGAATCGGTTCTCACGTGCATCCCACTTTCATCACTCGCCCCACCCTTTTCATTCTCACTCTTTATAAGATGACAAAACAAATCAGGAGTTTTAATTTGTATTCACTTCCAAAAATGTTATTGAGAATATTACCTTTTTTAAGCTTCCAGCTTTGTGTGTGTTTCTAGTACTTTATCTCCTGTTCACCGTAGTGCTCTTACTGAAGGGTTATCTGGCACTCCTTGTGATAGGCATGGTCTTTCTTTTCTCTAATTTTTGAATAATGTATTACATTTATCTTGGCTCTTTGTGCAGTCCCAGTGACTGCATTAGATCACTATGCTAGGTGCGCACTGGATACTTTAGAATCCAACTATCTGTTACATGTTTTATCACCTTTATTAGTAAACCTAAAGGGAAATATAGATATTTCAGTACTGATGGATTCCTCTGAAAGTAGGTGCCTGTTTTTCCACTGACCCGGACTTAGTTAGCTTTCAGTCAACTGACACTAGATTACAATTCTTAGAAGACAACTGGCATTGTTTCCTTTCGCTAGTGATATAGGCATTCGTTTTCAGCAGGATTGCATTTCTGACTTATCAGTATTTCTAGTTAAATAAAATAACAATATAGTGCATGATTCCTAACTTTTGTTGTTGAAGGATGTTAAAATGCTATTTAAAAGGGACTGTACCCTCCTTCTGCTATCGGCTCAAAGCTGAATAAAACATCACTTTTCACTAGAGGTGGTTCTTTATAGAATTACACCTAACAAGTTACTATCTAACCACATATCTATCTGCCTTTTCTGTCAGCTGCAAATTCTAGCCATTCAAAAAAAAAAAACGCTCCTAAATCAAGAATTTAAACATTATCCCTTTTTCTTGAGTAGGTCAAGTTAAAAAAGTAAATGTGTGCATATCTACCAGGAAACAGTGGTTCTGATGGTTCTTACTGTTGCCCCAAGGACTTAAAACAAAAAAACTAAAAGACATTTTTAAGGAGCTTTAGCTAACAAGGCAGTGAAAGTATGGAGCCTTGCGTATGGTAATGGCCCCAGTCCAGATGATCACCATGGAAGGAAAGCCTTTACCCTTTTCTGGATTTCATCCAATGGTTTTACCATGCTATGCCAACGTTACTGAACAGTAGAGACTAGAACCATGGGCAATGACTTCTTCGCACACACTTTTTCCTAAGGCAGTATTCATCCCACCCTGAAAAGCGACGAGTAGGAAAATGGAAGGTTGTCTCACATCACCACTGACTTACACAGCATGAGGAGTTACTTAACAGAGTGCATATGCCAACCTTGCCCATCCACCAAGTATGTTCAGAACACCTCAACACTAGCTTACCCCTCAGGTTAGTGTCAAGTCACAAAAAGATCAGACACACCCATCACAGCACATCAGTTATTAAGGCCCAACCCATTTCTGACTGTAACAAATGGAGGCTATTGCCTTTGACTTACTGCTTTATTTTAAAATTAAATGAAACATAGATCCAGCTTGGAATCTCTTCTCACTCCCACATTGCTTATTTTTCTTGACTGAAGAGGCTCAGGTTCTTTCGTTGATATGGTCTAATGAGAAATGACCATTTAAATATGAGACTGTGCTGCACCAAACACTGATGAGGAATAATACCATGGATATACATGTGCACACACACTGACAACCTTAAATAAGGAATATAAACTGAGCACCCTAGAACGGCTTCCTTTATCCGCTACCGTCGGCCATCCCGGTCTGTGAGACCTTGTCTCTTGCTACTGGCTGCAGTGTTATGGAGCACCTGCCCTCTAAACCTGATTATAAGCCTCTGCGCCTTGGTACTGACCAGACATCATTGGGAAGTTTTAAACCAGAGGTCTTCAAACTTTTGTGCTCTAAGCCCCCTAAGCTAAATGTTTTGAAGGTGGCCCCCCACCCTTCAAAACTTTATGGCAAGACTTGGTGGCGATGCAGTGGCAGGGCTTATTAGATACTTTTCTGGGTACTTTATGTAGCTCAAAATCTGCACTAAATGTGAGAATTATAAAAGAACAAATATGTTAAACAGAAATTGACCAAAAATACTATTTCACATAGTTAGGGTGTTATGAGCCTTTTACACTCCAGGGCCCCAATGATACTGCACTTGCTGCACTAATTATAGCTGCAGCCTAGAGTAGCCGGCTTTCCATGCCTCATTCACCCCTTTGAACCATGCCTGTCCACTGCTCCATTCCTGAAACAGACTCGTTCTCTCTTTCAGAAAAAATTAGCTCCCACATGTTGACCCCACTTTGCAGTGATCATTTCCTCAACTCTAATGTTTGCATGACCCCATGCTGCTTTTAGAAAGTAATACAGTCCTGAATGTGATAAAGTGGGCCCCTCAGACCAATGGGCCCAGTACCACTTTACCTGCTTCACTAATGATAGCTTTTGCCTTGCAAACTGGGCAGTCTCCTCTGCTCTTTGTTAAAAACTTGGGCCTGATCTTGCCCTATTTCCCCCCCCCCATCATATCTCTTAGGCCCAATGGTAAAGTGTCTCCTCTGTTTAAACATTCCCCTCTCTTGGGCCATTGGTGTGAGGCCCAAAGCAACACTGGCACAGCAAGGGTGCACTGGCTGATTTACTAGCGAGGAAGGCTGGCTAGTAAATCAGCCATAACGTGCGTTTGGTTGGCCCCTCTCACCTTTGTACCTCGGTGCCTCTGCACCTGCAGCACCAATGATACAGACTGCCCTACAAAGCAGGGTTTCTTCTCTACCCACTCCACAGGGCCATCGCTGTTAGGCCTTAGGCCCAAAGTAAGCTGTCTGCCCCTTTGTGTAATAAATAAAAATGGAAAAAACCCACATCTCATCCCCTGTTGCTTGGCCCCTTTTCCCTGTGCAAAAAGGGTGACCTAGGGTAATACTAGCAAGAAAAATGGGCCCCCAACTTCACTTTATTGCTAGTTAGATATCCTTAATTGGGGTGCAGTGACCCCCCCTCACACCCTTGGTCCCAGTGTTGCTGCACTAATAGTAATGATGGCCTTTTCTTTGGAAAAAAAAAAAGGAAAACAAGCCCCCCCATATCTTTTCACCTTTATCAGGGCATCTCTGAGAAAACTGTCTGTCCCTTTGTAGATGAAAAAATTGGCCCCTAGATAGCACCCCCTCCTCTGGGCCATGTCTTGGGTGCTATCCATGGATCTTTCTCCTTTCCCCTGGGTTATTACTCTGAGTACCCAGAGTTCCAGATGATCAAGGCTCTGCTTCTGAATGCAACCTTTCTAGCTTACCTGCCACCCCTCAACTCACCTGAAAAGATGTCTGCATATTGAGGTGGGTGGGATGTGTGGGGACCGATGTGCCCATGTCTTTTTATAATTGTTCAAAAAGAGTTACCAATCTTTTTGTTAAAAAACAACTATCTCTGAATGGTTAATGTGGACCTTGATGTGTCTCTCGGTGGAAGTGGAGTAGATGGGGGTCTTGTGATCTCTGAAGCGTAGGGCGGACAGAGAGCTAAAGAAGTAATAGTTCTTCTTTCCAAGGTGCCTGCTGTCTGAAAGAAGTGTAAATGTATGCAGTTGGTTAATCACGAAATGTAAAGGCTGCGTTGGAACCAATATAGGCTGAAATTGAAAGAATCCCTTAACCTTTCATGATAACAAAGACTTATTTTGTTTGAAATGCGAATTAAGAGTGTTGCGTTCTGTAAAATGCCCTTTTAATGGACAATTAAAAAAAAATACTTGCACAAGGTACAGTACTTGCAATAGTTACCTATTACGAAATATATGCATTGAAAACACTTGTTTAAGGTAAAACATTAAACCATTCTGCAGCAGCCTATCTTATACTGCATGTGATACACGTTTTAAAATAATGACCCACATAGTCACAGTGCTTTCTGTTAAAAGCTGGGACCTCATAGCACTATAAATATACAAGCTCCTGTTCCCCGCTGTGCCAACCAGGATTAAATTGTGTGACACTGTCTATCCTCTCACACAGACGTCTGCAGTCATTGCATTAACCAATTGAGGTATCATAACTAAAAGAATGCATTTCCCACTGATTATTTTAACTTGTATTTATTTTTCATTAAAGGTGTGTGCATTATTTTATTTGCATTTACTTGAAGGTTAAAAACCAATCAAATAGTTGCAGAATATTTTGTTCTTTTTAGTCATGCCTTTGACCCTGCTGCCAAGACGTTCAGGATCACAGTTCTCCTACTTTTTTGTATGCACTTCAACTGCTTTTTGTAAATGAAGACAGCCTGCTAAAGCGCTAAATAGTCACGCTACCAGGCCATCTTCATATACAAGTACTTAGTGAGTCGTTTGTGCTACCCTGGGAATGAAGCCACGCAACTCCTTAGGGGCGTGCCCCACAGTTCGAATACCTTTGGATTGAATTCTTATAGACCATAGGTACTCACAAACTTTTTCTCGGGGGCCAAAAGTACTGTCTGGTTTGTGGCCGAGGGCCGCACTGATGGGTTGGGTCAGGGGGGCGGGCTACTAGAGTAAAAAAAAAAAAAAATCACCACCTTTTCAAAACATTACTAGATAAGTGCAGCATTGACCTGTAAACAGACATGCAGAAACGAGGGATGCTGGTCACCTGTGAGCAGAGACAGGGAGGCCTATAAAAAGGCCTATAAGACTATAAAAAGAGACATGCAGTGAAATGGGGGCATGAGGGACAGATTCAAACTGGGACACAAAATAGGCCCCAGTACCCAAATAAAAGTGGCCGCATTTAGTAAATTAGAAAACTAAAAAGTGACCTAAGTCAGGAAATCGGAATTTTTTTTTTATCTTATAAAGACATGCTGTATGCTTTTTTTGCATGTTATGGAAGACTGCATGGATTTGAGCTTGATGCAGGAAATGCCCGTTTTACTATCAGGGAAATCAACAGTAAAATCTGGCCCAGCAGACAGTAAAATCTGGCCAAAAAACAGCCCATCACTGACCTGAAGGAGGACCTGCGAGGATGGCAGGCTGACAGCGAGCAGGCTGGCAAAGGAGCTGGTCTGCCGGTGGCGAGGAAGCATGCTGGCCCGATCCACAAAAGGCTCCCTGCTGCCATAGAAGGTCTGCCGGGCATCTGGTGGCCCGCGGGCCGTACTCAGAGTACCACGGTTATAGAGAGTTGGACTCAGACAAATAGTATCAATTCAGATTTATCTTTCTTCCTTTAGAAAAAATCTTTTGAGTTAAATCCGCTCTGGATATGATACAGAAATAATGAGTACGTTTAAACGGATCCCTTTTTCATTTTGCCCTTTCTGAGAAAACACATGAGCAAAAGAGGACTAATATATGAATTAAATTTTACACATTTGAAATATGAAAAAATATGGTAAAAATACACTAAAATGTTTTATATAATTTCACAGAAACCCAAACGGCTCAGTAGCCTGGTGTAAGTACACACAAAATCTCACCATGGCTGAAGAAAATGTAGCTTGTCAGTTTATGTGCTAGCCAAGTAAGTTGTCAAACCTCAGTAGAACAGATGCCTCTTCTGTATCAATTTTCATCTCAGTGACTTTGAAGGGTTCTTTCAAGTGCTTTGAACCCAATTTAGCATTATTCCTGTCTATGAGAACTGTTCCACAGGCCTCATACTTAGTAGTATTCCCAGAGACTGCCCCAGATAACACACACAAGTCTCTTGAGCTTCGCACCAGTTCATGCTTGAATGTCATGCTTCGATTCTAGGAGTGACCAACCGCCCCATAATCTGACAATATCACGGCGTGTGACCACCATCATTGTGCTGTGCTTTAGTGTACTGTATGTGAATCAAGATTTTTCATGCTATATTTCTAGCAAATTACTTCTTGGCAGTGAATTGTACTGGAATCGTTTAGACTGGCTAATTATTCCTCCAACTTACCCCAGGAATCCTGAATCTTTTGGCATTACGAATGTTAGCAATTCTGTGCGTGAGCAGTTGATCCTTTGAAAAATATTCAACTGTACCAGTCTAAATTATCTTAACATTACATCTTTCAAGGTATAGTTGTACCTTCTGTGACACTGTACCCATAAGTGGACCCAAGTCACTTTTCCACCTGGATTTCCAACAACCCGAGTGCCTAGAGTGTTCTTAATAGGTGTTTTTACTTATAAGGTATATTGTTTTCTTTGTCAGAGGTTGAGTGAATAATGTTTTCAACACAGGAACAGTACTTTTATGTCTGTCAGTGGCAGCATATGACTTTAAAGCATGTCTGAACTGAAGCTATCAAAACCTCCAGAGTATGCAACATCAAAGTCTCTCCATAATTACTTAAATTGGTTTGCTCCTGCAGGATCCCATGTGTGAGGTCACACTCTTAGAACCTCCTTCAAATGCTTAAGGTCTAGTAGGATTTTGTTGCGCTGGGGAGGGGTTGAGTGGGGTCTGTTTTCACATTCAAAATTTGGCTCCACCCGAGTTTAGCTGTTGCCATGTACCATGCCCATAATCACAGTTCTTGTAAGCCCAAGGTGACAAGCTGGTTCCATTCTATCATATAAAGTATTATGGCAACCTTTGCCACAAAAGTGATGGCAGTGTATGATATGGGAGACCTCTTTTGGAATGAGAATGTTAATTTGTTAACTACTATTAACTGGGATGCCCAGCACTATTTGTGCATGTCTTGCAATGCTATGCATCGGTCAAGTACACTTTCGCTTAATTTCAATGAAGAGATTGCCGCAGGTTTCTGTTCCATAACAAAGTATGAGGTATCCCATCCAATCCAGAGAAAGTTATTTTGGGACCTAAATTGTAATATTTGGGAAAAAGTTTAATAGCTTTGGAATTGTTATTATTTTAGACAATTCTGCCCTTCCTATAAATGAAGGTCTAAGTTTCCTTAAGTGTACCATGTCGGCTCTGAATTGCCTCTGTGCTGTCCTAGATTGCTGTCAAAACATGCTTCCATGTTTCAACGCCTGAATGAAGAGATCCTAGTCAGCCATCTGAAAGGGACAGTGGAAGTGAGGTAGAGGAGACCATCTTCTGAGGGGAAACATTATTGACTTTGACCAGTTTATTCTAAAAATGAATACTACCCAAATGTAACAAGCATTGGCAAAGTCAATAGATTTCGCGTAGGCGAGATCTATTGGTTTGTCAATGTTTTCGTAGACATGTTGCATAGATGCATGAGCTGCTGTGCAAAATGGATTAAAGTTCCAAAAGTTAAAAAAACAAGTGTTTTAATTTTTTTTTATTTATTAAAACCAAGCGCAAGGGGCAATCCATAGGAGGGATGTGCGGGGAAGAGTGAAGGAGCTCCTCCAGCTGCCACAGGCTTGATTCTTTGCATGGCATCCCGTAAGATATAAATATCCATGTACTTGGAGGTAATGCTAGAATGCCTTTACGTCTGGGGGCCTGCTGTGCTTGGATCAGAGAACCCAGGCTAGTGAGGCGATGCTTGAAAAGTCACATAAACAGCGCATAGGATAGTGCAGAGGTCCATGATACATGGTGGTTAGCAGATACAGGAAATATGGCTGGATATGATATAGGGATGGTTGTGGCAGACTGGCAGATTGGACGGCACATGATGTAAGTTAATGGTCACAAGCAGGCGTCCTCAGATGTGACAGACTCAATTGGCTTCGATGGGCAGCAATCGGAGCATGAGACGTGTACCTACAACAAGCTAAAATGATGATGTGAGAATCACGTACATTAAATGTGTCAAACACGGGACTATATGTGACTAGTTATATACACAAGACCGCACTGTGTGGGCGGCCTTGGCCATCAAAGAGGCAGACTCATCTCATGCGATAGGCACAGATTATGGATTGTTAAATGAGGTGATCCTTAATGTGTTTTCTGTTTGAGTGCTGGGTCTTAATTTAATGCTGCATGTAGACTGTTGCAATTTACTCTTTCACCATTTGTGTGGTTGCATTGTGGACTGCGAGATACTCAACATTTTATGTACCTTCAAATTAGGCAGGGAAGTGTCAGCTCATTACACCCAAGTCTCGTTATTTTCCCTCCCACCGACGTCGTGTTTATTTGGGGAGGTGGCTGCTACGTTAGTTCGAATGTTACTCAGTTTACCCCTTGATTTTGGTTTACTCAGTTGGGGTGTGGAGGATGATTGGTGATAGGAAGCTGGGAGCAGCAGCATCAGATGAGGGTGGGGGCAACACAAGGGAGTTGCGGGGAAGGAGGGAGAGGGGCTGAAACCAAGACTGTTTCCACCTCGTTGGTAACTGGTGCATGGGTAAAGCCCTCCAATACCTCACAGTCAAATTTGCGCAATATAAATAAACAAACTCCCTTAAATAAAAAAAAAAGCCAAAACACAAGAGAGGCTGGGAGCAGCAACAAAAGACTGGGGCCAACACAAGGGAGGTGCGGGGAAAGAAGGAGGTAGGAAGAGAGGCACGGGAGACTGACTGCAGACATGCACTCTTGGAGATGGCATGTAGAAAAATAAAATAAAAAGTACCTCAAGAAGCATGCGGCCAGTGGAAGTACACTGGCTGCTTCCTGGAAATTGTACTCGGTCCAAGCTCCTTGGAGCAGCCGAACGTCAGGAGGAAGAAAGAGGAAGTGAAACCTGATGACGTTACCTTGATGCTGCTTAGCAAGAGAAGCAAGAAAATGAGTGACCAAGCAGCCAAACAAAGGTAAGTAATGGGAGGGCTGTAAGCCCCTTTTCAAGATATTATTATTTTTAATTACAAGAGATTTTGCAAAAGCTGTGCAGGCGAAACCAAAAAATGGAAAGCTGTGAAGTATTGAACATGAAGGTTCAGCTGTATGTCGTTTGCATACAAAATGCTTTGCCTTCCCAGGTATTCCATTTGAAGTTCTTAATCTGAGCAAACATGGAATTAGTGGTGCATTTTGATAGATTAACCTCAATAGAAGAAGATAATGTTGGAAAACCTGTAGATTATAAGATGCCCTTTATTTATGGAAAATACCCAACAAAAAGCACATAACATTGAAATTCCATTAAAAGCACTGTAAAGAATTCATACTTTCAAAAGGTTAACCGAAAGATAATCTAACTAGCCCTATGAATGACCACAAATAGCTGCACACATGCTATGTTGGGAGCAAAATGATTGCATTTACAATTATGAAATTATAATCGGTTTTTGATTTGTGCTGTAATATGTTCTTGTCATGAAGGTTTCTCAGTGATAACTTCAACATGAAACTTTGATATCAAAAGCACCAGGAATACATTTAAAGTACTTTATAACAATTGAAGAGATACTATTTCCCTGAATGGTGCCATCGAGGAAAAGCCATACAGTTCAGTGGTGCGAAGTGTGACCTGCATAGACAACACGGAATGAGTGGGCAAGACTGAATTATGTCTCTGCATCTCTCACTCTGTATTTTAGGGGCACAGAGATTACGGCACATTTAAAGTTTTCTACATGAAAAATGTATTGTGCCTTACCATGAAGCAACATAGAGGACAGTGCATCAAACAACTATGTTTGAGAGATAGTGAAACAAATTGGATAATTTTCATTTTTAGGTCTCGCCTGGCGACGCAGCGCGAAAGCGCTGTCGCTAGCGAGAACTATTGTTACTGACTTGCTTTGGAAGGGAGACAGGAGCTGTGCACGCGCAGGACGGACTGGAAATGTGAACGCGCCCGTGAACACGCACGCGATGTGCACATCTCCTGTCCCCCTTCCGTCCTCGCAAGCCTCATGCAATATCACTTTATTTTTTTTTTTAATGCGCACGCGAGCTCCAAGCGCGGCGCGCTTACACGCACAGCATGCCTCACCCCACTTACCTGCTCTTGTGGGGACTCTGCGCTGCTCCTCGGCTGGTCTCCGTCTTCAGCCGGTCACTGCAGCAACACGCGGGGCTCCGTGTTGCTCCCAGGAGCCCCGCCTAAAATCCTGCTTTGGCCGCACCATGCGGCATTCACGAAGGCGGGGTGGGCTCCCGCCGGACCTCCTCTACTGTGTTTTTTTTTTTTTTGCTTTGGCGGCCCCGTCCCTGGGCCGCACGAGCCGCGCAGCACTTATTGAAGTACGGCGAAGTCCGCAGGCGCCGCCACTGGGCATGAGCCGCAGGCCACGCCGATGTGCACGCTCAAGGCGTGCCTACAACGCGCGCATGGCGCTCTTTCACTTTCCCTTGTTTCTTTATTGACTTCATGTGTGTTTGTGTGTTCTCTTGTGGACCCGCAGCATTTGTCATTATTGATGTCACGTGTATTTCTGTGTGCGTCTGTGACTATCGGTGACTAAGTGGCTGTGTTTGTGTGTGCACTTGTGAGCGTGTAGTATTTGTCGTTATTGACTTAGTTTGTGTTTGTGCGTGCCCGTATGAGCGCGTAGTATTTGTGATTAATTACTTCGTGTGGGTTTGTTTTTGTGTATGAGTCTATGATTACTGGCTATGGGGCTGTGTTTGTGTGTCCTTGAGGGCGCGTAGGATTTGTCATTATTGACTTCATGTGTGTGCGTCTATGATTATCATGACTATGTGCCTGTGTTTGTGTGTCCTTGTGGACCCGCAGTATTTGTCATTATTGGCGTCCCGTGTATTTGTGTGTGCGTCTGTGACTATGGGTGACTATGAGTGTTTGTGTGTGTCCTTGTCAGCGCTCAGTATTTGTTATTATTGATTAATTATTGATTAGTTATTGACTTCATGTGTTTGTGTGCGCGCCTGTGACTATCGATGGCTGTGACAGTTTGTGTGCTCATCTGTGCCTGTACACTTCTGAGCGTGTACTTGTTGTCATTATTGCGTGCATGTGTCTTTCCGTTTTCATGTTTGTGTGTTCCGTGCGTCGTCCTGCGGTCATATTTTGCCGGTTTTGCGCTGTCTCGCCACATTATAAGGCCCTAATGTCTTCTTTGTAAATCCCGTTGTATGTATGACAGGGCGCGGGATTTCTCCATCTGAGCAGGACGTCAGCACAGGCTGCTGGGGGTAGTGGCGGCTGGGGAGAGTGTGGGGGAGCTGGGCTATGAGATCTGCAGACCTTCTCCAAGGGGGCGGTCTGTAGTGTGAGCAGGGCACCGAGGTCAGCCAAGACCTCCAGAGGCCAGAGGTGGTGCAGGACGACCCAGACAATGAGGTGAAATGGGAACTTTAATGTGTTCTAGTAGGAGCTGTGCTGCCAGGTGAGCAGCGGCCTCCCCAGAGGGGAGATGTGGTCTGTGGGAGGAGCTGCCCAGTGGTGTCACAGGGGCCTCCTTGGGGGATGTGGTCTCTGGGAGAGCTGTACGGGCAGGTGAGCAGCGGCCTCCTCAGAGGGGAGATGTGGTCTGTGGGAGGAGCTGCCCAGTGGTGTCACAGGGGCCTCCTTGGGGGATGTGGTCTCTGGGAGAGCTGTACGGGCAGGTGAGCAGCGGCCTCCTCAGAGGGGAGATGTGGTCTGTGGGAGGAGCTGCCCAGTGGTGTCACAGGGGCCTCCTTGGGGGATGTGGTCTCTGGGAGAGCTGCACGGGCAGGTGAGCAGCGGCCTCCTCAGAGGGGAGATGTGGTCTGTGGGAGGAGCTGCCCAGTGGTGCAAGGGCCTGTGCGTGGGGTGGTCTGTCGGTTTGTAAGGCACCTAACCCCAGGGATATGAAATTCCGAGTTCCAACCAAGCTAAAATAGATCCAGTCTACCATCTTGTCCTCATTGCCAGCAGCTATCTTCCACCCAATCCAGTTGTTTTATATTTGTGGGGGTGGGGGTGTGCACCCTGAATATCAAACCCACAATATTGGTGAGACAAAATATGGAGAAAAAATATTGTCAGGCAAGTCTAGATTTTCTATGTCTGACTCCACATACGTACCGAGCAGTACATATATCTTCAAGGTATGTAGATGTGGAGCTAGGAGCAGTAAATCTATACTTCCCTATATGCACTTACCATCCGATATTTTGTCTCTCCATAGTCTGTCCTCGATATTCTTGCACCTCGATATTGTTGGTGTAAATATTCAGTACAATCGGGGTGGAGCAGCTAAGCACCTGGTTGGGGTGCAGACACAGAGGGCTAGATGTACAAAGCTTTTTTCTGCTCGCAAACGATCCGATTAGGCAGTGTGCGACCAGAAAAAAGCTTTTTCTGATGTACCAAACCCTATTTCAGATTCGGTAACCTATTACCGAATCGCAAATAGGGTTTGTGAGTCGCTATTAGGAAGGGGCGTGTTAAGGGTGTCCCTTCCTAACAGTGAGTTGCACTGTTATGTAGGAATGTTTTGCGACTGGGAATGAAGTCGCAAAACTTTCGCAGTCACCACCAACTTCAAGTTGGTGGAAACCCATTCACAAATGGGAAGGGGTCCCCAAGCGACCCCTTCCCCTTTGTGAATGTGGGCGGCAACATTAATTTAGAGCAGATAATGGTCTCATGGACCACTGCATACTCTTAAAATTTAAAAAAAAAAAAAAAAATGTAGCTTTTCATTTTTATTTTTGAAATGCATCCCGTTTTCCTTTAAGAACAAGCATTTGCAAAGCAATAGGTCTCGCATTTACGCAAGTTTAAGCTATCGGCATTTTAAATGACAATGGCTTTTATTTATGTTTTAAAATCCAAAACATAAATAAAAGGCATTGTCATTTACAATGCCAAAAGCACAACTCGCGTAAATGCGAGACCTATTGCATTGCAAATGCTTGTTGTATGTCAGTAGTTATTGTTTCTGTCATGCGAAAGGAAAATAAGGAAAAATCAGTCATTATGTATTGTAAATCGTGTTATGAATTATTGGAAAGATTCCCATAAAAGAGGCAGACATCAGTATGAAGTGATACTAATCTTGGACTGGGACCCTCTGTCCCTGAGCAATGACTGTAACTAAACTGGAACCTGTGCCCTTTTGCACGGTCCTTCCCTGACTCAGGAGGCTTTGTCCTCTGCCGCTGACAGACTGACTAAGAATGGAAAATCTATATCCTTCGATAACTTACTCCACCTGCATGCATGTCAGCAATGAGTACCATCAATGCCTTCAATGACGGAAAGAAAAAATATTGATACATTTAAAAAGCATGCAGCAATGTGACTCGCATTTGTGAGAATTAGAGGTATTAGCGTTGTAAATGACAATGTCTTTTATCTACCAGAGGCGTGAAAGAGGAAAGAAAATGGAAACAGAAAGGATGCTAGAGAAAGGAGGAAAATGAAACGGAGATGGAACTGTAGAACTTGGAGGAAGTCTACATGACGAAGTCCACTGAAACAAAAGATGGACCAGTTTGCCTAATTGCTGTGACAATAGACGTCAAACTTGGTGGCCATTATAGAAAGGTAACATCCTTGTTAACCTTTAAAATCCTGAGCCAGTTACACAAGCAGACTGAGTCTAATAATTCATTTTAATGGAAAGAATCAGTAGACGGGGGAAGAAACAACGTACCGCAAGAGAACTCGATGCAACATAAACCGTGCCGTGGGGGTAAATGTACATCGACGAACACCAGCTCTGATCGGTTTTAACAATGTCATGTGACACGGAGGACGCCCAATGGGAGATAGAGTATGTTCTGTGATGTGAGGTGACTCGCACAGAAGTAATAGAGGGACCACTAGGAGAAACAATCGGTGAATACGCCATGGGAGGGAACCAATCACACAAAGGCAGGATAATTATCATAAGTGCACCAATACTGTACAAAGCAATCCTACTAATTATTATGAAAAGATCCTCGGGCAAAAATGTAACTGCAGCTTCCGGAACCAGAAAACAATGCCTCCGTTAAAAAGCAGAAACACAAAACTGCTTCCAACTGTTCAGCTGTTACTGTACACAAATAAGCATCAACTCAAAAGCGCACCCAACTGGGCATGTTACTGTACAAAGCAATCCTACTGATTGATTATTATAAAAACATCCTGGGCAGAAAATCTAAGCGTGGCTTCTGGAACCAGACAACAATACCTCCGTTAAAAAGCTGAAACACAAAACTGTTCCCAACTGTGCAGCTGTTAATGTACAAAGTAGTTGTGCTTACTATAATTAAAAGATCCTCGGGGTAAAAAAAAAAAGCTGCAGTCCGTAAGGTAGGCCCTGTGTGTGCAGTGTGCAGCATTCATTAAAAGATGCTCGGGGTAAAAAAAAGCTGCAGTCCATAAGGTAGGCGCCGTGAGTGCAGCATTCATTAAAAGATCCTAGGAGGAAAAAGCCACAGTCCATAATGTGGCCGCTGTGCGTGCAGCATGCTAATGCACAAGTCATCGCCGCAGTCCGTAAGGTGGGCGCCGTTCATGCAGCATGCTTAATACACAAGTCATCACTCAAAGAAAAAAGGAGTGCGCACAAATACACATTTATTAAAGAAAGTGGAAAACCACATATAGCAGGGGCAGTCCGCAGGGATGAACTAAAACAACAAAAGGCTGGAGTAATTAGACATGCTGACCAAACAGAAGCAAGCATTTATAAAAGGCACGAACGGGAACAAATGAAAAAAAAGAGGAGGGGCTTCAAGCCACAGTGTACATTACAGCATGCCTTGCAGAGCAGCGCATGCGCTGCCCGTGCTCGACCTAAAAAATGAACGCACTTAACTCGACTGTGCTGTAAGATTGTGTATACTTGTATATGTTTTTGATCTTTACTTTTAGTCCACTTTTTGGTTTTTGATTCTCTTCTTTTAATGAGCGATGTAATTAGTAATGCAATATTAAATACCACAGTTGCTTTTAGATATGTATTTTCTGAAGGACACTAGGGGGCTATTTTTTCTTTTTGTGAACATGGTATTATGCATTATTTAATTAAAAAAAAAATGGCAATTCTGCAGTGTATGTTGGTGTAGTATTTTGGCAGAAATGTAATATTTTCCACTTTGAAAAATATCAAAGTTAAATATTTTGCTGACAACGTGAATGTATGATTGTGATTCTGTGAGGGCCCGATCTCTCTGAACCGAAAATATTTATGCAGTACAACGTGTCAGTGTTAAAAGCATAGGCATAACACAGACTTTCAATTTGTTTTAGTTTATTTTTTAAAGCATTAATTCCACATCCCATCTTACTGTGTGTTCTGTTAAATGACTACTTCTACCATTCTGTGCTCCTGTAAATACAACGTTAGCACATTACATTCTGTCCGTTTTACCCTTATTTGCAAATGAGTACATACTATGTGTTTTTGTTCGAAATTTACTTGGGTATGGGACAGTTAGAGCAGCGTAGTGTGTGAATTCATAAAAATATGAATTCCTTGGCCATAGGAGTCTTAACCATCAAAATGCATTTACGACGGTAGGCGACACATATAAAGTTGACAAGTTGTTTCTGTTAAAAATGTTGACTTGGTCTAATTCCGGACTAAACTGCTGGTACATACTGCTTGAAATCCATTCTCAGTAAAGTGTATTTCTGCTCGGTCTTTCGTTTATGTTGGTACTGTCAAGTAGATGTTCCTGTTTTTAGTTGTGTAATACATACATAGTTTTGGAAAGTAGAGGGCATTGTTCATGGCGCAACCATAAGTTCAGATCTCACCCATGCTGGGGTGAGACTGCAATCTTCTTACTGCTATATGTTAGCCCATGTGTCAAGAACGATCCATTTTGAAATTACAGTCAGTTCTTTGAGCTGTCTTGAAGCAGAGTAGTGTAAGGGCTGAATTGGATCACATTTCGAAGATTCTAATGGCTAGTTTCTTTGCATGGCCACTGAGATCTCCGTGTAGGTTTTTCAGAAGTTGCACTTCCTTTACTCGCTGCGCACAGACTCTACTGTCTCAAACTCAACGTTTTTTCTTTTACTGTGTTCGTACTGAATTTAAAAAATCTTTCTGGAGATGTCTTTTCCTGTGATGCTGTGTATCATGACCCTGGGATTACACAGCATATTCTTTGGGTGGTCTGCAGATTTATGGGTACACAGCATCACCGGAAGTATCATGGCTGGAGGATTTTTTGTCTTTCTCAGAAATATTACCTCCCACCACCTTTCTCGGAATTATTCTCCCCAGAAAGCGAGCTGTGCTCTACTTTAGATGTATCTTGCTTAGGTTGTGGGATTAATGATGGGTGAGTGAGTGTGCTTTACTAATAGCAAAAGGTCGCACCAGGATTTGAGTGTGCCCAGGTAAATTTCACACACTCTTCATACCGCTTATCTATGCTCACTCTCTTGAGATACAAAATCTACTTTAATGTCGAGGATGTGTAATACCTCTTCTTACTTAATGAAATACCCCTAACTCAAGCTTTATTCCTTCCACAACCAGATGTTTTCTCCCTTTCCACAAAACAATATATGCAGTTTGAACCCTTTCAGTTTACAGGGTTACTATTAGCTTTCAACACTTCAATATAGAAAGAAAGATGCACGTATTCTCAACAGCCCTTAACACTGTATACTTCTTAAACACTTACCATAATATAGTCTGACACAACAGGTAAACAGTAAGATTTCCAGCTGTAGTCTACTGAATTTAAATGTGCTATATTTTTAAAACCGCGAGGAACAACTGTGTGTTATCCAGGAAAGGATAAGAATACCGACTCCAGATACTGACTGCTTTCTCTTTGCCCAGGCTGCATCTCTTCCTCTGGACACCAGGGCATCCGTTGGATCCTACAGAGCCACCGCTGCCTTGATGTACCTACAGTTGGCTATTTCTGAGCTCATGTAATGAACTCACTCAAACTCTGAGAGACATGTTACACAGAGCAATGTGCACACATCCAACACAGGATATACTGAAGTAAAGCTGTGCTTTTGCTACCAAGCATCTCTAATTAACGTCACATGAATGACCTCCAACAGTAGACAGCCCATTGTACACGCGTGCAACCCAGCATATATGACATTCAGGTAGGCATCCCAGTGCTTGCAACAGTATTATCAACCAGGGCATGCTATCCTACAGCACAACTCATTGAGACAATGCTCTGACTACACATCTAACACTGCTCAGATAGTACCTTAATTGGTTATTTTCACACTGCACCTTCACTCCTAACTCATTGAAGTTGACATAACTTAAAAAGAGAAAACATATACCACTCTGATGGCACATGTTCATAAGCCCTGTTGGACTACTGCGGTGTTGGAAAGTCATCTGTGTACTAGTAAAAGCGCTGGAAAGCCATACTCATGGCACTTGGAGCACTAAACTATTCAAAACCGCCTCTCTATTACAAAAATTATAATTGGAATTTTTAACTAAAGCATTCACCGACTTGTGTGATTACAGGAAATTCTTAGGAGTTAAAATGTGCAAAAAGAGTGCTATGCAAATACAATCGAAAATTTGTCAAACTTAATTACAAATAGTAAAAACGTGTCCAGTATATCACACACATAACACTCCAACAAAGCAATATTCTTTCTTGCAAATTCATCCACTGTTCCTTTCCAAATATTTGATACTCCATTTAATGTGACTAACAGCCCTGTGTTCTTGCTTAAAACAAAATAAATCGTGGGTATGTCGCCATTCAATCTCATATTGTTCTGAAACTAAGGCTCCGGTACGCCGATGTGGCGTTTGTGCGCTGCAAGTGCCAGTCCTTGCACATGGCATTTGCACACATCTGATGATGTAATCTGTTTGGACTGTGAGTTGGTTAGTGTAGCGAGTCCCAGAAGACTGGTCTTATTCTTGCATTTCGATTGGTGAAAATGGCCATCACTTATACTGGTGTATTTTTGATCCTCTTTAAATTAGATTGATCCATTAGGTCTGAAGGGAGCCATAGAAAAGCTCGTTGGGACGATGGACCAATGATGCATAAGGTTAGAGTTGATGAGTGTGCAGTTTGGGAAATAAGTTGCACTAAAACGTTAGCTTTGCTAAGGGAATGGGGATGTCAAGGAGGATATCGAAGCAAAGTATCCGAAAAGTTAGACTAAGTAGGACATGGGCACATTTCTGAAATGTTCCGTTGGTGGAAGATGGCGTTTGTGATTGGCTTGTGATTTCAGTTGCACTGCTTGATGTTTTCCTTCTGTCATTTTTTTTCCTTTGTTGAGTGTCCTGCCCTATAGCCATTTCTTTGGACTTGCGATCTCCCTTGAATGCAGGCCGTGCTTCCTGTATGTGATGGTGCTTGAGAAAGGGCAGTGCAGTTGCATGGCCTACAGCATTATTGTAAGTAGCGCTTAATAAAACAAGCATTTGCAATGCATAGGTCTCGCATATGCGAGAGTTTAAGCTATTGGCATTGTAAATGACAATGCCTTTTATCTGTTTTGCTAATTAACACATAAATAAAAGGCATTGTCATTTACAATGTCAATAGCTCAAACTCTTGTAAATGCGAGACCTATTCAAAGAAGCGGCCGCCATTGTCCTGGGCTGCTCGAAAAGTGAAAGCACGCATGGCAAATTGAATGTTGCAGGATAGCATGTCGTGCCTGCAATAGGAGAAACTCATTAAAGAAAATGGTGCTTACAGACTAAAAAAGAGGTACCGTGTAACAACCGAAGTAAAAGGGCCAGTCCTCATGGGAGGTTTCAAATGAAGGCTAGGCGGTACTAAGGAGGGACTAACAAGCCTATTAACGAATCAGATGTCCGCATTTATGAAGGCCAATGACACAAGCCAATGACCAATATATTGGTGGAGAGTGGGCGGGACTTCTATTCCATACTCCAATACAGCATAACCGCAGCTCATGCGCTGCACAGGCTCGACCTAATGAATGCGGCCCTTTTACATTTTACTTTTCCAAGCCGTAGAGTCACTCAAAGTTTATGGCTCGAATGTAAGAAATCGACTTGCGGTTTTGTTTGTATTTGGTCATCTGAAACAGGCCACAGCCACTTGAAAAGTTTTTCTTGTGTAAGTTGCTGTATAAAAGATGGCTTGATAACTTTCTGCTACTCATATTAGACCTGTTACCCCATCGCAGTATGGGCATCTTAATTTAAAGTAATCAATCGGCTGTTGGCGGGTTTAAGCCACCGGAATTAATCAGCGATTGACTTATCCACTTTTATCAGTATTAAAAGCACGGGTGCACTTGAGGACACGCTCGTACTGAAGATGTCTCTCCCTGAAAGCACACAGAAGCTATTTAACTATGCAGCGTTCTGCTTACAAGCAAATAAACACAACCCTCGAGCCACAGTGTTAAGTGCATTTTTACACAAAACCTCACTTTTCGAAGGACTGTAGTAAACCCTGCAAGCAACAAAAATGTAGAAGTTAACTTTTATTATTTATTGGGACAGCATGGTAATCATATTTGCTCCTGTCGGCTTCATTGCGTTGGATGGGCTTTTAGTAATAAACTAGATGGTAGGTTTAAGATTTCTTTTTTTGTTTATTTGGTTCCACCTGTAAACACCTCTTAACATATGATTCAGGAATAATTGTTTAATTGTAAGATCTTTCCCCAGAAAGGCTTTTCGGATACCATAATAGATAGTGGGCAAAGACTTCCAAGCTCCTTTTTGGTAGAAGCTGATGGGGCACAATGTGCCATTTAGATCACTCGTGGCCTGTGGCTGCTGGTGAACCTGGTGAAAGTGCCCCAAATTGGGCAGAGCGACGGAAGTAAGGGATACCAACCTCCTTTAGTGTATATGGAGAGGTTCTCCTTCCAAGGAAATTTAGAAAGGTGTGTTTCACAGCACAGTTTTTAATAAATGTTCTAAAAAGATAGTTTTTAAAGGGCATCATGAAAAAAATTGCACACTTTGTGTATAAGGCAGTCTTTATCATCCTAGGGACGTTGGAGCCCATACTTCCCAAGAAAATTTTAAAACAAAACGGCTGTGAAACAATTAACTTGTCCGCATGCTTTCTTCTGACTAAAAACTGTGTGCCCTGGGCGTGGCCTAGGAGCCGAACATGGCGGACGCGTCTCCGTAGAGCTCCGCTGTTCGCTCCTTCCAGGGACAGCATCCGCCATTATCCTGGTCCCTGACACTCGGGCTTGTGCGAGCGGGCTGCTCACGGGCCCGCGGCGATCGCGCCGGGACATCTTGGTGGCGGCAGGGAGCTCAATTCGGCCGCTGCGGCCGCGGCTTGCAGGACCGGTGGAGACCACGCACGCATCGGCGGGCGGCTGCGGCTGAGCTGCGGCGGCCGCGATTCACTGGCGGCGCGGCTGGGGACGCTATCATCCTGCCCGGCGGCCCCCCGGAAAGCTGCTGATCGGGCCCCGGCCCTGAGGGGCAGCAGGGAGTGCACCAAGATCGCGGTGCCCCTCTGCCGGCTGCGCCTACCTCTGGTCCCTTGCAGGAGGGGCTCTGGATTTGTGGGGCCTACCCTGGGCCTGGACGGCCGTTGACTGCGGCCCTGCCTGAGGACTCCGGTGCCATAGGGTGTTGCGGTGAGCTGGGCGGGGACCTGTGGGGCTGGACTCTGCTGCTACCCACGTTCCTCCCCCCCGGCTGGCCCGGGGCGGCCATACGGACAGTCCTGACTGCCCCGCAGCTGGGAGACCCCGGAGGCTCTTGACGGGGATACCTGTCGGCGCCGCCTGGGATCGGGCGCCTGCGCGGGGACGCGGTCGTGGTGATCCGCCCCGCCCGGGGTGGGTGGTGAACTCTACCGATCCCCCCTTCCATCATTCTCTCTGGCTGCGGCACTGACTGCTCTGGAGCGGACCCTCCACGCCATCATGGGTAAGAGCAACCCCGGAGCGGCGGCGCCCAAACAACCTACCATGGACCAATACACCACGGCCACCCCAGCGAATAAAGGTGCCGCAGAGGGCGTCTCCTCAGATACGGCGACACTCCTGGAGGCCATCAATCAGTCACGAACCGCCCTCGAGGCCCAGATCGGTGCGGTGGGGTCCGAAGTGTCATTCCTCCGCCAGGATCTCCGGAAGGCGGTCGACCGAATCACCGAGGCCGAGACGAGGGTCTCCGCGGTTGAGGATACTGTCTCCACCCTCCAGAAGAAGGTTGACAAGCTGGCCATGGTATCTAGAGAGCTGGAAGCGAGGGCCGAAGACGCGGAGGGCGGGCCCGCCGCAACAACATCCGCCTGGTGGGTTTTCAGAAGGTTGCGAGGGATCCTCGATGGGTGGCTTCCTCTCCGAATGGCTCAAGGCGCGGCTACCCGCAGATGACATTTCTTCCTGCTTCATGATCGAGAGGGCCCATCGCGCCCTGACCAAGAAGCCGCCGCCGGGGGAGCGCCCACGCCCGGTTATTGCTCGCCTCCTAAATTATGCTGACCGCGATGCCATTCTTCGCTTTGCCAGGACGCACAAGGATGAAATGATCTTTGAGTCCCATCCCATCATGGCCTTCCCGGACTACACCCGGACGGTTCAGCAGCAACGCCAATCCTTTGTTGCGGCCAAGCGGCGGCTGCGGGACCTGAACCTATCCTATGCGCTCATGTTCCCGGCCCGTCTGAAGGTCATTTATGATTCCAAAACATATTTCTTTGATACGCCAGAGGAAGTATTTGCGTGGACAGATGAGCGCCGCAACTTGAAGCCGCATTCTCCACCCCCTTTAGACTCTGACTCTTCTCAAAGCTCGCATCGGGGTGGACGGCAGGGAGGCGACGCTACTCATCGACGACATCGATCCCGCTCAAACTGGCGCTCCCAGAACAAGAAGGACCCTGCGGACTGAGGCAGCCCGAGGCTGGGACATACGCTGGTGTATTGACTCTTCCCGTTTCATGTGACGGCGGAGCCCGTTGGCTGCTGCTACGGGCCGGGATATCCTGCCACTAAGAGCCAGGGACTTTTACTCTTCCCCTGGAGGGAGTGGGTTCTCCACGCCTTCCCTGTTGTGAGTTTTTATGGGTAATGTTGGGTGGGGGGATCCTTTGGAGGGTCCGCCGGGGCCTCCACGTTGGGGGCCAGGACGAGATTCCGCCGCGACAGGTACTCCGTGTTCCAGGAAGTATAGGGGTTGGGGGGCGGGGGAGGGGTTGGGAGGGCGATTTGTTGTTAGTTCTACAGTTGTTTTTTAAGATATACGCACCACAATGTCCCATATGTCCACAATGTCCGCTGCTCTACACCTTACCGATAGCACATGACACATACAGCTAATGGCACTCCCCTAGGAGATCTCAATATCGTGTCTTGGAATGTACGGGGCCTGTTGAATAAGATTAAAAGAGGGGCTGTACTACACATGGCAAAACGCTACTCAGCAGATGTCTTGCTGCTGCAAGAAACCCACATGCTAGGCAACAAGGCCCCGTGTCTGTCTCGCTATGGCTATGCCACGGTGTACCATTCTGGCTTCTCAAGGGGGGCACGAGGTACGGCCATCCTTATTCACCGCAGGGTCCCATTTCAAGTTACACAGCATTGGTTCGACCCGGGTGGCCGTTTTACGGCCGTTTCCGGCACCCTGGCTGGGGAACAGATTACAATTGGGAGCATATATGCACCACCTCCTCTAGGCCGGACGTTCATTGACAGACTGACGCAACTCTGGGGGGAATTCCCCGACGGCCTGACTATCCTGGGTGGGGACTGGAACGACGTCATGGCTCCCCCGGATAGGTGGCGGGCACGACCGCCGACCACCCCTCCTCCTAGGTCTAAACTCAACATCTTGGCCCATACATTGGGATGGGTGGACACATGGCGGGCTTATCATCCTTCCGAAAATGGATTTACATACGCATCATCCGTCCACCCCACCCTCTCACGTCTGGATTACATATTCCTCCCAGGCAGCTACCTGCATCGGGTGTCACATACTTCTATCTTCCCACGTGGCCTGTCTGATCACTCACCCATTCAGCTCAAACTCCGTCTGCAGACCAGTCGTCCCCCTATCACTGGCGCATGTCTCCCTGGCTGCTTAGAGATCCCGGGTATCGGGAGATGCTCCATCGAGCCACAGCAGATTATTTTGCTTTCAACACCGGGTCCACTCAATCCCGGATAATATTGTGGGAGGCCTTTAAGCCGACTATTCGGAGGCGGATATTAGCTATCGCACTGGGGAAAAGCGGCGCCGCCTGGCACAGATCCAAGATCTAGAAGATAGACAGCTCGCTCTCCAGGCCTCGTTAGTGGAAAGCTCCGACGCCGGTGCCCGCCGTAACCTGCTCCATGTCCAACAACAGCTGCACCAGCTGCTCACAGACACTGCCAGGGATGCTTGGCTGGCGACCCAGCACCGGATATATCACTGGGGCGATAAGTCTAGCCAGATGCTCCACCGACTGTGTCAGGCGAGGGCCTCCCCGACGCAGGTCCCTCTCTTGAGGTCCCCTGCAGGTGACATGTGCGTCACCCCGGGGGCGGTGGTGCAGGCCTTTGCAGATTTTTATACGGCCTTGTACTGTGAGCGTGAGGAACTCGCGGCACCGCTTATCGATGCCTTCCTTGTAGATATCCCTCCAAAACGCCTCTCAGATGTGCAGCGAGCTGTTCTGGACGAGCCTATCTCGGTGGAGGAGCTGCGGGCGGCCCTCACCGATACCCACCCGGGCCGTGCACCAGGCCCCAACGGGTTCCCCTGCGACTTTTGCGCTCCCAAATGGGGACCGTTGGTCCTCATCTTCTTGGCGCGCTGCATCAGGCGTTGGAGCAGAAGATCTTGCCCCTGGACTGGCGCCATGCCGAAATTGTGGTTTTCTCAAACCGGGCCGCCCTCCGGAGGCCCCGGGCTCATACCGTCCCATATCCCTATTAAACTTCGAGCCGAAATTACTGGGGAAGGTGTTGGCTGAACGCCTCCGCACTTGTATTCTGGACCTTGTTCACCCGGACCAGTCAGGCTTTATGCCCCAACGCTCCACGAGGCATAACATACGATGAGCGCACAACGCTGTTGCCGAGGCCCACCGGCTGGGACGCCCTGCGGCGGTCCTGCTAGCTGACATCGACAAGGCGTTCGACTCCTTGAGCTGGACCTACCTTTTTAAACTTTTGGAAGCTGTCAACCTGGGGCCCCGGTTCCGCGCGTATGTTAAATTGCTGTACACAGATCTTACGGCTTCGATCCGTGTGGCTGGCCACCGTTCTCCCTCCTTCCCCATCTGCAGGGGGACCAGACAGGGTTGCCCCCTCTCTCCGCTTCTGTTCGCTTTAGCGATAGAGCCACTGGCTGAGTGGGTACGCAGGGATGCGGTTTACCGGGGACTGGTCTGGTCACCCGAGTGTTCGGACAGGATAGCACTATACGCGGATGACGCGCTATTTTTCTTTTCTGACCCTTGGGTCACCGGACCGAGGGTGCTCCAGATCTTGCGGGTGTTCGGTGAGACGACAGGACTACACGCCAACCCGTCCAAGTCGATCCTCTTTCCCATATGCGGCGCACAGGGAAGTCAAACCTGGGCCTCACAGCTGGTCATTGCGGACGAAGGGTTTAGATACCTCGGCGTCCATATCTCTAGATGCCCCGTCGTGGCGTGGTCGCGCAACATAGCCCCCCTGCTTCCGGCAGTACGTGAGGAGACGACGGTATGGTCCCACCTTCCCTTATCCTTATACGGCCGGTCTGCAAAATTCAAAATGGTATCCCTGCCACGCTTGCTTTATAGGTTGCAAAATTTCCCGTTCCCGATCCCTCCGTCGTGGTTTCTTCAAATCAATGCGCTCCTAAATAGATTCCTCTGGGGGGGTGGGGCGGTCCGGGTGGCTCTGGCGACCTGTATCCAATCCACCTATTGCGGTGGCATTGCAGCAGCGGACGTACGGGCGTATTATTGGGCGTCCCAGCTCTTAGTCATCAATGAATGGTGGTACAATCCTCAGACCGACCCGGCCTATGCGGTGGACCGGCTTTTCCTGGCGGCACATCCACTATTAGATCTCTTATACAGCAATTCGTCCTTGGAGGCTCTTCCCCCCGCCTGTAGTACCGTAGTCCAGATCTGGAGACGAGTGTCCCGGTCCATGGGTTGGTGGGATACGCTGACAGGCGCGACTCCCCTTTGGCGCGGCACGCGCCTTCGGCCCGTCTCCACTCTGGCCGGGTTCCGGGGCTGGGATACTATTGGAATCTCTACATTGGGTGATGTGATGCGAGGGACCACGCTTAAATCCTTTCAGAGTCTGCAGGAGGAGTTTGATCTACACAAGTCCCAGTTCCACAGGTATCTTCAGCTTCGCCATGCCCTGTCCCCCTGATAAAGCACCTCACGTCCTTACCCGAATTCCACCCACTAGAGGGCAGACTGTTGATGGGGGATCTGGGAGGGCACAAAATCCGTCAAATATATCAGACCCTGACAACGCACTCCAAGACGCGCATACACCGGACTAGGGCAGCTTGGGAGGTGGATTTACCGGCCCTCACGGACGATGATTGGACTGAGGCCCTTGCCAGCCCCAGGTATGCTGCCGTCTCCTCTAGGTACAGGTTGATACAGTTTAAGTACCTTCATAGGGTATATTATACCCGCCTTCGCCTTTGGAAGATGGGGGCTATTCCGTCCCCGACCTGCCTCCGTTGTAATTCTGACGATGGGTCCTTCCTCCACACGGTTTGGAGTTGCACGGCACTACACCAATTTTGGTCGGGGGTGCTGTCCTGTCTGGGGCGGGTGTTGTGCTGGGACCTCCCGGAGGATCCTCGATTGATACCTCTTCATGGCACGGAGGACATCGGGGGAAACCGATATAAGAGGCACCTTCTATTCCTCCGTCTCACCTTAGCCAAGCGTGATATAGCGCAGAATTGGAAGTCTCCCTCTCCCCCGGGGTGGCGGCCTGGAAGACAGCCCTAGATACATGTATGTCGGCGGAGGTGGCGGTGTTTCAGGCCCGGGGTTGCCCGCAGAAACATGGGAGGATCTGGTCCAAGTGGGCAGAATACCGGGGCATTGACCTATCTATTCATACACAGTCAGCGAACCCGGACCCTATTGCAAGACTCATCATCAATGATTCCCCAATCTAAGGTGCTCATTGGCTGGGGCATTGGACATAGTGTTCTGATCATGTATGTCTTTCTCATTTCAGGTGGGAAGAGTGGTGCAGGGGAAGGGGGAGGGGGAGGGGTGGGATGTTGGACTGCATGTTTCGCAGATTCTTTGGTGACACCTTCGTAGGTATCGGTTGTATATGCATATTGATATGTGTCTCTATATTGACTACAGGGGTTCACCCATTGGGAGTTGTAAACTCAATAAAATTTGTTGTTAAAAAAAAAAACTGTGCCCTAAAGATATTTGCTAAAGTTGCCTCATGTAGTTTCAAACAACATTTCGTGTGTCAAAACAAACATTACCTATTTTTTCACTTCATGTTTCTGTTCTGCCTCTTCTGTGTGAATTATCATATTATGACTGTACATCTACTTGAAGGGGCATGGTTAAAATGTCAAACGTTATGCAAGTCTCACAATCACAGGCTGTAGACCACAGAGTTTCACAGCTCTTTCAGGCTTGTACATCAGCGGTACTGCTCAATTACCTACAACTCTGAGGATTGGTCAGAAGACAGGTTACACCACTTTTACATCATGGGGCCTCCGACAGCAGTAGTGGGGAGCATGATTACAAGTTTTAGTTACATAAACAATGAACTGCCTAAACACAATCATGAAATTACAGCTGCAACACGATGTGCCCTCTGTCTGAAGAACCAAAATCGGCGGCAAGACACCTGGTCTCGCCGTGAGTTATTATAGCTCAGATAGCTGCTTTAAATACATTCAGAAATTCTGACCAAAACATCAACTTGCCAGTTTCTGAAATACAGGATGCTCATTTATGGTAAATAATATCCGCTTCCCTACAACCGATTTTATACAATTATCAAGAAAAAAACATATTTATGTTCAGAAAAACAGATTTTACGTTTTAGTAAATAAACATCTGGGCCCCAATTATAAGGTTGTTTTCACCAAGCATTAACCAGAAATACTGACTGGCATCAACAATTTCTTGTTTTAATGCACATCATGTGCCAGTAATTCTTTACTATCGTTATTAAAATAATAGCCAGAATGATGTCAAGTGTGGGCCAGGGACTGTTGCTTGGAGTTTCTACAATATGACGAGGAAGGGTCACGCAGACTATGGACAAGGTTGGGCTACCGTTAAGCTATTGATAGGCTATCTGTAAGAATCCCCACAATAGTTCAAGGACAATTCTCTTTCCATCTGATCTCATCTCTGCTGTGGAGAGAACAACTGCATGTTTGACAGTTTTAAAACAACACACAAGACCTCTTTGCCGTTCTAATTCTACGGAATACAAAAAAAAAAAGTGAAGGCAAGGAAAAACTTTATTTGGCTGCTGAGCTAGAAAAGTTTCTTTGAATGAGATTATGCATAGAAAAATCAGTCAAAAGAATGTAATGCTTTCTTTTCCAGTGCATGTCTCGCTCCTTTTTTTGTTTTTTTTAAATTTTTTATTTTTTTATTTTTTATTTCAAGCACATTTCCAGGGCTAGATTTATCAAAAACAATTTGGGCAGGTGAGGAAGTGTATTTTGAGTTACTCAGTGTCTAAAAATAGCACATCCTGCGTATTGGGGTTAGTGTGCCCTTTTATTGAAATAAGTCAAAAGCTATTACACTCTCCAGGCCTGGTTAGACTTTTCCCTAATGGCCTAGGCGAGATTAAAATCTTCATTTTCCAACTCTCCTTTGCATTTGGCTAGAAAAATGCTTCAAAGGTAATAATGCTTAGTTTCTAAAATCTGACTTCATGGTGAAATCAGATCTTTGATGACTTGACCAGGATAAGTTGTGTAAATGCATTTTATGTTGCCCTAGTCAGAACTGTCTTCAAACCTGTTCTGCCATTCATCACACCTCCAGAGCTGGAATGCACATCCTTGACCGGAACGTTTTAATAAACTTGGATCAGAAGGAAATGGCTTTCCTCTGGGCCCAGAAAAGGCTAATTGGTGTTAACTGCTGATTGTTTAGTAGGATTAGCTATCTGGTAGTGGGCAGGGACTGTTGGCAGGACAAAAGGCAGCTTTAGTGCTACCTTTTTTGACTCTGTGTAGCCAAGGACGGCATTTTCTGTTTATTCCCAGGACCCACCTAGACGATTAGGCTACAGCCACAGTAGTAGGAGAAACTCATTTTGACCCTGTCACGATGGAGCGGGCCAAAAAGCTTAAGACAAGCATGCCTGGTGGCAGCTGAGTCCCAGTATCTTTAAACAGGTACTCCTTGGTAATTTTACAGTGAGGCAAAGAGGCAGTGCTGCAAATGGGGGTTGAGGGACTGCAAAAAAATGGTTAGGATTGGGCAGTAGAATTCTTTCAATCACTGGTTAGTACACAGGATAAATCTAGCACCTCCACCTCCTCAGATCATCCCCGAACCTTTGAAGATTCCAAATGAAGAAGGCTCTGCTGGAACAAGAATTCTAACTTCTGGCTTCTGCTGGAGGAAGGACTCTCACAAGTACTTCAGGGCCCCTGAATTCTGCTGGCACCCAGGGATTGGAACTACTCTCCAAGAATTAAGTGGTTGGCCACATTTATGCCTGGTACAAGCTACTCGGTGGGAATGATTCCTATACGTGCCCTAACCAATGGTGTAAAAGTTCCTGGTGCCAATCCTACCCACTTCGGGCATTTCGAAGATGGTGAAAGTCTGCAGTCACACTAAACTTGTGGTGTGTGTCCTATAGTAATCTTAGTGTCCCACATCTAACACTAAAATCCAGTTTGGGTGCAGCCACAGTCCCAACAATAAACCCTGAGACAGAAGTCTGGTTGGAAACAAAGTAGGGTTGTCCAGCAAAAAGACAGTGGAAAAATCATTCTGACATCCTGTTTCCCTTTCTTTCCAGTACATCTCCAGTATTCTTTGATAAACCCAGAGAGAGTATACTGGTGGGACAAAGTTGGTCTTCCAGCAACCTTACAGTGTATACACAAGAATTATCTTGGTATCCTATTCTCTGCCTTTCAAGTGCATCCCAAACATTTATGTGTAACCTCAGCAGACCCATCAAGCAGGCTTTGACACTCAAGCTAGGTTTGACACTGATGTCAAAAGCATGCTCACAGCCAGCAAGCACCCTGCTTATTTTATGAGGTTCAGAGGAGTCGCTACTCAGGTCAACCTATTGTTCGCTCCTTGGTGGCATTTCACACATCTATTCAATTGCTAGTCAATGGTAGGGAGAAGTTTGAAAGCAAATGCAAATTAGCCTCCAGGGACTTCAGGCACGAAAAAGGTAAATTTCTAAGAGTTACTTTTCCTTAAAATGTGAATTGGGTTTTAATAACTAATAAAATAGTTTTTTAAATTGTTTTTCTTGCTAGTCCCGTTCCTGAGATGCAGTATTTACACTTTAATCTGTAGTATATGCTTTTTCTACATAAGACAACTGGACCTGCCACAGTGAAATATAGGTTTGGTGTTAGTCACTGTAAAGACATGTTAACATTACATTCCTACATGTCTTACCTTTAAATACCATCTACCTTGCCTTGTGGACTACAAGGCCTGCATAGACGTGACTTACTAATATTTGAAAAAAGGGCGGGGGGGATTTGACCTGTCAAAAAGGTCTATTGTTTTGACAGTCAAATATCACTTTTTACACTACTGCAGCCACACTACAATCGGTAGGCCTGAAGCCATGTTTTACACTGTCACTGTAGTAAATGGCACAATAGATGCAGCGGTCCACTTGTGACATTTAACTTACAGGCCCTGGGTACTATTTGTATTATATACTAGGGACTTATAGGGAAGTTAAATATTCCGATTAGGAATGTGCCAATTTAACCATGTTTAAATGTGGAGCAGGGTTACTTTACCACAAGTTAACAGAGTTAAAGTGCACAGTCATGCACCAACAAAAATATAGGGTCCAGCAAAAGGTGAAAAATACAGGATGACTACACAGAAAAGGTGTTTTTTTTTCTTTTTTTACAGTAAAGGAGGCTTTTTTAAGGTTTTTGTCAGGACTAGTGCAAGCCAAAGCCACCATTATTATTACTACTACTACCACCACCTTTGTGTATTCCTCTGCATGCATGCATGCATGCATGCATGCATGCATGCTTTACACAAGAAAGCCACACCTGTTGGATTTGCCAATGCCTAGTTATGTATTACAGGTAGGCACTGTAATGAAGATTAGAGTTTCAAAGATTCCATGGTGTTCTGAAGTTACTAATTGACTGTTATCAAACTTCATCCACCGTCTTATCGACAATAGGCAAAGTTCTCTTCTTTGTGTTTTTAGGTCGAGCATGGGCAGCGCATGCGCTGCTCTGCGAAGGCATGTTGTATTCAGTCTATGGGCTTCTCAGCATGCCCAGTGCTTCTGGTTGGTTGGGGTTGGTCTGCCTTTCGAAATTCCTTTACTGTGGTTGGTCAATAGTGTCCATCTGGCCCGCCTTTGGGTGCTTGGTTCCCGCTCAAGAGACATCACAAATTGATCCTTTTGGTTGGCCATCTGTTGCCTCTTTGCATGCACCCCCTCGCTCCCGTAATGGCTGCCGTCCTTCCTGCACCGCTGCTTGTAATTTCACTCATTGTTGGCGATCTTTTGCCTCGCTCGCACCCCATCCCTCCCATCATTGCAGCTGTCCTTCAACAAATAGGGTGTTTCGTTCTCACACCTGAATACCATAGAACAGCATCTTGTTGTTTAAATGTCGCACACATGCCTTGCATTTATTATGTACAACTTTAAATGCGCTCATGTAAACTTTCGGCAACTTTATTATTCAACGGCTCCATGCGCTGCTGCTTTTGCCTGCTAAATGCGAGGTTCAACTTTCCTGAAGTAGGCGGGGCTGCTGTGCAGCTTGGCTTTATTTTATTAAAGGCAGGGAGTTGGCAGCCTATCTGCAGTGATTTATAGGCTGTGAGGGCAGGCTCTGCTTCTGGGCCAACAGAACTGCCTGGGGCTGAAGAACTGACCCGCCCACCTGCAGGAGCAGCCCGCCCCTCCGAACCCCTACTCCTGGGCATTCTCAACAGGCGCTGGAAAACAGCCTTCATTCCATGAGTAATGTTTAGAACAGTAATTTAGTTTGTATACAGCGCCTTCTTCCAAAGGCCCACAGCGTCGCCGTGCTTTATAGTAAAAACACTGATAATTACCATTAAGTGAACAGCCCCAGATTCTGTCGACTTCATAAGGATAAATGGCAGTGCGAACTTACTAAGATTCAATCTTATAACTTGCAGACTTCATACAAATAACAAGCACTTGCACATAACTTATCTTTGCAACCTTGCACCTCTATTTACAGATATAATGCCAAGCAAATGACTGGCCCATTGCTGCTGGGGTGCCATCCTCTCACTGTACAATGCTGTACTCCGCCTGTGTCCAGGAGACGTCACAAATTGATCCTTGTGGTTGGCCATCTCTGGCCATCTGCTGCCTCTTCACCCTCACCCCCTCCCTCCCTCCCGTCGTTGCTGCCATCCTTCCTGCGCCGCTGCTTGATGACGCTGTGAGCAAGTGCTGCTTTTTTCAAGGCTAACCAATGCTTCCATTTCTAGCTCGAAAGAAAAACCCATAGGTAAAACACATTGTCATTTACAACGCCAACCGCTCAAAATCTCCCAAATGCGAGACCTATTGCATTGCAAATGCTTTTTCATTTGTTGATGGAAACCCTGACATTGAGAACGGCTTTATGCGTTACACAGTGAACTTGGTTCTCCAAGGTGTTGCAGCCATGTTGTGAAGTGATTTATGTTTTAACAGCAGCATCAGGAGGAATGTAAAAGTCGATTGCCACACAGTTATA
This sequence comes from Calotriton arnoldi, assembly GCA_963921515.1. NCBI lineage: Eukaryota > Metazoa > Chordata > Amphibia > Caudata > Salamandridae > Calotriton > Calotriton arnoldi. Next base: position 134,199 of record CAWUFW010009697.1, on the reverse strand, counting down.
AAAATATTTGAAGATTTATTTTTTATTTTTTACACAACTTTATGTTGAAACAAATGTTACCTAAAAAAAGCTTAAATAATGGACTCTCAAAGTGAGCTTCAGTTCCCTCTATTTTTTTTTTAACAACAAATTTTATTGAGTTTACAACACCCAGTGGGCGAACCCCTGTAGTCAGTATATAGACACATATCAATATGCATATACAACAGATACCTACGAGGGTTTCACCAAAGGATCTGCGAAACATGCAGTCCAACATCCCACCCCTCCCCCCCTCCCCTGCACCACTCTTCCCACCTGAAATGAGAAAGACGTACATGATCATAACACTGTGTCCAATGCCCCAGCCAATGAGCACATTAGATTGGGGAATCATTGATGATGAGCCTTGCAATAGGGTCAGGATTCGCTGACTGTGTATGGATAGATAGGTCAATGCCCCGGTATTCAGCCCACTTGGACCAGATCTTCCCATGTTTCTGCGGGCAACCCCGTGCCTGAAACACCGCCACTTCCGCCGACATACATGTATCTAGGGCTGTCTTCCAGGCCGCCACCCCGGGGGGAGAGGGAGACTTCCAATGCTGCGCTATGTCACGCTTGGCTAAGGTGAGACCGAGGAATAGAAGGTGACTCTTATATCTGTTTCCCCCGATGTCCTCCGTGCCATGAAGAAGTATCAATCGAGGATCCTCCGGGAGGTCCCAGCATAACACCCAGTTCCCTCTATTTTAGTCGGTGAAAAGTGTTTGCAATTTTGTTTTGTTTTGCTTTAATACATGCTTGTTTATTGGTTTACCACACAAGTGAAAAAAGAGTAGTTTTCACCAGAAAGCACGTCCTCAAATCGGCAGTGAATGTAGGGTTGTCTTTTGCACATGTTGCTCCTGATGTTGTTGAGTTTAACATATCTTTGGAACTGGACTGCTGGAAGCTTGGCCGGACTGAAGGGTACCTTTTTATACTCCTTGTTTTTTGTTGGTAATATTGGTCTTATCATAAGGAGTAAAATTGACCAGCAAACTGTTTACCTAGTGAGCTGGTTAAAGAGCTCTGCAGCTTGCCATGCAGAAAGTTTTCCTAACATACTGTGACGGAGGGCAAGTCAATTTTAAACTTAAATAGCGAAGTTCAGCAAAGTCTGAAAGCTTAGCCCTTCTTGAAGGCCTGCGAAGTTGCTGTTTTGGTGAAGTTTGTCATCTTGTGGCTCATTCCCTGCAGCCAGGTGACTTCCCCCTCCCCCGTATCCCCCCCATTATCCCTAAGGGAAATGACTTATCAGCTGGAGGACTTGATCACTCTGCCAGTAATGATAGTCCTTTGCCCTAAATTTGCAAGGGTCAAACAGTGGAGTAGCGCTGCTCGGCTATGGCACACCCTCCCACAGTAACCTGCCACTACAAGTCCCACCATGTGTGCCAAAGGGAAAGAACTGTTAATTTCTGTCATTTGATGTCACCAACATCAAATGACTGCATCAACAGGATAGATCAGACTGGAAACTCGTGAAAGAATTGTTCAAAGTCCTAAATGAAATTGCCAAACCCATTGCCTACACGTCAGCTATACCGGCTTCCCAGACACACTGCGGCCACTTCGCAACTAAAATAGACAACATCTACTGAAGCTTTCACACCAAGGCTTTACTGCCAACCCACTTCTGCCCCACCTATCCCTCCCGTAACAATACCATGATAGTACTTGAAACGTTGGAGCCAATCTCTCAAATTTAGGTACTTAATCTACTTGCTAAAATTAAATCTGGCTCCCCATCTGATCTATGTCTTTCTCATGTTATGGTCACCCTGTCCGCTCTTCTTGCGCCCACCATAACATCATTGTGCAGTCAATCTCTGACCTTAGCTGACATCCCTTGGGAATGGAAAGCTGCACATGTTGTTCCAATTTTTTTTTTTTTTTTTTTTTTTTTAAAGCCCAATTTTGACCCTAAGGAGTCCGCTAACTATCGTCCCATATCTCTCCTTCCTCTGTTGGTCAAAGCGCTGGAGTCCTACATCAACAAACAGCTCTCCTTCTATTTGAAGAATCCCTGTTTGCGGGACGCCTCTATCGGGCTTTAGACCCTCACATAGCATCGAAACTGCCCTACTAGCAGTAGTGGACGCAATCGGAGTGTCCCTGGGTGCTGGTAATTCAGCCATGCTGGTTCTTTTTGACCTGTCGGCGGGGTTTGATACCATTTCACACTCTATTTTGATTCAGCGTCTCACGACATAGGTATGCAAGGCAGAGCCCTCAACTGGTTTAAAGATTTTCTTAGCGACAGGGTGCAAACTGTATCCATTGGCACTTTTCAATCCAAAACCATTTCCCTGGGCAAGGGGGTTCCTCAGGGACCCTCCTTGAGCCCCACACTCTTTAACATCTGTAGCTCCCCCTGCTTTGTGGTTTTGAGATACTTTCTTATGCAGATGGCACCCAATTAGTTCTCTCTTTTGGGCAGGATATTGGGAACGTCAAACAGCAATTTGTCGTCTGCGTGAGGAAAATTGCCACGTGGATGTCCCTTAATTGTCTTCAATTAAATGGGGACAAACGGAGATCCTTCTATTTGGCATTACTCCGCTCCAGTTGTCGGATGACTGGTGGCCGGCTGAACTTGGCTGTGCTTCATCTCCCAGCAAAACATCCAGGAACATGGGTATACTTCTATATGGCGCGCTATCAATGTAAGAATAGAACACGTCCACTTGTGGGATTTGTTTCGGCACTATGTGCCTTCTGAGGAAAATCTTGCTGTGGCTTCCTGTAAGCTCTTGGAAGACTCTCACTCAGGCGCTGATAATCAGTCACCTTGATTATGGCAATGCCTTTATTCTAGCATCCAATGAATCCCTGTTATCCAAAAGGCAGGTGATCCAAAACACTGCAGCCCGCCTGGTCAATAATCTACTACCTCGTACTCCTTCAGCCCCGACGCTCTGAGCCCATCATTAGCGCCCCATTAAGAAAAGAGCTCTGTTCAAACTGCTCTGTTTTACTCTTAAATCACTATCAGGCAAAGGCCCTAAATACATACAGGACAAACCCATCTTCTACCATCCTGACAGGAACCTAAGATCCAAAAATCAACTTCTTTTATGCCCTCGGTGCATCCGCACGTCAATGTATGGTGGCTGGGCTTTCCCCTATCTGGCCCCTTACCATTGGAACAGGCTCTCTCTGTTCATCCGTGCATGCACTGACTTCCCTAGCTTCAAAACACATCTCAAAGCCTGGTTGTTTGGATTGGCTGCTACTCCACCTGCCTGTCTTCTCAGTGCCTAGATGCCCCTTTGGGGGCTAGTCAGTTGCGCTATATCAAGATCCTAGAACATGTCTTTTTAGGTCCTGCCTGAGACAGCACATCTGCTGTCGCTCGACACATTTTGTTTACATACAGGGGGCTTGGAGCCCGTCCATTGCTAGATCATTTGTTGGCTTTGTCAGGCTATGCTTGCTCCTGTTTGGTCATGCTTTCTGGCTTCACATTCTGTTTGTGTGATTCTCCCATACCTGGAGCATAAATCAAGTACGGTTTCCTTTTTTTGGGAGTGTCCTCTCGCTGCTTCCGCTTTCTGTATCGGCCTATGTTATTTCTTCAATTTGTAGCCCTTCGTAGGAGTGTATTTGTTTTACGTAATCTTGCTTGTGGTTTTGCTCTGTGCTGTTGCTTTCCCCCCTCGTTTTGTTCATTTACTTTTCATCCGCTCCCACTCTATTACAAAGTGTTTTTAAATTGGTTTGTTTGCACAACTACGGATTGGATAGAACACTCTACATAAAAATAACGTATTGTGCTTACTCCCGTAGCTTCATGTGTGCATTGTAACCAAGATTATCATCCTAAACAAAGACAGACTATACCATACTATACATTGGCAGGTTATACCGTAAAATGAAATAACCTACCATACTATACAATGACAGGTCATAAAATACCATACAATACCATAGTATACAATGACATTCCACACCATGACACCATACCATGCAATGACAGGCCATACCATGCTATAAAATGAAGGCCCATACTATACAGTGATGGGCCATTTCATACTTTGACAGATCTTTTCATAGTATACACTGGCAGGTCATACCATACTATAGAATGAGAGGCCGTACCATACGGCCCCATGGCATACAATGATAGAACATAACATACATACTATACAGTGACCGACTGTGCCATACCATGAAATACAATGATAGGCCATACCATACTATACTAGGGTAGGCTATACCATACTATACAATTAAAGGCTATACCATACTATACAATGCCAGGCCATACCATACTATATGACAGGCCATACCGTGCCTTACTATACAATGACAGGCCATACCATAATATACAGTGACAGGCACTACCGTAGCATACAATGACAAACCATTCAATGCAAGGGTGTGGAATTCCTATAGCTCGATGCCCAGGACATATTTTTTGGGGTCAGGGACAACAAGTTTTAAGGTTTATTTTGTCCTTGGGACAATTAGGCCCAAGCCCCTGCAGCACAAACCCTTTGGTTTACAATTTACAGTACCACATTATGACGCAGGAAGGGAATTGTCTGGAGTTGAGGCAATAATATTTGTATCCATATGTTAGTGCTGTTAGAACTTGTATTTATGGTTCATTAATGCAAAGCCTTTATTATCAGGGTGAGCACTGTAAATAAATATTGTAAGCTTGGACTGCACTACTGACAGTGGTTTCGGTAAAAAAATGTTAAACAATATGAGGTTACGTATAATGCTCCCAGAATGCTCTCTGATTAAATGTAAATATTTGCAGAAGCTTGAAAGCAAAATTGATGATTCTTTGCTTTCGAAATAGAAAGTTCACAGAAAAATGCAGCTAGTAAAACAAAACGTTTTGCACTGTAAAAGTTTAGATGCCATTTCTTTGAAGCATCATTTAGTAAAATATTTTGATGCATGCTAGTATTGCCCAAAAATATGCATATTAGAAAGTCAGTGTGGCCAGTTTCAACAAGATTATGGGAAGCATGAAAATAAACAAGCATTGGCAAAGCTAGTAGGTCCTACATTGGTGGTCAGTCTTTTGGTTTTGTCAATGCGTGTCTTGTTTCGACATAGCTTTTGTAAAACATTGTTGTGAGAGTTCCTGGGCCCCCATCATTGTAACAAATATTAGCAAAAACTAAAATATTTTTTATCTCAACAAGCAAACATTGCCACAGTAGTTCCTAGCACTGAACAAAACTATGTTGTGTGCCGGTATGCTACTTGTGAAAGAGAAGATTGTGATCATTCACCATGAAGCCATCTGATAGATGGATTGAGGGAGAGATATAATTTTTTTTTTTTAAACGTCGTGAGTTAACGTCAAACCTAATTAGGTGCCCAATTCTTAAAGTAAGTCACAAAAGTGCACCCATGGTATATGTCTTTGCATTAGTGCAGATTTACGTATTTCAGGGATTCACAAGAATTTACAGATGTAGACCACGGAATCATACTCCTAGAAAATATTTGTGAACTGCATTTTAGCATGAGCAAATATGCATGTGTAGATTTTCTTATGCGAAAATCTGTTGAGCATTTACAAGTTCACTGTCCCTCCAACCACTTTTTTCCCAACCCTGGAAGAAGTTTTATTTCTAACCCTTGTCAGGAGTAAATTTCCAACCTTTCTCAGTATGGGAAATGATTAGAGAAGATCTGGTGAAAACCCTTAACATGCAATTTAGTAGGTTTGTGCAGCCTCAAAAGGGCATTCCAACCCTGGAACTATTGCTTACCGCTACCTCCAGTACCAGTATATAGATGTGCGGAAGCGTGGCAAATAAAGAAATTGCTAGTATTCAAGCCCTAGCACAATCAGAGAGGCTATTATTAGAGCTCTTGTATAGTGAGATTGCTGCCATAATTTGTCACCGCACTACATGGCCAAAAAAGGGACAAGTAGATTATTTTACAGGACAAGTAGATTTATGAAGCAACCTGTCCCATCGTCAAGTAGATATTTTATTAAATTACACACCCCTGACAATGACAGGCCAAACCATACCATACAATACCATACTAAACAATGACATGCTATTCCATACTATACTATACATAGGCTGTACTATCCCATACTATACCATACTAAAGTATGAAATGACGGGGCATAGCATACCATACCATAATATACTATACACTGACAGGCCATGCCATACCATACTCAGTACATGCTGACATACTCTGGAACTCTCTACCAGTCAGCATTAGAAGCACCCAGGAGTATATACTCTTCCGAAGACAGTTGAAAACGTGTCTATTTCCTAGATAACTTGACCACCTGTGTCCTGGCAACCGAGCACAGAAAACAGTAGCACCCTCAAGCACAATTCTCAGCTTACAACCCACAAATTGCAAGCAACTCAAAAAGAAAACTGCTTTCATTATGAAGGTAAGCAAAAAGGGGCTGACCTATGGTTCGCCAGGGCATTACACAGTTGTTTCCATCTGTAACAGTTATGACCCACAATAATACTAAAACCATAATATGCAGCGGTCCGCAACAAATTGTAACTTATGCCTTTAAAATTCACATTAAACATATCTTTTATGAGGGTTGTCCATCACCAGCACTGTACAGCCAAACATCACCAAATGAACAGGTATGGAATAACTGCGCATTACTGCACAATTTTGGAGGACTTAAATATAGTCTATTCACAGCGGGTCCCAAATATCTACACAATCTGACCGCTTTTTTGCATCTCACATAGACACTCTGATATGGGGTCATAAAAATGTACATACCAAGAAATCTGTCTCTTTGTCTGTCTCTCTGTCTCGGTCTCTCGGTCTCTCTCTCTCGGTCTCTCTCTCTCGGTCTCTCTCTCTCGGTCTCTCTCTCTCGGTCTCTCTCTCTCTGCCTCGGTCTCTCTCTCTGCCTCGGTCTCTCTCTCTCTCTGCCTCGGTCTCTCTCTCTCTCTGCCTCGGTCTCTCTCTCTCTGCCTCGGTCTCTCTCTCTCTCTGCCTCGGTCTCTCTCTCTCTCTGCCTCGGGGTCTCTCTCTCTCTGCCTCGGGGTCTCTCTCTCTCTGCCTCGGGGTCTCTCTCTCTCTGCCTCGGGGTCTCTCTCTCTCTCTGCCTCGGGGTCTCTCTCTCTCTCTGCCTCGGGGTCTCTCTCTCTCTCTGCCCCGGTCTGTCTCTCTGCCCCGGTCTGTCTCTCTGCCCCGGTCTGTCTCTCTGCCCCGGTCTGTCTCTCTGCCCCGGTCTGTCTCTCTGCCCCGGTCTGTCTCTCTGCCCCGGTCTGTCTCTCTGCCCCGGTCTGTCTCTCTGCCCCGGTCTGTCTCTCTGCCCCGGTCTGTCTCTCTGCCCCGGTCTGTCTCTCTGCCCCGGTCTGTCTCTCTGCCCCGGTCTGTCTCTCTGCCCCGGTCTGTCTCTCTGCCCCGGTCTGTCTCTCTGCCCCGGTCTGTCTCTCTGCCCCGGTCTGTCTCTCTGCCCCGGTCTGTCTCTCCACGCAAAAGTTGTACAATATGGCTAAAAATCATTGACAAAGCCAATAGATCTGTTGTACGCGAAACCAACCGGCTTTGCCAATGCTTGTTTCTCTTCAGTTTTTTTTTTGTTTCAGACTTTGTCTGATTCACACCAGACAGGTAATGTAACAAGCATTAGTAAATGCATTAGGTTTCACCTATGTGATGAATGCTTTGAAAACGGTAAACAGCCCTTATAACTAATCCGTCACCCCGCATGCAATTACAACGCAGTCGTTACAACGACCGCGTTGTAACAACGAATACCATTACCCCGCAAGTAGTAACAACGACTTGCGGAGGGGGGAGAAGGTGTTGGATTTAAAATCCAACACCTTCCCTACTGTCCGCACAGACTGGAGTTGGAATAGTAAATTATACTATTCCAACATCCAGCACCCCCCTCCGCAAGTCGTTACGACTTGCGGGGTAATGGTATGCGTTGTTACAACTAGGGTGACCAACCGTCCGTAAATTTCACGGACCGCCCGTAATTTGGGCTTCTTGTCCGTTGTCCGTGAGACATTCTTTCACGGACGCCTTTTGTCCGTAATTTCAGCCATAGGAGCGAGCTGGCCCCTGCAGTGAGTTCTGTAACTCTCACTGCAGGGGCCAACTCGTGCTCCTGCTGTGAATTCAATGGCCTGTAGAAGCCCCTCCCCGACCCAGCACAGACTGCTATCAGTCCATTATCATTCTGTATGTCGGCCTAATTATCACATACTGAATGGTAATGGGCCTCTCTGTGCAGTGACAGGATAACCGCAAAGGGCACCAGGATAGGCAAAGCATACATGAGCACCTTCTCCCTTCTCTCCTCATACTCTCCCCCCCCCCCCCCCCCAGCAGTGTCAGACTCTCAAGACTATAATATGCTCCACTACATCAGCAGCAACTATGGTGATACCTGGAAGACACAGAAATGCAAGTGAGGCGCAAAAACAGGTGCTTAGTATCCGTGATCCATTTACACTCTGACCACACAACAGCAGTACAAATGAGCACCAACAAGTTGTCTGAACTGGCCTCCCTAATGGGGCAACTGGGGCATCTCAGCAGATCTGACAAGTGAAGGGCGGCGTGGCACTTCATAACATCAGCAATGCCAAAAATCACCACCCGGCAGCATATACTAAAGCAAGTGCACAGTCACACGGTAAAATGTTACAGTGCAAAGGTGCGTTTTAGCAACATCATTCAACGACTTAGAAATTGCAGCAGTGCCCTAAAACAAAACACCACAATCGTAATCAGGCCCTTAGACTTGAAATTCCAGATGGTGAGAAGCCAAGTCTAATCTCAAGCCTATCCCTCAGTATTTGCTTATTGACATCGGAGATTCAGGTGAGTAATCAGACATGATCGAGTACTCAAGGCCTACAACTCTCCCCTCCCCATCCTACATAAAAGTCAGTCTGCCCCAATTCCATAAACTTCTTTTATTTCCAATTCCTTCATGCAGGCACTTGATTCTTCAACAGCATTCACAATCGCTATCGCTTCTTTCAATTATAATTGTTTTCCGCCCATAGTCTCTTCTGCAGAATGTCAAGTATATTTTTCTAGCAGTTTATAAACGAAACACACAATGGCCTTGCGATTGAGTGGTTTTAGCCAAATGTTTACTTCCATATTTGATAAACAAGAGGAATTACATTGGGGTCATCATACACACTAGTGATGCTAGTGTGAAGTCACGCATGTGCACTAAGCAGGGAACACATTGCTTCCAGATTTGCCAAGCAGGAAGAACTTCATTCAGTATGGAACTGATGCGAGTCACACTTGTGCACTTGAGTGAGACATGTGCACATCGATTGCAGTGATGAAAGGTTGCGGGTGTGCACTGAGCGAGGCACAGGGACAAACAGTCACACTGGTTGCTTAGCAATATTACAGCTTTACATGGTTAGTTCTGTGCAGTGTGCTAGTTGCACGTGATGGCCTGATCAAAAATAAACATAAACAGGTGCTCAGTCAATTATTAAAAATCCGTACAGATGTTTCTTTCAGAATAACTATGCCAAAAATGAGAAGTGCCTTAGTACAGACGCAACAATAGGTCGATTTCTTTCCTCATTCGCAAGGTGTGGAGTGGTTTCCTCTATCGCTTCACCTTGGTGTTGGTCCAGATGTTGCTGGTGGCGCTCATTGCCAAATTGAAGTAGTGACACACACCGGTTTGAGTTTCAACAAATGTTGTATTATTTTATCCTCAGACTAGGAAGGTAAAGGTCCTTCCTTCCTGCCAGCCAGCAGCAGCCAACTTCCTGTTTGGAACCTCACTGTGATCTGACTGGAACAGGGGACTAATCATCCTGCAAGTGAAAAAATTTACAACCGGTCACTTCTCAGACTCCTTTCATTCTGTAAATTCATTTCTACAAGCACCCAAGTGGATCCCCTTTTCACAGAGGCAGTTATCCACAGTTCCTTTATGCCAGCGTTTTCCAATCTGCATTCTCATCTTTAGCTAGTTGGCAATCCTAGAAGGACATTTGGAGACACCAAGCACCTCTCTCTAATGAATATTCGTTGATTTTCCCCTTGCTTCATTCCAGAAAAAAGCAGAGACAGGTAAGGCCTGACTTGAACAGTAAGAAAGCAGCTGATCAGCACAAAGTAGAAGGTAGCTATCGAATTTCAAACAAGTATTGGCAAAGACAAAAGGTCCAGGTTCAATGCGTTTATTGATTGCAGCATTAGCATATTAGAGTGAGATCCCTCATAGATTTCAGTGCAAGCACGCAAGTGGAGGTGGAAGGATACACCTAACTAGCCAGTAGCATTAGGTGAGAGGTGATAACTCCACTGGGCTGAAGTAAAACGTCATTGTCAAAGACACAAGACGTGTCCACTATGGATCTTATCCATCACTCAGTACTGTACCAGCCCCTAAATCCATGATTTGTAAAGCGCAGCAGATCACCTGTGAGGGTCTCAAGGCGCTGCATTATAGGCATGGGGAGATTAAGTGATTTCCCAAAATCACAGGATATTGCCATCGCCGCCGAGACTCGAACCTGAGTCTCACCGGCTCCGAAGTCGGCAGCTCAGGCCGTTACACCACAACCAGTCATCACCAGCTAAATAGACATGGAATACCTGAAGCGATCTGACACATAAAGCAGGCCACTCGGAGAACTGCACTCTTGTCCAGCACTGCAGGTCCCAATTAGCTACATTCTATGCATGCTGCTTTACATCTCACAATGGCACTCAGATATGAGATGCTAGTAACAAAGTCCATCCGAGCAGATCTTCCCGACCACTTCTCTCACCAAACATGCCTGCTCAGGACCATGAACTGTAAACAAAATATCAAAATGGACAACCCAGTGCAGTAACCATATAAATAAATTATGATCGTATGAAATACCATAAAAATACCTGCACAGATGCTCAAAGCTGCATGCATACAGAGAAAACCGTGAAGTCCAAGATTATCACAACTTAATATGAATTTATTTTGACTTGTACTTATGTTGTTGTCTATTTATGTACTTATATACTATTGAGCGACCTCCTCTGATGTGTCTGTAAAACTTACCTTTTGTCTCGAATTTTTGTCCTGAATTTGGACCCTTTGTCCTGAATTTTTACACTCACCGTCCTGAATTTGGACCCATGCCAGTTGGTCACCCTAGTTACAACGCGGTCATTGTAACGACCGCGTTGTAATTGCATGCGGAGTGAAGGCATGCGTAATAAGGAGGCATATTCTTTGAAAACTAGCCTCCAAGGCTCGAGCCCACCTGGGAATTGCCCAGTGGAATACAAAGCCAGTCTGGCCCGACCCACAGGCAAGTGGCCATCGTAAGATTCCATACTCTGTAACACACAGAGCAGGCTCTATCCGGGCAGCAGCAGACAGCGCATTGCCAGCAGCAGCGCACGCTTTTCTCGCTCTCTTTATCCAACTCAACTCCGCTCCCTATCAGCCACCCTTTTCTCTTCCCTGCATGGCCTTTGCTTTTATTTTGCCGTAGTGTGTATAATAAACTGGCCTGCGTTATGCGTTCTGTGTACTTCTTGATCGTGACTGAATAGAATTGCTATTGCATTTTCCCACGCCTAGAGATGATTCTCTTTGTAATTAGTACCGTGTGGCAACCAGCATGACATAACCTTACTTTACATACCCGCAAAAAAAGCAACAGGGCTCCTATGCCTCACAGCAGCTATTGTTAGCCAAGTTCTGGCCTTGCGACCTCTCTCAGTAACCCTACATGGCCAGTAATTTTACCTCCGTTGTTTCCAAAATGGTCCTGTAGAAAACATTTTAACAGATACATTACCGAGGTAAGAGGTTTCTCATTTGTCGATCTTTTTCACTCGAGTGGCAAAGTATCTTTAATGTTCAGTTTGTGTTCTAACATCGAGCCGTCTTAAACTGTCACCGGGGAGGAAAAAAAGTAACTCGGTAATCGGGTGAAGCCACAATTTTATATTTGATTGGTGATTTGAATACCAAAAGCTCTAAATTGAATGCTTTTATTTTAGAATGTAATATTATGATGAAATAAAATTCATCCAAAATGTCTCTGGCTTTCTTCCCAGTGACTGCATAAAACAATTGTTAAAAACACATTTGTTGCATTTGCTAATGGAGCGTGTTTTTAGTAGCGCCTAAACCATCATAAGGTCATTATGGTGTTACGGCATATGTGTCATGTAGCTGACCATAGTCCACAGAGCCACTTTACTGGCCTACTCTCTCAAGTGGTACTAGTGTTTTAGTTGAATCTTGGTGCTGCTCATTTCAAGATAAAAAGCCATGCCCTTTTGAGAAGTATGCTTTGGTAGAGAATTTGATGGCGTCTGAAGCGTTTGGGGGGCCCCATGCGCCGCAGACGCTCCAGGGGCCTGTGTTATTCCCCTGCATTTCAGTGATAACTGGCAACTGGAAATCCTTACATTAATAATTGTGCAAACTTGTAGATAACCGCATGAATGCGAGTTGTAGATGTTTTGCTTATGATGTTCAGTACAAAGAAGATTGGTATTGGTTCCATTTTGATGTTTTGTTACTGTTATATGTGCTACATCTTTAATGGGATAAGTTTACATTTCTTTATTGTGTTGGATGTTGGAGATGGAATGTTAGGGTAGAATGTGAACTGCTCTATGTGAGGAGTTAGAGTTGTGCTTAATGGATGTGAAGCTGCTTTTCTTATAATGGAATAAAGCTGCTTTCTTCTACGTATGGACCCAGTTTACTACACAATTTGGCGACAAGCAGGAATTTGAAGATCCGCACTCCCCGTACTACTGTGACGTTTCACTAGACAGAAGATTTGTCGTATTGTGATATGGATTTCCATATTCTTTGGTGAGATCCTGAATTATTGGATCCTCGAAGATCATCCACTGCTGGCCCTTCATTTAGGCAGCAGGAGCTGTATTTATGCAGCACATCCCTGATAGTTTTTTTTTTGGGGGGGGGGCAGAAACGCTCCAACAAGTACTTGCTCGCGCATGTGGTGGCAGACATTTTATGGGCGATGGGTGTTTTCATGGAAACCTATTCTTATCCTTTGCAGGGATGTTTCTGGATGCCTTTTGAGAAAAGCGACCATCTGGGATTGGGAGCTTTGGTGAGAATTCTCAAGGATTACACTGTTAATTATCTCCAGAATCAGCAACTATTGTATCCTGTGTATGGTATTTCGGATTAATTTTGAGAAGTACAAGGATTGACAACCATTTTGGATTGGGATTATTTTTGTGAAGTAAAAGGAAAATATTATTTATGCTATGTCAGTCATCTCAGCTCCACCTCCTCTTTTACAATCTGTTGGAGAACCACAATTAGAATTGTGGTATCCCATGTTTTTGGTCTATGTTGAGGTATTTGAAGGAGAAGATTGTTTGGCTCGGAGTAAGTTATCATTATTGAAGCATTGTTTAGGTGGAATAAGTTTGAAGGAATTTAAGAATTTACCTCCTTTGTTTGGTGCAGGAGATAGGAATATTTTTGACCAAGCTATTAAAAGAATGAGTATTTGTTTTCAAAGTAAAATTAACATGTTGATGGAACGATTTAAATTTTATTGTCTTGCTCAAGATTAAGAAGAGTCAATCGAGGACTCGGGGTCTATTTTCCGGACATTAGCAGGGTCCTGTGAATTTGAAACTATCACTTATGAACGGGTATTGAGAGACAAAACAATGATGAAGACGAAGAGTAAGAAAATTCAGGAGAGACTATGAGCAGGAACAGAATCTTCATTAAGTGCGGTCATAAATATTGCCAAGGGAATGAAACAATCTGAAAAATGTGTAAATTAAATTAGGAGTCAAAACATTAAGTTGCTGGATACTAGCTCAGATGTTAGTATTGTGAAAAATCCTATTTATTCTTAGAACAGGAAATATTCTGAACATAAAAGCAATGAGAAGGAAAATGGAATCCCTTGTTTTAGGTGTGAAAGTTCATACCATGTGGGAAATTTCAAAGGGTATCCTGCAAGGGATAAAGTGTGTATCAAGTGCATGAAGAAAGGGCATTTTGGCAGGGTGTGTAGAGCTATATCATCTCAAAAAGTTAATTGTCATTTATGGTTAGAAGGGAGAGGATGGTGTAGATTACAGTTCCATTCTATGTGTGAGTGACACAAAATGTAAAGGGTTTTCCAAATGCATGTTCGTCATTGATGGTAGACTCTTGTGCCTGGTACATTATAATTGGGCAAGCATTATTCACAAATACTTGGGGTGACAAGAAATGATTTCCTTCTGATATACAACCAGGTAGATACTCCAGCCACAAAATTGATTGGGAAGGTTACATATTGACGGATTTGGAATTTGACGAGGGAAGAAAAAGGGTTAAAATATGTTCCAACCAAAGGTGATGCTATATTTGGGTGCCCTCATCAACAAGAAATGGGAATAAAATTGGATCCCAATGCTTCTCCACCTGTGTATCTAATTATATCTGATAAAGAGGATTATGTATCAGGAATACATACATACATCCTTTCCAAGTTTGTTTCAAGATAGGTTGGGAAAATATGTAGGTTTCAGGCATAAAACTATACTGAATGAGGGTGTGATACCGGTGAGGCACAAGGTAAGCAATGTGCCCTTAGCATATCATGACAAACTAAAAGAGCTGTTGAATGATTTAAGTGAGAGAAAAATTATTGAATCCATGGAGTCTTCTCCATGGGTGTCTCCTGTGGTGTTGTCTTTAGAATGGTCTGGTGAACTTTGTGTAGACCTACGTAGTCTCAATGGTGAGATCTGGGTGGATAACCATCCTTTTCCTAATCTCCATGAATGACTTTCAATGATGGCTGGAGCACCTGTGGATTTAGTAAGTGCATACCACCAGCTGGAACTACATGACGATTCCAAACATTTAATGGCCTTGTAACTCCTGAAGGGATGTTTCAGTACTTGAGAATGCCTTTTGGCTTAGCAAGTGCAGCTTCTGTGTTTCAACTTCTAATGAAAAACATGCTTGAAGGTGTTGGCGGGGCTGTTGCTTTCAAAGATGATAAAATAATTTTTGGGAAAACCCATGAGGCACACAATAGGAATTTGTACAATATATTGGAAAGATTGCAGAATAATGATTTAACATTGACATTTTCTAAATGCAATTTCAGAGAGGATATGGTTGAGTACTTGGGTCATGAGATTTCTAAATAAATTATTAAACCCAAGCGCAACCAGATGAAACGGATTTTAGAGGCTCCTGCTCCTACATCTAAAGCTCAATTATCATCTTTTTTAGGGTTGACCGAATTTACGGAAAATTTGTGCAGGATTGTGACCAAAGTACACTCTTAGACATTTATTAAAGAAAAATGCCACGCATGAATGGAGTTGTAGTCACAGGGAAGCTTTTGAAATCAAGAGAGAAATTGTTGAAGCACTTTTCT
Organism: Calotriton arnoldi; assembly: GCA_963921515.1. NCBI lineage: Eukaryota > Metazoa > Chordata > Amphibia > Caudata > Salamandridae > Calotriton > Calotriton arnoldi. The sequence continues at coordinate 118,810 of CAWUFW010009697.1, read as the reverse complement.
TGAAGTCTTATATTGTGGGTAAAGAGTGTATTGTAACAGTGGATGCCAGTAGTGTCGGCTTGGGTGCTGTTAATGCAGAGAGACTAAATTGAAGCATGGATGGTATCGTATGCGTCCAGATCATTGAGAGATTCAGAGTGTAATTATGCAACTATTGAGAAGAAGTTATAGACTTGTACCTGGGCTGTTTATGTTGGAGCATAAGGGTCACATAGGGAGGCCCACTACTAAAAAGAGAATCCGTGAATTTTATTGGTGGCCTGGAATGGATGGTATGTTGACAATTGGGTGAGAGAGTGCAAACCATGCACAAGTAGTGATAAGTCGGCTAAAGCATGTGTGTTGGATGTGAGTCCCATTGAGTATGCTAAAGGACTTTGGAGGAGGCTAGGAATCGAGAGGATGTGGCCAAACGGCTAGATCGGTCGACCTCAGGGCTGGGGAACCGGGTTCGAGTCTTGGCAAACTATTAAAAAAAAAAATTGATATGAAGGGTTCATTTGGAACTTTACCAAGTAAGGAGGCATATGCTATTGGTATAATTGACTATTTTACAAAATGGCCAGACCTGAAAATGATGGCGAAGGTTACTGCTAATCATGATATAGAGTTTTTGGATGATGTTTTCTGCCAAGAAGGGATATCAGAGGAATTAGTGTCGGGCAATGGGCCCCAATTTGTAAGTAAAAAAAATTGACATCTTTCTGACAAAATGTGGTATTTCACATAAGTGTGTCAAATTATCACCCTCCAGCCAGTGGTCAAGTGGAATGGTTCAATAGGGTTATTAAGGAATCTCTTCAAATGGCTATGAAAAGTGGATTACCTTGGAGGAAAGCTTTACTGGCTACTTTGTTGACCGACAGGACATCGTCTTATTTGGTTACTGGATTATCTCCATTTGATATGTTATGAAGAAGCAAATCCTGGTTTGAAGTTGATGCCTTGGTGGTTGAGAGGGAAGTATTTTGATGATGAGATTAATCTTTCCAAGATCATCAGGGAGCAAATGGAGATTTATCAGAAGAAAATGTGAGCTAGAAGTTCTAAGTCGACATTTCCAGATTAAAGATATGACCAGCAGAAATTGCTGATCTGCATACCTTGATAGTGCGATAAGCCACCCCCTTGTCAACCAACTCTTACAAGAAATCGATGATATGCACTGCATCTGCCCCCAAAGGATCAAGATCCCTGCGCGTACACTAGTGTGACCATCTCCTCCATGCTGAACTGTATCTCTTGGTGGTAGAATCTGCCCATGCTCTTCTGATGAGGGAGGCAGGCAGCCTGTGTCGAAAGGCCCGGGACTTCCCAATGCCCCTGTAATCTTTCAACCCATCAGTAGGAGAGTTATCTCCTGAACCAGTTGGTGCAAGTTGCCATGAGGTTCCACCAATAGATGAGGAACCAGGGGAGGTGGGATTAGAAAATTCATAGAAAGTTCCAGAAGAACTGGATACCATACATGGAATTTCCAAAGTGGTGTCACCAGGATCACTTCCGCCTTTTGTCGCCTGACCAGCTCCATGAGTCTGGCTATCATTGAAAACGGAGGAAACTCATACCACAAAACTGACTTCAATCTTGGAGGAAGGCACACGTCTCCTCCGCTAGAGAATCCGAACGCCAACTGAAACAACAATGAAGTTGATGGTTGAGTCTTGACGCAAAGAGAACCACCTGGGATGGACCCCATCGATCCATAATTCTCTGAAAAAGGGATCCAGTTTCCATGCACTGTAATCCTTTAGGTGTCTGGATTGTCAGTCCACAGACTGATTGAGTCTACCCAGCAGGTATTCTGCAGTCACTGACAACTTGTGCTCCAGACAATAGTTCCAGAAATCCCTAGCCAAGTCCGCCAGTACCTTGGACTGTGCACCCCCGAGTGGTTTATATATCTTACTGCAGAGATGTCCATTTTCAACAGAATAGCACAAGACACCTTTTTGCCGCTGAACTCTGCACCGCGAAGGATCCTGCGAGGAGTTTCAGACAATTGATGTGGAGAGCCTCCTCTCACTCTGACCACTGTCCTCCTGTGGTAATATCTCCACAGTGTGCGCCACCTTCCCGGGCGGCTGGCATCGGACTCGATAATCAGGTCCAGGGCTGACCCAAAGATGGCTCTGCCATTCCAGGCATACATGTGATTGAGCCACCTACGAAGTTCCGTCCTGGCCTGTGGAGAAAGAGAAATCTCTTGTGCATACGTCAGACCCCTCCTGAGGTGCTGAGCCTTCAGTCGTTACAGTGCCCAGCAATGCAGTGGACCCAGAAAGATGGTCTGGATAGAAGACAAAAGGCGTACAATCCTGGCCAGAATACAGAGGAAAATGTTCTCGCTTCAATGTTTTGCACAACTCCAGATGGATCAAAAGCATCTTTTTCTGGGGCAGTCGGAGGAACTATCTTACTGTGTCAACCTCTAATCCCCAAAAAGGTAATTGATTGCGAACAAATTCCGATTTCTGAGAGTTCACTATAAACCCCAGGTCTTGCAGAAGAGTCTTGGTCATCCGAAATAGGGAGAGTAAAGTGGATTTTTCATGTTTCATTAGGAGAATGTCGTCAGAGTACACTATTAGTTGAACTCCCGGTGCACGAAGCCATTCCATCACTGGCCTCAACACCTTGGTGAAGCACCAAGGCGCTAAGGACAGGCCGAACGGCAGGCATGTGATCTCAAATGTGGTCGTCCCACTCGAACTGTAAAAATAGTCTGTGGGGAGGAAAAATCGGAATGGTGAGGTAGGCATCCTTTAGACCGAGCCTTTCCAGCCTGTCGTTGGGCAACAGAATATCCCGTAGAAGGTGGATCCCCTCCATTTTGAAATCGCCATACACCACCCATTGATTGAAATCTTTCATATTTATGACTGGTCTGAAACCTTTGTCCTTCTCCACCAGGAAAATGTTGGTCAGGACCACCTGGGATGAAGTACAGAATGGATAATTGCCCCTTTTCTAGAAGCTCTCTCACTTCTTGGTTTACTACCCACGTCCCTTCCTGTGAGGAGACCAAGGGACGGGAGTGTTGATGTTGCGTACCATAGACTCTGTGAAAACCTCTCACAGTTTGAAGCACCCACGCGTACCCTGTTACGAACGCCCAGTTTTGACTGAACCACTGTTGCCCCCACCCCTTGTAGGGAAGAAGGGATATTGCTTACTGGTGGTGCCACCTGGCGTGTTGGTGGCTCCTCGGAAGGCTCCTTTACCGTGACGTTCTCTGCCACGACCTCTCAAGGGGTAGAACCCTCCAAATTTCTTGCTGTCTTGCCACTGGATAGAGGGCCTTGTTTCAAGTTTATGGGTATTGGAGTTGCATGCCCGGCCGGAGGAGCACCCCCTACCAAACCCTCAAAAAGTTGCTGGTTGAAGACCCTCTTGATGGACTGCTGAGCCTTGTCCAGGGAAGAGAAGGTGTTGACAAACCGTGTTAGCTCCTTAACGAAGGGTTCTCCAAAGAGACCTCCATTTGCCACTGGGCTGGCTTCTACGATGGACAAGTCACCCAACCTGGTCTCAGTCTTAATCGGTAAGGAGCGCCTGTGCTCAGTTGATAAGGCACAGTTGACATTGCCTAAAAAACATAGGTCCCGTAGAGCCCAACCTGGCAGTATAGTGGGATCGATCATATGACCGGACTCCTTGGCATCTTCAGCTGCATCCCAAATTTTGGTTAATGGCCCCAAAACATCTAAGACCTTATCCTAACAGGATCGCCAGGAACGGTCCAGGGCCTTCTTGGGGTCTTTGACAAATTTTGTGATGAACGTCACCATTCTGGTGTCTATGTCCGGGGTCTTTGCCACCTTATTGGCTTAAGAGGGTATGGGGCACTCAGCCCTCAGACGTCCACGGACGTCCTGGTCCATGGTCTTCCTAATGCGGCTGGCCACATAGCATGCCACTTTGGACGCTGAATTCCAGTCCTCAGAGCTGGGTTGATAAATATCCTCCAGATTCAACATGCCTGGCACCCCCACTGAGTCGTGTTCGCCTTTGCCCTCCAGCCTGTTTCTCTTGGTGCCGCCTTCTGGTCGCCAGGGTCTGCTCGTACCTGGTTCATTGCCTGAATCCCCATCAGGGGTATCTGAAGAGTCCCTGGAATCGTCCTTGGGGTGGGCGGAGTGTATATTCAGGCTGGGAGTCACTCCAGGGCGTCCAGGCGCCTTTTCAGAAAGGCCTGGCGAAGCCTCTCAAAGGCGTCAGACAAGGTAGCTATCACCCTAACATTGGCATTCGGTCTGGCCCTGTTTTTACTCATTGGGGCCCCACGATTGTCAGCAGGAGGCTCAAGCCTCAGGCCTTCCCCATGCGAGGGTAATAAACTGTCTCACCTTCAGTTCAATAGTTATTTGACTCGGGGATTCCAGAGCCGAAGAGACCGCCTTCTCTAGGGATGTGTTTGTGATCTCCACTAGCTCCTCATGAATAGGGAGAAATGTCTGCTCCTCCTCAACGGACTTCCAATATTCATCAAAAGCACCTGCCATGGCTGATCAGGTGAAATTAGAGGTAAATAGGCAGAAATACTGAGGCAAAGCAATATAAAACACTCCCTAGCTGGCCCAGGCAAATTTGGATTATCCAATGCTTGTTGTCTCTGCTCATAGACCATTCTAAACCGGCCCTCTAAATACTACGGGCTGCACGGGAAAAAGCTCCGCTGGCAAAACCGCTTATCGGGAGCAAAAACTATGGAAACTTTGCAAGGTGTGCAGAGCTTGTGTTGTCTTGTGCGCTCGCTAAGCTGCTTGTCCTTCTCTGGCAGCGGCTGGGGAAAGTATCACGAGACGTGTACCAAGGAATGCACAAAATGTAGTGAATGTGACGAGGAAGGGCATGCCTCCTTCAGTAAGAGACGTGTGCCCTCCACACACCCTACTGGGGTTGTTAAATCACCACACGTCTCTTTGCAACGAGACGCGCCAAAGGAATACCAGGAATGTAGCCGCGTTCTTCGGGAGGTGGCTCTCTAGAAAGCGCAACGCGTTGGGAAGGAGCGAGGCGAGCCCCACACTGGCGTTAAGCAGCGCGCCCTGTAATTCAGGCCCAGAAAGGCCCAGCCGCACCGTGGGCTCGTCTGTATGTTTCCCTTAGTGGAGAACAGTCGTTATTGCACCAGGGAACCCCATTCTAGATGGGGAAAGCCCAACGTGTGCAATAGCAGCACAACGGCCAAAACACTAGCATTAAAATAAGGTATACAATGTAAAACAATAACCAATATCCAAGACATTAAGAAAAAGCACGTATCTGGCTGCTGAGCACCGTAGCAAGAGGAAGTGCTTTACCTTGATGTTGGGTATATGAGACTTGTCATGTTGAGTTGTTGCAAGACTCATGGGATTTGTAGTATTTGAATGAAATGTTTTGTTAAGGCTGCTGAGTGAATAAGAGTTAAGATCCTGGCATAGAATTTCTGTGTATAGAGGAGATTTGAAGACTAGGCATAGGTCGAAAGGTGGTAGTGCCGATGGTTCATATTTTGATGTGGGTAGAGAATATGATGATAATTCTTTGGTGAATGTTGAAAATATGGATGGATCCCAAGTGTCTAGTGGTGTTGTGCACGGGTCGGGTACAGCATGCGAATTGAATGTTACCCTTCACTCTAGAGATGGGTTTTTAGACAATCAAAATAGAAATGCTGTTCATAGTAGTGCGAGTGCAAAGAGAGTTCCTGTGATATTTAGGGATTTTGTACAGTGTTAATGGTGGTTATTTTTCACTTTGAGGGCAGGTGCAAAATGTTATGTCCTTGAATTTTATTGTTGTATATTTTTTATATTGGCTTCTTATGCAGGATGTTATATTTATTGCTTCTTGTAATAATTTTATTATAGTAGTATTTTAAAGGTTTTTTTTGGGGGGATGGTGTGTTGTACCCGTTACATCTTTAATGGGATTGGGCTTGCATTTCTTTATTGTGTAGAATGTTGGAGGTGGAATGTTGGTGGTAGAATGGGAACCGTTGGATGTGTGGGAGTTAGAATTCAGCTTGGTGGATGTGAAGCTGCTCTTATATTCGGAATAAACCTGCTTTCTTCTACTTGTGTGGACTCCGTTTTTACGTAGATTATTGCAGCATCGTATTACCTTTAGTGTGACCTCTTAGGGCTAACGCAGTTCAGACCCTTAATCTTCAAGATTCTGTCACAGACCGGAGTCTGTTTTATCAGATTGTCGGAGATGGGAGCCTGTTTTCTGATTTCAGTTTGATCATTCGTGGTGTAGGTGCTTTTGTGGATATGTTTGGTTGAATGTGTTCTGTAGTGTTTGGTGTGTGCAGCCAAATGTTTTTACCAATTCATATACTTGCCATCTAGGAGGATTGGTACATGCATTGCCTAGCCTGAAGTATGTATCTGAAGCAATTGAGAGTATAGCATCAATGTTAGTCATTAGTATTCCTGTAAACCAGACAAGGAGTATGGTGTTGGGTGGCTGTTAGACTGTTGGTTTGGTATGTTGTTCTGATGATTGATGTGCTTTTGTGAGAGGTAATCTCGAGCTGCATGGTTCCTGTGGGCTATGTTGAATCTGTGTGTATTGTTCTGACTGATTGTGGTTTCTAATCGAATTAGTTTTGCAGTAAGTTTGACGTTACTCGCCTATATGGAGCACCAGAGATGTGTTGGTGTGTGTTCAGTATTCTGTCTTATGCGCTTTGTTGAATGCTTCATTTTGTTTCCAAAGGTAGGTGCTGTTAATGGCGCGATGTCGAAATACTGTCTGATTTGCTCTGTATTAGTATGTACATTCTTTTAGAGTGTCCCTATTGTTTGTATACTATATATGTATTTGTTCTAAAAGTAAATGTCTTGGATGTAATACCTTGTTTAGGAAGTTAAGACTCGAAAACGATAGTCTGATTATTTTGGCTTTTAATATTTGAAACCTTTCATGGTTAAAAGATAACGCGGTCAACTGATGTTTTTTGCGCATACTTCCTGGCATGCCTCATGCATATCTTGGACTTTTCTGTATCGTGCACCACTAAATTAGTGTAGCTGTAGTGTTACGGACTTGAGTTTTGGTCAGACAAAAGCCCCAATGTTGATAGTATAGAAGCATTGTGTGGCACACGAAGTAAGTTAAACAACAAATAGGTTGGGGAAGATGGGTACCCTTTTTAAGTAGTTATTCTGATGATTATGGATTTAAGCTTTATGCAATAGCTGCATTTATTTTCAGGTGCAACTTAATGCTAATTTTGGCGATTTTTCATTCTAAATCTTTTGACGATATAACTGAGAAGGCAGTTGGGTGCATTGTATGGTTTGTAGACTTTGTGTGGAACGCAGGCATCGTGCTTAGTTCTTGCACCAATCTCACGTGTAATTTAGTGCTTCCATGGGCCCTGGTGATTAAAACATGGATATCATCACGGTGGCCATGACCTCGAAACTGATTCATATATTTTTATTCTACGATTGAATCATATGTTTGCCAAGCATAGTTCGGTTATGTCCCACTATAAAGTTACATTTTTTAATATTTTTTCTGTAACTTAAAAAATATATTGTTTGTTTTCAAATCTGGAAACACAACACTTTTGTTCAGGAGGTTGTATAGCATCCAAAAGCAGAAAACACTGACGGAATTTTGCAACAGAACTGAATGTTGGTTTGTCTAATGATGCAACCCCTGTGTGGCAAAGATGTTTGAAAAAGATGGTACATCCGGGCGTCTGTGAATCCGAATGAATATCTCTACTTCCGGCGTTCTTGCAAAAGAGTGCTGGCTCGGTCGTCATTGCAGTGCGTCAGGCTGCACGTGCCTTATGTCCTTTTATGCAAATACAAGGACTCTCAGAGTAGTAGCGTGCGCCTCACAGAATGAGGTTGGAGGTTCCTAGACTTTATTAATAATAAACTGCTTTATTAATCTTAAGATAGATTTTGAAACCGAAGCTCAGGGCCCTGCAGATGCACAGGTCCTGGTGCATATTGTACCCTCCACCTCCCCTGCCCATTTCAATCCAAACATTGCTGCCGTTGGGATGTGTTCATTTTCCTTCTGGCAAACCTAATAATTGACTTGCACTTACGTTGCGAATGCGACCTGAACTCATGCTTACCCACCAGTACAAGAATCGGAAATGAGATGCTCCCTATGTTCATGCTTTGTGATGCATGTAGGAGCAATCTTGAAAATGTCAAAGTTACCTGCTGGTTAAAACTGAGCATGTTGATAAGGTTTTGGTGTTGAGCCCAACTGCTGGTACGTATTAGGTCTGGCTTGACAGCGCAGCTTTCTACTTGACCAAGTACCAATTCTTAAACCTATATGTAAAGTGGACTTTGGTTATGCCCAGATGAGTATGTCTCTCTCACCTCATGCGGTTGGATGTCTGGTTATCATTCCTCCTTCTATGAAAATATACTGAATCAACAGACATTAATTTCGTTATCTCACAGATGCTTTGTATACAATTTTTTTATTTTTTTATTTTGCTGTTTTTACTGCAATAGGATGTTCTTGATTCTTTTAATCAGGGCCTATTGGATGAGGTCATTCACTTTACCAATGCCTGTTAATAACTGCTAATGCAATTGTGGCTTCTGCATGCTTCCAGCTGCTTGGCCTTGTATGAGGCTCTGTTTGTGGTGCCCTTCCACTGGTTTTGTGTAACAGGATATCGGATGGCAGCCAAAGCCATTTGGCGAGTGGCCACGGTGCTACTGATGCCAGTATCAAGGCCATGGCCCTGTGCAAAAGTATTGGTCAAGAGGAGCAGACATTGGGGAAGACTTTTTGTGTCTGGGTTTGCTGCTGTTTTTACAGAGGAGGCCCGTTAGTGCGGTTCCTGGCACTCTGAAATATTGAGGATTGATGAGTACCTTGGAATGGTTGTCTGCAGGCACCAGGTGCGAGCTGTTATTCCCCATTGGAAATTCAGCCCATCACCTCATTCTTCTCTCTCGTGCATCCTGTTGTCATTGGCTGTGCCATTTCAGAGCTTTCATCCTACCCTCTCCCGCACCTTCTTACATCCTCTTAATTTTTCGTTATCACTCTATATACTCCTATATCTCACACTGCACCTAGCATGCCTATAAATATCTGATATCGTACCAAAATATCGTCGGACAAACCGCGTTGCTAATTATTGTTTACCAAAACACCTTCTTAATCTACTTCTATCCTTCCCCGCTCCTTTGCTTCCCAGGGCAATTTGCTGTATATCAATCCACGTGCATCCATAAGTAAGCTGCTAATAACTTACTTTGCCCTGCTTGTTGTACTTCTCCCTCATTTTACCATTCCCCATTTCTCTGCCCTAATTCTATGCTATACCTCATTCTGCTTAATCCATTTCTCACTTTGCTCTTAACCCCTCACTCTACTTCTACCCTTTCTCACTCTCACGCCGCTGTTCTCTCTAACTCTACCCCTTCACTCTCTCTCCTCCTCACGTTTGTCTATTCCTTCTCACTTTAGACCTACCCCTCAACTATGACCGTGCCATTTTTCTCTGCAAAACAAAGTGGCCTTCTAGTATTGAAACTGTATGTGTGTGTGATTTGAGTTGACTGTGGCCTTTTGTGTTGCTGGTATGCCTGGATGACATAAATGTGTTGTCTGTGTATATGAATTCCATACATGTGTTTTTGTGTTCATAGGTAAACCTTTACAAACCTGCTCTCCTTCTGTACATATGTGGACATGTGCTGCACTGTAATTGTTTACTTACAAAAGCCAAGTTTTTTTTCTATGCATGTCTTATTAGCCACTAATTGCAGGCAGTGCCTTGTGTCCTACAGCACCCTAAGGCTGGCGATTCACTAAACCTCAAGCCCGATTGCTGCCTCTGACTGAGCTCAACATCCACTTGGACCCTCGAGCCCAAAATAAGCTGGGTTTTCATGTGGCCTGTGCCTGCCACCCGTGCTCTAACCTCATGCACCAAAAATGAAAGACAAAGCATTAATCTTTGATGTAAAAAGGAGAGAGAAGATACCTAGCAAGCAGCTCAATTGCACAATGCAAGACTAGAAAACCTGAGGTCAACCCATCTTCCCCGCTTGACCAAGTGGTATGATCCTAGACCTATATGTCATTGTGCCTTTTTCTTCATTATCACATATGAGAGCACTTTCAAATACTTGCATTCAAAATGGGTGCTGTATAAAATCTCTCTTGTCTTGATTTAATAGACTGACAATATTTGTTAAAGATGGAGCAATATTATAAAGCCTGTAGGTCTCGCCTTTTGGACCAATTGGCATTGACATTTGTTGTAGGCATGCTGCATAGTAACCCTGATATTATGCACAATGGCTAAATTTATTTATTTTTAAAAATGTTTTTGCTGGAAAAGCGAAAATAACACCGTCATATTTTAGGTGCAAGCATATGTGGTATTTAATAATACAAAATGACGCAGATGCTTCTTTTTTTCTTTCTGTTTAGTTAACGTTCAGATTTGAACTAAAACGAAAAAAAGAAGACACTTTTTTGTGTTTTTTTTTTTTAAGTGGGTTGGGGGAAAGCTACCTGGGAAAGCAGTGGTGGGAGAGCACAGATAGAAGGCAGAAGCTGTTTGGTGGGGTATCTGGGGGCCCAGCGGGGTGTGGGCTGAAACAACATGAAGGTGCTGGTGGGGGAAGTAACTAGGAGGGTGTGGGTGGGAGAAAGCAACACAGAGGGCGGGGGCAGGAGAAAGTAAGCAACAGACAGAGAACAAAGTGTAGTGCTTGGGAGAAGAAAAAGATGAAAGAGCAATATGGAGCTGGCGGGGAGAAGTATCCGGAAGAGCAAGCGGCACACCGGAGCACGGGGGAGGGGGTGTTGGAGAAGATCTTGAGGAAGACCGCTGGAAAACGCAGGCTCTCTTCTAGGTTGCTTAAAAAAATAGTGCCTGAAAAGTGACCAGAAGACGGACACAATGCGTCCATGCGGACAAACATAAGAAAAGGAAGGAAAACCCAAACACGGTAACAAGTAGCAAGCATATGACAGTGACAATTAAGCCAGCCATTGGTTATCCCTCTGTAAGCTAACAGTATGTCTTGCAACAGAAAATGCATGCTCTTTCTAGTAGGCGAAACCAAATTTAAAATTCCGGGCCACATTTAGGGTACATATGACAACTGACTTGCCTTTTAGTTTAGTCACGGAGGGGTGGGAGGGCAGAATTGTTTCTAAATTCATGTTCAAAATGAATTGCTTTTAATAAATACAGTGCTATTCTAAAATGAACCGCTTCCACTTGTAAAAGAAATACACTTTTTTGGCTTTATTATATTTGTACATGATTGTTGCTTCATTTTATGGCATGGCTCCGGCACGGCTCTTAGAGCCAATCCAGACCGTGGCTCGCTTCTGCCCTGTTAATTTTTTGGCTCACTCACCTCTGCAGGACCCCGCATTTGTGGTTTGTCTCCCGTTGACGGTAGGAACTAAGCTCGTTGTGTTGCTCTTGTGCTCTGCTCATTGCTCAGCAGATTATAAGTAGATGCTTTCCTGGTATTGAAGACTGCGAGAAATACACGGAAACAGTGAGTACGTCTCTGTTGGTTCGCTTTGCACCGTGTGGACTCTCTTGCCCCTCCCAACCTCACTCCCCATTCTGACTCTCCAAACCTATGCTAAGATTTCATGGATCCTGCCTTTCGTGGGGCAATGTGTCGGACCCTGCTTTTTAAGATACATAAGCATTATTCGGTGGTGGCTTTTTATACCAAAAAACGCTAAGATGACTTGTGGCAGTCCCATTTTAGAGGGCCGTACTCGCTCTCTCTTTTCGCTGCAGGATTTACCACCGGGATGTTTTAAATTCATCAAATGAGCAGACGACTAAATAGCTTTGAGTGAAGATGCTTGGATTCTGCTGTTATCCCTATCTCGGAAGGTCACAATGTGTCCCTCCTATGGATAATCATAGGCGATGTATTCATTTGAAATTCAGGTTTAAGAATACAAGTTAATTGACAGCTGCATATTTTTAGCACCGGGGAAAACTTTGAAAAAGTAGCAATTTTTCTTTTTGTAGCATTAAAATATTGCAGTCCAAGAAACCATTGATACTGCAGTGTGTGCGCACACACACACACACACACACACACACACACACACACACACACACACACACACACACACACACACACACACACACACACACACACACACACACACACACACACACACACACACACACACACACACACACACACACACACACACACACACACACACACACACACACACACACACACACACACACACACACACACACACACACACACACACACACACACACACACACACACACACACACACACCCACACCCACACCCACACCCCCACCCCACCCCTGCAAGGGATTCTATTTCTTCACAGTTACAATGCAGAATAAAGCCTCGCTGATTTATGCCCTAACTCTTTTTAAAACACCATGGGATTCTAAGAGGTCACCTTTGACCTTATATCTATGATGTCATGGGATCCATCTGGCTTTTTACCGGTTTCTTATGTTCCCTTGGGACCCCTTAAACACTACTTTCTCTTTACGTGGGTGCTACAAACTGCTGTGCACATTTCTCGGATTAAGCCTGCTGCATTTCATTATTAGCCATTTGGGGGTGCTTTTTGTAGGCAAAGAACTTCTTTACTTGGACATCTCTGCTATTCATTTATTGCATTTTTACATGGTATCTGAGCACTTTGTCACTTCATTGGATGTGTTTTCTTGCCATATTTCTTCTCCTTGACCCATAGCGTTTTTAACCAGCACTGTCTACCTGCCACATTTCTCGAGTGTGTCAATTAAAGAAGTAAGGGATAGGTGGTTGGTCAATGTACTTTATAGAAAGGACATTGGTGTGCAAAGCATTTATTGACTAAGGCATAGCCTATTGCTGGTAGGGGAGGTGGGCACACCGCAAAGGTGGCAACCTCTGAATAAACTAGTGACCGGAGTCTGTTCCTTTTAATGGGAGTATATCTCCTGGGTCTGACTTGGGAAAGTCGAAGTGGTGTTCATGCTAGCTGTGTCCGTCCAAAACAGTTCTCTTGTAGGGCAGCTCATTTTGTACTTAAATATATGTAGGAATGCTGCTGCGGTGTGTAAGTGTGCAGCACTTCAAAGGTGTGTGCGCACTTAGTCTGGGTTTGATAGAGAGTATATATGGTTAAGCTGTGTATGTGTTACTGCTTTGTAAAGGCATTAAGTTAATTCTTCACATGAATTTATTGATTTATTTGAAGTTTTTCTAAATCACCTGATGTTGCTTACTTGCTTATGCAGGGTGCTAGCATGAGCAGTTGAAAACTGAAAGCTGTCAGCAGAGGAAAGGGCAGCTGGAGATAAATCCTGTGCAGAGGGAAGAAATATCCCTATTTGGCACCCTCATAGAGGTAGCTCTTCAACATAAGACAAGTTTATAGTGAGTGTTCTGCTTTCTGCAGTTTCCAAAAGCAGTGGTGTTTGGTCTCTACTCACAAAGTGTAGGTTACGCCATTCAAGATGACTGTTGATGTCTAGGTTCCGGATGTACAGGAGCATGTCCTGAAGAACTGATGAGAAGGAACGACTCTGGTCCTATCCCTCTTTTGAGGGCGGACGATCAGGCAGTACCTCATTGGTGAGTGTTCATAATTGTGGAGCCATGTATTGCACTTCAATCATATCAGTAGTGTCGAGCCCTAATCCAAGTCTGCCTGCAGCTGCGCGGATGAAGTTCGTTGCAACAGAATTAGTTGCTTTTTGAAAATGTAAAGGCGCTGCCATGGCAGTACATTTTAAATTAATCTGGGACATTGTTTACATCCTAAGTTGTACTGAGCGACCCAGAACAAACCTAGACTGGTCAGTCATGCACAGGCCTGCGGTCAAGAAGCCAGTTCATATTGAAGCATTTTTTGTTGTTGACAATCCTTGGCGACAGAGGTCTCTTAACCACATCTGTCCCTCTGTATATTTAACTTAGAGTATTACAACTACGTCTGGGACAGCAGGTGGTAGGGACGCCCTCTAAAATCTTTCAACAAGCACCTCCTATAGCTCGGAGGGTTTCACTGATTGAATTATTCCTTATAGAAATCCATTATCAATATTTCGGGGCTCCGAGCTGTTCTGTTAGTGACATAATTAATGCCCACTGTGACCATTGATTTAAAAGTAACTAGACTGCTTCTCTCACATGTCCATCTAGCCTCAGGATTGAACGTGCCAGATGAGAGATGTTAGATGGAAATACAGAGCAGCATACAATAGTCAAGCCATTGTTGATTTGCCATTGCTCATTAATGATGTGTCATCTTTAATTGTGGGCATTCTTACATACTTTCCTCTCACTGTTGACCAGTTAGCTTGGGGATCTTAAGACCTCTTTTAAGCTCACTGTGCTTTGGGACCACAATATTCTTGTATATACACCCACATTCCCTTTCTCCAGCCTTGCAAATTCTCGCCTGTATCATATGGAGCAGTTTTTTATCATTCCCCTATCATGTTTTTTTTTTTTACCTCCCTATTTGGTTTCTTTTCAAGGATTTTTATTTCACTAAGGTGTTTTATCATATCATACAACCCCTGCCTTCTTAAACAAACTGTAAAAGTATCTCCCACAGCAGCAATATCGTACTGATTTATCAATTTTATTAAAGAAACTGACTGTTGCCTTGCAGGTTACCCTTTCAACTTGCAGGTCCAGGAAGGCCCTGCCTTCCATTGCCGAGGTCTGTGGTATCTGAATGAGGAGGCGATAGGATCTTGGGTTTTGTGATAGGGTTCTAGTGAGCTTCTCTCTCCTCCGTACCTAACTTTGAGCACTATGTAGTGTTAAAGTAAGCAGGTAACGGCAAATGTGCTTGATTCTGTGGCAGAGAAGCTCTTTTTGAAAGTTCTTAGGTACAGTTCGCTGCGAAGCTATTGTTCGAGACTTCTCTAAAAAAGCTTGAAATCTGTATGGGATCATCAGATGGCAATTTGATGTGTGTTGATGCACTATTCCAATAGCATGTAGGTCTGAACAGTTAGAGTTTTAGTTAAATAACAAATTTTATTAAGGTTGTGATCAAGGTGTACAACGAATTTACAATTTAGGCTGTAATTGGAAAACCAATATAGCCCGTAATTCATTGTTGCCCAGACATTACCCTATTTCTCCCCCAGCTGTCCCATGCACTTAATGACATTACTCCATTTCATAAAAAGCCAAGGGAATACAACAACAAAGATAGGAAGTCTTCTAAAGCCACCCTTGTATCACCGGAACCAGTTATATCATCACCTATATACATCATTGAATACCTACTAGACAAGTTTTAGTACGCAGTCTTCCTACCTCCTGAATACCCATCCCTCTTATTTACAGATGATCATCCTAATCATCACGCAGTCATCTCACGAAGGCTTATATCTAGTCTTCCATACTTTTGGTGCCTTCTGGCTGTGCAACGCTATGTGCAGTCCCCTACAACACTGCACGAGGGCCACTAACATTTTGAGAGTTATAAAAAGCAATTGTGCGCTTTTTTTTGCTCATACCGCTGTCGCCACCAGGTACATATTTTTTTCTCCAATCTATCCTTCCAGAATTGTACAGACCATGTGAGTCAACGTATCAGCAGCATTTCCACGTGCTCAGCAAGTTGCATAATTTGAAAAGTACCAACCGATGCTTCATTGCTGTTGGTCCAATATTTGTGTGTACCAAGGGAGCAATAGTAGGTTTGTAATAGCTGCTAAGGGCTGAAAATTGTTCCCTATCGACATGCTGACATTTTTTAAACCATTGTTGAATTTTTTAACGCACTGACTTTTTCCTGCACTCATGACAGATCACTTTATATAACTTATTTGCCTACTTATTTATGTTGTCACTAGAATCTCACTTTCCATGCAGCCTTGCACTTGCAGGGAAATGCATTTGGTTATTGTGTAAGCTTGAAGAAGGGAGGGGCGGTGCGATTTAAACAAGTTCCCCAAGTACACCCTTTTGTCATCCTTAGCCCTTGGGTGGAAAGGGCAGAGAGCGTATGCTTCAAATGCGCTTCAGGGATAGCCTCTGGAAGTCACTGGGGTGGAGGTGTTGAAAGTAGTGTGGCAGGTGAACTATGTAGTGCGAGTTGACCTACATGATCACATTCTTTGGAGAGCGTTACACATCGGAAGCAACAGACTCCCCCACCAATATACCTGCATTTGACGGGTAGAGAACTTTTCTGCCTTTGCTACTGGGCCAAGAAGAGGAGGTGAGCCAGCTAGGTACTTGGACATAGCAAATCGAAAGAGAGCTCTGTGGCGAACAGCACAAGCAGGCCCATGAGTAGGGAGGGGGGCATATGTTTAAGAAGACGCAAAAAGAAAAGACGGAATGGGGGCTGCGGACGAGGACTCCACTGAATATTACATCCCGTGGGAGGCATTCGTATCTGTGGAGTCCTGAGAAGGGAGAAATCTTAGAAATGCCATTTTCTGGAACAGGAAGCCTGTTAAGCAGCTGGATTCTTGGAAAGCAATCTGTGTTCCTACAACAGGCATTTGCCTGTTAAGAATAATTGAGCAGTGTTAGATTTGCTAGTGTATTAATCTGGTTTGCATGCCCTTGGGATGCCGATCTGGCTATGGGCCCTTCAACTTCTTTGTCGCCGCCTATCTCTTTCATCGTGTCAGCGTATTGTGTACTTTTAGGCTGCCTTTACACGTTTTGCACCTTTGTCCTCTAAACGGAAAAGACACTCTCCATCCCAGACTAATTGCTTTATTTAGAACTGTACCTCTCCAAATCTTCATGGCACCGTTCAATAAGAAGCAAGGTACCACGTACCCCTGACCTCACCAGCTTCCCAAAGCCCCCCCCCCCCCCCGGAGCGACTGATCTTTAAATAGCTGCCGAACGTTGAGTTCTCAGTGTCCCCTCCTGGTCGGACTCTCGTCCCTCAGTGTTCACTTGAGCCGATACCAGCAGATCTCCTTCGCCTCCTGTATGTACGGACAGTGACTATCGCATGCGTTAGCACTCCAGGGAGGCCAGAGGCTTTTCTATGTTCTTATGCCTTTAGCTTTCAGAGAAGGAGCGGCTGGCCAGAAATTTCGAGGTTAAAGGACAAAATTCGGAGTGCATGCCTTGATGCGCTCGTTGTGTTTCCCAGGAGCTGAGCTAGCTCCCATGTACTGGCCGTTACCACATATGCACCGCACTAGTGTTATGGTCTGGTACTGCCTAAGACCCCCTCCCTTTCATAAGACATATACCCTTGGGAAATGGGGGACACTCCCCTGGAGGCTCGCCGCCCCTCCTTTCCCCCAAGGCAAACAATGCAAACACCACAACTGTTTGGATTAGGGGTCGTAGTAACCCCGGCCGTATTTTATTGCATAAAATCTTAAAAACATTAATCATATTATTTACATTATGTACACTACGCAGAAAGTCCAATACATTGATAGGTACAAGATGTCAATTGGCTATCCTTAACATGTTTCTAATACACAGCCAATCCTATCGTAATCTAAGTGATGAAGATATTAACTTTCTGCGTATCCCTGTTAGAGCCTACGGCAAGGTCAATGACTGGCGGCCCCCGATCCTGATCCAGCTAGGTCCCCACCTCCTTACCGGCGTGACCTTGCGTAGGGTGCCCAGCTTACCGGATGGATACCTCCCCTGGGCACCCCCTACACCCTCAATGTTAAACTCCATAAAAGGGGCGTGGCAGTTATGCCTCCTTGAGCGCATGCGCGTGTGGGGATTGGCCAACCAGCCTACTGGAAGCGAGACTTCCCTTCCCCCCGCTCCCCTCCAGCCTACCGGCTGTAACTGCCCCTGGAGTTCCATGAGAGACCCTCTGTCTCCCCCTCGGGCATCCCCATTTTACAATGGAGATGCCCGCTAAGGACCGAAAACTATGCTCACCAATCATGACCTTACCGCCACAGGCCAGTATAGTTGACCGACTATCTGGCCTCCCCCCTCTGCCTACTGAAGGTCATGCCCTTCGCCTCGCGCCCTCTAACCATGCCATTATGTTCTCCATGAATATCTGGTTACCACGACTTGAGAGATGAACCCCATCCTGCAGGTAAAACTGCTCCCCTCGGATGCACCCATGACCTATAGATCTCAGTTTTGGGGTCCTGAATAACTTTTCCATTTTCTTGTTAATCCGTTTAACCGAATTATTTAAAGCCCACACAGACTCTCCCCCTCTCCACTCTAATCTAGGAATCATATCGGACCACACTATCATTGACTCGGGGCATCTCTTTGCCAACCACCCTACTTCAGTCAGCAGCGCCTCAATTACGCCCCTCCGCCCCAGGTGTACTAGGTCGTTACCCCCTAAATGCAAAATACAAACCGCAGGAGGCCCCTCACATTTTTCCAGGGTGCGTGCCACCAGGGCCCTGAACTGGCTTAGTCGCAGACCACCTTGCCTGTGAAATGAGATTTTGCACCTGCCTGACGTGCCCTGGCCTCATGGGAACCTGCAACAAAAAACAGTTTTAACCTCCTTACATATGAGTGGCCGATTATCCACACCTCCTGTTCCCTGCGGTCCCAGGCGTGCACCTGGTCTGTAACGTGCGCTGCTTGATGATGACCCGCTGCCTGTTGTCTTCCTACCTGACAGGTTGTTGCCGCCTTTGTTGGACGGTGGACCGATGCAGGCTTCCCCCCCCCCTGCGTCACAGGATGTAGAAACTGCAAGAACCATGAAAGAAAACCAACCGTCAGCGCATTATTTCGACACTTCTATAGCATGTGTAGGCGCACATAGCGTTTATAACTATTTGAGGACCATCTCCCAATCCTTTGCACCTCACTCCCGGAGAATCCCCTGGCCACTGCTTCGGTGGCGGCCCCTATCCTGAAATAGTGGGACCCAAAACTGCCCGGGTCTAAACCGGCTTTCTGCATGGCTAGGCCCATGACCCTCTTAAACTGGAAAATAGTGAGCGGAGTCCCATCTGCGTGCACCAGTAGTGGCCCCCGCGCCCCCTGGACGTTGCACCAGAAATTTCTCCAACCTGGCGATGGGGCAGCAAGTGCTCCCTTCAGCCCTACGCAATACCACACCTTCACCCCTGCCTTCTTGATCAGTTTTGGACCTGGGTATAGATATCAATAGGGAGTCCCCCTGAAGCAGCACGTGCGCCAACTGCAGCTCCCCCTGCCAATCCATTTTGTTTTTTGCTGCCAATTCCCCTTTCCTGAAAGCGCCATAGAAAGCTAAACCGAAAGCCGTCTGGAACAAAAGTGTTTCCCCAGCTGAAGTACACACCTGGTGTAAAGCATCCAACAGTGTGGCCAATGTCTGAATACCTATGGGTCTCCTTGCGTCGGGCTGTCCCCCCTGTAGGCTTTGCCACCCTCTCAAGGCTTTCCGCACTATGAAAGTGCTAGTGGGATCCCCCTTGTCCTAGTTTTTGCAAAGAAGGAAATGACTGCCATATGCCGCCTTGCCGATGCTACTGAACGCCCCTCATCTCTCATGGCCCTCAAATAGGAAATGACAGACAGTGTCGTGCCATTTTTCCCGTCAACTGTCCCCCAGGAAATAGCAGTAAGCCCCAAACGCCCCTTCGTATGCCCTCCTGGTCGCTAGGCTAGCTGCCACGAGGTCAGATAACTGGGGGCACCAAGTTGCCAAAGCTGTTCTGGGAAGGGCGTTGGATTCTCTGCCGCCTCTGGGTGATGAGACCTGAATACCTGCATCTTAAAGCGAGAGAGTGCATCAGCGGCGTGGTTTAAAACTCCTGGCACATGTTTGGCTCTAAACAGCAAATTCATTCTCATGCACAACAGTATTATCTCCTTCAGCAAACGCAGGATCATTTTACATTTTGCATTTTGATTATTTATGCATTCCACCACAGCCATGTTATCGGACCAGAATACCACCGACTGATTCCTCAGTTGTTCTGGCCAAACCGTCAATGCGACCAGGATGGGGAACAGTTCCAGGAAGCTTATGTTAGTTGTAACCCCAGTGTCCTCCCACCATGCTGGCCAGCGTTGGGCAACCCATGCTGTACCTAGAATGGCGCCAAAACCCTCGCTACCTGCTGAGTCGGTCATCAGACCCATCTCCGGGCTGGACCTGGGAGCACTGGGCCACACGACCCTACCGTTGAAATCCCGCAGAAATGCTTTCCAGATCCGCATGTCCTGCCTGACCTCACTGGACAGTCTGGTGTGATGATGCTTCTCCCTGAGTCCTGACATAGCCTGTGCGATGGTGCACGAGAAAGGTCTTGCCATAGGAATTATTCTCAAAGCAAAATTCAATTGTCCCACGACCTGCTGTAACTGATGAAGTGTAACCTTATCCTTTGTCAAGCAATGCTGCAAGGCAGCCTCAAAAGCCGCTATTTTACCCTGCGGTAGACGTGACACTCCCTGTACTGAATCCAACTCTATCCCCAGGAACTCAATTTCAGTGCTTGGTCCCACAGTCTTGCCCTGTGCCAAAGGCACGCCAAAGTCTCGCATGAGTGCACAGAACTTCTGCAATGCCCACCTGCACTCCTGCGAGTCCGGCGCCCCCAAGAAAAGGAAGTCATCCAGGTAGTGTAGTGCCCAGTCGCTCGCCGAAAAACCCATTCCAAAAAGGAGCTGAATTTCTCAAAATATGCGCAAGACACTGAACATCCCATAGTAGTACTTCCCATTGAATTGAAAGCCCAGTAGGTGAAAATCAAGTGGGTGCACTGGCAGTAGGCGGAAAGCTGACTCAATATCTGATTTTGCCAACAAAGCGTCCCGCCCCAAACCTCTGAGTATCTCAACTGCCTGATCAAAGGAAGCGTATTTGACACTGCATAGGTCATCATCAATGGCGTCATTTAGTGACACACCTCTGGTGGCCGAGAGATTATGAATCAATCGGAATTCCCCTTGCTCTTTTTTGGGCACTACTCCTAATGGGGAGCAGACAAAATTGTGCATTGGGGGGGGCCTCAAATGGGACAGCTACTCTGCCCAGCCGAACTTATTTCTCAATTTTTGCTGCCGCCACCACTTCATTAGTCCTGACTGATAACTGATTCTGGCAGTGTGACACCCCTACATACCCAGGAGCGGGGATCCTGAAACCTTCTAACAAAATTCTCGCAGACTTGGGGCAATTGTAACTGTTCAACCATGGTATCAAAGTGCTGGTTATAATGGGAGATCTGGCCTTACCGAGGGACATACTGTCATGCTTTTTGCCTCCCTTGTCCTTTGTTTTCTTAAAACACTTTGACTCTGGATGTGAGGAGTTCCCACAGAAAGAACATGCGTGTTTGAATTTACATGTGCCCGCTGCTCTGTTACACGAGCGCCTGTTAAAGTCCCAGCACGCCCCCTTACTTTTACCTCCGCCCCCTGAGCCACTTGGGTGGCCTGGGTGAAAGGGCTGACTCCTGAAGGTGTCCTGTGACTGACCCCGGGTGGCATCCTGTGGACCCCCTCTGAAATGCGTTAGGTATATGATCATGTCAATCTGATTCCAGCCCAGAGCTGGTTCAGATGCCTTAGCTCTCCTAAAATCCTTGTCATAATCTTTCCACCCACTGCCCCCATAAGTGTCATGCGCACAAGTGATCCTATTTTGGTAGCAGGCCATCTCTGAAGCAAGGCCTGGGAAACGCTCGCCCATTATGGATGTGAAAACCGTGAAACCTTTGATCCAATTAACCAATGTTTCCTCAAACCTAAACTTCAACAACATGCTCGCCCACTCTCTTTGGTGCGTCCATTCTTTTTTCTTTTTGGCCTCCTCCCTTTCTGCCTCATCCAGCAACAGGGAAAACATATTCACATAGGAGCCCTTCCAAATCTTTTCTTTAGTCTCCTGAGACACATGTCGGCCTAGTTGCTCCCTAACGGAGCGGACTTCACCTAAACCCAAAGGTGGCAATGTTTGCGGTATACCTGTTGGTGCTGCCGCCGCTGGCTTTGCTGCTCCTGCATCCGGTGGTGTGGTGACCGTGGCGGGGACTCCGCCGTTTGGCCCTGTATTCGCCCCCGTCATGCCCACTGCTTGTACAGCTAATCCACCCCCGGGCTGAACCCCATCTAATTGTGACATTATCTGTCTGGCCTTTTCCAATGCATCCTCCCCACTACCCGACACCCCTGCTGCCGAGGACCCGTTGCCCTCCTTACCCAGCCAAGGAAGTACCGCTGCTAGACTAGCTACTAAATCAGGCTGGACTGGCGTGTTCCCAGTCGTAGGGACCAGCGGGGCCTGTGGGCTGCCCCCCCGTCGCTCCCGGTGTCCTTGGCTGACCCCCAGCCGGAGTTCCTGCCCCCTCGCTGCTAGGCAGATCACCCCCAACACCCGCGTTAGGCTGACCGTTGGTATGTGGGACCGGTAGGTGCTCCACAGTCCTGGGTACCACCCCCTCAGGAATTGGCGCTGTGGCACCCTCTGTCCCCTCCCTAGGTCACGGTGCCCCACCTTTCCTAGGTCTAATCCTTTTTGGTACTGGGGGAAAGGCTGCCTTAGGTGCTACCCCCAACCGCCTGGGCCTGTCCTCTGTCCCCTCCTGGCCCTCAACCCTCTCTTTCAGAACTGCTAACGCCTGACCCATATCATCCACTTTCTTCTCCATGGAGTCCACCGCCCCCATTTTTCTCATCATTGTATCCATGAAAATATCGATGCGTGAACGCTGCTCGTTCCGCTTCACCTTAGGGGCTATTGTCGTACGCAACCAAATGTACTGAAAACACAATAAAAACTGTCCTGCAATAGCTGGCAGCAAGACCCTTATAATATGCTGTGTACCAAATTTAATAACCGGTTGCAACAGGGCGCAAAAACCACCCTTTAAATGACAACCTCCCACAAGGGCACACACCCCGTGCCCAGGTCTGAGCCACTGCCCAAACCCTTACCTTGCAGTAGTAGCACCCACCAGCCGGCCACCGCACCCACGCAACCAGAGCCATGCCCACCAGCTAGTCTAGTGGGTCAGGTGAGTAAACTCAAACCCGCGTGGCTCCCAGAAGCAATGGTAAATGCAGGCCTGCCGGTGCTGCCTTAAATGGAAGGTCCTGAGCGACCTGCTGCCTGTGATGCCTCTCAAATTCCTGTTGACCTGTTCCACCGGACTGGTGCGTGCCTGCTGCTTTGCAACTGTAGGGGAAACAATAAAGAAGAAGGGGGGGGGGGCAAATCCTTCCGATTTGCTCCTTCCTTTGGATGAAAATTCCCTGTCGTGCTTCTCAAAGTAGGAATGCTTGCAAAATCTGGCATTCACTAAAAAAAATGCGCTCTTCCTGCTGCTGCCTTTGCAGATAAAGCGCAAATGATATTGCCCGGAATGCCCCCCAGCACTTATGAAAAGCCCTGACTGCACTGCTCGCGCTGTACGCGCTGAATCTGCTCCGCTTGTCAAAAACAGGGGACCTGCAATTACCCGGAGTCGTAATGCCCGCTAAAATGCCTGCCGAGCCCCCGGCCGCGCTCTACCTGCTTCCAAATGCGTTAGACACAGAAAACAGCTGACACGCTCCCCAGTCGCTCGCCGAGATAACAGGACCGCCGCTCCGCTCTGCCACGAAAACAGCTAAAAACTCGCACTGCACACAGCTGCTCGCCGCCCCAAACTGTAAATCCGCCGCTTGCCGCTGCCTCCTTGTCGTCTACCTGCAAGGGGACAAGAAAAGAGAACAACACGCTCTTCTCTCCGTCGCGATCTTGAAGAAACCTGCAAAGACAAAAAAGAAAAAGATTCGTTGGGGCCTCAGACTGAGGCCCTCTCCTTACGTGTGTCCTGTCGGCTGGGGAGCGGTGAACCGAGACCGTTCTCTCCGCTCTACAGCCTTTTAACCTCTTGGTGCCAGGCAAGCCGGTTCTGACCGGCTTGCCCGACGTTGCTCCGACGCGTGAACCGGAAGCACTTGAAAGTGCTTCTGGTTCACGCCCGGACAGCCAATCAGGCGTGATGGTACAGGGGAGGCAGGACGCCACGTCACTACTGTGCGCGGGGCTCCATGCCTTCCCCTGGGTGCGGGGGCTCGGCGCGACCGACATAATGGCGGCGTGCCAGAGTGGGCCCACCTTTCAATTTTTTTTAGTTAGGGGCAGTAATGCGTGCTCAGGCTCGTGGAGCCTGCTGAACTCGAGCCATCTTCATCCAGAGCCCAGGTTTCTCACTTTAAAGGCCGGTAAACTAGCACAGTGGATTATTGCATACTTTGTAGAGAGAACTTGAAGGCCACTGGTTTGAATCCCGGGGGATCTGCTCCAGCCTTTCATCCTTCGGAGGTCAATAAAATGTGTACCACTGAGTTGGGTAATAACGCCTGTTATCAGTGCCTAGAGGCCAGACAAATTGTTTTTTTTTATATATATATATATATATGTATGTATGTATGTATGTATATGTATGTATGTATATATATGTATGTATGTATGTGTATGTATGTATGTATGTATGTGTATGTATATATATATATATATATATATATATATATATATATATATATATATATATATATATAGTATATTTCTGTTATATGGCACAAAATCCTTGATGTTGTGCACGCCATTAACAAAAGGAATGGGAAGAGAAGAAGAAGAAAGGAAGTGGGCCAGGAAGTCAGGCCACAGCCCCCTCACTACTCTGGCCAGAGCGGCGACCTGCAAAGAACCCAGTAGTGTGTATTGGGTACGAGGGGGGAAGAAACCCACAAGGAAGAGCGCAGAAAACAAATGCCTCTCTGCTGGCATTTGAGGCAGAAAGTGTCCTTCGCATGAATGAAAAGGAGCCAGTAGCTTGTCACTTGTGCTATATGGGTGAGATCATTTGACTTGGCTAATGCTTGTTAATCTCAGGTGAATACTTGAAGCTTGCATACTGAAGACCGTCCTCTCACCTAATTAATTTGAAGTAGTTTTTCTTGCTTGTACCATTTTACGTTAATCAGGTCATTTGTCACAGTCTTCCACAATCACTACCCTATCATCCTATCCCATATTTGTCTTATGCTTCACTTACTTAAAGAGACATTTCTTGTCATTAAGCCTATCCCTACTTTACAGTGTACTAGGCACTTTAGTGACCTTCTTTTAGAGACTGACGCCTAGAAATTTATGGAAAGTTGCCCTATGGTTTTCTTTTGCTCAAGTGTCATAGCTCTCGGCTCTGCTGGACAGATTGCCCATTTAAATGTATTCCCACCCATAGTAGAGACTGACTCCTATCTCCTCACAAGGCTTTGTGGAGACAAATGTGGCAGCTGACTCTTTAGTGCCAAAGCACAGAACTTTTTAACCTAATCCTTTGGATAGAGTCTACTGACCTTTTCATGGAAAATATGTTCTGTTCCCATAATTGAGCCCTTCACTTTATCCTGCGTGTATGTGGTGGGTTACACAACTTGTGTTGCGGGATTGTGTTTGTATGTTATGATTAAGTGCTCTATTGATAGTGTCTCCTGGGATGATACACTTACTGCAGCAAAGGTTAGTCTTTGCTGCCTTGTTGCTTTTGTGGATATGACGCCCCTTACATAGGTTTACACTAGCAAACTTAATAGTCTGACTTCGAGGGTTGAAAAATGCACATTCTTCAATGCCAGAGCTCTGCTGAAGAAGAGTGGCTTGAACAATTAGGCTCTCTAGATGGCACTCTCCTCTAAAGTGCCCAGGGATTCTTTAGCCCTTCTGGGCATGTCTACACTGTTTCCTGACTTGCATACCTCAAAGGGTCATCTGTGTCTCCAATTCTGTCTCTGGTTCTGAGCAATCTGGAAATCGAAGACTCCCTGCTCAAGAACTCTGCATTATGTTCCTGAAAATCCTTCCTTTGATCCTTGTCTCATCTCTATTGTGCATTTGTCTTGGAAATAGTGACCCTACACTGATTTGTTAATTATAGTTTTTGAACAAGAGCATACCCTTTCATTAATCCTAGCTGGACCCAAGTCTCCCCCCTGAACAGCTGGCCTTCCAGAACCTGCTTCTTGAAATTGTCTGGACACCAAAATAAGCTCTCCATCACAGAAAAATGTATGATCAATATCGCAACACTTTGTTGTTGCTCCTCCTCCTCTTTGAAAGGAAAGGATGTGGCAGTACCTTTTTAGGTCTCGCCTGAGCCAGCGCGCATGCGTCGCCCTGCGAGGCTTTAGTAAGGGCTTTAAAACTCTGAACACACGCTCGTGCGTGTGCTTTTTTTTTTTTTCTTCTCCCCCTATTGGCCTTTGCATGCGTCTTTCTAAGAAAGACAGCATGCAATTGGCCCAAGGCGGGTGCATGTCCCGCCTTCTCTGGTCCTTGGCCTAGGGTCCTCGAGAGCGAGCAGCAGCGCCATCTGTTTCCAATTATCGTGTTCGCGTTAATTGGAAACAGATGGCGCTCGCACTCGTGTGCTTGTTTTGTTTTGTTTCTGCTTAATGCCCCACATGCAAGTCTTACTGGTTATCGCTTTCTGCCTCTCTCTGGCTAGTGGTTACTTCCTACCCCCCTTTGCCTCTCTCTTTAAACCCAGTGGTTTACCGCATACTGGTTAGCGTAACCTTTGCCCATCATTTCTGTTTGTGGTAATAAGTAGTAAAGCAAGACACGTACCCCGGCGCTGTGCCTGCAGTTTGTGCGTAAAGCAAATTTTGAGGGTTCTGCTAAAAGTACGCTACCTCTTCAACCTGTCCCCCACCGCCCGACACACGCCCCCCTCAGTTTTTCCTGGGCCAACACGGCGTTGGAACTTCTATCACGCCCACGCACCGCACAAGCACGCATGCAACGGGCACACACGCAGCTTCTTCGCCAGTGCGCAGCCCTGGGCCATCTCCCGCCGGGTCTGTTTGTTATTAAAACATCATTATGGAGATGCGGCGGATCCGCGCGCAGCCGGTGATCCCTATAAATTACGGACACCTCTGTTCAAGATTGCGCCCCCGGGGCCCGAACACGAGGTCCCGCTCTTTCAGGGGCTCGAATATTAAGTAAGGAGGGTGTTCAGGGGGCGCTGGCGCATCTGACACCCCAGGGAAACGGAGATAAAACACATGCACGCTTCAGACTGCGGAGATCTCACGGGGTCCGGGAGGCAGGCAGGGAGGGGGCTGTATACAGTATTTCACTCTTAGGGCGCCTAGAATGTATTCAATGAGCATTTGGCACTAGTTTGTTTCAATGTGTTAATTTCTTAGAAACAACTCAAACACGGGTGGGTTGACAACTTAGTGGGCTGAGCACCAGTTGTAGAGGCTGTGTGTAACCTACAAGTTACATATCCTGTACGATTTGCCTCCGCTTTTCATCCGCCAGTGGTTGATAAGCACGCGCACCATTTGAGGTGGGTTAAAATAGCACCTAATATTTCAGTGTCATTTCCTTGCACGTGAAGGTTCCCGCTCGTTACTAGTGCCGGAGCCTTCCTACAGTAAACTTTCGCTAAACAATGCCGTTTGCATGGTATGGGTGCACGTTTTCCACACTCCATACATTGAACAAATTCCAATTTCCCTAACTCCCGGCAAAAAATATTTCTTTCGCTGGTTTCTCAAATTCAAGTGCCAGGAAACTTCGCTCAGTAAATAAAATGTTAGAAGCCGTACTCCTCCTGAACAGCCTCCCCTCCCCACCTCCACTCCCCTTCGGCTTGTGGAATCTCGGGTGTGTGGATCACAGACACTCTACTGAATGCAACATACACTCCACACAATACCACTCAGTGCCACATAATTATTTGCTACATAATTACACTGCACTCAATGCAACATACACTCCAAATAATACCACTCAGTACCACATAATCACACGTCACAATTACACTCTATTCAATGCAACATAAATACACCCCAGATACCACTCAGTACCACATAATTACAAGCCACATAATTACACTCTACTCAATGCAACTTAAATACACTCCACATATTACCACTTTTAGGCCCACTGCACTGGAAAGGGCATGTAAAGTTCAGAGGGTCCCCCAGGAGCAGTGGGCAGCAATCTTGTGGCTCTCCTTTGCAGACAAAGGTAGAGACAAGCTCCTCAATGTAAGAGAAGAGGATGCTGACAATTACACAGTCTTGAAGAGAGCTCTGATAGATGGGTTTGGCCTAACCACTGAACAGTATAGGTTGAAGTTCAGAGACACCCAAAAGGCTCAGACTCAAGACTGGGTTGACTTTGTAGATTGTGCTACTAAGGCTCTGGAAGGTTGGATACATGGCAACAAGGTGCATGACTTTTTAGGATTGTACAATTTGATTATGAGGGAGCAGATCCTTAATAATTGTCAAAACCAGCTTTTACACCAGTACCTGGTGGACTCTGATCTGACCTCTCCCCAAGAATTGGGAAAGAAGGCAGACAAATGGGTCAGAACCAGAGTAAAGACTAAGAATCAGGGTGGTGACCAGAAGAAAGATTCTACCAAGTCCCAAGAGAGAGGTGGGGATAAATCTAAAGATAAATCCACTACAGGGCCCCAAAAGTCCTCTTCTGGGGGTGGGCCCCAAACTCCTTCCTCTCCTGAAAAGAAACCATATTGCCATGTTTGTAAAAAGCCTGGCCACTGGAAAACTGATCCCAGTTGCCCCAGGATTGGCAATAAAGAAAATGTTCCTCCAACAAATACTACCACCCCTCCTGGTACTACCAGTAGTAATCCCCCAGTTGGGAGTAGTGCACCCAAAAAGTTAGGTGCTTTTGCAAGAGGAACAGAGGTGGGCCCTAGTTTAGACAGGACCCCCTCAACAGACTCCTTTGACTCTGATGGTGGTATAGGATTTGCCACCTTTACCATGGGCCCCAATGCATTGGGCAGGTACAGACTGGAGCCACTGATTAATGGTCAGAAAGCTGTGGCATTCAGGGACACAGGGGCTAGTGTCACCATGGTGGTGGGGAAACTACTCCCCACTCACCAGCTTTTACCTGAGTTTAAATACCAGGTGACCAACATTGATGGTGTCAGAACAGATCACCCCATGGCCATAGTCGGTCTCAGCTGGGAAGGGGTCACAGGCCCAAAAAGAGTGGCAGTGTCCCCAACCTTGCCTGTAGATTGCCTGATGGGCAATGATCTAGAAATTTCAGCCTGGGCTGAAGTTGAACACCAAGCCCATCTGAGAATGCTGGGCATCCCTGAGAAAGTTAGGGGGGCTGTGATGGCCACAGCCCCACCCCAGGAAAATTTTGGAGTGATGGAGCCTGAAAGAATGGCCCACTCTCCTCCACAAGAGAGCACAAGCGTTGAAGAAAAGTCTTCTTCCCCCCCAGACTATAGGTAAGGATTAGCCTCCTCAGGGAACTGATCCTACCCCTAGTGAAGGAACTGCCCCAGAGGTAGTCAGGCCTGGCAACCCCTCTGATGGCAGGGGACCCTTCCAAGGTGGTACCCAGTCTGGAGCAGGTAACCTGCCCCTCTACCCTGCCCAGGGCTGCAGAGGTCAGGGAGGTCAGTGGACCCCACAGGGCACCCTGTCCGGAGGAACCCCCCCCCCCCCATCAGCAGATTAGGGGCACCCAGTCTAGTAGCCCTAGCCAGGTGAAAATTCCTCAACACACTGAGGGATCCCCCATACCTTTGTGTAGGGACCTCCCCCAGAAGGACTCTGTTAGGCAAGGCCAAACCTGGGACCAAAAGGTTCCAAACCTGCCATGTCCCTCCAGTGTTCCATCCAAAGGGACCCAACCCCCAGCTGTAGGCAGCCAAAGGTTGACCCATAGAGCAAAGTGCAACTCAGTCATGGAAAGAGAGGCATACATGGTGACCAGTGATCTGAGGAAGTTGAAACCAACTTTATTAGGGCCTCACTTCCCTAATCAGACACCCCACCATCCTTTTACTTTACCCAAACACCCAAGGTAGTAATTCCCCATGGTGGAGACCCTCTCATACCCTTAGGGTGAGGGATAGCTTAGTGGACCATAAGACAGGGGGTAACCATGCTAGTGCAGGTACTTCCTTATATGGCCACTTAGTCAATAAAGGCTCAACTGGCCAAGGTTCGCCTTATCTCCTTTCGTTCGGGGGGGGGTTATGTAGGAAGGTGGAATCTGACTACATGGTTGCCCCCACTTTTTTTTCTGGTGTTTTGATGGTTTTTGACTTAGTTTGGCTGGGAACCTGCTATTCAGGTCCCCAGCCTATCTGCTTTCTCTTATAAATTGATTCCATGTACTTTAGGTACACCACAGATTGGATTCTGGAGTGCCCTTATAAGTCCCTAGTATATGATATTCTATGTACCCAGGGCATAGGTACCCCAGAGGCCTACCAGGGGCTGAAGCATGTATTGTGCCACCCCTAGAAGGACATCCAAAATGACACCACAGGACTGCTACTGCAGCCTGAGTGAGGTGGTGCATGCACCCCTTACAGAGATATAGGTTCACTATATCTCACCTAACACTGCACATATAAACCTATCAGTCACCCCTATGGCAGGCCTTATCAATCCTGAAGGCAGGGTGCTTGGTTATATGTGAGAGGGTACCCATGCATGAGCAGAGCCCCTCTGCAGCCCTCGGAATCTCCTATCCGGGGTTGTCTGTGGTGCAGCCTGACCATATACTCTTAAGTGCATTATAACCTTGCGGTAAAATGCTAACTTTGGACTGGCTGCACGGAAACATGTCGTGTTTGGTGTCAAACACCTTGGAATCCTACCCCCCCCCCGCGGCGGGGGTAGAATTCCACCCTTCTAGAGGGAGAGACATGTCCCGGTATACCCGGTAGAAACCTTAAAGAGCCCTGGCATCACAAAATGGATGCTGCAGCCAAAGGCACGAGTCTGGCCTCCTGCTGCTGACCGAAACTCACGGCAGGGGAGGCCTGGACAATAGGGAGGTGTGACCACAGACAGGCCTTAGTTGATTGGGGATGGGTGGTGCACTCTCTCAGTGCTTTGAAGTCCTGCACTGGGGGCACATTTGGTGTCCTCGTGCATACCCCAGTTCAAACCGGTTACCAGCCCCTGCTCTGCCGCGAAACTGGACAAAGGAAATGGGTGTAGCCACCCCTCTTTCCAAACCCTCCCATAGGTGGGTCCCCAGAGTTAGTCCAACACTTTCTTTAGTATAAGTAAGGGAACCCTGGCAACAGGACTTTAGATATCCCTGGACGAAACTCTGCAACTGAATCCTGGAACTTCGACGCTCTACTCAAGACTAGAGGACTGAAGAAATCTCCCTTGGGGTCAAGGAGTGACTCCCCTGCTAGGCAGGCACCAACGAAGCATTTGCCGGTCTGCATCTCCGAAGCTCCCGCCGGACTCCAAAGTACTTGCAGCCCAGGAAGAGGATTTCCAGACATCTCAGAGGCCGACCCGAGTCCCCAGCAAAGCTGAGACCCGCAGCCCTCGTGAGTAGCGTGGAACCGGAACTCCTGGTCACCGTGCACATTTGCTAGTGCATTGACTTCTCGACGACTCTTGAAGTCCTGCTTTGGGTTACTCGTAGCCCAGGCCCGAGCACCATTTGCACCGAAGATTGTGAGCCTACACTCCACGAGTGTTCCGTGGGCCTGCATTTCCGCTTGGGGCTCCTTCGCGATCCCTGGACCGTCGACTGGTGGGTCCCTGTGAAGGCAACTCTGATTTTCCTTGGGCGTTTCTGGTTGCTCCAGACGTGCCCTAACTCCCCACCAAGTGGTGAGTCCCTCAGACCTTGCTGGTCTGCTCCGAAGCATCTTTCTCCTTTCTGCGTGGGTTGCTGTTGCCAAGGCTTGTTGTGTTCAATCCGGACACCAACGCTGCAGCACTCGACATCCTTCGTGGGACAGCTCGAATCCAGCTCCTGGTCGTCGTCGACGCCTCCTGGTCCTCGTGGCTGAAGAGTCGAGCTTCACCTCTTTCACCTGAAGCACCCGACATCCGTGGGCATTCAACTATCGTGCCCCTGGTCACTGGCAAGTGACCCAGACTCTGTCCCCTCTGCTTTCAGGTTCTTCTCATCTTCGATCCAGGCTTGGATCTCTTCGGACACTTCGCATCTTCCCGGCAGCAGCACTTCGTGGCAGGCTGCCATTGAAAACGACGACACGACCCGACACCATTTGACACCTATGCACCCGGCTTCCCTGGGTAAGGTAACTCTAGTACTCCGGTGCTCCCATGGGTGTTGACCCTAGAACTGTCTAAGTCCAAGAGGGTTTGGTCCTAGTCCATTTCTAAGTGTCCCTAATCTCTAAAACGATAACCGCGACTTTCCCATAGACTTTAACGGAGCTCGCGGCTGTGTTCACACACTGCACACAGCCCCCGTGGGTCCCCTGTGTCACTACCTTGGGTGGTTCCTTGGGGTCCCAGCGATTCTACAGGCTCGAGGCCTTGTCTACTTAAGTCGTGGTTCTTATACCACTTTCTTAATATATGGTTTGGTACGCCCCTAGGGCTAATCGTATATTGTGCTAATTTACTGTGCTATTTGACTTGTAACTTGTGTACTTTGACCTCTAGCCTCATAAAGAGACTAGTGGGTGGTGTTTAGTAATAAATACATATATTTTATATATATACCTGGTGTGGTTCTCCTTTCATTTGGTCATTCACGAGCTTATAACTGGTAAAACTAACAGCTTAACACTCCTTCAAGACTTAGCCTGAAGGTTGTCTTTAAACCTATCATCAATAAAGGTTGTTTGGACTGGTGCAAGGTGCCCACTATAACTAGTGGGCAGCATATGCCAGGCCAACTTCTCACCACTCAGTGCCACATAATTACACACCACATAATTACACTCTACTCAATGCAACATAAATACACTCAACATAATACCACTCAATACCACATAATTACACGTCTCATAATTACACTCAATTCAATGCAACATAAATACACTCCACATATTACCACTCAGTGCCATATAATTACACGCTACATAATTACACTGCACTCAATGCAACATACACTCCAAATAATACCACTCAGTGCCACATAATTACACTCTACTGAATACAACATACACTCCCCATAATACCAATCAGTGCCACATAAATACACTCCACATAATACCACTCAGTAACACATAATCACACGTCACAATTACTCTATTCAATGCAACATAAATGCACTCCACACAATACCACTCAGTGCCACATAATTACTCACCACATAATTACTCTACTAAATGCAACATAAATACACTGCACATGCCACACAGTGCCATATAATTACACGCCACATACTTACACTCTACTCAATGCAACATAAATACACCCCACATACCACAGTGCCACATAATTATATGCTACATAATTACACTGCACTCAATGCAACATACACTCCAAATACCACTCAGTGCCACATAATTACACGCCACATAATTACTCTACTGAATGCAACATAGATACACTCTACATTATACCACTCAGTGCCACATAATTACACGCCACATAATTACTCTACTGAATGCAACATACACTCCACACAATACCACTCAGTGCCACATAATTATATGCTACATAATTACACTGCACTCAATGCAACATACACTCCAAATAATACCACTCGGTGCCACATAATTACACGCCACATAATTACTCTACTGAATACAACATACACTCCCCATAATACCACTCAGTACCACATAATTACACGTCACATAATTACACTCAATTCAATGCAACATAAATACACTCCACATATTACCACTCAGTGCCATATAATTACACGCCACATACTTACACTCTAGTCAATGCAACATAAATACACTCCACATAATACCACAGTGCCACATAATTATATGCTACATAATTACACTGCACTCAATGCAACATACACTCCAAATACCACTCAGTGCCACATAATTACACACCACATAATTACACTACTAAATGCAACATACACTCCACACAATACCACTGTGCCACATAATTATATGCTACATAATTACACTGCACTCAATGCAACATACTCCAAATAATACCACTCAGTGCCACATAATTACACGCCACATAATTACACGCCACATAATTACTCTACTCAATACAACATAAATACACTCCACATAATTACACTCTACTCAATACAACATAAATACACTCCAAATAATACCACTCAGTGCCACATAATTACACACCACATAATTACACGCCACATAATTACACTCTACTCAATACAACATAAATACACTCCACATAATTACACTCTATTCAATGCAACATAAATACACTCCACATGCCACTCAGTGCCACATAATTACACACCACATAATTACACTCTACTCAATGCAACATAAATACACTCCACATAATACCACTCAGTGTGACAGTTATACGCCACATAATTACACTCTACTCAATGCAACATAAATACACTCCATATAATAACTCAGTGCCACATAATTACATGCCACATAATTACACTCTATTCAATGCAACATAAATACACTCCACATAATACCACTGTGGCACATAGACACCACATAATTACACTCTACTCAATGCAACATAAATACACTCCACAAAATACCACTCAGTGCGACATAATTACACACCACATAATTACACTCTACTCAATGCAACATAAATACACTCCACATACCACTCAGTACCACATAATTACACACCACATAATTACACTCTATTTAATGCAACATAAATACACTCCACATAATACCACTGTGGCACATAGACACCACATAATTACACTCTACTCAATGCAACATAAATACACTCCACAAAAGACCACTCAGTGCGACATAGTTACACACCACATAATTACACTCTACTCAATGCAACATAAATACACTCCACATACCACTCAGTACCACATAATTACACACCACATAATTACACTCTACTCAATGCAACATAAATACACTCCACAAAATACCACTCAGTACCACATAATTACACACCACATAATTACACTCTACATAATTACTCTATTCAATGCAACATAAACACTCCACATAATACCACTGTGGCACATAATTAGACACCACATAATTACTCTCTACTCAATGCAACATAAATACACTCCACATAATACCACTCAGGGCCATTTAATTGCACGCCACATAATTGCACTCTACTCAATGCAACATAAATACACTCCACATAAATGCACTCTATGCCACATACCACCAATCAACATAAATGCACTCCACACCATGACACAATTTCACTAAGCATAATTTCACTCCACACCATTGTTCCAGGACACACAATTCAACTCCATACATTTCCAATACACACCAAACAACATATTTCAACTCCACAATCCACAACGTACCTCCAATCCACAGCATATAGTGTCACCACCTGAGCACCAAACATCATTCACCACCACCATTTTGCATCAGCGCACCACCTAAGCATCACGTCAGTCTGCCCTTGGAATCTGGCATCTGTTGATTCTCCCCTAGTGTCCGTCCGCTGCTCGTGTTCTAATTAAATTACTGTTTTCCAAACTCCACTCCCCCGTTATTTGTCCCGCTCCCCCATAACAAAAAAAATTATAACAAACCAGCATGAGAACAGGCAGGAAGAAGTTGCCAGCAGTGCAAGTACTAGAAGACATTTTTATGTTAAAATCTTTTTAATCAGGTTTTTCAGTTGTGTATAATGTCGTCTTCGTTTGTATAAAGGTAACAAAAATGCTTAACACTTTTTGTATTATTACTTTTCAACATAATGCACAGCAGCCACAATGCTCTACAACATAGCCAAAAGTTCTGGCTAAACACATAAGGTCCCAAAGGTGAGACCTATTGGCTATGCCAATGCTTGTTACTATATGCCCTGTCGAGATGAGGTCAATGCAGTCCTGGAGGTGAGAGGAAGTGCCTGATCCTGAGTGCAAGATAAAATCCATGCTTATTGACGTCTACATAAAGGTCAACTTAAGTTTAAGATCCTACCCTTAAACAACAAGCATTTGCCGGCCAATTGGTCTGATCTTATCCAAAGAAGCATTCTTGAAGATGTACATCATGTGAGGGTCTTGTCGAAGGACTCTGCCTGGTGTTGAGCCTGCACTCTTATGAGACTCTGTGTTTGTACCTGCCTGCATCATATTGTTTCTGTCTGAGGTACAGAAGGGTTTTTTCCTTAAACCGGAGTTTGGGATATGCTTCTTTGGCACCCTGTATTCCACAACTGTGTAAACCATATCTCCACAACATATGTTTACTATGGTGCAAGTTTCTTTTATGAAAAGGAAATCTCCATTTTGTGGGTTGGGAATACCAGTTCACTTTTGAATAGTGGGATCCTGGTAAGTTCTTGGCAGTTTCAGTTCAAACCAGCAATACTATCCTTTTTCTCACCTAGGGCACCTGGGAAACCCGGCGAAGGGCAGATCCACTGTATCACCTGATATTTCTTCAATTTTCCTGACAGTCTTCGTCATTGAGGAGCATTGTGCATTGGAGGCATCTGAGTTCCAAAGGTTTCAGGAGTTTTCCAGGGACATAACATTTCTGGCTGATAGATAATATTGTTCATAGATCCCATTGTTATGTTGGTTATACCACATAAGCAGCATTATAAAACTGATTGGGCTAATAATACGTATGCCATGCTTGAAGTGACGTTGATTTTAACGGTGATTTAGGGTACTGAGTTCTGAAGATGCCGCCACTTCTGAGAGCTAATCGCTTACGGCTCAATTTAATCTTTAAAAGACCAGTATAACTATGTATGGCCTTGGCAAGTAGGTGTGACGTTCAATTTTTTTTCGACTTTATTATTGTAAGCACACAAAAATAAAAGAAAACACAGTTGCATAAACGTGGTGGCCCTATGCTTTTTTAAATCTAAATTTAAAAAAGATAATCATTACACTAAATTTTAGTAGAACTTATGAGCGCTTTCTTTCAAGCAGGTGCACTAATAACGGGTGTGGAATTCCTTTTTAGTTTTAATGCAAATCTTATTTGTGCCAAGAAGTACTGTTGGTTTTGAACACCTGTAAACTGAACACATATTTAAAACGCTCAAGGAGAAAGAAAATATGAAGAAAGCTTAGCAAATGGAAGTAAAAAAAAAAGCATTGTCAAAGTATTATCCCAAGATCTCCAACACCGAAGTGCATTTGTTTTAGGGGACACGTGATCAGGCAAAATGCTGTCACTCTCAGTGCAAGCCATGCAATGGTTGAAGTGGAATGACCTGTTGCCCCATGCTATGGTTTATGAAAGTAAAATGCGAATGATAGTTGAACACACCAGTGGATAAAGAGGGCTAACCCAAGGCCCCTCTTTGTATGTATGATTTTTTTTATTATTTAATATTTTTGTAGTACCAGAGTAACTTTGATTTTCATTTGGTATCTAAAATACCTGTGTATGCAAAGGGATGACACTGATGTCCACAT
The DNA here is from genome assembly GCA_963921515.1 of Calotriton arnoldi. Lineage (NCBI taxonomy): Eukaryota > Metazoa > Chordata > Amphibia > Caudata > Salamandridae > Calotriton > Calotriton arnoldi. Next base: position 81,563 of record CAWUFW010009697.1, on the reverse strand, counting down.
CTGTAACATTTGCGTCCTGAGATCCAACTCTGAAACGTGTCGCTGAAGAGGTATCACTACTGCCTGAGGAACCGGTTATAACTGCATAGCCTGAGGGATAACCTGCCCGAGCCCCACGTGTGTCTATAATCTGGGACACTTGACAGGCCTGTATCCTCGGTGTGCTCTGAAACATGCCCTATATTGACAAGCAACCCCTACTACTGAATCATTCAGTGGTATGCTTTGTGTCCATCGGATCTGAAACCATCCGGCCAGGGCGCTGCTTGAGAAGCCTGTTATGTGTTCTTGCCTTACGGTTGAGGTCGGTGCATTTCGTGATCCAGTAAAAACCGGTGCAAGAGTAATATGACGGTAAAGGGCTGCGGGTGGTGCACTATCCTTGACCATCCCTGGCGTCCTCCGTGCCTAGTTAGACGCATTAACGTACGTATGACGCCTTGGTTGGCCACGCTCCTAATGAGTGTACTGCGTCTAGTTTCTTCTGGCACTAGGTCGCGCCAGCCGTCATTTTGCAAAGGGTTACGAGACTAATTTGTGTAACCGATAATTACCGAGTCCCTTTTGGACAAGTGACATTTGCCTAATTGCCAGCTTTCATGTAGCCTGCAGAAAGTATGACGAAACTTTTTTTAATACACTAGATCTGGGGAACTGCGCTGCATAACGAGTTGGCACAAAACGCAGCTGCTTCTACATCCAAGTTCATTAGTGACTGCAAGATTTAACATCCAACAGCTAATTGTTTCCCTCTGGAAATTGACGGTTTGAGTCCAGTTCAGCATGAGAAGCCGGCAAACCAGCATGATCAGCAGGTAGCCAGGTGATCTTGTAAGAGGCAAGATAGATGAACCATCTCGGAGCGGAGTGATGTTATATAGAAGGAATTAATAAAGTGGGTGGATGAGAGAAAAATGCAAGGCCACAGCATCGCTGGGGTTAATGTAGTTAGTGGCATGATCGTTAGAGGAGAGTAGACTCTCCTAGATTGGAATGATTCCGTTTTAGTTTTTAGGTCTGGTGTTAGCCAAAACCTTCTGATTCTACTTAAGTTATATGTATAATATACTTAATTATAGGGCCTTTTAGCCATTAATTGGTATGCTGTTGTGTCATTCACATTTTTCTTCTGTATGCTGCAGCAACTAGTATGGGGCAGTGGGGCAGCCCATTTCTACTAATTGTTAAATTCATGGTGAGTGACGGCATTCTGCTCTTTCACAAGGTCGAGATCCACACATTAAGTATTTCCCTTTTGTTTCCGTAACTACTACAGCAATCTGTGCTTTTTAAGACTAAAAAGGATTTTTGCTTTCAGCTAATGTTTTTTTTCAGTTGCACAAAGGGCTAGCAGCTTTCTTAACAAAGTTTTGGAAAATCATGACAAAACAAGCATTGACAAAAACAAAAGTCTGACAGCCAACACCAGGCCTATTGCCTTTTTAAAAAAAACTGGGCCGTCCGATTACATGTTGTGCTGTGTGCGACCTGCTCAGCTTCATAACTTTGGTTACAAAGTTACCCGTCTGACCATTTAGAGGAACCTAGCTTGGATCACACTCACTGTTTGCACAGTCTGAGTAATGCCACTGCTTGACCAATCATAACTGATGATGAAACCATGCATTCCTCAGGTTTTCGTTGCAAAACCCTAGGTTGGGTAGGAGAAAATATTTGCATCTCTGGCATGGTTATTTGTTAAACGAACAATTGCTGAAGCATCTTGGTGCGAGCAACAGATGAGAATGACAGGGTTTTAAGAAAGTATTTGAATTGGGCAGCGTGATGATACCATAGATAGTCAGAAGGAACTCATTCCAAAGCTTGGGTCCAGGGACTATGAAGGCTGTCCTTCGCTTCTTGCACATTTGAAGTGACATCTTCCTAGGAGAAGTGAGGACATAGAGCACAAGATTTTCAGTAACTGGTAGAGGACTCGTCTTGCAAGACAAAAAGGTAGAGCAAGTGTTTTAATAGGCTAGTTGCAGCAGGCGCATAGCTTTAAATTTAATTCTTTGTGTCACTGGCGGCCAATATGGATTGCATTAGGCCTGGAAAACATGATCATAATTCTGTAAGCTGCTCATGAGTCAGACAGCCTTATTTTGTAAACACTGAAGCTTGGCAATGCATTAGTCTGGGAGGCCAAGACATAAAGTCTTGCATTAGTCTCACGTCGACATGTGGGAGGCTAACATGTAAAATCTGTTTCAGCATTTTCAGTTGTAAAAGCCTTGTTGACCAGACTTTGTGGGTTTGTTCACAAACTGCTGTTTTTCATTAAACGTGTCACACAAGTTCTTGGCCGTGGTTACTGAAATTTGGACTGGGCCAAGCTGAATCCAGTCAGATGTCCAACAGGAAGACTTGCCACCAATGGTTTTCCCTCCATTCAGTTTTAACAAGTAGCTAGACATTCACAACTCAATGCCTAACAGACACTATTGCAGTGATACAACAGTTCTGGCGGCGTTCTGTTCAAATTTGAGCAGCAGTTGTATATCAGCATAGCATAGGGTGTTGAAACCAAGTGAGAAGATGAGGCCAAGGTATGGCTTGATATATAAATTAAGAATGGTGGACTCTTTGAAGGACTCGCACATCTGGATGACGAAACAGCGGGAGAGATACTAGTTGCGACCAGTTTGATTGAAAGAAACAAAACCAGTGAACGGTTGACCCTTCCATCCTAGCAGTCCGGAGAAGGTCAATTAAGATGGCATGGTTGTCCGTATTAACAGAGCCGATAAATCCCCAAAAAGTATGAACACCGCCTGTCCCTCATTCTGCTAAAAGCGGAGTTTGTCAGTAGCAAACAAAAGCCTTAATTCCTTGCCATGGCCTCAGTGAAACAATACTTGGCCTACATCAAGCATATCACATGCTTCCATGTTTTTGGTAGGCGACATACCTAGGTGTTTTTCCATGTTTTCATGATTGTTGGTTAACTGTATAATAACCCACATAATGCATTGTAACACAAGAATGGGAATGGTGTTCCTAAAGTCTTATATGGGTAGATAAGCAGGTGGAAGCCTGCAGCTAAGGATAGTGATTGTTACGAACATACAAGAGGATATTCTGCAGCCAGTTAACGAAAAGGCTAAAAAATCAAAAAAAAAGTGGCTACACACATAAGCACATTTGTGCCTCAGGGAGCTAATGAGACATTTAGAAAGAAGCAACTATGACCAATGCACCCTAAGAAGAAGTTGGTGAACAGGAAGGAAATTCTGTATTTATTGTTGCAGTACTGTGCAGTCCTGCCGCCAAGTTCTCGGATTGTCTGCGTTCTTATAGCTTAACTTATGAGAAACATTTGTGGCTCCCAGCTCACGAACTTCAGCCGGGGGCCATATTTGATTTTCTAGTAGCAGCGACCTACTTCTTCATGACAGAAACCAATTCCAGGGAAAGAATTATCGGAAGCTCCAACATTTGGTACCACCTGGTGTTGGCTATGGTTACCTAGCTCTTCATCAATACTAAATATCACAAAAGCAGACAAGCCCTTTTTTTGTGATATAAATACATTTTACAGCAGCAGCACAGGGTCCTGGCAAACAGCCCCAACTGCCCCTCCGTTGTGATGTAGCCCGTTAAATTAAAAAGCATTTAAATGTCTTCGTTTTTTTTTTTTTTTTTAAGGTCTTTCCTAGGCAGCTTTTAGGTCTCGTCTAGGCAGCGCTAGCACTGACTCTTCGAGACATGCTGTATTCAGGTATGGACTTGAAGCTCCGCCCATTTTCCGCCATCTTTACAATTGGCTTCTGTTAGTGTCCTTTCTAAATGCTTGCTTTTGATTAATGAATATGCTTATTAGTTCCTCCTTGGTATTGCCTTTTCTCCTTTTGTAACCTCCCATGAGGACTGGCCCTCTTACGTGTGTTGTTACGGTGTTCTGCAACGGCACCTGCTTTTCCACTCTCTGCTGACTGTCTGCTCCTCATCGCCGTCCCGCCCCTGGGTGCCGCGCTTTAGGTTTGAGCACGACGCCCGCTTTGCTATTAACAACACGGGCGCCTCTCGTTGTTGCAGCACGGTGCCCGCTTTTCCACTGTCTGCTCTTCATCGCCGTCCTGCCCCAGGGCGCCACGCTTTACGTTTCAGGATGGAGCCTGTTTTCATATTAACAAAATTACGGGCGCCACGCATAAAATTTTAGCAGGTGCCCGCTTTTATAATAATTTTTTTGTAAATTAGTATTAGTTTGCATTTTTTTTTTTTTACAGTACCTCACAATGCTACACATAGTCAGCAACAATGCCGGCTTACACAACTTCCTTCGTTCCTTCCACCCCGCAAACAAAAAAACATAAATAAAAACCATTAGCGTTTACAACGCCAATAGGTCAAACTTTCAGAAAAGCGAGACCTATTGCATTGCAAATGCCTGTGTTTTTTGAGATGTGGAAATTGAATCTCCCACAAGCAAATTTGGTTAGTGAGGGATTTTGTGTGAAAACATCAGTAGGTTTGGTCAAGTCGTCTACTGGAATTCAGCACTGAATGATATGATGTCAATTATCCTCACAACTCTTTATAAATGTAATGTTAAGTTACATTCATTATATGCTGTTTATTTTGAGGTTTGACTGTGTCTAATAATTAAGAGTTATTGTTGGGTTGTACGGTATTTTGTAGCACGATCGATTTCCTTGACACTTGTCTCTTATTTTTGTATAATTATCTTGTACAATTTTTAAAGATGACACTGTTTTGAGATGTGACTAGATTATTGGTCGTCTTGACCTGTTTTTTATGATTTTTTTAAATTAGTTATTTAGTCATAAATTGATTTGTTGCTACAACAAAGCCTGACTGGTAGCGAATTTGATTTTAATTGGTTTATTTTTTTCTTTTTGTTTCCATTTTAAATGACGTTTTAGTAGGTGAGCAATGTGACTGGCATTTCTGTCGCTACAAAATGAATTATGTCAAGATAATTAATTACGAATGGAACAGTAATTGACAAAATTTAAGCCACCATGCCATTAAGGCAATTATGGGTATTTTTTAACACGTGGATCTTTCCGAAACCCTGTTCTAGTTAAAATATGGTTCTGTGTTCGTTATTAGACTGGAGAAGAAGCAAAAGAAGGATCTTCTCAGAGGTAGCCACGTTGCGCTGTTAGCCCTAAGTTGGCATCCCGAGACCCTGACCTTCATTTAACAAATAAGATCTGCCATGCAAGCAGGGGTAACAATATGTAGAAACTGATTATTTAAGCCGCTCTTCAGCTTGCTTTTTACTTGAGACATCTTGAAATACTTTGTTCTAGAAGGTGTAAAAGGGGAAGGAGCTGCTGTGAATCTGTTGCTCAATAATAAGTACAGTTGTGGCAAAGGTGCCTTAGCCTTGTGGTCTAAATAAAGAGGAAGTGTTTAAAAAAACAAAAAAACGTTGATGTCCATACATCCATTAGCAATCTAAATCGTGGAGTTTTTGTTAAATTTTGAGCCTTACAGATGTCTAAAGTAAATAAAATAGCTTTTGTGTTTTAAAATGATTTATAAGGTGTATTTTATTAATATTTGCATTTTTGCATTAAAACGGGCGAAAGAAGTTGATTTATGGTGCCCAAGTCAGCAATGTGGATCCCCCAAGTCCCTCAGTGGGAAAATATTAATCCTAAATTGTTGGAACTCTATACATACAGTTAAGATTCACGTCTGAGTATCTCAAGTGAGTCACCTGGCTGCTTTGAAGAGCCCAACTTTTAGGATAAGTAAGGAGTTTATGTTCGTACACATTTGGAGGAGGACATTATTGAAAAAGTATGCCCACTAACTTCAGTACAGTTTTGTAATCTTAATAGCTGCTCTGTTTAGCATTTTTATTGCCAAGAATGAGAACTTCTTAGAAGCATAGTAAGCGCAAAAGATTTATTTTGATGTATTAGACTTACATTGCCTCATACATATGTAGTTTGATGTATGTATGGAATAACCTACGGTGATCAAATATTGAATGTTTTGTTTTCTGTCTGATTGTAATACCCAGCATGTTGATAGATCCTTGGATTTTTTGTAAGATGAGATACTTTTACTTCTTGTTTATAATGAAGTTAGTTAAATAAAACTAGGCAAGAAAAATCATTAAAATGCTTTTCATTCAGTAAAAGAAGTATTAATGCTATGTAGTGTTAAACACCACTGAACAATTATTGTGTTTATTAAAAACACGATTGAAAACACTTCTGTTGAGGATTTCCAAAGATTTATTTTAAATTTTATTAAAAACAGAATCTTACATAATTCAATAATATATTATATTAAACTAGTCAGGGCTATTAAGTATTATGAAAAGCTACTGAAAAGACATGGCTGGTACTCTTACATTGGGATAATTATTTTATCGTTTATGAGCATCATGAAATGTAAGAACAACAAGATTAGATTTTCTGATTATCTAGCGTAAAGACAACAAAGAGGTAGATAAGGTTATTTGAGCCTACTCGAGATCACAAGTAAAAGGAAATGAGTAAGATACAAAAAGTTACAGAAAAGAGATTGTAACAATATATTACACAGTTATAAGAGAATAAGGGCCAGACGTACAAAAATTAGGAATAGCGATTTTATCCGAATCGCTATTGGAAAATCGCTATTCATTATGTATGAAACTTTTTGTTTCATACTTGCGATTCCTAGTGGGTCGCAAATTGACCCACCACATGAATATTAATGAGGTTTGCGACACATTCGGAATGCCTGCCCTCACAGGGATGGTGGCCTGCTGAAGTCAGTCTGTGATTGCCTTTTTTATAAAGGTTTTTCTTGTTGAAATGCAGCCCGCTTCCCTTAAAGGAAAACGGGATGAGTTTCAACAAGAAAAAATTAACCCCCTACTCCCCCCACAATTTTTTGTTGAGTTTGTAATAATTTAAGTCTTGTGTCAGTACCGATCTAGAGCACTGTCTTAGATCTCGGATGGACACACTTACTTAGACATGCCCAGCTTCTAGTGGAACGATTATATAGCTAAAGTCCAAACCAGCCATCTTAGTCTATTTGCGCGCATGTCATAGAACAATTGCGTTTTATGTTACTCGAGTTAGGCAAATAGATTATGGGACTTCCACAGAGGATACTTTGTTTTACGTTAATCTCACCTGCATAACTTGTTTGGTTTATATGGACCCCCTCTCCTCGATTTCCAGTGCTTGCTCTTTCCTTTGTATCCTCCCATTTATTGCTCCCCTGTGCTATATGGTGGTCCACTTACACGTGCTTTTTACGTGAATGAGTCTGTAGAATTTCGATATGTGACCGGTACATGTTTTTGTTTAAAACTAAATAAACAGAATCTGAGCGCAAAAAAAAATATTTTCCAACATTCATAAAGGGGGCCCCTGGGGACCCCTTCCAGTTTGCGAATGCATTACTGCCAACTTTGAGTTGGTGGTAAAATAGCAAGGTTTTGCTTACATGTTTCGGTCGCAAAACCTTGAGACATAAAACTGGAAATCGCTATTTGAAGGGACGCCCTAAATGCCCCTTCAAAATAGCGATTTCTACACCCAGATTACAATTCTTGTGAATCGCAGTTTGGACATTTGTGCAGTTGGAAAAGCACTTTTACCGTCGCAGACGGCCCGATTTTGCAAATTGGGCCATTTGCGATGGCAGAAATACTTCGTACATATGGCCCTAAGTTCTGGACACAAGGATTGGTTTAGCGAGCATGGGACGGAGAACATATTCTCATAAGTAGGCTAATTAATACGTTTGGCGGGACGAGCCTAATGTAAAACAAAAATAACGTGTCTGTTGACTAATATTTTTTTAGTTGGCTTGGCAAGAGTGCATATGAAAGGAAGACAGCAGGTAATCTCTGGGAAAGGAGACTTCACTGTAGGAGGAGGCTTGAGGATAAGTAGCAAGTCATCTTTGGAGGGAATACACTAACGGGGAAGTGTCTAAGGAGAGAGCCACTGCTAGCTACTGTGGGACACGTAAGAGACCTATACCTTCTTGTAACAAAATGCCCAATTTGGGGAAATAATTACAAGTTTCAAAAAAAGAGGGCAGTGTGAAAAGGGCACATGTTGCCATACAGCTATATCTGTTTTGAGCGTCGGTAACACATTTTGGGTTTCTGTACACCTCCCTAAACAAGGTTACCCAGAGAGCCCTGATACTTCTAAAGGCGCATAAGAAAGGTTTAAATGGTATACTTTTCAGGAATTAAAATCCAGGTTCGCTATTCTGACTGATAAGGATTAGTATGATGATGATGAACGACACTGGAGTCTCAGACAATATTTGTTTTCAGCAAGGGTAGTAAACGAACGGAACAGCAGAAGTCCCGGATACAAATAAGTTCCTAAAATTTCAAAAGCATCCTAGATTATTGGTAGCACATAGGAAGCTCAACGAAAGCTGGGGATGGTGCATGTTCTCTGCCAGCTTTGGAGGTGTGTGGAATAGGTGTACCAGACAGTTCCCAAATAACACCTGTTATCCCTAATTGCCATCATTAGCTTGGCTTGTTTAACTCCAAATACCAGGATTGGGCTGGCAATGATAGAACAAGGAGAGAGACCGTTGAGGTAATCAAGGCAGGAGAAAGCGAAGCAAATGCAAGGAAGGATGGAACGAGAGAGAGAGTGCCAGCTCCAAAGAAGTGATAGTGGAGGATATTCCAGCTCTCACAAATTAACTAAATGAACGGCACAACAGTAGTATGTGGCCAAATCTGTTTAATGGCTGAGGCTATCTCTATTTGAGATAGCCTCAGCCATTAAACCGATTTGGCCATATACTGCTGCTGGTGTGCCGTCTCTTAATTTTTAAGAGTTGGACTTTGTAAGTTTACGCGCAGGCGGACGTGTTTGACGAGCACCGCTGGTGTTCAGGTGTACACTGTCTACCACAATTCTCTGTGTGTGTGTGTGTGTGTGTGTGTGTCCTTTTTAACCCACAACTCCTAAACCCTACAAATACTCTTGCCACCCAAAAACCCACACCCAACCTAAACCCTAAAAATACTGTGGCCACCCAAATACCCTTACCCACCCAAAAACCTACACTAAACCCTAAAAATACTCTTTCCACCCTAGACCCTAAAAATACCCTTGCCACCCAAAATCCCATGCCCACCCTAAAAATACCCCTGCCACCCAAAAACCTTTACCTATCCTAAAAATACCCTTGCCACCCAAAAACCCATACCCACTGTAAAAATACCCTTGCCACCCAAAAACCTTTATCCACCCTAAAAATACTGGGTGTCAATCAATCAATCACGGCATTTATAGAGCGCGCTACTCACCCGGGAGGGTCTCAAGGCGCTGGGGGAGGGGGTAAGTTACTGCTCGAACAGCCAGGTCTTGAGCTGCTTCCTGAAGGAGAGATGGTCCTGGGTTCGCCGAAGGTGAGTGGGGAGGGAGTTCCAGGTCTTGGCTGCCAGGTAGGAGAAGGATCTTCCTCCGGCGGTGGTTCTGCGGATGCGTGGTACGGTGGCGAGGGCGTGGCTGGTTGATCGTAGCTGGCGTGTGGGCGTGTAGAAGGTCACGCGGTCGTTGAGGTACTTTGGGCCCAGGTCGTGGAGGGCCTTGTGTGCGTGGGTGAGGAGTCTGAACGTGATTCTCTTGCTGACGGGGAGCCAGTGCAGGTCTTTCAGGTGTCCGGTGATGTGGCTGTGTCGGGGATGTCCAGGATGAGTCGTGCGGAGGCGTTCTGGATGCGCTGGAGTCTTTTTGAAGTTTGGCTGTGGTTCCGGCGTAGAGGGTGTTCCCATAGTCCAGTCGGCTGGTGACGAGTGCCTGGGTGACGGTCTTCCTGGTTTCAGTGGGGATCCATCTGAAGATCTTGCGGAGCATGCGCAGGGTGTTGAAGCATGAAGATGAGACGGCGTTGACTTGTCTGGTCATCGACAGGGAGGAGTCCAGGATGAAGCCCAGGTTGCGTGCGTGGTCCGTTGGCTTGGGCGCGGTGCCCAGGGCCGGGGGCCACCAGGAGTCGTCCCAGGCGGAGGGTGATGAGCCCAGGATGAGGACTTCCGTCTTGTCTGAGTTCAGTTTAAGGCGGCTGTTCCTCATCCAGTCGGCGACATCTCTCATCCCGTCGTGTAGGTTGGCTCTGGCGGTGGTGGGGTCGTTGGTGAGGGAGAGGATCAGCTGGGTGTCGTCGGCGTAGGAGATGATGTTGAGGTTGTGTTGGCGTGCGATGGCTGCGAGGGGGCTCATGTAGACGTTGAAGAGGGTTGGGCTGAGTGAAGATCCTTGTGGAACGCCGCAGATGACTTCGGTGGCTTCGGATCTGAACGGGGGAGGCGGACTCTCTGGGTTCTACCGGCGAGGAACGAGATGATCCATTCCAGTGCTTTCTCTCGGATTCCGATGTTGCTGAGGCGCTTCACTAGGGTGCGGTGGCAGACGGTGTCGAACGCCGCGGAGAGGTCCAAGAGGATGAGGGCAGCTGTTTCCCCGTTGTCGGTTAGGGTTCTGATGTCGTCGGTGGCTGCGATAAGGGCGGTCTCGGTGCTGTGGTTGGCCCGAAACCCGGACTGCGAGGGGTCGAGGGATCCATTCGTCTCGAGGAAGGCGGCAAGCTGTCTGTTGACGGTCTTCTCGATGACTTTGGCCGGAAACGGAAGGAGCGAGATGGGACGGTAGTTCTTGAGGTCGGTGGGGTCCGCCGTTGGTTTCTTCAGGAGGGCGGTAAGCTCGGCGTGCTTCCAGCTCTCCGGGAAGGTGGCGGTGTGGAAGGAGGAGTTGATGATGTCCTGGAGATGGGGTGCGATGGTGGCGTCGGCTTTGTTGAAGACGTGGTGTGGGCAGGGGTCGGTTGGTGATCCGGAGTGGATGGAGTTCATCGTGCGGGTGGTGTCTTCGGTGCTGATCGGGGTCCAGTTGCAGAGGGTGGTGGTGGCGGGCGTTGGTTCGGCGGTAGGGTGCGTGGTTTGTGCGTCGAAGCTGTTATGTATGTCGGTGATCTTGCGGTGGAAGAACGCGGAGAGTGAGTTGCAGAGGTCTTGCGAGGGGGTGATGTCGTTGTTTCCGGCGCTGGGGTTGGAGAACTCTTTGACGATGCTGAAAAGTTCCTTGCTGTCATGGGCGTTGTTGTCCAGTCGTTCTTTGAGTGCCGACTTCTTGGTGGCACGGATCAGCTGGTGGTGTTTGCGGGTGGCGTGCTTGAGGGCGGTCCTGTTGTCTGTGGTCTGGTCGAGTCGCCAGGTTTTCTCGAGAGTGCGGCAGTTCTTCTTGGATTCCTTGAGTTCGTTGGTGAACCAAGGGGTTTTCTTGCTTCCGGGTCTGCTGGGAGGGTTTTTAGTGGTGCGAGGTCGTCGGCGCAGGCGGTCAGCCACTTGGCGAGGTTGCTGGCTGCTTCGTTTGGGTCCGTTGTGTTGGTGGGTGTGTTCTGGCTGAGGGAGGCGGTGAGCTGCTCGGTGGTGATCTTGCTCCAGCTCCGGCGGGGAGCCTGTTGCGGGTGGTGGGTGTGTGTGTGTATATATATATATGTATGTATATACGTATGTTGCTGCATATGTGTATATATGTGTGTGTGTATTTATCTATATATGCGCGCACACACATTGCAGTATGGTTAAAACGTGTGGTACAGACGTGTGCATTGTAATGGACGCGTGGTAAAGGTAATGCGTGATAACGGCCATGTTGTAAAGGCTGTGTCCCTCAAATTGGCCTCTCCCTGCTATTTTCAATAATTTGCCAGATCCAGCTGCAGTTACTACTTTCTAACCATCCTTTGACCTAAATTATGAAAGGAAAGCACCATTCGATGCTGTCGAACACAATTCCAGCCTCATCACCTACTCTTAGACCCACATTAACCCCCAAACTCCACTCACATTAACAAATACTTAATCAACAAACCCCTAATTATAGGGTAGTTTTGAAACCATTACTAAAGCGCAGTAGGCTAAATTTAATGCAGAGATCTAGAAGTAAATCGCAGCACAATTACATTGAGGAATAAAAGCAAAGGTCAGCCAGGACGATGGCATAACTGTTTTGAAATGGCAATACTACAAGGGTAAACCGATCTCTGCAACCATAGGGAGTCAGTACTACTAACACAGAAACAAGACAGGAGCTTTGAGTGCCCTCATCTTGACATGAAAGAACCCAGAGCCCCCATGTTTCTGTGGAGGTAAGGCACATGTGCACTCTAGTTATAGTGGTATATCAAGGGCATTCTCAACAGCCAGGCGGACATTGTTGCTGGTGTTGGGAGAAATTTACCACCAAAACATGAAACACTCAACCTGCCTTTCGAGGAATTTCGAGCAGCGAAAGTGTTTGCCGAATGTTTTGTAATTTGTTCCGCCTTACAAAATTTGCTACGTTTGGTATTTCATGGAGTTTCGCAAATTGCTACAAAGTCGTCAAGAAATTCTTCATATAGTGACTTGGCGTGCTTGTTCTTCCCTGTGCTACACAGATGCAAAAATCTGTTAAACATTGTTTTGTTACTGCGTTGCACAAAACAAGAAAAAAAAATGGCCAATACTCTAGTTGCAAATACTAGCTCAAAACTATTTTTAAGGCCAGTAATAAAAGCTTGGTGGTGTTCAAAGTTGCCAAGCTCATTGTTGCACCTGTAATATTCTGTCAAAAAACAGTAAAAAAAAAAAAAAAAGTTATTTAGGTGTGCATGCACCAATCTGAGATTCATGTATGGGTTGATAGCATGATCCTGGAAAGCTTTTCCCCGACACAATATTTAACAAGTGCTTAGTCACACATACGCCATCTTATGCTTTGAATAACATTGGAAGAAAAACGTCCACTGTTCCAGCGGAGGTCAATGCATAAAATCAAGTCTTCCATGCACCATCTGCCCCACAGTTAGAGGCAACCAGGATTTAAGGTACTCTGTTCAGCGGGCCTAACTGGTTCCCTGTAGCCGGCCCGCTCTCCATTGCGGTTGGCCTGAACGTGTGACTTTGTCCTAGTCCAGTGCAAACAGATACCCCCAATTGGCGCTTTGTGCTTTTTGGCGCTTATTTCACTAAAAACTTTCAAATATGATATCTCCGGTTCTACTAATTGGAGTTTTGTAATTTAGGTCTTTGTTTTATTTATTAAAGAGTATTCTATTTTTCGAAATCTGTTGTGGGCTCCTTTTGTAGTGTTTTCACTGTTTTACTGTTAAAAGTATTGCACAAATACTTTACATATTGCCTCTGAGTTAAGCCTGACTGCTCTTTTCCAAGCTACCATGGGGGTGAGCACAGGTTAATATGGGGGTTGATTGTGTCTTATCCTGACAAGGATTGTGGTTGCTGCTTGACCGGAGCTTACACCCCAGGCAACCAACAACCCAGTTTTACTTGACAGTGGTTGTAGCGACAGCCTTTACTCTGTGCTGCATAGGAAAGTGAACCGAGGCTTGAAAATCTTAAATAAGATACTTTAGGAAACTGGGCTTGTTGATTTCTTGAATATATTTAATCCAGTCAAAAGAGAATGCTGTTTATAGCTACTCCACATACAGTAGAATAGATTTTTGCTTTATCTAACTAGATCCCCAGAAGATGATGGGAAGAAACCCATTTGCTGCGATATTTCTGAGTAACACAACAATCGTCATGCTTGAGCCTCCCCCAACTGCCTCACTGACCCCACCCTTCCCGACCACACCTTCGGGATTGTAAATGAACCCTTGTGTCCAGCAAGAGTGGCTAGACATTTTGGACGATTTGTGGACTGAAGCACTGTTGGTCTGTTCAAAAGGGACTGATGCTACAGAGGAGTGCAGCCTCTCCAGAGAGAAGTTTCTTGAACTTTGAAGGGTTAAAAATTAGGATATTTGTGAATGCATATGAAATATGCTTCTTGTCTTATTTGTTAGGTTTCGCCTGAGTGCTTGTGCTGTTGCGCAATCTCTTGTAAACAAAAAAATAAGCTTAAAATGAGCTTAGATCCAGCCACTTTCTCACTATTACTTACCATTGGTTGGCCTCCACATTACTTTCATTTCATTGTCAGTGCTTCCAGCTTCCACTTTCTTTTTGTGTCTTCCTGCCTTCTGAAGAGCATGGACCAAATATAACTTCCCGTCTGTGACCAGTGTCCTTCCACTGGCTGCATGCTTGCGGAGCCCCTCTAAGCCCTCTCAGTTCCTCCCACTCTCCCCCCTGGCTGCTCTTCCTCCATCACCCTTCCATGTCCTGGTTGCTTGCCCCCAGTACCCTCACCCCCTCCCACATCCTTGTTACTTGTCCCCTTCTCCCCTCTCCTCCCGCGACCCTGTTGCTTGCCCCTTTCTCCCCTCTACTCCCGCGACCCTGTTGCTTGCCCTGTGCCTCCCACTCCTTCCCGTGTCCTTCTTACTTGCCCCGTCCGTCAAGAAGAAAAAGTGATATGACAAAACCCAAACTTTTTTTCTACATTTTAGCCATGCTGCACATCAATAATAGTGATATAACGAGGTCAATGCTCGCCATGTCAGAGTTTTCTTTTCTTTAAGACATATTGCACAGCAGCCTGTGATGCTGTGCAACTTGTGTAAAATACATTAACAAAGCCAATAAATAGGGGGCTTGGCCGAGCAGGCGACTAAGATGGCCGCCTAACTCGAGAGCTCCGGAGCCTTTGCAGCGTTCAAATCGCCCGAACGCTCTCCAACGCGAAGTATGGCGATCTAATCCCCACGGTGAATGTCTTGAAACCACCGTGCATCGGACTCCCAAACAACGGCAGTCGGATGTGCCCGAGAAGTGGAGATCTGCGCGCTGCACCTCCAGGCCTGACGCGGCCCTCGGAGGCCCCGAGTCGACAGGGGACTCGGATGAACCTGAGGCGGGGCCCGGAGTGCACTAGCGCGCCGCAGCGCATATCCTGGCGGCCCTTCCAGTCTGGACCGCGGACTTCGTCACGTCCTCAGCTGCTCTTCTGCCGGCTCCAGAAACTCTGCCTGCACCTCTCCATGCCCGCTGATCCCCCGCAGTGGTATAATGACGACGCGTAGCACTGGAGCATTAACGCGGTAAGATTGAATGCCGCGAGCGGGTTAATCTTCTGGGCCGGCTCCGGTGCTTTAAAGATTGCACACGGCAAAGACCTACAGAATTAGCTCCAGATGCCCATGACTGGGACAACTGCACTTCGGGGCAATTGCAATCAGCCCCCCCCCCCCCGGTGTCCTCTCCCTGATTTGACCTGCTGCATGTGCACACGCATACGCGCCTTGGCCTACTACACAAGACCGCTCCCCGGGCCTGCTGTGCAACTACTGATCCTTCCTATATAATTCCCGTCCTACGGAAAGGTACCAGCTGTAGCCATTACCCTCAGGCGAAAATATCGGCACAATATTTGATTGCCCCAGGCCCTTGGACTGACATGCTGCCTCACTGCCTGCACTAATTGCGCACTGCCTGTAAATCTGCAGTATATCACTCCCCCTGATCTGCTACTTGATAATCGCTAATAGCAAAGATGGGCCGCTCGGACCCCAAACAGCGACAGCTGAATTTCGATGCGGGTAAGACCCCGCGAAGGGAGGATAGTGAGGGGACCGCCGACCAGGACCAAGCCCAGAAGGAGGGTGCTGCAGCCATTATGTCAGAACTGAAAGCAGGCTTCCAGTCCATCGACGCCCGATTAGACACCCTTAATAGCCGCCTCGATGACATCACTAGCAGCTTGGATGCTCAGGGCACCAGGCTTGACGGGGCAGAGCATCGGATTTCGGAAATTGAGGACAGTCAACCAACGGTTCAAAAGCGATTGGACAGGGCTGAGGGCATCCTCAAGCAGCTGGCGACAAAAGCTGAGGATTTGGAAGCGCGTTCGGGCAGAAATAACCTACGCATCACCGCTGAGCGGAATCCACCAATACCGGCCCGATGCCCAAATTTATCGAAACCCTCCTTACTGATCTATTTGGCAGGGAATCATTTTCAACTTCATTTGCCGTCGAGCGGGCGCACCGTTCATTGGGACCCCCCTCCCCCACCGGGGGGGCGACCCCTAGGATTATTATCGCCAGGCTCTTTAATTACGCTGATAGGGACACGGCAATCCGACTCTCGAGAGAGAAGGGATCACTTTCTTATCAGGGATCAAACATTTCCCTGTTCCCTGACTTCACCCCTCTAGTGCAGGATGCCCGACGCAAATACACCGATGTGAAACGTATGCTTCAAAAAGCAAAGGTTAAGTACGCCATGCTGTATCCGGCACGACTTAAGGTACAGATTGGAAACCAAACCAATAAATAGATCTTGCATAGGCGAAACCTATTGGCTTTGCCAATGCTTGTTTTAAACAAATGTCATTGTTTTTCAACAACGAAGGTGAATCATTTACTTACATATCACGTTTTTCATTACAAGTTTGCATAGCTATGACTTTCAACTGTATATTCGTACACCTTGTTTACCTACTTCCTATTGAAACAATACGCTGCGACCTTGTTCGAAATAGCAATAAATGACTTTTCAGGGTCTGCTAAGGAATGTTTCCTTTGTTACCATGATTTCTGCAGTGATTAATTTGTGGTGCGGTAGCTGGTGGCGGACACCTGCACTCCTTTTTAGGTCTCGCAGACCTGCGTTGCAGCGCGCATGCGCAGCTCGCTCTGCGAGGCTTCTTGTAATCAAGCAGATTTCAGAACTGGAGTCTAGGCTCCGCCCCTTCTTTCCATTGGCTTGCGTCATTGTTGATGCTAAACGCTGGCTTTGAATTGTGAGTGAGGCTTCTTAGTCCCTCCTTGTTACCGCCCTGTCTCCTTTTGGCCCCGCCCACCCGGACTGGAACTTTTACTTGCGGCGTTATACCCTAATGATGCTGCCCACCAAAACACCAGTCAGCGAGATTGGCACCAATTAGACGCGCTTGTGAGAGGACGCGATGTCTCTGACGGTGGCACAGAGCGTGGGCTCTAAAGGACAATGCAGGAGAATGGCACAGGCAAATGCGTAGTGAAACGTAGCGCAAGCTCGAAGATGAGTTGTGAAGAGCTTGTGGTGTTGAACAATAATGGCGAGCGTGGCAGACAGCAGGCACGAGGACTAATGAAGCAGTTAGAGGCATGCACGCGAGGTAAGCGTAACGGACAGCTTGCTATAAATGTAAAAAATAAAAACAGCTAGGGCAAGCCAAAGTGAAAGCTAAGGAGGGCAGCAAAAGTGACACAACCAGTGTGACAAAGCAGATGGCAGGCACGAACAGGTGAAAGGCAGTTCAGTTTAATCAGCGCGTGGCAAACGAGCGCGACGATCGTAAAGACAGCTTGCTGTAATTAACAAGCATTGGCCGCGCGCTGTGGTGGGGGAGGGGGAGGAGCAAGTAAGAGGAACGCCAGATGGCCTGAAGCATGCGAGGAAAGCACGTTACTGTGCGCGTTCTCGCATGCTCTAGGCCAGCCAAAAGTTGTGGTCGCATTTCTGAAGCCCACACTACAAAATGTCTCACCCAGAACCAGCGCTGAGGCGCTAGCTTTCAGGGCGAGACCTAAAAAGGGGGGGGGGAGAGAGAAACAAAAAAAAAACAATTACATTAAAGATGAAAAAGAAATGCAAGAGTGAGACAGTTAGGATGTGTAATATTGTGGAAGAAAAGGGGGTGTAATATTGTGGAAGACAAGGGGGATGAAGTGGAATCCAGACTGGGTTTCAATGGATTAGACAAACCTGCCAGTTTCGAGTTCCGAAAAAAAACCTATCATATCTTCACTTACTTTATTTTTATTGCATTTTTTTTTTTAATAATTAAGCTCTGAATTGCTGCTGGAACTTGATTTCTTCTGTTGTATCGTTTCTTCCCCTCCGTGGAATGAGATGGATACAAGACAAACCGCACAGAGGCGTGATAGAGCAAGGCACACATGCTGCAATCGTCTCTTTGAAGTTCCTTTTGCATTCTTTACATGAAGTCAAACTTTTTTACAGCTTTCTTCGGAAGCCTGTTTTAACGTGTTGAAAACGTTTACTATTTATTGGCAGCTAGTGCATTCTCCTTCCTGAGACATCACTCAGTGTCGCTCATTTTTTTAAATGTTACCTGGCCGGATTGACAAAAAATGTTAAATATTTAGTGTCTTGAATGAATGCGAGTCGCCACCAGTTGCAGTTAGAGCTGGGCTTTTTTGTCAAGTGTTACAATATTGCAACTGTTTTTGAAGCAAGCTTAGAAGAAAAATTTACAAAAGAGCTTCGCTGCGAGATAAATGAACAATCGTACTGTTTTTATTGGGTAAATCGTGATTATAAAATCAAATTTAAAAGGCATTCTGGTCAACCTCACCTGGAAAATGCGATGTTCTTCATGAAGTGTGAGGTATCAATCTGTTTTTGACTAAGACCACGCCTGTCTCTGCTCATTGAACCATTGGGTATAGAGTGGAGCAGTCCGAACCCAGAAACCAGTTGAGCAGTCTCGTTCTGACCTATGCTGTGCATTGAGAGGTGTTTCCATTTTGTGGTGTGGCACATTTACTTAGGTTTTAGAACCCAGTCAGTTTGTTTGTGCTTCTTCCAAACTTCACAACAGCAAATAAAACAGAAAATGAACGGTCTTTAATTTCTGTGTTGAATACTCCGTTAATTAGGATTTGTTGGTTTCCGGGTGTTCATCTGAGTGGCGTATGTGTCTACATACCGACGCCCTATATTTCTGGGTACTCTGAACGGAATTGTGCTCATTTCAAAATGCTTTTTTTCAGTGTTTTGGAACCTAAGTGTAGGGTTTCTTCCTTGGGATTAGTTAGCCTTTGTACGTGATTTCCCATGGAACTCTAGGGGAAATTCTATAGAGTTCTGTCAGTTAATTCCATTCCATGATTATAGTGACCCAGCACCTACTTTTCACATAACCTTTTGCTTTCCTGGAGGTTAGAAATATGGGATTTTATTAATTCCCTCATTAATGCTAATTGCTGCTCTTCACTCCCAACTAATCCTTCTGCTTTTATCTTGGGTAGTCTCTTTTAGTTCTCTCAAAGCAACATGAAGGGCGCGGGTGAAGAGAAGTACAAGATAGAAGAGCTGGTAAACACATGCACACTCTGGGAGTACTTAACTAAAAAGAAAAATTGAGTGCCTGGAAAGTAAGCAGATGAAGGACACAAGTATTAAGCAATGCACCAGGGTAGGGGCAAACAAAAGAAAAGGATTGAAAGACCACGCAAGCTAGTGAATGAAAAGCAATCAAATAAGAGTGAACAAGCCAACCCATGGTAAGCGGTGCAAGGGCTTGAAGCCCACTGTAAGCTAACGATAGGTGTTTTCTCAAGCAGGCAGCTTGCGCTGTCTGGTAGGAGAGACCTTTAAAGGGATTTATTGATTCCAGTGCACAATTCGGCCATATTGTCTTTTTTGTGTGATGCTTTCTGTGAACCCTTCATACGTAGAGGGTATTCTTCCTGTCCTCATATTGAAAATATCCTGGACCAAATGACTCATTTACTCCAGGGTCGTCAATTGCCAGATAACTGGAAACAGAAAGAAGATGCAATGTCATTTTCTGAAAGGTTGATGACAGACTAGACTACCAGCTGATCTTAAGGGGTAACTTCATGATCAGTCAAGCTCTCAATCTGACCATCAGATAGTCTGTCGATGTCTGAATACATTGACTCATTTTGCCTCAAAGGCAGCCAACTGTGCAAGGTGTACTCCTTTTCTAGAAACGGTGCTACTTTCAATGTCAAAAATATTATTAATGTGCATAACAAGATCTCTTTGCATCCCATGCAGTGGCCCAACAAGTGTCAAGTTCGCCTTGGTGCACATAAATGATTCTCAGTTCCAGGCAATAAACCCTACACTTTTGTGCTGTCCAAGTCTGATGCCATTTATTTCACAGTGGGTCTCCTAAAGATGTTGTTGGCCATAAAATGGAGAATTTCCCTCCAATACTTTGGGCCTGAATACTAGTTTGCCATTGCAGGATTGGGACGGCACACCACCGCCCGCTCCCGCACTGCCAAACTAGACCGCTGGCCGCCCGCCAGATTTGGAGTTTTCTCCTGGTCTGGCAGGCATGCTTTTGGCCTTCCCACGGCAGAGCCTTTCAAAAAGGCACAGCAATGGAAACGTCAAATCCTGTTCCTGCACAGCATGGACTGTGAAGTCCATGCTGTGCAGGAAAGTGGGTGCATGCACACAGGGGTGCACACCATGTGCCCCCTTCAAGCATCCCATGAGCCTTTGTTTCCTCACCGTCACCCTAACAAATGTGGTCCCACAGCTGTGGTTAGGGTCGCAGTGAGGAAACTTGTAATATGCTTGGCGGTGTCGCAGCGGCACCACCAAGCATATTGCTGCCTCAAGATCGCTGCGCCAGCTGCAGGGATCGCGGATCCCTGGTGGCTGCAGCGGTCCGCTCACGGTCTTGCCACTGTATTGGTAATACCGCGGTTGGATAACTGGTGCAGCGGTTCTCTACCTCCACCCCACCTCCACCACGGCCTCGGTGGTCCATCGTAATCAGGCCTTTGTTTTCATTGGAGTCGTTTAAGAGGAAGAGAACATAATGCACTAGAAATCCGACCTCCATTTTCGGCTGTGAAGCCTGGGTCATGCCGGTTAGAGGCGCTTGTCTTGACGAATGATACACAAAAAATCATCTTATGTGAAATTTGCAGACATATTTAATCCAAATTAGGATGCAGACATGTTTGTTGCAGCACAGGATTACCAAGGCACTCAGAGGGAGGTGCATAGTGGCTCTGTCGCCACACTCTGTTGATAAATTCTGCCTTATGGCTGCCCAATCACCGTTTGCAACAGCAGC
Organism: Calotriton arnoldi; assembly: GCA_963921515.1. Taxonomy (NCBI): domain Eukaryota; kingdom Metazoa; phylum Chordata; class Amphibia; order Caudata; family Salamandridae; genus Calotriton; species Calotriton arnoldi. Next base: position 60,849 of record CAWUFW010009697.1, on the reverse strand, counting down.
TGAGTAGCATTTCTTTCACGGTTTAGGATGTCGGATTGGTTTAGGATGTCGGATTATCATGACCTTTGTTTTTAAATGCTGTTGTGTGTTCATTGGTTTCATGTGGTACAAACTGTATCATGTCCAAATATGCTCTGTGCTTTTTCTTTACTAGTGCAGCTTTGCCTTTTTAGCCAGTGCTACTCCCTAGAAAAGGCAGTGTCTTTTAATATTGTAGGTTTGACATGGTAATATTGTTTCCTAGTAGGACGTCCCTGGTTGAACTCCCAAGCGACTAGTGTTCTTTTCCATGGAATCCTACCTCCATTAATAGCGATTAATTGTTAGTGACTGCTGAGTCAGTTCATAACTCAGATTTTCATGATGATCAAATGCTTCCACTTCCAAACCTATCTTTAGTAACTGGTGTGCAAGGATGGCTTTTCAATGGCTTCTTAGAGCAAGAATCCTGCACGTTACGCGTTAAAGAGAGGAAAACATGTATAGTTTTGCAGTATGAATTTAAATGAAGCTTGCCAAACTCTGGAAAGTAGCCTGGGTTGGATTATAGTGTTGTACATGTTTCAGCATGCAATGGTATGGCTAAGATTTATTCCTGTATGTTTATTTTAGACTTTTTTTCTGAGTCTCTAAATACATTTGTGCATTTCAAACGACGTTTAGATGTTAGTCGTGGCAAATGACTGCGTGTTTTGTTGAACTAACTCTTATTTGTATAAAAATTTGATGTTTGAAGATGTTAACATACCCATTTTCCCACCTCATAATGCATTACCTTTCGATACATTGCAAAAAAAGAAGAAAAAAAACGTTGGCTGGTTATTTGAAGTGCGTCACGCTGATCACATGGAAACTTGACAGTTTTCTCAAGGATCTGTTTTCCACAATCTCTGTACAGATCCTGGACACCTAAGACAGAAGCAGTACACTTGACGAGTGAAGTTCTAGCGTTTAGCCTTAGAGTATATTGGTCTACTTTTTTTCTTGAAGCACAGTTTCTTTTTAAAGTTTTTGATGTGGCACTTTTTACTTCGAGTGGTTTCCACTTCTCTTCATAGTGCTTAACAGTAGTAAGACCGTTTTTTCCTTGATTTTATTTTTGGTTATAGTTCATACGAGGCAGTAAAGCATATGGGCTTCAAAATAAATTTGCTACAATAACCTGTTGAAAACTAATATAAGATGAATATTTTAACCACGCAGGCAGGAGTTTCCACAGCCTTACAGAGTTAAAAGCAGAGTATAAAATTAACTAAACTGTGTGTAGATATGACTAGTCAAAATTATTTTAAATATACACACTATTTCAGAGAGTACAGCGTTCCAGCGCAGTACTGTAGTATGTTCATATATTTGTGCTCCTCTTTTTCATTGGTAATACGGGAACTAAGTCCCTCATTTGATGTTGTGCGAGATGCTGAATTATTGACTTTGCTACCCTACTACATTGAAAGCACCCATACAGGTTAGTCACCCAATGCAGAGGGCTTTTACGAAGCATTGAGTTTTAAAAATGTCTGCGATGTTTATGGATCACCTTTTTTCCTAGTGTGCTGGAGAATGCCACTTGTACAGGCGACCTGTCTTTTGAAGCCAATTTGAGCATAAGAGGTTGTCTGGTAATTGAGGGTTGCATGAAATCTATGGGTTTGGTCTGTAGTGCCTGTTAAGTGAGATTAGTTTGTTGGCTTGTTATGCTTTTTTTTTGTGTTGTGGTTTGTGAGTAATCCACATAATGTTGATTACAGAGTTGGTGGTTTGGCATTGGTGCCGATATAGGTAGCGCAGCAGTCCGTTTCAGGTTGGCTTTTGGACTTGTTACACGGCATAGATGACAAATTCCCATTAATTCTTGATTAAGATATGTAGTAACCGAGCAAGCAGAGCTCAAGGGCCTGAATTTTATAGTGTTTTCTGTTAAGCTTTAGGAGCTTGTTCAGTTGTTGAAGAGGGGTTTGATCATTAATAATATGCCTTAAGGGCCTATTAGGACAAACTTTGGTTTTTTGTCTTACAAATAGAATCAGTCGGGGAATGTTCTTTCTTATATGGTATTATGGTATAGAGCCATAGCAAATCTGTTGATCCTTTTCTCTGACCAAATGGTAATGTGTCATCTGTACGTTCAGCCACTGTCTCCGTTTTTTTTTTTAGATTTTTTAGTTGCCTCATGTAAGACACATCGATTGAGGTATACAACCATGGCATAACTCCTGCCATTCCTACTCCATCTCTAAACTAGCTGAAAAAGCAATATCAGCAAAACTATGAGTTATATTCAGAAAATACTAATTTTTATGTTAAAGTATGATATCGTTGAGAATGGACAGTCGCTTAGGTCTGGCTGTTTAGAGTCTATTCTAACCTCCATTGCCCCTTCTATTTGGGTTGGCCTCCTGAATCTGATCTGCTGTCCTCATTCTGTTTGGGCCTTTCTCTGATTTCTTGCATATGTCAAGTACTGTACACTAGTAAATGATTTTTTGAAGTCGTCAGTCCCCTTCCCATCATTCACTATTGCTAAAAGTGAGTACTGTATGCTTGTGCTCATACTTTGTCGAGGTCCAGAGCAGATTGTATACTAACTGTTCCACTAATCGTATGTTTCTGATTCCCCATAAGAATCTACTCAAGGTGTAGCACTTCCTCTTTCTTCATGCAAGGTGAACCATTGAGAAGTCTCCCACACAATCAAATCAGTCTTGTTTTGCTCATGACACGGGCCCCATTGGTCCATGATCTTCTGGAACAGCTCTGGCTGCATTTTCCAATGCCTGGAGTGCAAATTTGCAGTCTGATTGGAGTTCCCCAGCAGGTATTCTGCCCTGACTGAGATGCAGTTGTCTAGGCAAAAGTGCCAGAACTCCCTGGCTAGATCTGCCTTTGATTTTGTTCCCCCTAGAAGGCTTATGCGTCGGACAGCCGATACGTTGTCCATCTTAAGTAGGATGGCGCGCAATGCTTTGTTGTGTGTGGAAGAGCGCACTGGGATAAAACCTGCAAGCATTTCTAAGCAGTTTATGTGTAGCCCAAGCTTGTGATCTGCCCAGTGGCCGCCAGTGGAGATGTCTCTTCAGAGGGCACCCCAGCTCAGAAGGCTGGCGTCTAACCCTTTGACCACTTCGGGAATCGACCCGAATATAGCCCCTTCCATTCCAGGCCATCATGTGGTCCAACCACCATTTCATTTCCATCTTGTCTTCCATGGACAGTCAGACTTGATCTGAATACAGGAGGCTTTTCCTCAGATCAGCTGCCTTTCATCTCTGAGGGCCTGGTAAAATTGTGGGCTGGGAAAGATTACCTGAATGGATGAAGCCAAAAGGCCAACGATCCGGGTGAGATAGCTCAGTGAGATGAAATCCTTTGCCAAGTTTCTGTGCAGTTTCTTCCGCATGAGGGATAACAGTCTGTGTGGAAGTTTTATTACCTGTTGAACGGAGTTGATTATGAAGCTCAGAAAGCAAATGGATTGAGATGGAACAAATTCCGATTTCGACTCGTTGATGAAGCCCAAGTCCCATAAAAGGGACTGTCCAGGACAAATGTTGAAGGAGGCTCAATGTCTCCTGGTTTAGCAGGAGGATATTGTATAAATATATGATCAGATGCGCCCCCTTGGAAAGTAAAAGTTAGACAACTGGTCGCATGACCTTGGTGAAAGACAAAGGAGCGGAAGAGCGCCCGAATGGGAGGGCTGCAAATTCTTATATTTGCCCATCTTGCATCAATTGTGGGAACCTGTGGTGTTGATTAAAGATGGGGATTGTGAGGTAAGCGTCCTGAAGATCCAACCTTACCATCCATTCCTCTGGGCGTGAAATGTCTCATAGTAGATGTAGCCCATCCATTTTGAAGGGACGGTCGACAACCGCCTGGTTGAAATCCCGGAGATTTACCACCAGATGCTTGTCTTTATCTTTTTTCCCAACAAGTAAGAGGTTGGTTAGGAAATCCCGAGGATGCAATGAAGAAGGAACTTTAGCTTCCTTCATCAGAAGAGCACATGCCTCTTGAGAAATCAAACAACTGTCCTCTGTCGTAAAATGGATGGGTGGTGGGGTTCTGAGTTGGACTGGAAACTGTAAAACTCTGTTTGAAACCCCATCACAGTCTGCAGCACCCATGAGTCTCGCGCTACCTCCCCCAATTGTGAAGGAACAAGCCCACGCGACCTCCCATCTTTGGTTGGGAAGAAGGGATATGCCTTAGCAGAGGATCTGCCTGCAGCATTTGCCATACCACGGAAATCTCCTCTAGCACTGTGTTCGCGGCCTTTGGTGGGGAAGCAGCCCCCAAATCACCTTTGGTCTTGGTACAGAACCTGGCCGTTGCTATGGTACTTCTAGGAGGCCAGGTTTACTGTAGCCGGAAGAGTGCCTCCTGCCTCTATCTGCCCCTCACAAATCCTGTTTGCCAAACATCTTTCTTATTGAGTGTTGGGCCTTGTCTAACGAGGAGAAAGTGGTAATAAATTTACCCAATTCCTTTAAAAGGGTTCCCCAAAAAGTACTCACTCTGCCAGTATGCCTGCCTGAAATGTGGCCAATATCCCTAATTTGGGATCGTCCCCCCACCCCACCTCCCACCAACAGTGATCATCGGCTGAAAGCACACAATTGCCGTTTCCGTGGGAAACTTATTTCTCTTTGGGCCCACCCTGACAGTAGGTCAGGGGAAATTGTACTGACTGTTTCTTTGGCTTCTTCCACCATGTCCAAACTTTTAAGCAAAGGACCCAAGATGTCCAAGAGTTTATCCTGGCAAGCTTTCAAGGAACGGTATGTCCCTTTCTTGGCATCTTTTATAAACTTGGCCACAAAAGTGGCCATTTTCCCATCAGTCTCGGTGCTAGTGTGACCTTCCCCTCCAGGGACAGCGTGAACTTTCTGCCCTCAGGCACTCTTTGTCTATAAGCTTACAGATTCTACTGCTCACATACTAAGCCACTTTGTCTGCTATAATTTAATCTGCAGATTGCAGATGATCTATTTTGTCCGGGTTCAACATGCCTTCAAGATCATTAATGGGGTCGGCCCTCCCAGTACCAGATTTGTCTAACTTGAGGCATTTGTGACCGCCTTCCGGTCTCCATGGTAGACTGGGCCCTCGTTAATCATCGAGATGCCATCATCAGGGTCCCCTAATTCCGTTCCGTCATCCATAACATCAGAGAAAGGTATAGCTTTATTTCTCTCTGGGGGGGTCAACCCAGGTGCCTGCCCATTATCCCGGGGTTGTTTCAGGAGTGCCACCAGGCGTAAGCATTTGAAGGTGTCAGAGGGAGTAGAGGACCTTAATGAATCCCTACGTTACCCATATGGTTATTGTGTCGTTCCCCCCCGGAGTCTCTTGGAAACCAAGGGATGAGATGGAATCAAGTATTAAAAAATTCTGTAAGGCGACCTGATCCTCCCCGCCGAATGGGGAGGTTACACTGGGGCGTGCCGCCGTGGTGAGAATCTGCTTTCTCAGAGGCTCTAGGGCAGTGCTTTAAATGGGCCGGTACTCACCGGTACTGAGTACCGGCACTTTTTCATTTTCTCCCATTGAGTACTGGCACTTTTCCTCGATCAAGGACAGTACCGGTACTCACGAGGGCCTGCCTGGCTTTGATGCAGATGTCGCTCCGTTTATCGATCACCTCGGCAGCAGCTTTTAGTCACCGTTGAAGCCTGGGCTGGGCCAAAAGACAGCTGCTCTTGTCACCAGTACACAGTGATCTGCATGTACTGCTCTGGAAGTCATCAGGGCAGAGGTGTGGCTTCACGGAGGTCTGTTTATTCTTTGTTCTTACACAGCGGGCGTAGACAGGAGGCTGTAAAACTTAATGGGCGAGGGTGTGAAAGGCAGTGTTCACGGTAACAGGGCTGCAATGACGCTTCTGTAGCAGACATCACTATATGTAAACTGCTGCCATTAGACTTTTAACACAAATCCACCAGTACATCTATCGCAAGACAAGATGTTGAGCACTATGTAAAGTCAAATACTTGATAGTGTGCATCTGCAAAACACATAGAAGCATTTTTTCAAGTTACTGTTGCCTGTGGTGGGTATTTTCAAGAAGCCTCGACGGAACAAATGTTTTCAAGTTTGCGCTTGCTTTCACTATCTCTAATTGCCTATTTGCAAGTGTAAATAATATGGGATCTCCTTACCAAACTCACTGATCCCTGTTCACCCTTGAACGGAAGAGAAGGAGGGAAACCAGTGAAAACGTGATATGAACAGAGATGTTTGCAGCTAGGTAGCACTAACCCATCTGGGCTTACATGCCACAAGGAAGTATACAGCTGTATTTTTATCAAAAGCCAAAAATGTAATTCATGACTAGGTACATGCGTGTAACTCGCACTCATGGTTATAATGTATTGCACACGGATTGGACGCCAACAGCAGGAAAACTGATTTTTTTCTCCTATTTTGGACCCCTGGGTGGTCCTTTATACAAGTTATTTTGGTACTACACAGAAAATAAATGTCAATTGTAATAAGCCCTGGACTGGGGGTCACAAATTGCCAAAGCTAAGCTTAAGCTAGCACAGACTACTGGTGGGATTGCTAAATTACTGAGGGATTCCTCCTATAAACCTACAGGGCCTATCATTGAAATTTATAAGGCACAAGCTAGGGGTGCCACAATGTATGGGGCTGAACTCTGGGGACATTGTTCTTGCAGTTACCTAAGCAAAGTCGAGAACAGCTTTTTAAGACAGATTTTGGGTCTCCTTCCAGCACCCCGTTAACCCCCTGCGGCTAGATTTAGGTATAAGGCCGATTGGAGATGAGATTGCCCTAAGACCCCTAATTTTCTGGCGTAGGTTGTGGGTGACCCGGAACTGGCAGAATATCAGACAGAAACCAAAGAGTTACTGGGTCTTCCTGGGGTAGAAAAAATTGCTTGGTTCGCACACCTAAGGGAAGAATGCAGTAGGATAGGCAAACCAACCCTCTGGAGTAACCCAGAAGAAACATGTTCCGCAGTCTCACGTGCTGAACTGGTGAGAATTTATCGAACATATAAATTGGAAGTCATTCATGGGAATCCGGATCTAGGTGTTCTGACAGCTGAATTCCTTACTGTAAAAGATGAGTATAAATTAGAACCCTTTCTGGATGATATTCTACCTTTCCCAGCAAGAAAACTATATCTTCAGTTTAGATTTAGTACCCTTCCTCTGCGGGCCTTCACTTGCAAATGGTCTGGAACTACCCAACGTGGGTGCCCAGCCTGTAGCCATCAGGAGGAGTCAGAGCTGCATGTTTTATTTTTCTGTCCAGGATATAAATCTGCAAGACAGTGTTGGCTTATACAGTTGTGCAGGAACTTGGGGTTTGTGCACTGCCAGGAGGCACTTAGAATTCTGAAGTATGATACCTCCAAGCCCATTGTCTTTGCTGTTTCCCGCTTTTTAAATTCAATGTGGCGCAGGCGTTGGGCTTTCTTAGAAGAAGAAAAAAAAAAAAGATAATAAAAACCACACCAGTTGCTAATGTATAGACTGTTTTTATTGTTCATACTAAGGAGAGAGAAAAATTTGTTTTAATCCTTTTATTGTTTTAGACTTTTACTCATGAAGATGATTATTTTTAACTGAGATACTATCCGTGTAATTCCTTGCATGTATATTTTTATTTGCATTGATTTTATCGGATTTGCTGTGTACTGCTTGGTCTCTGCACTTGACCCGTTCTCTATTGGATCCACGTTGTGCTTTTCTTTTCTCGCTAGTAACGCACTTGCACTTTTGAGCCTGCTGGCTCTGCCTATAGGCCAGTGCAGCTAAATTTCTTTTGCACGCAAAGATGTTGCACAATGATTTTTATATGTTCGTGGGATGTGTTTTTAATCTTATATTGTCATGATTTTGATTCTACTCTATACATACTTTTATGGTCTTAACGACCGAAATAAAGGTTTTTGAACTGGAACTGGAATAAGCCCTATCTCCTGACCGGGACTTCATGTCAGTAGCCATATTTCGATTCAGGACCTTCTTGCCATTTGTAATGTGATGTAAATGTCTGTTGCTTTTTTAAAATATTTATTTCATCAACAGTTTAAAATGCAAGAATACATTTGAGATTTACTATATTAAGTATATGAGGCATAAAATAGAAGTCCTCTAAATTAACATACCTGGGCTCGCACTAAATACTGCAAAGTAATGTCAAAGGATTTTAAAGCAATTCAAATTATCCACGGAGATGTTTATTTCATCATGTGTGCTGTGTTAAAGATAATGGTGTATATTTTAATTACAAAGAGTGTATTCAGATAACCCAGCAGATGCCTTTAATCATCTAATATCACACGTGCAACATGTTTACTCTGTCCACCACTTCTTTTCAACCACATAAAATGGAATGTTGAAAGGTTGAGCCACCAGCAGCAATTTCGCCAGTGTCTCTGGGTCAACATTCCTCATCCTGTGGCAGAAAGAGAGAATATGCTGCTTACTGAAGTTACACAAAGTATGTCCCTTGGAAAGCAACTTTGGTTTCCATTTTAGACAGAAACACGGACTAGTGCCGAGAATGAAAAGAGCGTCTGCTGAATTGCTTGCATTTTTGCAGCTAAGCACATTCACTAATGATAAGAAACAGGAAGCCGGGGCCTCTCTTAAGTAAGAAAGATTGGGACACCATGAGTAGCAATAAAATGAATAACTCTGGTGGCTAATGCACTCACCATAAAATTGCATTGAGGGTCATTGTGCCTGCTAGAAAGCACAGTATGCAACATGTAGATCAGAGATTTTTTATTTTTTTTATTTATGTACATAGCTACGGGGGATACTGCTTTTGTTGCATAGATCCATGTCTTCCCTGTAGGTCACAAGTTAACATCCTTGGCATATATCTTAGTTAATTGTGCCGCTACAGCAACGACCTGCATTCAACACCAAGGCATATATATAGAACCTTACTGTTTTTTCCATAATCTTTTAAAGTTTTAAGGTTGAAGAAAAAGTGTTACTTTGGGTAGTAATAAACACTGATTGGTAAGTGCTATGTAAATAGTGTAAAAACTAATGGATATTCCAACAATGCATGCAGATTTCTTGCATAAAAAGCTTGAAAAGGTCAAAAACTTAGCCCCGCCCCTTGTTCCGCCTTTAGCGCCGCCCTTATGCCCGCCCCAAACTCCGCCCCAAACTCCACCCCAGTCTATCCCTCCTTTTGATGAGTACCTGCACTTATTTTTGTCCATTTAAAGCACTGCTCTAGGGCCAAGACTACAATCCGTTGCAGGGTGGAATCAACTGAATCAACTAGTTCCTCGTTGATGGGAAGAGCAACAGCAGCCTCCATGCCTTATCAAAATGCCTGCCTCTCCTAGCTTCTGACATGGTACACTCTGAAGCAATAAAAAGTCAACAGGGGTATCCAGTTAGTGCACCACCGATAGTGGTTACAAGAATGCCGTACATTAGTGAGTCCCACTTAAGGAAAACAGCCCCAGAAAACTTTGATAATGAGCCAAGGATGTGCAGGCTCACCTGATTAAACTAAGTTTTGAGGGGTCCTAGGGCCTGGTCACTGAAGAAAAAAGATTGCTAATTACTAGCCACCCACTATAGACTCATTGCCTCGAAGCATGTATTCTCATCAACCATATTCGGGAATGTTCCCTTAGACACAGCTGCCAGTAAGTTAAAGACCCACGTCTCTCATTCCGACTGCCATTAAAAGTGACTAACAGAACGAGAGAGATGCGCGCTGAGTGTCGCTGCAGAGCGCGCTCCCCTAGTGGTGGAAGGAAACGAGTGCGCTCTGCAGGCGCGGGCTTCCTAGTACGGCTGCGTATGGTACACCGATTAGGAAAGCGGCTAGCTCTCCACGGTGGGAACCGAAGGGTCGATCTACCCCATCTGGGAGCCCCCAGGGTACCTGCCCGTGAGCAGGCTGTGCCCCGTCTTTTGCCTTTTAGTGAGAGCGGGCGAAGCTGATAAACACACTCCGTGGTATCGCCACTCAGGCGTTTTACCGCCTGAATGCGCAGCCTGGAGAGGCCGTGAGAGAAGTTGTGCCCGTACGTATAAATTAGCAATACTTTTACAACACAGAAGTTAAGGGGTGAATCAAAAAATCACAATAATACCCGTTAGCATTTCCTACACAGGAATATAACCAAGGGAAGCACTTATTTGGCTGCTGAGCAGCAAAGAAAGAGGAAGTGCTTCCCCTTGAGGATGTGCTTATGGGGAAACAGAGACATGTGATTGGATAACTTGGCTTTGCTTGGACGCATTGTAATTGTAGTCCTTTGCCCAGTTATGGTTATAAAATGGCTATAGTGTTTGGCTGCAGAGCTAAAAATAAAGAAGAAAGGTGAGCATAATCTGAGCCTCCGTTTCTCACATATAATCCAACTGTACACCTTCATCAATGTAAAAAAGAATATGAACGTGTTGAATGACTGTGAATGTCAGTTACTGCCATTGAGCAATCAGATTTTATGATTGCGGTTCCTTTCCTATTTTCTAAGATACTACTTCTTTTGGTTAAAAAGATAACTAGTTTGAGTTTGGCCCTTGAGTTTCATAGGTATTGATGGTATACTTAAAAGAACACACAAGTGAGAGGAATTTGATCATGCGGCACAGCAAACTGTTTAGAAACGGTACACCAGTATAAAACCCTAAAACAAATTTATGTATTCTCAAACTGTCTGGAAATGATTCAATCCCAATATTGACAAAGTAGTCACAAGGGCGTAAAGTAATTTTATTAGGTTGACAGTATTTTGATCACTTGAATGCAGGCTTCAAACCCAGGCCTGCTTCTTCGGCATCTTGGCTTCTTTCCTCTTCTAAACTGGACTCTGGGCAGTGCTGTAGTTACACACCTTATTGGAACCTTAGCTTTTTTGTTCTGAATGAGGAAGAGCAGTGCAAGATTTGTGCTGGTGGTTGCAAGTGGTGGATACAGACACTCATTTTGTGGACCAAGGCATGTTTTTCATCACCAGAATTCGAGTCCGAGCAAGAGACAGAAAAAGGAGGAAGATAAATATGAGGAAACGGTGACAAAGGAAGGAAGCCTGGATGAGGTGGTATGAAGACTAGCCAACCTTGGTGTTTAGCAACTTTGCCATTCAGTAGCACGGGTTGAGAGGTGGCCTCCTAAGAAAAACCTTTGGCTTTTGAACAAGTAAAGTGCTGAAGAATAGAAGCAGTTGGCCTTATTCCCAACTATTATGATTAGAGCAAACGCACTATCGACCATTAAAATCATCCAAATTGGTATCACAAACTTAGATGCAACAGCCTCGTCTAATGAGGACCTATCATGATGCGACTGTGCAGTGCTCTCTGTAAATACTGTTATGTTCTGCTTTTGATTGAAATCCAAATACCTGTCCCTCATATCTGTTTGTTCAAGATTGCCGAATCTTGATCCATCCATGTCCTTACATACAGTAATTTGTCTCTTTTCTATGTGCAGCATGTCCTGTTTTTAGGTTCTGAGCATTTCAAGTAAAAATAATTTAGCAAGCGTCGTAGTTACATGCGTGGCAGAGCCCTTCGTATAAAACACTTGGAAAAACGATTACACTGACCTAAAACTTTTAGAAATCGCCGTTTAGATTTTCTTATATGTTTGGTGCAAGTTCTATGTTGACTCCTCGAATGAAAAATATTGCTGAAAGGAGAAAGAAAATCGTATCAACGTATATAGCTACTTAACAAAAATCAAACCGCTCACCTGGAAAGAGAATGATGGAACCCAAGACTAGGAAGCTCAGTCAGCCCTAATACGTTATCAAAGGATCTTCCGCCTACAGTTGGGTGAAGTCCCTCTTGTATAAATTTATTTTACAATCAGTTGTACTGTCTCCTCTCTTGATCACCAGTAAATTACAAGGTTGTTAGATGTACCAAAGCAAATACATTAAGTATACCTCTTTGTTAAAAGCAGTAAAATCTTTTTTTTCCCCTCAAAAATCTTTTGTTTAATCTTTACTTTGGTCTTGCAGGATTTGACATATACCATGCAGTAAGTGAAGCACATTTAGCCTGATGTCAGCTAAACAGAAATATGTTGCATCAATAACCATATATGAATCAATATGTTGTATAATATTGCAGCTGCTTTTGAGTTGTCTGTTAGTCACTGTTGTTATGAATGTTCTATAGTATATGGAAAAGTTAAAATGACCAATCTTTCCTTTATGAAGTTGTTTCTGCTTTTCTGAAAATAAATTGTATCGCTTGGCCAATTGCTATTAATTCGACGGAAGCCTTTTAGCTTTTATTTGGATTTTTAGGCCCCAATGATGTTTACTAGCCCTCCACTACAGCCCATTCTGGAGTTTGTACTGTATTGTAAAACTGCATTGTACCACTGATGGACAAAATAAATATCTTGATTTTTTTTTTTTTATAAAATGGGTGTCTGGCAGAAACTTGCAGGTTAAGAAGTGGAAGAACAGTTGCTGAATAGCTTTTTGGCGTAAGAGAAAGGACTTATTGTTTTATGACAATTGGCTTGAGTTAGTGAGGGGGCTGTAGGTGGAAAGGATGCAGCGAGAGGCTGCTAAGACGTTTGCCTTATGTTTTTACTGGCTCAGAGCCACCTGTGCTTTCCTGGAACGGGCCAGAGTGAGGCAGATAACTGATGCAAGTTTTGTTGTGCTGAGAGAAGTATGCAAATACGTATGGTGTGGAGATTTTTTTTTCCACCTGCTTTAACCTCGTGAAAACCTCTGATTCAAGCTTTTATCAAATTCTACCAGAATGTTTATTTATAAGTGCTTTGTGCATCGGTGCAGTAAGACACTTGTCATGAACACGAACTTCCTGCGTTTTACCACTGTTAGTTTCCTCTGAAATAATGAGGCCTGTATCTTTACTCGAAGGACATTTTCATCCAGCCTCCAGGTGCGTTGCTTTTGTCAAGGTCACAGTAGTTGCGTTCTACCCCGAAGGTGTTTTGAATCGATGTGATATTTTACGTACATTATTTCTACCGGCTCTAGCATAGTTTCAGCCAACGTGGTTAGTGCTGCGTTCTCAGCTCTACCGCCCTGGGGGAGGAAGAGGGGTTTCACTCACACCAGCTCACGCGCCAGCCTGCCTTCCTCACCGCCTTGTTGTAACACGCACAGCGACTCTGAACAACGTTATTATTATCCCTAAGTTATGACACTGTGTAATGGCCGAAGCTGGACGTGGGCTAGCCCTGGCGGGAATCGAACTCTTGGCTCATCCTCGCTTTGTTAAAGGGACGAATAGTGAACTCGTTGACGTCGAGCTATTCCTCCCTCACTGTCAGATAGTTTCACGGGTGGGGGAAGAGTGCTGCAGGGCTGAGCCCATGTAGACAAATTACCATACGCCATCGCGCTTCAGTCTGTGTACCCAGTTTGCTGTATACAGGGTCACTCAAATATGTGCCTGAAAGGTAAAATGTCATACTTTGTAAAAAAAAAAATAATACTACTAAATCCGGAATCTCCCACCGCATATCGAGTTTCCCGCACCAAGCCGCTGCAAAAGTTTGAGTATGCCTTACATATTGGAGCACATCACCTGTCTGGACAGTTATCCAAATCCCTGCGCCCATCTGTAAAAGTATAAATGAATGAATGAGAAGTCTTAGAGCTGCGTTTAAGAGTGTACTGGACCAGGTTCTGAATCTTGAAGCCTGAGACATTTATAAAAGGCAATATAGCATGCGCTCTAATCAGACCAAGGGAATGCAGTCCGTGTTTTTTGTAAGCAATTCGGTAGAACGGCAGTGACCATGTGTGGTCGCTACTCTTAGTAAGTGAGCTACGTGTGCGAGGTGGGGGATGTGTCCCCCTCGGGGCACTGGAGGTAGGGGGAAAGCGGCTCGTGAAAACTGACAATGACGGTTTCTCTGGTCGGTAAAACCCCAGCCCTAAAGCGCATATGCATGCACCCTGATCACAAATCAGAGAAGTGGTATGCACCTTTGTGGCAGAGTGAAGGCTGTGGGTTCTGACAGTTGCCTGCTGAGAGGGTGATCTAGGAAATACTTTTAAAAGATGTTGAGGGAGGAATTAAGCAAATGTTCTCAGTCAAAAACTAGATTTTATTCTCACCACTGTGCCAGTCACCAATGATGCAAGGTATGTTCAACCATTTGTATTTTCTGAAACCAATTTTATTTCTTTACAGATTTGATTATCCAAATTTTATCAGCTTGAAATGGCTTTTTTCCCGCAGCAATTAGTTTTAGCAGCTTCAGGGGAAAATTGTGGTTTACAAATGCTACCCTGCTAGTTAGGCAAATAGTTTTGGAAGTTTGTATACACTAAAGTTCTATTCACTGCAGTTACTGGTTCTCTTCAGTACTCCTAACTTATTGTTGAACTTTTACAAACATGATATGCCCGCCCTGTACATGGGAATGTATTTTCAGTGTGTGTAATCTGCATGGTAAAGTAACCATGGAACACCAAAGTATGTGTTCAATTATCTATTTTAATAGTCGCTACAAATGTAGGAAAGCTACAATTTGTGTTCTGTACACTTGTAAGGCATTGTATGCAGTGTATATCTTATTGGCACAAATTCGGTCTCCACCTCAGGACTATTGTAAAATAGTAGCCGATTTTATGTTCAGCTCTCTCCTAATCCACACTAATGGACTGCAGGGTGCGTAATAAACATAATCGGCCTTGCAATTACTATCAAAATAACACTAATTCAACAAATAGTAATAGTGCAAATGGATATGAAACTCGTATGATCAAAACACAATGTCACAAAAAATGGCTACTATACATGTGTATCTGTTAAATAATCAGGGAAAATAGCCCGTATCTGCGGACGTTACACCAAAGTCACGTCTATAGTTCACAGCATAACAGACCGCACCAAGATAAATAGTTAAATATGGCAGCGTCATTGAAATGGGCATTTCATCTCCTTTTGAAACTGCAGTGCAGAGAGAGTCCTTCCATGATGGATGTAGTTCTGTACTTTGAGGGGCTTCCTTAGAAAGTCTGCTTTCAACTTTTTTCTCTTGCAAAATGGGGTTCAAAAAGGAGTTTGTCTGAAGTCCACAGAAGGATCCTCATGAGCTGGTTGGTTTAAGGGCTAAGTATTGCCGTCTTCCAGAACGCAAAATATTGCCCACCGTGCAGGCTTACTTAATTGTTCCTGTTTTCGATAGGAAGCCAATCGAGAAGAGACCAGGAACAAAGTGATGTGTTCAAACCTTCTGAGACTAGCTTTGCAGCCATAGGAGGAATTGTCTTCTGAAAGATCATTGAACTTTGCTGTTCGTGTTCAGTTGTGCGTTATCATGGTAAATCCTAAATATAAGAAAGGACTGCCTAGCTAGTTTAGCAGTGTTGTTCATGTGGACATGAAAATTGAGATTGTGCCCAATTTCTCTAGAAATTATAATGGAAAACAATCAATTATAAAGTGATAACAGTCAAATGTGTTTTTCGAGCCACGGTTTCAAATTGATAATAAGGCTTTGAGGGGAAGGACGGCAGAAGGGACTCAATTTTTTGCAGGTTCAGTTTAAGATCTTGGATAGACATCTAAGACTGATTATTGATTAATCGTCAAGGTAATAGTGACGCTATTCTCTGGGGTAGACATTTCTGTAATTTGACATTTCGGACATGAAAATCGCTTTCTTAGACACTAGCCCCTCTGAACATTATACATAGTTTCCTTCTTATTAATTCTTTCCAAAGGTAATTCTAGTTCTTTATAGTGCTCGCGTGCTCCTTCCCCCAGTTTTGTTTTCATTCCAGTGAAGTACAAAAACCCTTTAGAGTTCAAATACAATGGAAGCATTCATATTTTCTATCGATTGTACGGAGATTATAAACCACTTTTCTCCACCCTTGTTGGAAAGCTCTTGATGGAACACTCATTACTGGTGTGACTGTTTAATGAGTTTTATACATATCTAAAATGTGTGGGAAACATCAATGCAGCATTCTGAAGAGATATACCCTGGCCCCGGTTCTGTGGCCTCGTAATGGCAAATATTGGATTGGAAACACACATAGTTTGAGGAGAACGTGGGTCAAGCGGAAGACCACAGGGTGATGGCTGTCGATTCCTAAAAGAGCCTCATTAGCTATAATATCCTACCCCATCTCGGATTCATCTTGTATTAATCAAGATTATACAAAGATCATCCTGCTGTAAACCCAACGCTTGCTTATTGCAACTTAAGGAGTTTTCGCACTTATCAGTAGTAAGAATCCGCTTCCAAGCAAAGACACACAAAATAATACACGTGAGTACATTGCATAGAGCAATTCCACACAAATGTATGAAAAAGTCTTTGTCTACCCACGATGGGGGCATGAAGCACTTTACAAAAAACTACAGTAGAACTTCTGTTCGTTCTTGGGTTGGATTTTGCTTTTTGTAGATGAGCACATTTAAAAGTCAAAGTTTTTTGCATCGCTTTGTCGCATTAAATTCTGAAATGGGCAAATTAATTATGAGACCTGTCAATTTGTGAAGTGTTCTGTACTTAATTATGTAAAAAAAGTAAGTGTTCATAATTTTTTTTTTTTTAACAGTGCATTTTTCTTCTGATGTAGTTAAAGGTGAATAAAATCAATGTACTATTTACTGTAGGAGTGCTCCTTGCTGTTTGTGATGTGGTAATAAAAACAGAGTCATGGTAAACAGAATGCTTATCATGCTTTCGGAGTCAAACCAGGAATGATCTGAGGGCGCTTCTGTTACCCAAGTACCAGTATTCTTTGAAAGTGATGCCAAATATAGCCTACCAGCTCCCTAGTATGACTATTTTCACCTCTGCTGCATTTCCTAGAGGTCCCATCTTATCTCTCATTTTAGCTTAACTGAGTTATCTGTTGACAGATGCTTGTGATAAACTGGCCTTTTTTCAATTCTGCTCCTTAGTACTAAATCTTCATTATATCTGCGAGCTCCCAAGGTAGTACAATTATTTTACACTTGCCCTGAGGAGTTTGTCTGCTGCGCTCCCTCGCCAACTCTGCTTTGGTGCCAGACTCTACAAGACCGTAACAGAAAAGTGGGAAACCCAATCTACCCTTGGAGGCTTGGGCACGACCACTAATAATGGGTAATTGTGCCTACAAGGGATTTTATTTTGTGCAACAAATCAAATCATTCAAAACAGTTACTTAATGGTACTTAATGGTAAAGCCACCAGTTGGAGCTTTACCATTAAGTAACTGTTTTGAATGATTTGATTTGTTGCACAAAATAAAATCCCTTGTAGGCGCAATTACCCAGACTCTACAAGACAGCAGTCTCATCATATACTGTCCTCAGCTTCCTAAATCCTGGCAAATGGGCTGTTCTTGCATGCCACTGCTGCAACAGCCAAAGGCTCCCCCTTCCAGAGGGTACCCCTGATCACCCCACCACTACAGAGATGCCACTTTTGGATCGATATCCAAGTCATCTGGGCTCCTCCCTGTGCGCCGTGAGGCTCCGTGAAGGGCCACTGTGTATGAGTGAGTTGTGTGGTGCATTAATGCTAATCGGACAGAGAGAAGGAGAAGGGGTGACATACGCTGTGCTGCAAACATAACACTTGAAAAGAAACAATATAGAGTGTGATGCCAAACAATTTTTGTTCCTTCCAAAATCAGAATAAACAAGTGACTTTTCTTGAGTCACTAAGCACAGGTCTAGGGCTCGAGTCCTACAAACACATCCTTGTTTTCCGTTTTATTGTACAGTAAACCAAACTACGCTCAGTGCAAACATTTTCCTGTAACAGTAACATTGAAGATTCAAAGCGCTTTGGCTACAGCATGAAAATGCATCATTTGTTGATCGGCGCTCTCCTTGTACCAGGTGACTCGGATTTCAATCCAGAGTACCTATTCAGGAAACCGTAAGGGGCGAGCCCTGGCATTCCAGACTTGCACAATCGTGGCTTGCATCAGGCATGCACGGTCTTGCCCTCCGGTTTCCAAAGGCGGAATAACTTGACGCTTAAACCTCTTTAAAGCGGTATAGACATTCAGTGAACTCTTGTGATTTGGGGCACAATTGTGTGAATCCAAAAACCTGGTTTGATTCGGGTTTTTTAGATCCTGCTGCATGCTCTTTGTAACACATGTTGCTAATTGGCTGCCTCTGCTTTACATATAGGACTTTCAAGCCTCAGAGTTAATGTTTTAAAAATGTGCATTCTCCGGATCTGTCGAGTGAGAATTGGATCAGTGAAGAGCGAATGTAGCCTGACGGATGGGGTGAAAGGTATGTCGCACAGTAGGTGTTGCTATATCAGAGAAAAATAGCCATTGTCTACTGGGCGTTATTGTAAACTCTCACTGCGATGCTGTACTTTAGAATAAAAGTACCAGTGCCAGAAAACGTTTTTACTTTGCTTGAAAACATTACTAATACATTTGACACAAGTGGCTAATATGTGCACGCTTAGGTGGTGCAAAGGGCCATGAAATCCTTAGCTGTGGATCAAGAAATCTGTCTCTATTCTTTTTGTTGTTTTTTTTGTTTAGATATATTTTAATTTTTATGTTTGAAACCAAGAAAAGGAAAAAGCAATATATTCAATGCGCAACAGGCGCCATTGTCTCTGGATACATGTTGATGGTACATATGATTACAGGAATCTTAGCACAATCAAACATACAGTCGATGTTACAGAGTGCAATTAGTGCACATGCATACACCCCTGAAGTGGTTTGTGTCTAACTAGCAGTCGAGCCAGGAGTCGGACCGGGACCACCCTCCACAGAGCCCAAACCATAATAGGTTTTCCACCATCCCCATCTTGTAGAACGTACGGGAACATCCTCTGCTGTGGTAAATCACCTTTTCCGTTGCCATGTAGAGGTCCATCCCCTTCTGCCACTCATGTACGGTGGACATCTCCGGCGCCCACCAGTATTTAGCCACATCCCTTTTTGCCACGACAGGGCCCAGTGCGCTAAAAAGCAGCATAAAACAGGGGACATCCACATAGTTTGAAATCCCCAATAACACAAACCTTGGATCTAGAGGTAGTGACGCCTTCAGAATATCTGAGAGTTCCTGAATAATGGTCTTCCAATAGTGGGGTGTGTTCTAGGGTTTCAGCCCCCTCTGCCCACCAC
Organism: Calotriton arnoldi; assembly: GCA_963921515.1. Classification (NCBI taxonomy): domain Eukaryota; kingdom Metazoa; phylum Chordata; class Amphibia; order Caudata; family Salamandridae; genus Calotriton; species Calotriton arnoldi. The sequence continues at coordinate 41,768 of CAWUFW010009697.1, read as the reverse complement.
GTAGCTGTGCGTATTTCAAAAACTGGGATGGGTGTAGATTATATTCCTGCTGCGTCGAAGAGAAGGGTATGATGTCCCCGTTCTCGAGGATGTCCCCCACTTTGGTGATGCCTAGAGTGTCCTAGGCCCCAAAGCCTCGCAGCTGCGCCACCTCTTTCAGCCGTGTCCCCTTCCATAGAGGTGTTTCTCTGGTAATTTTGTGTGCCCACCACCTGTGTCTATTCTTAATATGTATACAGCAACTTGTATAGGAAGACTCGATACATTTCATTCATAAACATTGGTTTGAAGAAGCAATAAAGTATACTGCTACATAGTGTGAAAGAGAGCAACTGTTAACACGTTACACAAGTATGACTGAGATGATCCCAAACATATCACATAGGAAATTCTGTCGCAGATTCTGCAATGAAGAGCCAAGAGCAGCAGTCTTATCCAAAAATCCTATTTCACCCACAAACGTGAGTTAGAAATAGTCCGGTTTTTTTATAGATGAAAGGTGCAACAGGTACAATTTGTTATTATTTCAGGCCCTCTTTGTCTATCACCGTGAGCGTGCGGAGTCAGTATACACACTTTTCCCTTGCCTCTGATATCTAAATCATTTGAGCTGTTGATCAGATGACTGGTGAAGATCTTGTTTAGCATAATTTTGGTCACGCACCTGAAGGTGATGTGCAATAAAACATATTCATTAGTAAAATGTCCATTCCAGCCAGAACATGTGTCCTCCCATTACTAGTGTAGCAAGATGAGTGCTCGTTCGAGCAAGTTTAGGGCTGAATGGGAATTCAACTTGTTCAGTGTTAGTTCCACATGCTGTTGAAATTACATTATAGCAAGGTCGTTCCAGGTGCCTGAACCATAGGGCAAGCCGTGATTGTGCAGTAGTAGCGAACCTTGATAATCTGTGGCAACGTTGCATCATGCATAGTCTGAGTCAGTCGAAAGAAACCCACTTACCTCTGGCGGGATGGCCAGCCAAAGCTTTGCACCAACAGTAAAAGCATGGTTTACCACCACACATTCTTGATGGGCCATGAATGACGTCCCGTTCATCACCAGCAGGTGTTCTGCATGGCCCATTCTGAAATGCACCTTCAACTTCGTGAGGATCATTTACATAGTAAACTACAACATTTTCAAGGTGAATTTGGGGGGGATGTAGGTCCAAATTACACAATTCTTGATGGCCTCATGTCCAATAGGAGGTATCCTGAATGGCCAACTATCCAGTACCACCTTAATTTTGCCTATCAAGTAATACCTCGGCCCGTACCCACAGCTTAAAGTCAGATAGTGAAGGGCCAGTGCTAGACAAAAAGGAAACTGTTGACAAAAAACATGCGCAACCGATTAAACTTCTCACAGATGATATTGGCTGTTGTATGAATGTTCATTGCAAAAATCGCAATATTAAAGGACCTGGAAAAACTGGATAGAAAAAAAAAATCTAGTTAAAGCTAACTGTGCTATTATGTGACATTGACTTATCCATTGCCAGTAACGCACATTTTAATTCTCATCTTTTATTCAACACGTCAGTGCCACAGCTAGTGTAATTGTGGCTAGCCACACCATTTTGCTACACGGAAAAAAGTAAATGGGCAAGCAGTGGCATAGCTTCGGGGAGAAGGTAGACCATTTCCACAGACAAAACCACCACCTCAACTGTGGCCCTAATTGTTCTTCTTAACATGCAATAATACCCGCATCTTTCCTTCCTTGTTCTTGTTGTGAAAGCGGTCTACTGCTGTAATCATTTGGTACACTCAGGAACATTGACGACAGTGTATCTCTCTCTGTAGTAATGCACTCTCCCACAAACCTTGATGGGCTTTTGCCATGATTGTATACTGCAGGCATAAGTATATTGCAACCCTGTTATTGCTTTTCCCCATGCCCCGGTCTGTTGAACCATATCTGTGGACCACCCTCCTAAGAGAGATGGCAGGACTCGGCTGGAAGTGCCTAAGTAGCCATGGTGCAACAAACCATCCAATGGGGAGGTGGGGTTAGAAGGCCCCAAGAGCAAATACTCCAATACACCTTACCCCAATACTGCAAAACGCAATTCTTTGTTTAGGTATAACTCCTTTCACGAATTTGTAGGAATATCTAACACGTAGACCCTTAAGCTGACTAAGCATGAGCACACAGCATGGATATTTTAACTGATGAGGATGAGCCAAAGCCATATACACCTTTCATAAAGTTTTGACAACTGGACCATAGCACGTACATAGTTGTATTGGTTAAGGTGGTATAACATCTGAGAAAGCAAACTTTGAAAAACCTTATCGGAGACTGGAAATAATCTATGCGTTCACTCTGGTAAAGATGGTAGGCAAAGAGAAATCATTTAGCTGTGAAAAACCACAGGCAAAGAAGAAGAATAACTCCTCTAATCACAGGTAAACTCAGTAAAAGGTTGTACAGTTACATAAACAGATTTGAGTCTAATAAACATATGAAGCAAGACTGAGAAAAGTTTAACTCTAAAGAATTCATCTTGTACAAGTCGGCCATCATCACAAAACTCCCCTTGAGGAAAGAAATAGACCTCAAAATTTACCTGAGCGATATTATCTTTAGCTAAATAGCCTATTCTTCCTCAACAAACAAAAACCACAGAGGAAGAAGAAGCATTGGCAAAGGAAAAGGGTCTTGCCCATGCAAGCTATTGCCTTTGTCATTGTTTTAGCCATGTTGCACATTAGCGTGGCTGACATTTCTTTAAAATAAAAAATAAAGCGCTATGACACAGCCAGCATTGCCCGCATCACAGCCCCTTTTTTAAATAGCTTCTTGGAGGGAGGGGCAGGAGGTATCTCGGAGGGAGGGCATGCAACACGAGGTCGTAGATGCCTCTCGCCAGCAATTTTATATATATATATATATATATATATATATATATATATATATATATATATATATATATATATATATATATATTCACTGAAAAAACCATAGGTTTCAGGGACGTTATAGTTACAAATTAGCATTTAAAACCTTTGAAATTCACTGAAAAAACCATAGGTTTTAGGGACAGTTATAGTTATTTGGACATTGCACTCGTACAAAACCCGTGAAACTCCCCGTTATAGTTAGTCCAGCTAACTATAACTCGCGCCCGCAATGCACTGCTGATGACGTCACATATTACATCACTTATGACATGGTCAGTGACATCACTGATGACATCACTGATGACATCTCAAATGACATCACTGATGACATCACTGATGACATCATCCAGTGACTGTGTGTTTCTGTAAAGTTTAAATATTTTTAATATATATAGGAAAAGACGTATTGAAGAATGAGTGGGTGTGTAAGTGTCTGTATGGATGATTTAGTAGGTGCGTGACTGACTCTATAAGTGAGTGATTTAACGTATCTTACTGAATGCATGGGTTAGTGACTAAACTGGGTGAATGTCTGTATCCGTCTGTCTGTTGCTGTGTAAGTGGCTGCATGTGTTTGTGAATAGCTACATGAGTGTCTATATGAGTTATTGAATGCTTGTGTGAGTATCTGTATGGGTGCCTGAGTGTTTGTGTGGGAGGGGTGTGTGCGACTCTGTGCATAGATGTGTGAGTGGGTGATTCACTGGGTGGATGGTTTAAAGAGTGCATCTGTGATAGACTGTATGGGTGGGTAAGTGTGTGTAAGAGTGTGTTAGTGAGTGAATGTATGTCCCAGTGGTACATGTGTGAGTAACTACATATGTGAAAGGCAGTATATATGTGTGTTGGAGTATATAAATAGCTATAAGCAAGAGTGAGTGATTGTGATAGTGGCTGTATGGATGAGTGTGTGCTTGTATCAGTGATTGTATAAGAGCGTAAGAATGTGCTAGTATTTGTATGAGTAAGTGAGCTGGTGTGTGTATAACTGTATAGGTGAGTAAATGGTAGTGTGTTTAATTATTTGCATGACTGACTAGGTGTGTGAGTACCTCTATGGATGAGTGGCGGTGTTTGAGTGTCTATATAGGAGTATGAGTGCATATGATAGTCCTGTACTGAGTGACCGTAAGTATGAGTGACTGTACGGGTGAGTGAGTGGATGTGTGCGTAGACCTAAGAATCAGTGAGTGGGTATGTAGTTATTGGTGTTGGAGTGTCTATGGTTTTGCGAATGGCAGTCTGTAATTTAGAGTGGGTGTATCAAAGGTTATATTAGGGTGTGAGAAGAAGCATGAAATTATCACGTGGATGATGTCATCAGTGATGTCATCAGTGATGTCACTGACCATGTCATGAGTGATGTAATATGTGACGTCATCAGGAGTGCATTGCGGGGGCGCGAGTTATAGTTAGCTGGACTAACTATAACGGGGGAATTTCACGGGTTTTGTACGAGTGCAATGTCCATATAACTATAACTGTCCCTAAAACCTATGGTTTTTTCAGTGAATTTCAAAGGTTTTTTAAATGCTAATTTGTAACTATAACGTCCCTGAAACCTATGGTTTTTTTCAGTGAATTTCAAAGGTTTTTTAAATGCTAATTTGTAACTATAACATGTCTGAAACCTACGGTTTTTTCAGTGAATTTCAAAGGTTTTGTAAATGACAATTTTTAAATGTATTAATTGTTATATAAATTTTTTTCATACTGATTTCCAAATTGTTTAGAAACAATTTTTTTTACATATTTTATTTTTTAAATTACATTGTAATTACATTATACATTACATTACAAAAATACTTTCTCAGAATGAATTACTTTAGTTTAAATACTTTGCACATAGGCAATAGACTTTTAAGTACAGTAGTTACAGTTGTTGCAATGGGCAACACATTTTCAAACACAATGCAACATTCAGCTCAATGTGAATTTCTAGTTAAATGCAATTAGTTACTTTATGGATTACTTTTCTAACCACAGGACTGGATCCTAGATTCAGTCCTGGGACATCTCCTGTAAACAGTTGAGTAAAAGCGTTTTGGTTACAGTAGTGATTTTTAAGGAATATTATTGTATTTTAAAAGTTGACACTTAGAAACTTTTTCTCATAGAATCACCAATGTTATCCTATGGAAGGAAATTCACTTAGCAGGTAAAAACTGTTATCGTTACTTTTTCTTACTCCGTGTTGGATCCTGGATCCAGCACTGGTTCATCTCCTGTAAACAGTTGAAAGAATGCGTTTAAGTCATACAGGCGATTTTTAAGGAATATTTGTAGTTTGTGAAAATCGACACTTTGAAAGTTTTCTGCTGAAAACCAGACAATGGATTCCTATGGAAGAAAATATAAGTTACTGGTAAGTACGGTTAAAATTACTTTTCAAGGTCAGTGCTGGGCTAAAAGATGCAGCACTGGGTTCTCTCCTGATAACAGGTGAGTAAATTGAATTCGTACTTTGGTTGATTTTAGAGGAATATTATAAAGTTCCAAAACTCCACACTTAGAAGAATTTCCAAGTGAAACCAGTCAATGTTAGCCTATGAAGGAAATTCAAGTTACCGGTAAGTACGGTTAAAATTACTTTTCAGGATCAGTACTGGGCTGAAAGATGCAGCACTGAGGTCTCTCCTGATAACAGGTGAGTAAATCAGAATTCGATTTCGGCTGATTTTAGAGGAATATATGTATGTTTCAAAAATCAACACTTAGAAACTTTTTCAGCAAAAAGCAGGCAATGATATCCTATGGAAGGAAATTCAAGTTACCGGTAAGTACGGTTAAAATTACTTTTGAGGATCAGTACTGGGCTGAAAGATGCAGCACTGAGGTCTCTCCTGATAACAGGTGAGTAAATCGGAATTCGTATTTCGGCTGATTTTAGAGGAATATTTTAAAGTTCCAAAACTCCACACTTAGAAGAATTTCCAAGTGAAACCAGTCAATGTTAGCCTATGAAGGAAATTCAAGTTACCGGTAAGTACGGTTAAAATTACTTTTCAGGACCAGTACTGGGCTGAAAGATGCAGCACTGAGGTCTCTCCTGATAACAGGTGAGTAAATCGGAATTCGTATTTCGGCTGATTTTAGAGGAATATTGTAAAGTTCCAAAACTCCACACTTAGAAGAATTTCCAAGTGAAACCAGTCAATGTTAGCCTATGAAGGAAATTCAAGTGACCGGTAAGTACGGTTAAAATTACTTTTGAGGATCAGTACTGGGCTGAAAGATGCAGCACTGAGGTCTCTCCTGATAACAGGTGAGTAAATCGGAATTCGGATTTCGGCTGATTTTAGAGGAATATTTGCACAATGGTGAAGGGAGGGGTGGGGCCTGAGGTGACATCTGTGCAAACGCGCCCCGTGGTGCGTTTTAAGTTGGGGGATTAAGTCCCCTTGAATCATGAGGGTCCCTACGGGCCAACTAGCCCACCAGGAACCTCCAGTATGCGCCAGGGGCTGCGTTGCAGAGACATGTACAGAGGCCACACCCCTTTACACCTCTCTGCAACGCAGCTCTGTGGCGCTTTCTGGACGTATCTGTTGGGCTAGTTGGCCCCCAGGGACCCTCAGGATTGAAGAGGATTTAATTCCCCAGCTTAAAACGCGCCACGGGGCCTGTTTGCACACATGTCACCTGAAGCCCCGCCCCTCCCTTCACCACTGTGCAAACGCGCCCCGTGGCGCGTTTTAAGTCGGGGGATTAACTCCCTTGAATCCTGAGGGTCCCTGGGGTGCAACTAGCCCACCATATACCTCCAAAAAGCGCCATAGAGTTGCGTTGCAGAGAGGTGTAAAAGGGCGTGGCCTCTGTACACCTCTCTGCAAGGCAGCCCCTGGCGCATACTGGAGGTTCCTGGTGGGCTAGTTGGCCCCAGGGACCCCCAGTATTCAAGGGGAATTGTTCTCCTCTGCAAACGCGCCAGGGGCGCGTTTGCAGAGTGGTGAAGGAAGGGGCGGGGCCTGCGGGCCCGATCGTTTTTTTTTTTTTCTCTGAAGGGGGCTGTGTGGCCCCCTTCCTTTTCCTATTTTTAGGCCCTGGGGACCCCATCCCCCAGGGCCTTACTCCCTTTTTTTTTTTTAAGTTAAAATTTAAAAAAACGGGAAGTGGGCCGCGTGGCCCCCTTCCCTGGGCCTGTATTGGCCCCGGGAACCCCATCCCCGGGGCATGGCCTGTTTTTTTATTTGGAGGGGGCTGCGTGGCCCCCTCCTCAGGCCATTTAAGGCCCCGGGGACCCCATCTCCCGGGGCCGGCCTTGCACTTTTTTTAAAATTATTTTCTTTTTTTACTTTGGGGAGGGGGCTGCGTGGCCCCCTCCGTGGCCACTTATGGCCCCGGGGACCCCATCCCCCGGGGCCTGGCCTCTCGTTGGGGACTGTGGGGGGTCCCCAATCCCCCCACAGTCCCGCCGGCTCCCCGTGTCCTACGGGAGCCGGCATTGCTTTACACATGGGGAGCAGCTAACATGCTGCTCCCCATGTGGAAAGCTATCTGCTTTGGATATTGGAAGAGAGAGCAGGTTTCCTGCTCTCTCTTCCAATATCCAAAGCAAGTTTGCAATGACAGGACGGGAGCCGCGAGGCTCCCGTCCTGTCATTGCAAACAGCAGTGTCCCGGGGTAGGCACCCCGGGACACTGCAGGAGCCGGCCCTGGGGGTGGCGGTCCCCAGGGCCATCAAGGGCTCCAGGAGGGAGGCCGCGCGGCCCCCCCCTACATTTTGAAAGCCCCGGGAGGTGGTGGTCCCCGGGCTTGGGGTCCAAAACGGACCCCCATTGTAATTTTTCTTAGTGCCCCGGGAGGTGGTGGTCTCTGGGCGTGTGGGGGGCTGGAGCCCCCACACAGGTTTTTAATTAAAAAAGAAGCCCCGGGGAGGTGGTGGTCCTCGGGGCTGCGGAGGGCTCAGAGCCCTCCCGCACCATTCTACATAAAGCCCCGGGGGGTGGTGGTCCCCGGGCTTGGGGGCCCTTAGAGGCCCCCACACATAAAATTAACCCCCCCAGCATGCCCCCCGGGACTTGGCCCACCCGAGGCTAATACATCGAGCGCGGAGACCGCGCTTGATTTTTTTTTTTTTCGGCAGGGTTTGCGCTCCCTGAGCGCATCCTGCCGATTTAAAAAAAAAATTTTTGCCCAGGGGTCCTTGTGGGACCCCCTGAGCAGACCTAGGGGTCAGGGTGTTTCTACCCTGCCCCCTTTGTGCGCTTTGCGCACTTGTTTCTGTCCCTCGGTTCTACCGAGGATAAAATGGCTGCCAACACTTCCTGATTTGGAGTGTTGACAGCCAATTAACATAAAGCTCGTGCTCGGGAGGATCCGCGGCCCTAGATATATCTATCTTTTTACTTTTCATTTTCTCAGCAACTACTGAACGGATTTACACCATTTAACAAAAGGGTTCTTTCTGAACCAAGAACTACCTCTTTGCCAAATTTGGTGTAATTCCGTTCAGCAGTTCGGGCTGTAGCCGTGTCTAAAGTTTCCTATTGAAAATTGCATGGGGAAAACGCGTTTTGGGACTCCCTTTTTCTCGGCACCCGCTTGACGAATCCCCCGAGACTTTCAGGGTAGGAGCGGACCGGAGCAGCCACAAAGTTTGAAAATTTTGCGAAGATACGTCAACCGGCAAGAGAGTTATTTCAAATAGAATGTCGCGGATTTCCTATGGATAATAGGTTGTAACTATAACTATCTACTGGCGACCGCCAGTAGATTATATATATATATATATATATATATATATATATATATATATATATATATATATATATTAAAACAAACAAAAGCCGCGAGAGTCAGGCAGCGCTGGCCGCGTCAGTGTTTTTTTTGTTTCATACATATCCTTCTGCTAAAACATTAACGGAGCCAATCTACCACATAGGCGAGATCTATTGACTTTGCCAATGCTTTATTTTTCTGTATGGGAGGGTGGTGGTGTGGAAGTAAGAACTGGAGGGTGGGATGAGACAAGCCAGTTCGGGAGGGTGAGAGGGAACAACAAACGTGGGGAGGAAGCAAGCAATGATAGGAGAGTCGGAGGGGGCGAGAAAAAGTAGCTCTGAAAGCATGAGAAGTGGAAGGACACTGGGCAAGGAAGCAATACTCAGACTATGCTCCAAGGGAGGGTCAAACACATGAAGAGAAAGTGAAACCCGCACTCGCTGACCAAAGAGAAGTAAGGAAATGAGTGATGCTGAAACCAACCAATGGTAAGCAATGGGCAGGATTTAAACCCCTTTAAGTAATCGAGATATCTAACAATTGAGATCGCACATGCTCTGAGGCAAGAACTAAAAACGTACTCAAATAAAGTAGATTACTTAAAAAAACCAAAAAAACAACAGTATGCACTGCTCATAACATTACACCAGTGGGCCATATGAAACAAATTTAGGGGCCCATTACGATACCCGGCGTAAATAAATCCGCCAGGCATGGAAGCGGCAAAAATCCGCCCGCACACACCGCCTGAACACCGACCACGCCATTATGAGTACACAAACCGAAAACCGCCATCGGCGGAAAAATCACACAAAATACCGCCCGCCATCGTCCGAGTCGGAGTCAAACCGCCCGCCACGGACGGAAACACGCACGACAACACAAAACCGCCCGCCCTCACGGCCGACACACCGCACGTGAAATTACGATCGCACCGCCATGAGCGCGGAAAAACAACAAATATACCGCCCGCCAGCGCAAACAACGCCGATGAGACGTGGGTCCCTTGCTCACTTTGCCACTGGATTCAAGCAAGCCTGGCTGATGACGGCTGGAATGCCAGAAACCGGTCCTAGGATGCTTGTTTCCGGTCCAGGGAAGACATGGCTTGGCAGTTCGGGCTGTACTGTTCCCATGAGGCACAGGGTCAGACTGATTTGCATATGGCCATGTCTGAACTGGGGTGGTGGAGTGAGCTAAAGAATGATGATGGATTAAACCCAGATCAGTTGACTGGGGGTGAGTGTTTGATTGGCTCAAACATTCCGTCCATCATCCCCTTTGTATCGCTTTGTTCGCCCTAAGTTGGCGGGGGTATGCCCAGACGTGGGTCCCTTGCTCACTTTGCCACTGGATTCAAGCAAGCCTGGCTGATGACGGCTGGAATGCCAGAAACCGGTCCTAGGATGCTTGTTTCCGGTCCAGGGAAGACATGGCTTGGCAGTTCGGGCTGTACTGTTCCCATGAGGCACAGGGTCAGACTGATTTGCATATGGCCATGTCTGAACTGGGGTGGTGGAGTGAGCTAAAGAATGATGATGGATTAAACCCAGATCAGTTGACTGGGGGTGAGTGTTTGATTGGCTCAAACATTCCGTCCATCATCCCCTTTTGTATCGCTTTGTTCGCCCTAAGTTGGCGGGGGTATGCCCAGACGTGGGTCCCTTGCTCACTTTGCCACTGGATTCAAGCAAGCCTGGCTGATGACGGCTGGAATGCCAGAAACCGGTCCTAGGATGCTTGTTTCCGGTCCAGGGAAGACATGGCTTGGCAGTTCGGGCTGTACTGTTCCCATGAGGCACAGGGTCAGACTGATTTGCATATGGCCATGTCTGAACTGGGGTGGTGGAGTGAGCTAAAGAATGATGATGGATTAAACCCAGATCAGTTGACTGGGGGTGAGTGTTTGATTGGCTCAAACATTCCGTCCATCATCCCCTTTTGTATCGCTTTGTTCGCCCTAAGTTGGCGGGGTATGCCCAGACGTGGGTCCCTTGCTCACTTTGCCACTGGATTCAAGCAAGCCTGGCTGATGACGGCTGGAATGCCAGAAACCGGTCCTAGGATGCTTGTTTCCGGTCCAGGGAAGACATGGCTTGGCAGTTCGGGCTGTACTGTTCCCATGAGGCACAGGGTCAGACTGATTTGCATATGGCCATGTCTGAACTGGGGTGGTGGAGTGAGCTAAAGAATGATGATGGATTAAACCCAGATCAGTTGACTGGGGGTGAGTGTTTGATTGGCTCAAACATTCCGTCCATCATCCCCTTTTGTATCGCTTTGTTCGCCCTAAGTTGGCGGGGGTATGCCCAGACGTGGGTCCCTTGCTCACTTTGCCACTGGATTCAAGCAAGCCTGGCTGATGACGGCTGGAATGCCAGAAACCGGTCCTAGGATGCTTGTTTCCGGTCCAGGGAAGACATGGCTTGGCAGTTCGGGCTGTACTGTTCCCATGAGGCACAGGGTCAGACTGATTTGCATATGGCCATGTCTGAACTGGGGTGGTGGAGTGAGCTAAAGAATGATGATGGATTAAACCCAGATCAGTTGACTGGGGGTGAGTGTTTGATTGGCTCAAACATTCCGTCCATCATCCCCTTTTGTATCGCTTTGTTCGCCCTAAGTTGGCGGGGTATGCCCAGACGTGGGTCCCTTGCTCACTTTGCCACTGGATTCAAGCAAGCCTGGCTGATGACGGCTGGAATGCCAGAAACCGGTCCTAGGATGCTTGTTTCCGGTCCAGGGAAGACATGGCTTGGCAGTTCGGGCTGTACTGTTCCCATGAGGCACAGGGTCAGACTGATTTGCATATGGCCATGTCTGAACTGGGGTGGTGGAGTGAGCTAAAGAATGATGATGGATTAAACCCAGATCAGTTGACTGGGGGTGAGTGTTTGATTGGCTCAAACATTCCGTCCATCATCCCCCTTTTGTATCGCTTTGTTCGCCCTAAGTTGGCGGGGTATGCCCAGACGTGGGTCCCTTGCTCACTTTGCCACTGGATTCAAGCAAGCCTGGCTGATGACGGCTGGAATGCCAGAAACCGGTCCTAGGATGCTTGTTTCCGGTCCAGGGAAGACATGGCTTGGCAGTTCGGGCTGTACTGTTCCCATGAGGCACAGGGTCAGACTGATTTGCATATGGCCATGTCTGAACTGGGGTGGTGGAGTGAGCTAAAGAATGATGATGGATTAAACCCAGATCAGTTGACTGGGGGTGAGTGTTTGATTGGCTCAAACATTCCGTCCATCATCCCTTTTGTATCGCTTTGTTCGCCCCTAAGTTGGCGGGGGTATGCCCAGACGTGGGTCCCTTGCTCACTTTGCCACTGGATTCAAGCAAGCCTGGCTGATGACGGCTGGAATGCCAGAAACCGGTCCTAGGATGCTTGTTTCCGGTCCAGGGAAGACATGGCTTGGCAGTTCGGGCTGTACTGTTCCCATGAGGCACAGGGTCAGACTGATTTGCATATGGCCATGTCTGAACTGGGGTGGTGGAGTGAGCTAAAGAATGATGATGGATTAAACCCAGATCAGTTGACTGGGGGTGAGTGTTTGATTGGCTCAAACATTCCGTCCATCATCCCCTTTTGTATCGCTTTGTTCGCCCTAAGTTGGCGGGGGTATGCCCAGACGTGGGTCCCTTGCTCACTTTGCCACTGGATTCAAGCAAGCCTGGCTGATGACGGCTGGAATGCCAGAAACCGGTCCCAGGATGCTTGTTTCCGGTCCAGGGAAGACATGGCTTGGCAGTTCGGGCTGTACTGTTCCCATGAGGCACAGGGTCAGACTGATTTGCATATGGCCATGTCTGAACTGGGGTGGTGGAGTGAGCTAAAGAATGATGATGGATTAAACCCAGATCAGTTGACTGGGGGTGAGTGTTTGATTGGCTCAAACATTCCGTCCATCATCCCCTTTGTATCGCTTTGTTCGCCCTAAGTTGGCGGGGGTATGCCCAGACGTGGGTCCCTTGCTCACTTTGCCACTGGATTCAAGCAAGCCTGGCTGATGACGGCTGGAATGCCAGAAACCGGTCCTAGGATGCTTGTTTCCGGTCCAGGGAAGACATGGCTTGGCAGTTCGGGCTGTACTGTTCCCATGAGGCACAGGGTCAGACTGATTTGCATATGGCCATGTCTGAACTGGGGTGGTGGAGTGAGCTAAAGAATGATGATGGATTAAACCCAGATCAGTTGACTGGGGGTGAGTGTTTGATTGGCTCAAACATTCCGTCCATCATCCCCTTTTGTATCGCTTTGTTCGCCCTAAGTTGGCGGGGGTATGCCCAGACGTGGGTCCCTTGCTCACTTTGCCACTGGATTCAAGCAAGCCTGGCTGATGACGGCTGGAATGCCAGAAACCGGTCCTAGGATGCTTGTTTCCGGTCCAGGGAAGACATGGCTTGGCAGTTCGGGCTGTACTGTTCCCATGAGGCACAGGGTCAGACTGATTTGCATATGGCCATGTCTGAACTGGGGTGGTGGAGTGAGCTAAAGAATGATGATGGATTAAACCCAGATCAGTTGACTGGGGGTGAGTGTTTGATTGGCTCAAACATTCCGTCCATCATCCCCTTTGTATCGCTTTGTTCGCCCCTAAGTTGGCGGGGGTATGCCCAGACGTGGGTCCCTTGCTCACTTTGCCACTGGATTCAAGCAAGCCTGGCTGATGACGGCTGGAATGCCAGAAACCGGTCCTAGGATGCTTGTTTCCGGTCCAGGGAAGACATGGCTTGGCAGTTCGGGCTGTACTGTTCCCATGAGGCACAGGGTCAGACTGATTTGCATATGGCCATGTCTGAACTGGGGTGGTGGAGTGAGCTAAAGAATGATGATGGATTAAACCCAGATCAGTTGACTGGGGGTGAGTGTTTGATTGGCTCAAACATTCCGTCCATCATCCCCTTTGTATCGCTTTGTTCGCCCTAAGTTGGCGGGGGTATGCCCAGACGTGGGTCCCTTGCTCACTTTGCCACTGGATTCAAGCAAGCCTGGCTGATGACGGCTGGAATGCCAGAAACCGGTCCTAGGATGCTTGTTTCCGGTCCAGGGAAGACATGGCTTGGCAGTTCGGGCTGTACTGTTCCCATGAGGCACAGGGTCAGACTGATTTGCATATGGCCATGTCTGAACTGGGGTGGTGGAGTGAGCTAAAGAATGATGATGGATTAAACCCAGATCAGTTGACTGGGGGTGAGTGTTTGATTGGCTCAAACATTCCGTCCATCATCCCCTTTTGTATCGCTTTGTTCGCCCTAAGTTGGCGGGGGTATGCCCAGACGTGGGTCCCTTGCTCACTTTGCCACTGGATTCAAGCAAGCCTGGCTGATGACGGCTGGAATGCCAGAAACCGGTCCTAGGATGCTTGTTTCCGGTCCAGGGAAGACATGGCTTGGCAGTTCGGGCTGTACTGTTCCCATGAGGCACAGGGTCAGACTGATTTGCATATGGCCATGTCTGAACTGGGGTGGTGGAGTGAGCTAAAGAATGATGATGGATTAAACCCAGATCAGTTGACTGGGGGTGAGTGTTTGATTGGCTCAAACATTCCGTCCATCATCCCCTTTTGTATCGCTTTGTTCGCCCTAAGTTGGCGGGGGTATGCCCAGACGTGGGTCCCTTGCTCACTTTGCCACTGGATTCAAGCAAGCCTGGCTGATGACGGCTGGAATGCCAGAAACCGGTCCTAGGATGCTTGTTTCCGGTCCAGGGAAGACATGGCTTGGCAGTTCGGGCTGTACTGTTCCCATGAGGCACAGGGTCAGACTGATTTGCATATGGCCATGTCTGAACTGGGGTGGTGGAGTGAGCTAAAGAATGATGATGGATTAAACCCAGATCAGTTGACTGGGGGTGAGTGTTTGATTGGCTCAAACATTCCGTCCATCATCCCCTTTGTATCGCTTTGTTCGCCCTAAGTTGGCGGGGGTATGCCCAGACGTGGGTCCCTTGCTCACTTTGCCACTGGATTCAAGCAAGCCTGGCTGATGACGGCTGGAATGCCAGAAACCGGTCCCAGGATGCTTGTTTCCGGTCCAGGGAAGACATGGCTTGGCAGTTCGGGCTGTACTGTTCCCATGAGGCACAGGGTCAGACTGATTTGCATATGGCCATGTCTGAACTGGGGTGGTGGAGTGAGCTAAAGAATGATGATGGATTAAACCCAGATCAGTTGACTGGGGGTGAGTGTTTGATTGGCTCAAACATTCCGTCCATCATCCCCTTTTGTATCGCTTGTTCGCCCTAAGTTGGCGGGGGTATGCCCAGACGTGGGTCCCTTGCTCACTTTGCCACTGGATTCAAGCAAGCCTGGCTGATGACGGCTGGAATGCCAGAAACCGGTCCTAGGATGCTTGTTTCCGGTCCAGGGAAGACATGGCTTGGCAGTTCGGGCTGTACTGTTCCCATGAGGCACAGGGTCAGACTGATTTGCATATGGCCATGTCTGAACTGGGGTGGTGGAGTGAGCTAAAGAATGATGATGGATTAAACCCAGATCAGTTGACTGGGGGTGAGTGTTTGATTGGCTCAAACATTCCGTCCATCATCCCCCTTTTGTATCGCGATGAGAATCGACACGGCAGAAGCCATGGCGCCAACGTACCTGCACAGAAACCATCCGCACACAAAACCAATAGCACACAACATGGCCAACAAGTCCACACAGCAAGGCACGCACAAATACACAAGCACAGTACACATCCCGAAAACACCCCCCTGGACAAACAAAAAATACAAAGGCTAGAACCCCAGACACAACACACCTGAAAACAACAGACCATGAGGACACACCCACATAGGTGAGTACAAAAGCAGCACTCCCACAGACCACAACCCCTTGCTACATTGCAAACCAGAGAGGAGAGGAGAGGACACAGTGACACAGCAAGGACAGCAGCACACCACAGAAACGCACACATCACTACCACCACCACCAAACACCACCACCACCACACCCCGGCACCACAAACCCCCTGCACATTACACAACACACACCGCACCAGCACCACAAACACCATGGCACCACAAAGGATGCCCAAGTTCACGCCCATGGAGCTGACGGTCATGGTCGACGAGATCATCAAGGTGTACCCACAAATCTATGGGAACATGGTCCAGCACACACCACTAGCCACCAGAAACAGAATGTGGAACCGGATCGTAGACCAGGTCAATGCAGTCGGGACCCTGCCCAGAAACAGAGTCGAGATAAACAAACGTTGGAATGACGTAAAGAGCCTGGTCAAGAAGAAGGAGGGCAAAAACAGAGAGCTGGCTGCCGTCACTGGCGGAGGGAATCCCGCGCTCTTTAAGACCTTCAAAGCGTGGGAGGAGAAGGTGCGAGTCGTAATCCATCCGGAGATCCTCGCCGGATTAGCAGGGGAGTGGAGGCTGGTAAGTACAAACTAATGTATACCAGCACACCGCTATGTACTCACATGCGCAACTACCATGCCACAGCTCCCAGGGACAAACACCCCCATGTCCAGCACACAATACACAACACATCACACACACATGCAACAGACACTACCACACACAGCCCAAACCGAACAACTGTAAGATGCGTGGGGACATGTGTACACTAAGCCAGCCACGTAACCACCAACAGGTCCCCAAATATGCCAGAAGCGCCACAACGAGCACCCACCACACCCATGTGTCCGCCACAGCTGCACTAACCGACAAGTAACAGGTAAGTGGCAGGAACACAAAGTGCAGTGGGTGGGACGGTGGACAGCCCAAGTACAACACACACCAGGCCCCAGTCCCACAGCACAGCAAGGAGGAGCATCCCCACACCCACCCACGTGTCAGCCACCGCAGTGCACAACGACAGCCGAAAGGCAGACATCACGGTCCACAGCAATCGGTGTCAGTGGGTGTACAGCCACCCCCACGACCCACTACACCCCCCCACCCCCACAGACCTGCAACATGGAGCACCCCCGCTTAGAGCCATGTGGCATCCAGTACAGTGCACGCACGAACAACTTGCAGGTGGGAAACTGGACAGGGCTGGATTACTGGAGGCATGAGGAGCATAACACCACCAACACATGGGACATGTCACGTAGCAGACGAACACGCAGCACCGCCCACCGTCACGAACAAGTGAACAATGTGCACACGGACATGAACAACAGACTCACACCCCACATGACCCATCACAGACATAGCAACACCCAAGGAGCCACGTCTGCATGCACAAGCCACACTGAATATAGTCCCACACGGCAGCCACTGTGCAACTCATCACACACAACCGAAACACCATTGAAGTCCTGTCCATGTAGCCCCCACTGCCTGTCAACCCCACACCCCACAACTACGCCTATGTAAGACAAACAACACTAGACGCAACAGAGCGGAACAACAGAAATGCACACGAACACCACTGAACCCATCAAACTCACAGACACACCATGCACATACAACATACCATCCATCCCATCCGTCAGCCCCAGTCTCATGAAAGGCATGTCATCCGCACAGCTGCCACACATACAGCAGTCACGCTAAGACACATGCCCATGACCAACCATGTGCCAGAAGTCAATTAAGCGCACAACACACTGTGAGCAACAACACACAACATGGGCCACACCCCCCGAGCACTGCAGTGATGCACATGGCACAGGGCAGCACGCACACCAAGGAGATGGGACAACTGCAATACGTTGGCTGGCACACAACTATCACTCACTCATAACGATGCGTCCAATGCCATGTCCAGTAACCACAACAGACAGCAAATATGCAGGGCATGTCAGGCATGCACACACCTCAGACCATGCACTGTCATGCTGCCACAACACATGTCACGTTCGGCACCCATGGCTCACAGCATGTACCCCAAAAGCATATCCCCTCCCAAATGCGAATCTGGGGCATGGCCCCCATGTTGCCATATGCGTTCCTAAGCGTTCCATATGAACTCCAAAAGCAAAGTACAAACCAGACCCAGGATGGGCCAGGAGCCCGCATACACCAGAGTCACAATGAGTAGGGGCACAGCAACACACCCATCGGCATGGCCAATCCGTCCCATGCCACATGTGCACAGCACACAGTCCCATTGCCTAGCACACACAACTACAGATGCCACAGCCACACACTCGCCTCCGGGAAACCCATGTACGAGATTGCACGAACTGCCAATGTCAGACGACTAATACATACTTCGCCAGGTGCAACACAATAACAAATCTCATTCTCTCCACAGGTGACGAACTGCTGGATGCTGGGGATGGAGACAGCAGCCAGCACAGCCAGCCTACAAGCCCCCAACGAGGACACACGGATCTGGAGGATCTGTCCTCCTCTTCGGACACGGACCACCAAGCTGGCCCATCTGGCGTGGCAGGGCCCAGCCGCTCCCCAGGACCCCTCCTACCCACCAACCCATCATCCAGGGATGCTGAACAGTCCCAGTCCCCTGCTGCCACTGTCGTTGCGGCCACACCCACGGTCATTGCGGCCACTACCACTGCCGCAACCGCCACCATCGCCGCACCGACCACCACCGCCTCCACCACCACCACGTCTTCGCTGGCACCAGCCCCAGCGCAGGTGGTGGCCCGGCCGACTGGATCCACCCTGGGAGCCACAGCGAGGACCGTGGTGTGCAATGTGGCTAGTGGGCAGGCCGGTGGCAGCAGGACTGGTAGGAGGAGCAGGGTCAGGGAAACGCCAGCCTCCCCTGGGAGCCATGCCCTGCCTCAAATGGCCAGAGTCCTTGGGGCCTATGAAGAGGCCCAAGGACAATGGGCCAGGTCTGCTACTGACACGCGGGAGGTGCTGGGGGTGCTGAGGTCCATGGACGCCCATATGGGCCAATTCGTGTCCCGTATGGACCAACTCGTGGACCTCATGGGCCAGCTGGTGGTGGCGGTGGGGTCACAGGCAAGGCCAGCAACACCACCTCCGCCACCACCTGCTAGGGCGCAGGCTCGGGCAGCAGTGTCCACTTCCCCTGCGTCCACAGCCAGTGAGCACACCTCACCCACCACCAGCAGGTCGCCACCACACACCCCCTACCAAACGTGGAAGGGGCCGTCCGAAGAGGAAACAGATCTCCCGGGAGGACTTCGCACGCTCCAGTCGCAAGTGAGGCAGCCAGCCAGCCTTCCGCCAGCCTTCCTTGACCAGCCACTGCATTGACTTGCTCTACGATCCCACTCCACACAGCCAGCTGGATGGCATGTGTGTGTTGGACTATGGACATAGAACCAGTGGGTACACCCTGATCATCACGCAGCCATGACCGACAGCTCATTGTCACTGCACGCACCACTTTTGTCATCACCTTACACACAATCACATGTCACAGTTTGTAATAAATGCACCTTTTTCACTAACTGCTGTTTGTGCCCTGTGTTTTATTTGTACGGAATACAACGGCCACCTTGGGCGGAAAGGCACCTGATGCGTGGCATGGCAATGGAATCCGGAGGGCCTGTAGGGACCTAGGGGTGGGAGACAGAACAGGAGCACATTCATTGAGTGTGTCACACACCCATCACACAGTGCATGTCAACAACTACAAGCAATGTACACACATCGCACAGAGCAATAGGGCACAATGCCACAGTCACCAACAGTGGCATACTACCCTGGCCATGGAGCGTTGACACACTGCACGCAGTGAACATACGGCCACCCTGACACAGCACACACACACCTGCACAGATACAGACACATCATCCGTCGTACATGGACACAAACCGTAAAGTGAAGTAGCGGGCGATGAGCTGCTGGCGCACATTCCCAGCTTCCTCCTCTCCGCTGTCCACCTCACTCGAGCTGTCCTGGTCTGCGGGCTGGGGCCCTGGTTGATCTCCGTCATCCACAATGAGGGGGATCTGCTTCCGAATGGCCAGATTGTGCAGCATGCAGCACGCCACCACTATCTGGCACACCTTCTGTGGGGAGTACGCCAGTGCACCCTCGGTGCGGTCCAGGCACCTGAACCTGGACTTGAGGAGGCCAAAGGTACGCTCGACCACACGTCTGGTCCTCCCATGTGCCTCATTGTATCGATCGTCTGCTGGGGTGCGAGGATTCCTCAATGGACTGAGCAGCCATGCCCCATTCGGATACGCAGAGTCACCTGGGTGTGAGGGACACAGAGAACCGTTGCTATTCCAACTGGACAGGGGACAGCATCGCACAACCAGCACGCTACACCACTCCACATACTCACCGACAATACAGGCACGATCCTGTTGCAGATTGGCCATCAGTCGTGGCAAGATGCTGTTGCGCATTATGTGTGCGTCATGGGCCGAGCCTGGAAACTTGGCACACACGTGGGTGATCACCATGTCCGCAAGGCACACCACTTGCACATTCAGGGAGTGCGTGTGCTTCCTGTTGCGGTACAGGTGCTCAGTGGCCTGTGGTGGAACAAGGCCAACATGAGTGCAGTCAATGGCTCCCACGACGTGTGGGATTCTGCCAAGGGCATAGAATGCACCCTTCACTGCCGCCAATTCACGAGCCCTGGGGAATCTGATGTACCTGTTCCGGTACAGCATCATGGCTGCCAGTACATCCCTCAGCACCTTGCTGAACATGGGCTGGGACATCCCTCCTCCACTGCCCACTGTGTGCTGGAATGACCCAGTGGCGAAGAAATGCATGGCGGCCATCACCTTAGCCGTGGGGGTGACAGCAGTCGGATACACCCTGCGGGGACGGAGATGGGGCTCTAACATGGCACACAGTCGATGCAGAGTTGGCCTGTCCAGCCGAAACTTCCTGATTACCTCTGTATCGTCCATGTCCGCCAGCAATTGGTATGGGCGGTCAATGTTCGGTCTCCGCCTGGGTTAAATGGCAGAGGACACATGTCAAAGCAACACGGCACATAGCAATTTCGCATACACATCACTGACATGACTGAGCAAGCACATGAGCCACAGCCCTCATGTCCTCCCTCGCCCCCCAATATGCATGCTCACCTGCGAGGCTAGCGCTTGCACAGGCAGCCCCAAGCTCGCACCAGAGAGGGCAAGGAGTGTATGTGTGGGTCCAGTTGCACGAGTGGGCTGTCTCAGGGTATGATGTGTGGCGGGACGCCGTCCACCTGCGTGGTGCCCCAAATGGAGACCCGGCCTGCATGGACTATGCATCACAGTCTTCGCCTTCCGGATCCGCCACCTGCGACACCCAGTGGCTGTGGCTGCCCTTGCGGCCAGGCCGCGTCCGTCTGTGGCTGTTGGCCCACACATTCACTCTTTGGCCTCTCTGGGGAGGGCTCGGGGTGGTGGCGCACGCGCTTGCACTTAGTCGCAATGGCATGTGGCGTGGTTGGTATGATGGGCAATGGATGGGATGGTGCGAGCCACCTCCCGTGACGTCAGTGCTGCTCGTGCTGTGGTGCGTCCCCCTACACTTCCATTTGACTTGTGCCATGCTAGACGTTGAGGTTCTATTGCCTGCGTGATATGACCAGGAGGAGCGCGATGAGACCTCTCACACACCATGCTCCACTGCCATCCCGTGCCCTGTATCGCCTGTGCGGATTGACTATGTTGGGGTTACACCTGGTCGACTGGGGCTGTGTGTGCCTTGTCAAGGGGCATGGCGGGCGCACAACAGGATCCAGCTTGTCCACAGAGGGTGGGCTGAGGTGCGCCTGGTACCGCTTTGTACGTGTGCCCGGCTGCTGTTCACACACGTGTTCACTCCCCCCCGACAGGTGTCCTCTCACAATGCCCAGGGATGCGGTGGTGTACTGTACATGACCCCTCCCAACACGGCGTGCTCCAACTTGGCATGTGCGCATCTACCCGTCGCACCCACCCACCTGAGCACTGCGTCCATACGACTTCACACGACACATGTGTGTCTTCCACAGTAGTGCTACTCATTTGCGTTGACATCCAATACCAGTGGACTACATGGTCATGTCACGACTGCCGTGTACTTCACATACTCTCATCCTCTCTCATTCGTACTTGTGAAATGAGTCAGCGGAGACAGTTCTGGTTTCAAACATTATATTGAGTCTTCTGTCCTCTGTGATGCAGTATAGTGGACACTACTGGCAGCGGAATACATGTTGAGGATATACTGAGCATGATAACAAATGGGATAGGGTGTGGGGTTACATCTGCTTGGCCAAGGCTGTGCTAATGTACATTTACGTATAGCTGCGGAGCTGCGGACTTTGACACAGACGGTATACATGTAGCCTACCAGACCGCTCGGCATCATGGGCACAGTCCATCTCAGTTCCATGTGACAGGTTTGCTGCGGTTGTTCCTCATGCACGCGTGCATGTGAGATGACATCAGGGCATGTGCTTGCGTGCATGCAGCGGCGTGCCACTTGTTGTTGCACTGTGGTGGTTACTGGACATGTCACAGTCACTGGGGTCGTGTTGTTGTTGTATGCACTTGTCGTCCATGCAAAGGTCCTGGTATGGGATTCCCGGGGCGGGGGTGGGAGGGTGCAGCACCCACAGACTCCAGGCGACCTATTCATGTCCACTGAGCGGTGTGTGTGTCCATGGGCGCTGGATCCATGTCGTGTCCTGGTTGTTCGTGCAGTTCCGTCCATGTGGGTGCGATGCACAGAGCCCATGCCACTGCCTCCCACGATGCATGCGGTGTTCCTGGATGTGATGGGGAACAGTGTGCATGTCCCGGTCATATCCGATGTCATGGCGATGTCGTTGATGGTGTGGTTACAGTTGCCGGTCGTTTGGTATGGCTGTTGTGGTGGTGACTGGCCAGTCCGTGCGGAAGCTGAGCATGGGTGCGGGGTTGGACTTCATAGGTCACTCGGGGAACCTGCGTTGTGGTCCGACGTATTTACAGGTTGTCAGGTATGCGATGCCGTCCAGCAGGGCTTCCATGTCATTGGTGGTGTACATGTTTGCCAGCCAATGAAGCGGATGGTGGCTGTCAAGGTGTTCGTAGGTTGTCCCTTGGAGGACCATGATGGGGCATGCTGGGTGACATTCGATGTAGCTGTTCTCGATGATCCGTCGTGTGGAGGCACAGTGGTTCCATTTCAGTGCGCGTGCGATGTTGGCCACATACGCCATGCCCCCATAGGCAGAGCAGGCCCTGTCGTGTGCGTCCAGAGGGAGGAGTAGTGGTAGCAGGTCCGCCTTCAGACATGCCGGGTTGGAGAGGCATATCTCGACGGGATGCTGGTAGGGACACCTCCGACAGTAGAAGACGGGCATGACGCAGCTGAACAATGTGATGCGGTAAGTCAGTCGGTAACTTACGTTCAGCAGGGACAGGAGATCGCATCCCAATGTATGTATCGTGTTGGTTTGGTACAGCTTGAGCTGTTCGGCGTAGTTGGGTAGGTGTGTTGCGGTTGCCATTTCGCAGCGGTTCGTAGAGGTGGCGTGCTCCGGCTGTGTGTGCAGTCTGCAATGTGCACGCTCCGGGGTTGCTGTGAGCTCTGTGTAGTCGTGGGGAGACAGGACTTGTGTTCTGTTGGCTTGTTTGGAGGACACGGGCCCTCTTCCCACATGCTTCTCAGACAGTTCAAGGTCAGTGCTGTGTGACTCCTTCCAATTATATTGCATGTGGCCGACATGGGGGAGTGTTTTCTTCTTTCTTCCCCGTCCGTTGTGTGCTTCTGTGATATGCGCTATCTGCACTGTGGTCGGTCTCCTCGGCATGCCTGTGTTGGTCTATTCTTGGACAATGGCTGTATTCACCGGCTTCTGTCGTAGGGCTGTGGTTTCGGTGTTGGAATGGAAGGTCATTCAGTGCTGTCTGCTCTCCCTTGTGTGGGCGGCAGGCTGCCTTTCCGCTCTGCGTTGGGCCTTGTGTGTGGATGTAATTCTTGGGCCACCTGTTGTCGGTCCCCGGGCTCTTTGGTGTTCCGTTTCATGTGTCTTGTTCATATGTGCAGGGTGGTATGGGTTTTTCAGTGTGGTACTGGCGTTCCTCTTCCCGAAGGGGCCCTGCTTCTCCTAGTTGGTGTTGCCGCCGCTGTATGCTACGCCATGTTTGTTACACTGGGGTGTGTCCTGCTGTTGCGTGTCTTCACTGACATGTGTGCGTCGGTTGTGTGGCGTTGGGTGTTGTCCGTGAATTGGGCGTTGGGGACATGTCTGTGGCCGGCCTGTCACGTGTCATGTGCGTTCGGGGTGGGGCTGATGTGTGTGCTGCTTGGTTGTGTCCCTGTGTCTGTGTGCGACGCATGCATGGCGCTGCGGTTGGCCTCTGCGTTGTGCGCATGTGTGGCGGCGTCATCGGCGCTTTGGGGCCGTGACGGGGTGGTTGGTTCCTAGTCCCAGGTGGTGTGTACACATGTGTTCTGCGATGTTACGATTTGGCCTGTGTGTCATATGTGGATGCGATGGTGGATGTGTAGTGTACACGCGCTGGTGGGGGTTGTCCGCTTTTTCCGCCCTTGCACTGTGTGCGCTGTTTGCGTGCACTTGTTGTGTGTGTGCCTACCTGCGTCTCCGCGGTACGTTGCGTCCTTGGTGGTGCATCAGCAGAAGCATGGGAAGGGCCTGCAGTGCTGGATTCATGCCCGGGTGCCGCTTCTTCGTTGTCCGTGCTCTGCGTCCGTGTTTCCGCCTCTCTTTCACGTGCGGTGTCTCTTTGCCGTGGGAGCCGTTTGTTTGCGGCATCGTAATTTATGCGCCGGGCGGGACGTGTTTCGTCGGACGGTGTGTGTCAGTTGTGCTGCGCCGCTACGTGTGCGGGCGCACTTTGATGGCGGACGGTGTTGCTGGCTTGCCGGCGGTGTTTGGCCTGCTTTTCGCATCGTAATTGGGCGGGCGTGTGGACTGCTGCGTGCCGGCGGTAACTGGTGGTTTCTGCATCCGCCAGCACGGCGGTTGTGCTTCCGCCCGCCATCGTAATGGGCCCCTTAGTCTTTTAGGAAAAGACAGAGGTTTAGACCCTGTAGTTGCAGTTTGAAGCGTTCATACAGCGTTGAAGATACTAATACATTAATTACAATTTACTTTTGTTTTAATAAAAAAAAATATACCCATTGAGCGTCTTTAAAAGGGCATTGTACTGAAAGGGTGAAGTCTGATCAATACCAATTCATTTACAGTTTGCTGTTTCAGTCGGAAGTTAGTGAATGACTAAACTTAAAAATATGGGAAAATAAAGGCAGCCTTGTATAAAAAAAAAAAAATACCTGTTATGTTAGATACTATTATATTAAGGCTATTTTCTTAATTCACAAAACTAAATTCTGTTTGTGAATCATCTTGCTGGATCTTCACCCGTAATGGTTAGTCGATTTCTCAATTAGCAAGTTGGTGGTTAGGAGACCCCAGAATTGTTTTTTAGTTATGTACTCTATGGAACTTGCAAATAAGACACTACTATAACTGAACGTCTTCTCAAATCCCTAAAAGGACGGTAACCTTGTATTTAGGGGGAAATAATGAGACCATCCTGCTAAATACATAATTGAAGGCAATATTGATTAATGCCTGCAGGGCTGCTATCTTCCCAATAGCACACCTCTTAGGTCACGTGTCAAAGCCTGAATGAAAAGAGATCTTTGGGTTGTTCATGAGTCGCCCATAGATCAGATGTTCTCGCAAGTTAAACTTGTCATTAGCATCAGTGGCAGGGCAACCAAAAACTAGCTTGCCTCCATGCTAGTGAATTAAAAGACATTAACTGCTGTCCTTAACAGTTTATCTCCAAGGTGCTTGTTAAGTGTCTACGTTTGGTTATTAAATACATGATAGGACTATTTGTTCGAAGCCAATGCAGAGGAACTCTGTCAGTAGCCTTAGATCAGAACACAGCACACACCTCCTGCTAGCCATTCTGACTGCCAGTGTACTACACGTGATTGGTAAATGGTCCATCCATATTGAAATTTCCTGTGTGTATCAATAACTGCATTAGATAGTACAGTTCTTACACCCGAGATTAGTAGAAGCATTCCAATGCCACTCAAGTCTTGATCATTGTGTAATGTCTAGTTTTACTTGAAACGTCACAAACCGTATCAGCTAGCGGAAACGACATGAAAGATCAACTTTACTCTAATCTGGGGTATAAAAATGAGCAAAACTAAACTGCTGACTTATCAGAGTACAAGGTGATCTTCATTTTACCCTGGTACACATAGTTTGGTGTTGAAGGAACGAATCCCTATACTCTGAGAACTATAGAGGCTGTCTACTGAATGGCCAGGCAGTTTCCATTTTGGTCGTGCCGTACTCATCCAATGATAGTTTAAGCACATATCTAAACTCATATGTGTCATTACACTTTGCTGATGTATCAAGATGACTCATTCATTTTTAAAACACCCTGTCTAACTATACCCATTGAGCATTGGCAAATCCAATCTGTTGCGACTTTTGGCTTTGCCAACGCAGACTGATTGGCTGTTCAATTTTTTTTTTTTTTGCTGCTGATGTTCAGCATCGGCAAAACACTTAGCACAGTACACTAAAAAAAACAATCGAAGACTTCCTTGATCAGCTGAAAAGCATTCATGTGTTACAAAAATTGAAAACAAAATGTACACGGTGCTTCATTTCTTAAAATCAAAACAATGAAGTGCACAGGTCCAAAACGTCTTCGTGCCATCCACTGCCAGTATCAATAAGCTAACTGCTAATAGTGGTGCTGCCAGCTTTCTCCATGACTGCCGGCATAACTAAGTCTTAAGTTCTAGATAGACTTATTAAGCAGAAGACGACGTGGCAGAGTTTGGATGTGCTTGTATCGCAAACGAGGAATTATTCTTGGAAGTCCTGCTTCCTCAGATAAATAAAAAATGCTAATTCATGCGTGCTTTTTCAGCATCTCATCTCATTTCCTTACTGTTCTGGGTATAGAACTTGTTTTTTAAATTAACCCCAGCTATCCGTTGTACTTCCATAGCTCCCCCTGTCCCTGCATTACGTCCTCCTGTCTTTCCTCACCACGGTTTCATTTCATGATGTGTTTTTATCCCTAACCAGGCAGAGAAGCTGAATAGCAATGCAACCACAAATAGTATGGAGGTTAGCCCAAAGGTCTGTCCTTTATCTCTAGCCTTGTGGTTACAGAGCACAAATCTACAAGACAGACGACTTTGGGATCGTCCTTTTGTGGAACAAGCGAAGGGGTAGATGTAACTGTTGAATCAATCGTCTGTTTGCATTTTGGGTGTTAACTCCTTTTGATTAGTAATCATGTTCCATGATAAATTCCTTATTTTGCATAATGAGAGAAGGTGCTGACTGACTAACCTAATGGATGTCTAAAGTAAAGCAGAAAACGTGAGGAAACCCCAGCAGTTTTTGGTGGCAACTCAAGCGAAGAGCAGCCTAGCATCGAGACTGAGAAAGGCTTTGAAGCGGGTATGATTATAACCTGATAATTAATGACTTCATGTGGTTGTTGGGGTGCTCGGCCTTCAGCCGGGATACAGTAAGCTGGATAGGCCACACTGTCTCAAGGAACCGAACCAGCGTCATTGGCATGGTGTTAGTCCCCTCTGGGTCTAGGTGCAGTCCAGTCCAGATCATGATCAGAAGTTGCTCCTCAGCTGCGGTGTTTCCTATTGGTCGTGAACTTGCTGGCCTGTTGCTTGGCCGAGTCTGATGCTGATGTCCGTTGCTGAGTGCAAATGTCTTATTCATAAGACAGAGGCTATGTAACCCATTGGTCACATTCTGTGTTGTGGGACGGACAGCAGCAGATTAGACCGTTGCACTCCACAACAGACTCTTGATGCATTTCAGATAATTCTACAAATCAGTTTCTAAATCCTAGCTAATCCAACCATTGTGTCCATATTTAACCCCTTTTTCTTCTGTACTCATGTCGTACCCTCTTACAGGAACATTTTAAAAGACTTTTTCTCGATGAGCACAAGCCTTTGTAAGTAAGCTCTGTTCACCAGCTAGTAATTTGCTTGGTTTGCACGAGTGTAGCCATGGCAAGGTGTACAGAAGTAGCTTGTTTGACACAAGGTACAGGATTTGAACCGGATAATTTTTCTCATACCACTTATGATCCGATAAAGGAAATCCTCACAAATGTATATCTAAGTGTGTGTGTGTGTGTGTGTATATATGTGTGTGTATATGAATTTGTGTATGTATGTCTATATATTTATATGTATGTATTCGTGCTGTTCTCCTACGTAATCTCGGTTATCAGATATAGATCTATTTGATAGCAGAGACAAAAGCACAAGAAGATCTTTAAAGTATTTTATACTTTGAAACAAATGATACCATGTAACATTATCACCGCTTCTTCAGTAACCAGATCGACTAACACCAGTGCGTCTCTTCACCCCATCGGATAGATGGAATATTCTTAGCTGCTGTTACCCATCTTCACACATACTTCTACGATTGTAGACAAAGCATTAAAGCACTTTTTTGCTGCAAGTAGCATGCTACTCCAGAACCCAAGATTAGTCATTTGTAGGTTATTACAATTTTTGTTTTGTTTTTTCTTGTGCATTAGGTCTGCTAGGATTGTGCTCTAAACTTCTTTTGTGTTTAATAGAGTTTGGGTAGGGATAGAATGAAATGAGTGGATAAGTAATCATTTGTGCTTTCTCTTATCGTGCTGTATCCCGAGTCTCAAATTGACTCCATACTGGATAATTTTCTTGTTGCTGAAATGAATCTCGGTATCTGGGCATACCAAAGACATCTAGCCTAGATGGAATGAGCCAATTTATACTTTTACTTTAAATTTTCAGGAGCCGTTCCTCTATCATGAAATTATACGTTTGTATCATCGTACAAGATTAGGATCGAGAAATATTTGTGCAGTTTAAGCCGCAGTGCCCATATCTTCAAAGAAGACGACACACTGTTCCCGATGGTGCCTCAAGGGACACTTGTTCTGCCTTGTTTACTTCTTTGTGGTAGTAGTTTAATGTGCAGATAGTAATTGATAAAATCACGCCCTTAAGGCATGGCAGCATCTGTTGCATTGCTTAGAAGTGCCTATGTTAATGCAAGCTGAAAGCACTAATACAGGTGCCGACATGAGATGCAACCCTTCGATGCCAGCTGTAGGACAACTGCTTCTTTAGGAAAAGCTCCACTGCAACATAGGTTCTAGCAAAGTTTTTTTTTTTTTTTTTAAATAAAAAAAAATATTTAGAGGAAACCAGAATTCCTCCTCCTTGCTTTAGGGCTGTCTATAAAGTCAATGCTTAAGTGTGAATTTACAGAGCCCGCCCTCTCTTTGAAGCAAAAAAAACCCAACATCGGCAAAGGCAATAGTACTGGCATTGGGTGCCAGCCTTTTGGCTTTGTCAGTACATGTTCTGTATTGTCATGATTTTTGTAAAGCGTTATTGATGAGGGATGTGCTGGGCCCTCAACAGTATGAAAAAGATATTGGTTAAAAGCAACAAAAAGGTTTGGCCTCAAAAAGGCTGCATTACCATAGTAGTCCCTGTCACGGAAGTGCATTGCTTTGTGTACGAGGTGTTCCTTATGAAAGAGCCGAATGTCATCACTCACAGTGAATTTAGCCAGTCGCTGAAGTGAACTGACCTATTGCCACATGCTGTAGTGGATGAAAGAAACACGTCAATGACACAACAGCAGACCAATGGATGAAGAAGGCTGGTCAAAGCCCTTATAAGGAAATTATATGTGATCAAGACTCTTAACGAGTTGAAACGCGTTATGGCGGCATCTAAAATAAACATCTGAATTTGCACTACCTTTGTGGTCCGTGTCCGTGTGTGGCGAGAGGGAGCTGTGAAGCCTGCGGAGAAAGCTATATATTATATATATATATATATATATATATATATATATATATATATATATTATCTACTGGCGGTCGCCAGTAGATAGTTATAGTTAGGACCTATTTTCCATAGGAAATCCGCGACATTCTATTTGAAATAACTCTTGCGTCGGTTGACGAATCTTCGCGAAATTTTCAAACTTTATGGCCCGCTCCGGTCCGCTCCTACCCTGAAAGTCTCAGGGTGATTCGTCAAGCGGAGGCCGAGAAAAAGGGGGTCCCAAAACGTGTTTTCCCCATTCATTTTCCCATAGGAAACTTTAGACACGGCTACAGCCCGAACTGCTGAACGGAATTACACCAAATTTGGCAAAGAGGTAGTTCTTGGTTCAGAAAGAACCCTTTTTGTTAAATGGTGTAAATCCGTTCAGTAATTGCGGAGAAAATCAAAAGTAAAAACACATATATATCTGGGCGGAGCCTAACCACACATGTCATCGTGAGATCTGATTGGCTGTCAGCACTTCATCCTGGAATTGCTGGCAGCCATCTTGGGACCAATATAAATGATAGTACCCCATTGAAATGCATTGTAGTGAATCGAAGATTTTGAGGGTTACCAAAAGGAGAACTATAAAGGGTGATAACAGACTTTAGTTACATTAGAATTCATTTGTTGATGGTACCATACTAATTTCAGGAATTGTGGTGTGTTCTAAGGTGATTTTACCCTGTGAAAAACCTTCTGCTGGGATATCATGAATCATGTTTGAGAGAACTATTTTCACATGCTTGTCCCATACAGTTTTGGAAGGTGCCCCAGAAGCTAAAATGAGAGCATATTTTCTGTAAATTCACATTATCTTTCTCAGTCATGTGAGAATGAAGTCTGACATTCTCAGTAAAACATGTACATCCAACAAGGGCAGAGACTGTCAGTTGATTCCTTTGTGTTCTACTGCAGCTTCCCAGAGTGTTCTAAAGAACAACTAGAGTGCTAACAGCCTTACTTATGACAAAAGTATGGCACACCTGAAGCCATCTTGATTGGAATAAACTGGTAACACTTAAAACATTTAATTTAAAAGAACAAAATGATGGGGTTCATCTTGTCATAGAAATTATGGTTAGTGCTCTGGAAAGAAAAATTAGGACATGTTTCAAGTGTGATCTCAAATATCTTCCTGTTATATTTCAACAGGAGCAGCCTGTCAGTTGATGCCTTTGTGTTCTACTGCAGCTTCCCAGAGTGTTCTAAAGAACAACTAGAGCGCTAACAGTCTTACTTATGACAAAAGTATGGCACACCTGAAGCCATCTTGATTGGAATAAACTGGTAACACTTAAAACATTTAATTTAAAAAGGAACAAAATGATGGGGTTCATTTTGCCATAGAAATTATGGTTAGTGCTGCAAAAAGAAAATTTACTGCATGTTTTAAGTGAGATCTCAAATCCTCTTCTATTTCATTAGAAAATTCTGACATGCAGACTGAAACAATCACTTTCAATACCAGCAGTAGACTTCCAGTTAACTCCTTGGTGAGCAGTAGCTTTACTACAGTGATCTAATGAACAACTAGAGTAATAACATTCTGAATTTATGGCAAATATGTGACACATCTGAATGCCTTCTTAATGGTATCAAAGTAAAAAACTGAAAGCATTTCCTACTGAGGAGACTGCAGTAAATGAGGAAATTAGGAAACTTCATAACAAAGAAGTCTTCCAAGATGGCCACCAGTGAAAAAAGAGCCCAAATGTAGCACAAATATTACCTAGATGTAGCCCACATATAGCCCAATGACAAAAGTGTGCAAAACACTTTTTATTTTTCGTTTTTTTGCAGTTTTATGTAGTGCAGACAGGTCAGGTATTGGAGCGTTGCATCTTAAAACATGACCCCCTACACTACAAAAACACCACTGCACTACCCTAAACCCTAAAACACTACCCCAGCACGACCCCTACACTACACAAGCACCACTGCACTAGCCTAAACCCTAAAACACTAGCCCTGGCGGGCCCTGCGCTGCTGGGCGCGCGCCGCTGCCTGGGAAACCCTGGGCCGCTGCTGGCACCGCTGCGCTGACACAAAGTCCTGAGCACACCCCCAATGGGCCCTACGGGTAGGCCTGCTGCTGCCTAGACGCATTTCCTGCACAGAGCCTGCTACCTAGACCTAAAACACTACCCCCAGCACGACCCCCTACACTGCCAGACGCCGCTGCGCTGCCTAGGCCCTGAGCCGCTGCGCTGGCTGCACATTTCACTGCACAGGCGCAGCACCGCTGCAGCCAAACTACCTAAGGCCACCACCACGGCATGACGCCCTGCACTGCCCAGGCACCGCCTGCTACGTACCTAGAACCGCGCTGCCTGGCCGGGCCCCTGCTGCTGGGCCGCCGCGCCGCTGCCCTGAGCGTTTCACTGCGCAAGGCGCACTGCCGCTGCCCTGGGCCACAAGACGCACTGCCCCAAGCGGGCCCTGCACTGCGCAGGCGCGCCTACGCCTGGCCGGGAGCACCGCCTTGGCCTAGGCCTGGGCCGCCGGCCCCTGCGGGCCCCGCAACCCGGACACTTGCGCCGCCCTGGGCCGCGGAGCGACGCCTGGCCCGTTTCCTTGCTTGGGACGCCGCTGCTGCCTGGAAGCCCTGGAGCACCACCTACGTTACACACACGCCGGACCACCGCCGCTGCCCTCGACCCTGAGACACTACCCCCAGCGCCGGAGAAGTACCTACGCTGCCCGGACACCGCTGCGCCTTCGGCCCTGGTCTAGAACACTACCCCGACACGACCTCCTACGCTACCCGAGTCCTGCTGCTGCCCTGGAAGCCGCATGACCCCTCACCCCACCAGGACCACCGCTGCCCGGTTCCACCGCAGCCTAAAACACTGGACGCCCCACCTGGAGCCACGACCCCCTGCTGCCCAAACGCCCCGCTGCTGCTGCCTAGACCCTCAGGCCTACCACCCCAATACGATTTCCTGCCCGGACACTCCTGCACCTCGTCCCTGGGCCTGCCCTGCGTTGCCTGCCCGGACTGCTGCTGCCGCCTCGACCCTGGAGCCTGCCACCCAGCCGCTTACCCCTACGCCGCGGACACGCCGCCCTTTCGGCCGGGGCACTGGCCCCAGCCTGAGACCCCTACGCCTTGGACGCACGTGCTGCCCTCGACCCTGGAGCCGCCGGCCGCCAGCTGACCCTGCTGCCGGACACGCGCCGCTCGACCCTGGAGCTGCCGCCCGTTGGGTTACCCTGCTTGGCCGGATCGCCGCTGGGCGCGTAGGCTGCTGACGCCTTTGGCTGGCCCTTCCTTGGCGGTTGCCAGCCGCAGCTTGACCGCTGGGCGAAATCGCACAGCCGGACCCTGCGCTTCCCGGGGACACCGCCTTTCGACCCTGGGCCACCACCCCAACACGTTCCTGCATGCGACACCGCTGCGCGCTCGACCTGGGCTCCTGGGCCGCCTGCACGGTCCCTGCCTGCCCCCCTGGACCGCTGCCTGCCTGCCCCTCGGCAGCCTGGACGACACATCCCCGAGCTACGATTCCCCTACTGCATGCCTGAGACCACCGCTGCTGCCCGAGACCCTGCAGCCACCCTGGACAGCCCTGCGCCGGCCGGAACCTGCTGCCGCCCTCGTCCCTGGAGCCGCCACCCAATCCCGGTCCCCCTCCTGCCGCGGACGCGCCGCCTGCACCCTCAGGCCTACTGAGCCTGCCCCACCGACCTCCTGCAGCAGCGGACTGCCACTGCCCTCGGCCCTGGAGCCTGCATTTGAAATGGGACTCACCTTGTGCACTCCTGCGCCTAAGCCCTGCTGCGCCTCGACCACCCCTGGACGCGATTTGTGACACCTCACTTGGACACCACTCACTTCGACCCTGGGAGGCCTGCCACCTGGCCATCCCCTGCCTGCCCGGACCTGCACTGCCGCTGCTAGACCATGGAGCCTGGCTACCCCGATGCGTTCGCTTTACTGCCCGGACACCGCCGCCTTTCGACCCTGGAGCCACCAGCCCCAGCGATAGCACGTCCCCTGCGCCCGGACACCGCTGCGCTGCGCCTCGACCGTAGACCTGACACCCATGCCCGACCCTCCCGCCCCGGACCTGCTCGCACTTTCGACCTGAGCCTACGCCGCCAGCATTGTGATCCCCTCGCTTGCACCAGACACACTGCGCCATCTCGGCCAGACATGGCCCCAGGCCTGTGCAGCAGCGGACCCCGCCTCTGCCTTGCGACCTGCTGCCGAGAACCCTGAGCTACCCCCAATAGCATTACCTGCCGGACCTGCTTGCACACCGCGCATAAAACCTGGAGCCGCCACGCCCCCCAGCTCCGGGATCCCTCCTGCGCCCGAGGACACCGCAAGCTGGGCCCACGACCCTGGGCCGCCACCCTTCCGTTCCTTGCTGAGGCCACCACTGCTGCCTCAGCCCTGGAGCCTACACCCCGACGGACCCCCTACTGCCGCCCCGAGACACCGCCTGCCTGCCCTCGGCCCTGGGCCTGCACCCCATCAGGACCACCGACACCCCTCGCTTGGACCTGCTGCGCCGCCTCGGCCCAGGGCAACCACCCCCAGCCACGAGCCCCTCACTGCGAGGACCTACTCTGCCCTCGGCCTAGGCCCTGCACCCAGCCGGCGTTATCCTACGCACCAGGACACTGCTGCGCCTTCGACCCTGGAGCGCCGCCCCCAGCCGCGGGCCCCCTACACTGCCGGACGCACTGCCGCGCGCCTCGGCCCTGGAACTGTCCAGCCCCAATGCGGACCCCTGCAACAGCCCGGACGCACTTGCGGCCTAAGACCCTGAGCCTGCACACCTGGGCACACGGACCCCTCCTGCCCTCGTCCCTGAACCTCGAGCCTACCGGCCGATCCCCTACTGCCTGCGCTGGCCCTCTGCTGCTGCCTCAGTCCTGGAGACCTGCCCCAATAGAGACCCCCTGCCTGCCCCGGACTGCCTGCCCTAACACCCTCGACCCTCGACCTCCAGGCCCCGGCGCCCCTCCGCCTCGGACCTACACTGCACTGCCTCGACCACAGACACCACCCCAGCCGACTCCCTCCTGCTGAGACACTGCCTGCCTCGACCGCCGGAGCCAGCCCAGCGGGCACACTCCTTGCTCGCCTTGGACACCTGCCGCCTAGGCCCTGGAGCCTGGCTATGCCACCCCAACATGCCCGGACTACGCCGCTGAACCTGCTGCGCCTCGGCCCTGGAGCTTACCACCCCAAGCGCTGACCCCTGCAGCAGGCCGGAGCACCACTGCGCTCATCGCAGCGCCTGGAGCGCGCCCCTGCAGTACCCACTCGCTGCTTGGACCGCCGCCTGCTGCCAGACCCTGGGCGCCACCCTAGCGCTGATACCTCGCCTGCCCCGGACCTGCTGCCATGCCCTAGGTCGCCTGGAGCCTGGCCCCAGCACAGCCCGCTGCCGGACACTGCTGCTGCCTCGGTCCCTAGACGGCCCAGCCGACCCCTGCCTGCCCGGCCCTGCAGCAGCGCCCGCGGCCTATCAGGCCATGGCTAGCCGCCGACCCCTGCGTCACATGGCCGGACACTTGCTCTGCACTGCCCTCGGCCCTGGAGCGCCGCCCCAATGCGGTCCCGCTGCCCAAGGCCGCCTGCCGCGCTAGCCCTCGACCACCACCCTACAGCCGGGCCCCGGCGATTTCACCGCCGACCGATGCTACCTAGGCCCGTCGACCTGGCTATTTCCTGCCGAGCCTGCTGCCCCTCGGCCTGACACCCCTCACTGCCTGGACCCCTGCACCACTGCGGGCCTGAGCCTACCCCCTGGGCAGCCACTGTGACCCCTGCATCGCGGACACCATGCTGCTGCCCTAGGCCTCGACAGCACCCCCTGGCCACGACCCCTGCACTGCCGGTACCGCCTTTCGACTCGACCTCCCCCGTACATTCCTGCGGAACTACCCGCCTGCTGCCTCTCGGCCCTGGAGCCACCAGCCAGCGGTCCTCCTGCTGCTTGGACAGGCGCACTTTCGACCCTGGGACGCTCTCCCAATAGGACATCACCACACTTGCTAGGCCTGCCTGCACTGCCCGAAACCCTGGAGCACCACCCCCAGCGGGACCCCCTGCCGCCTCCGAGGACAACGCCGCCCCTCTGCCCTAGATCCTGGGCCACCATGGCCCGGCGACCGCCTACGCCTTCGGACGCACTGCTGCGCCTAGAGCCTGGAGCCGCCCCTGGCCGCATTCCCATGCACTGTGGACACCGCGCGCCTTTCGTGGAGACCTGCTTACAACCGGATGCCCTGCCTGCTTGGACACCGCCTCGGCCCTGGGCCACCACCAGCCAGCGACCCCTACCTCGCTGCCGGTGACACCCTGCTGCCGCCCTCGGCCTGGGCCGCCACTGGCGCAGATTTCTGTACCTTGGACACCTAGCGCCGCACCTTCGACCCTGGAGCCTGCCCCAATAGGACCCCCTCCCTTAGCGGACCCCGCCACTGCCCTCGGCCACCGGTACCGCCTAATGGACCCCTACACCTTGGACACACGCCCGCCTCGACCCTGGAGCATCACCCCTCTTACGATTTCACATAGCGGACACCCGCCTGCCTCGTCGCTAGGCCTGGTAGCGTTATCACACCTTGGACACTCGACCTAGAGCCTGCCACCCCCAGCCGGAGCCCTCTGCTGCCCGGGCCTACTCACCCTCGACCCTGAACCTGAAGCCCCAGGCCCTGGCCAGTGCCTGCCCGGACCTGCTGCATGCCCCTAGACCCTGGAACCACCAATTCAAGCCGGGCCATGCTCCTGCCCGAAGACCACTGCACTTCGACCCTGGAACTAGTAGCCCTACCTGCGGACATACCTCTGCCTAGGCCTGGAGCCTCCAGGCCAATAGGACCCTCACACTGCCCGGATACCCGCCGCCTTTCGACCTGGAGACACCGCCTAGCCAAATTTACTGCGGACACCGCACTAGGCTAGGTACCACTATCGGATACACCTGCTGTGAACACCTGCTGCCTAGAACACCGCACCCTGCGACCCTGCACCTTTCAAGCGCCACTGCGCCTTTCGACCCTGGGCACCACCCCTGCGATTGCCCTACGCGCGGACACCCTCTGCGCCTAAATACAGACACCACCCTCAGCACTGCACTACTAGTTCCTGCGCCTTCGTCCTAGAGCCTGCCTATTACGTTACTCACTTGCCCGGACCGCCCTGCGCCTAAACCTGGAGCCTGCACCCCCTGCGACCTCCCCTCTGCGGGGACACCGCCGCCTTCGACCTGGAGCCTACCACCCCAATGCGATTTCCTGCTTGAACCTGCCGCTGCCCTGGAGGCCTGGAGCCAATCGGCCAATGAATTTCCTTGCTTCCTGGACACGCCACGCCTTTCGACCGCAGGCCACCACCCCTCTACACTTGCGGCGGACCTGCTGCGCCTTTCGACCTGGAGCACCATCAGCAAATTTCACTTAACAAATGGACTGCCATTTATCTGCCTAGATCCATAGACCTGAGCTGAAAATAGACCCTGCACTGCCTGGACACCGTTATCTGCATGGCCTAGACCGCCTCCAATGGGACCCCCTCGCAGCGGACCTGCTGCGCCTAGGCCGCAGACACCGAGCCCGAGCGCGATTTTTCACTGCTTGAACCTGCACCTGCCTAGGCCCTGGAGCTAATTTGTACGACCACCCTCACTCTTGAACCTGCTAGAGCCACTGGAGCCACCAGTAGCCATTCTGCTGCTTGGTGCCACTGCTGCCCTAGGCCATAAGTACCAAATTTGTGATTTACCTGCCCGGGCACCACTCTTTCAGCCTAGGCCACCCCTCGCGTTGCCCCTCGCTGCCCGGACACCCTTGCGCCTTTCGACCTGGTACACCTCTGCGGCCCTGCAACAACCCCGGACACCGCCGCCTTTCGAATCCCATAGACCGACCTTTGCTGCTCGAACCTGCTGCCTAGACCTGGAGCTTCCTTTGGCGACCCTGCACTTGCCCGGACACCGCCTTTCGACCCTCGGCCACACCTGCATGGTGACCTCCTACGCGGCCGGACACCCTTGCGCCTAGACCCTGGAGCCTGCCATCCCAAGCCCGTTACCGCTAGGCCTACCGTAACCTTCGACCCTCGGTGCACTACCACAGCGACCCTACGCACCTGGTGACTGCGCTACCCTAAGGCCACCAGTACACCCTGGCTAAGCCCTGTCCTCACCCCAGGCCGCCGCACTCGTCTAGGCCATCCCCCCAATGCGATTTCACTACTTGGGACACCGCACTTCGACCTAGGCCATCACAGCCCGTTGCCCCTGTGCCCGGACACCCACTGCACTTTCGACCTAGACCTTTCCTCCCAACCGGGACCTCCTCCCTTGGACACCACTGCACTTTCATGCCCTGCGACTCCACCCCCAGCATGGGCCCTTTCTGCCCGGACACCTGCCCTGAGACTCTGAGAGCCTGCCCCTGCCGGGCCCCCTACCTCACGGACACCTGCCTGCCCCTCAGCCCTGGGCCACCACCCGTGACCCCCTGCGACACTGCCTGAACCTACGCGCCTCGACCCTAGAGCCTACACCCCGCATGCACTGCCGGGGCCTACTGCGCTCGCCCTCGACCCTGAGACACCATCCCAGCTGCGATTTCCTGCCCATGGACATACTCTGCCTAGGCACTCTGAGCCATGCCCCAGCAAATTGCCTTTGACACGGACACCGCACTGCCTGAGCCCTGGACGCCTATACAATAGGATCCGCTCCCCCCTTGCTGAGCCTGCCGCCTGTCTCGACCCTGGGCCTACCAGTGCCGCACGGCGCGGCCCCTGCCACCTGCCTGGACCTGCTGCTGCCTAGACCCGCAAGGCCTCCCGGCGCGGGCCTGCTGCCGCCGGACACGCCGTCTGCCGCCCCTAGAGCACTCGCCCCCGTGCGGGCCACACTACACTGCCCGGACACCGCTGCTGCCTCTCGACCTGAACCATCCCCCAGCACGACCCCCTGCCGGCCGTGCCACTGCGCCGAGACACCTGAGCACTGCCCCGCGAAGACCCTACTGAGCATCATGCACCTACAGCCCCTCGGCCCTGCCGCCCGCGCGACCCCCTGCACTACCCTGAAACCCTGGAACGCAGCCCGCCACGACTCCCTGCCCTGCCCGAGGACACCGCTGCACTAAGCCCTGGAAGCAAATGTCCTGCCACGACACCAAACCGCATATGCCCTGCGACCACTAAAGCTGCCCCTACCTCTGCCGACACCACGCACTGCTACCTCGACCTAAAACCCTGCCCCCGTGCGTCGGACCCCTACTGCCTCGAAGCTGCCACTGCGCCGCCTAGAGCCCTGAGCTGCCCCCAGTGGCCAGTCCCCTGCACACTGCCCGACGCCGCTGCGCCTGCCTAAACCCTGAAACCTGCCCCAGCGGTGCCAGCCTGCGCTACCTAAGTCACTGCCCCAGCACGACCCCTCACTGCCCAAACACCACTGCACTACCTAAGCCCTAAAACACTCACCCTAGCCACGGCCCCTACACCTACCCAAACACCACTGCACTACCTAAACCTAAAACACTCCCCCAGCACTGACTCCCTACACTACCCAAACACCGCTGCACTACCCTAAACCTAAATCTACCCCCAGCATGACCCCCTACACTACACAAACACCACTGCCACTACCTAAACCTAAAACACTACCCCCAGCACGACCACTCTTCACTACCTAAACACAACTGCACAATTTGTTACAGGCGTTGCAACGCAGGCCTGTGGTGCTTACTGGAAGTACCTAGTGGGCTAGTTGGGCCCCAGGGACCCTCAGGATTCAAGGTGACCTAATCCCCCAACTTAAAAGCACCACGGGCGCGTTTGCACAGTGGTGAAGGGAGGGGGCGGGGCCTCCAGGTGACATGTGCGCAAACACGCCCTGTGGTGCGTTTTAAGTTGGGGAATTAATTCCCTTTGAATCCTGAGGGACCCTGAGGGCCAACTAGCCCACCAGGTACCTTCAGTAAGCACAACAGAGTTGCGTTGCAGAGAGGTGAAAAAAGGTGCGTGGCCTCGGAGCGCCTCTCTGCAACTCAGCTCTGTGGTCCTAACTGTAGGTACCTGGGGGCTAGTTGAGCCCCAGGGACCCTCAGAATTCAAGGGGACTTAATCCCGCAACTTAAAACGCGCCACGGGGTGCGTTTGCACACATGTCACCTCAGGCCCCCTCCCTTCACCACTGTGCAAACGCGCCCTGTAGCGCGTTTTAAGAATGGTTTTAATCCCCCTGCCCTATTATGTACTAGGGACTTGCAGAGGAGGTCATGCTAATCACAGGGTACCCCAACGCATAGTGTTCCCTAGTGTATGTAGGTGTTTTCACTGTATTCTAAGTGTCTTTTAGCATAGCACTGGCTCTGGTTAGTCAGAGTCAGTTACCACCAGTACCCGTCTGAAAAAGTTGTGGGCACAGGATGATTTTGCAACAAGGCCTCTTTCTGCTCCTCTGTTGGTTCTTTCTGCACATCTTTTGCTTCTTTCTGTGCGTTTTTCTTCTTTCTTCACATGTCCTACCTCTGTAGGCATAGTTAGAAACTAGCATTTAAAAAACCTTTGAAATTCACTTAAAAAATCATAGGTTTCAGGCACGTTATAGTTAGAAATTAGCATTTAAAAAACCTTTGAAATTCACTGAAAAAACCATAGGTTTCAGACACGTTATAGTTAGAAATTAGCATTTAAAAAACCTTTGAAATTCACTGAAAAAACCATAGGTTTTAGGGACAGTTATAGTTAGTTGGACATTTCACTCGTACAAAACCATAGAAATTCCCCCGTTATAGTTAGTTCAGCTAACTATAACTCGCGCCCACATAATGCACTGCTGATGACGTCACATATTACATCACTCATGACATGGTCAGTGACATCACTGATGACATCACTGATGACATCTCAAATGACATCACTGATGACATCATCCATGTGATAATTTCATGCATCTTCTCACACCCTAATATAACTTTTGATACACCCACTCTAAATTACAGACTGCCATTCTCAAAACCATAGACACTCCAACACCAAAAACTACATACCCACTCACTGATTCTTAGGTCTACACACACATCCACTCACTCACCCGTACAGTCACTCATACTTACAGTCACTCAGTACAGGACTATCATATGCACTCATACACCTATATAAACACTCACACACCGCCACTCATCCATAGAGGTACTCACACACCTAGTCAGTCATGCAAAAACTTAATCACACACCCATTTACTCACCTATACAGTTATACACACACCAGCTCACTTACTCATACAAATACTAGCACATTCTTACGCTCTTATACAATAACTGATACAAGCACACACGCATCCATACAGCCACTCTCACAATCACACACTCTCACTTATAGCCATTTAAATACTCTAACACACATATATACTGCCTTTCACATATGTAGTTACTCACACATGTACCACTGAGATATACATTCACTCACTAACACACCCATACACACACTCACCCACCCAAGCAGTCCATCACAGATGCACTCTTGAAATCATGCACCCAGTGAATCACCCACTCACACATCTATGTACAGAGTCACACACACCCCACCCACACAAACACTCAGGCAGCCATACAGATACTCAGAGAACCAATCAATAACCCATATAGACACTCATGTAGCTATTCAGCAAATCCATGCATCCACTTACACACCAACAAACAGACGGATACAGACATTCACACAGTTTAGTCACTAACCCATGCATTCAGTAAGATACGTTTAATCACTCACTTGTAGAGTCAGTCACTCACGTACTAAATCATCCATTCAGACACTTATACACCCACTCATTCTTCAATACGCCTTTCCCTATATATATTAAACATATTTAAACTTTACAGAAACACACAGTCACTGGATGATGTCATCAGTGATGTCATCAGTGATGTCATTTGAGATGTCATCAGTGATGTCATCAGTGATGTCACTGACCATGTCATGAGTGATGTAATATGTGACGTCATCAGCAGTGCATTGCGGGGCGCGAGTTATAGTTAGCTGAACTAACTATAACAGGGGAATTTCTATGGTTTTGTACGAGTGAAATGTCCAACTAACTATAACTGTCCCTAAAACCTATGGTTTTTTCAGTGAATTTCAAGGTTTTTAAATGCTAATTTCTAACTATAACGTGTCTGAAACCTATGGTTTTTTCAGTGAATATATATATATATATATATATATAATCCTTGCTTGATGTAGTAAATAGTGGATTAATTTTATTTTATTTTATTTTATTTTTTTTTTTTTTATTTTATTTTATTTTATTTTATTTTATTTTATTTTATTTTATTTTATTTTATTTTATTTTATTTTATTTTATTTTATTTTACCCTCTTTACCGTTTTGCAATAATAATCAACAAC